>OX422211.1:220736894-221972310 GCA_949130495.1 Sambucus nigra | reverse complement strand
CCCTATCTGATAAAAACAAATGTTTTACTTAAAAGTATAACAAAAGAGCTCTTTAAGCAAAATCTTCAACATAGTCCTTCTACAATCCACTTGCTAGTCTAATTATTTCTAGAAAAATTATTATTTATACAATGTCAACTAAAAGATGAATGAGATTTAATCTCCGGTTAAGGTTTTTAGAAAATAGATACATATTCAAGTCAAAAGAGAAGACATATACATATACGGATAAGAACTTGCAGTAACAGATATATAAGTTAAAATAATAGTATATATATCACAAAAGAATAGCTCAGAAAAAAGCGGATGCGAAAAATAAAATACGATATGTTTTTTTCTTGAAATCATATCATTTTAATGCCAATATACACTCTATACCACGTTCTTCTACTGTATTATTCCCCGATAGTTGAGGGTCAATCGAACTAGTTCGTTATAATGCCTTATTTACGACACACTAGAGATAACCCAGCTGAAAAGGTCAGTCGGCAAGAGAAGTCCCTTAGGCTGAATCGTATTTTTAATATTTAATTTGATTTTCAATACTCATTTAAATCAATACTGACACCACTCAAAAAGTGTCTCTAGTGCGTGTGAATATGACTCAAGTGTAAGTCAGTCGTGTAAGTAATAATCCGAAAAAGTCGGGTATCGAACTCAGGGACTAAGAGTGAAACGTGATGACTACTAAGAAAGGCGACTAGACCTAACGATCGACTCACAAAAGGAAAAGAAAGATGATGATTGTTCGAAGAAATTTTTTAATAAACTAATGCAACATAATTAACAAATGGAAATTAATTAAAATATGCAAGGACGAAAACTTTTGATTTAAACTATACAAGAAAAATGGGAATTGGAATACAATCCCTCGAACCGCCAGTAAATTCGTTGGATACAAAATTTTCAAAAGCTATACTGATAATTGGAAGTGAACATTAAATTTTTTAAAGTACTAAACATATGAGGATTTTACTCGGCACAATATCTAGTCAATGATAGATTTAACGTGAATGACGAGATTGTCAATACGCGTATTACACTCTCAAACACTCTGATTACCTAGAGCAAACGAAGTTAAGAGACCTATAATACTCGTCTCGATAAAATATCAATCCTACGAATTATCTTTACAATTTCATCCAATTTTATGTCCAACTTATTAATCTAGGTTGGGTTCATGTATCCCAACCTTTGAATTATCTAGCCGGGCATATTAAATCTAACTAAGCATGAACTATTTACGTTGCATGTAGATATGATGATGGAAATATAGTAAGAAAATGAGTAATTGATGTCAATGAAGCGATAGGGAAAGAAGAACAATCACAAACCAAGCTTAGAAGAAAATCAGGAATAAATCTAGACTTGTATTGATTTTGCATGCATGAGAATTATAAAGCTTGAGTCTTGATGTTTATCTTCCTACCTAGCCTTCAAAAACTAGGTTAAACTAATGTAAAACTAAGTCTAATTACAAACTAACTAAGTTGGATACATTTTTACAAGTGTTTTAACCATACACAACTCTCATAAAAAAATAGGATTAAAAATAATTTTCGCGCACAGGCATTTCGAACCGGTTCGCCTGATGCCCGAACTGGTTCGCTTTCCAAATCGAATCTATGCCCTCCAAACCGGTTCAAAAATAGAAAAATTACAATAATGCCCCCGTATTCTTCTCGTCTTCTTTTGCTTTTAACTCTTCAATCGTAACTCGGAATCTAATGTCGTTTCTTCCCGTGTGCTCGTGAAGTCAATCTCTTTAACTCTTATTTTCTTTCTTTATTTCGGTTGTCTTTCTCGTATTCTCTTGCATGAAATATCTGTAAAATATACGAGAAGTACACGAAATAATAAATACTTGCCAAATAGGGTCAGTAGCATGAAAATGAGATAGTCCGTCCTATTTACATCGCACGGGGCTATAAAAATACCTAATTTATGGGATAAATGTGAAATATTCACGCCAAATCAAACCCCATAACTTAGGATGTTGCTCGTCCCGAGCAATGTAAAAGAATGAGAGTATGAGTTAAACACTTCTAAAATAATTTGTTAGGATAAAATACCTTTTACGCGAGCAAGCAATTGCATTTAGAGTATGCAACAAGACGTTAAACCCCTAGGCTACCCTAGTAGGACGAGTGGTGTCTCGTGAGGGTTTGCAATGAATTTACCCACAAAATTTATTTTTTGACTCAAGAAAAATATCAAAATAATTAAAAATTATAAAATTTAAATTCCTTAAAAATAATCACTTTAAATTTTTATCCAAGAATCCCAATTCATAAGTAGGTGGGTGGGTGTGGGTGTGTGCAAAGTCAAAAATTAAACCGCTAATATCCATTGATTGATCATTACGTGCCTTTTTTGAAAAAATCGCTTTGATTCAAATTCTCCTGGGATGCTCTCACAAACGAATCTCTCGGAATGCGGTTATTTTCTCTTGGTGTGCATGATATAAAGAGTAAATATAATGGACACTAGTTCATGCACATAAATTGAATGACAAAAATTTACAAAAAAAAAGATCTCATCAACGGGTTACGATCATTGTAAAATGAAAAACATCATCTCTTACTCGTGCCAATTAATCTCTTTTATTACGTTTTCATGTTTTATCTCTCCACGCAGTAATTAATTTCATTATTCGAATTAGGTTAGGACTTTTTAGGGTTATAAGGTGTATTGGGTAAAATAGGAATGATTGAAAAATTCGATGTTGGAAAATTTCTTTGCTTATGATGTCCGTTGGCACTTTTTCGGGCATTTTCTCATTTTTCCTTTTTTTCTCTAATTTTTTTCATTCTATTTTTTTATTTTTTCCTTGCTATTTTTATTATGAATTTTCTTTATTTTTCTTGCCCCTTTTTATTGCACCATTTGGACTTACTGATGAATTTTTTATTTTCATAACTCTGGGCAAATTGGAATTTTTCGGGTTAACAAACGAAAAAGGAAATTTTTTTAAGTCCAAAGTGGTTAGCAAAAGGATATTTCTCACAACATTTTATGGCTAATATTTAGGGAAAAAGAAACGATGGCCTAACTTCATTCTGAATTATTTTACCATATGCGTCTCGAGATTAAATTTAATTTAGAGATACTTTTAGCGCGTTTTTAAGACAACATCTCACTCGCTAACGTAACCGATCAAGACAAAATTTTAGAGAACTTCAAATACTTATTTAAACGCTGAACTAAACGTTGAATTAACTATTAGCTCGAATTGATTTAAATACTCGCAAAAATCGATGGGCTCGAAATCTCACCGGGTTAATAAATCTCCGCACTTATTCGTTAAGTCGTCAATTTTCGCTCAATTTTCATCTTTGATCAATTTCAGCTTTGTGCATTATAATTTTACAAATTAAGACTGAAAAATTTAAATTTGAATCTTTATTTATTTTGATGAAAAGTATTTTTTTGGCTTTTTCAAAAAATTTCAATTTTTGGGGCATTTTGAAATTTGTGAATTTTTGAAAACGCACGTGTACCCCCCCCCCCCCCCCCCCCCAACTTAGACTTTTGCAATGACCTCATGCAAAAAGGATGAAAATCTAAATACAAAAGGAAAGAGGGTGTAATAAAATAAACCAAATAAACAAAATGTAACATTTTGTATTAAGAAGCAACATAACAAATTACAATGCGATAAAAGAAGGATAGATTGACATAGTTCTTTTAAAGATGAAGTACAATGCAAAATAAAGAATACATCGAAAGGTAACACTAACACGAGAGCTTCACGATGATAGGTCAGGCGCAAATGGGTCGTGGGCGTAAGGGTCATTGAAGTAATTCGAAATTTGTGCATTTGGACCCATTTGGAGATGATACATCTACGATTAGAGATGCACCATCGTGTTAGTATTCAACTCATAGTTGCGACGATCCTCTCGGTACTAGGAAATAAACCCATCGAAGTGGGTCTCTATATTGTCAATTCGTCGATTGATGATCGACGTATGGTAGCTCCCCCTCATCGAACTCGACTCGTATGCTGAGTCTTCATCCTCCTCCTCAGCTTTACCTCCCTCTTCTTCCATTGGTGCGTCTTTCTCCATGAGTTCTTCTTATTCCACTACCGGTGGTGGAGGGTGGGCCCCTCTCATTTGGCATGCATTTCGATTTGTGGAAGATATCCCAATAGGTTTTGGGAATTTGGTGTGAGAGTCAGGGGCCCACACCCCGGCATCATCAATGAGCTCCATTATTAAGCGTGCATATGGAAGAGAAACCTTGCTAGTATTGTCACACGTGTTTGGTGTAGAAGAGTTGGGCGAGGTTGATTTTGCTCGCCTCATCGAGAAGGTGGTATAGAAAGTTTTCGTGGTGTAGGTGGGCCACCGAGTCATTGGTGGTTTGGAGGATGGTATCGCAAGTAATCAGATGGGCATAGCACACTCTCTCGGGGATTTTGCCCACAGAAGAGTTATCTTGGAGCCATTCTTCATTGGGTTCCATCCGAGCGATACACTCGACTTTGGTGCGTGGCGCTCTATTAATCGGGTAAGCATATTTTTGGGGGTAGAATGGCCCCCTTTTCCCGCATCTTCCGTTGAATGATGGCTATAGAGAATGGGCCTTGAATTTTGTCCATGTAGGCCTCGTGGAGGGTGGCCGACTTGCGGACGAGCGTGGCATAGAAAATACGAACCTTTTCCTTGTACACTTTATCAAGTGGTGGGTTAAAGAAGGTGCACCATCCACGGCGGTGACCGCTTAAAGGAGTTCATCCCACATGACTTTGCATTTAATGTGAATGGTGTGAGTGGTCTTAAAAAAAGCATTGAACCAATCTGCTCTTGGTTAGAACGAAATATATGGTCACCCAACTCATCAAGAACGTCGGTTGAATCGTATTTGATAACACGAGGTTTGAAGCTTCGTGCCATGGGAAATTGGAAGAGGGAGCTTATGGAAATTGAGAGAGGAAGAGAGTAGGAGTTGTTGGTGTGGGAGAAAATGGGGGTGAGGGGGATATTTATTGGTGAGTATGGTTGGGTTATGGTGGGAAAGGGAAAAGAAAGTGGAGAAATGGTGGAGGGAGTGAAAAGTTTGAAGTTTGGGTGGGAGGGAGGGACGTTTTTGGTAGGGCAATTTCAGATGTAGTGGGTATGTATTTGGTGGGGAAAATTTGGTAAGAAAAGAAATAAAGAAAGGGGGGAAGAATCTAGTAGCAGGTGATCCTAAATGGTTCGGGTACTGGGGCGAATTGGTTCGCTTTCCAAACCGGTTCAGTATGCGGTTCGCCCATCGGGCTCTGCCTCAACGCCCCTTTTTCTTCATATTTTCCATAGGCTAAGTATTCTACCCCATAATTATCCTCTCTACTGCATCCTAAGACTCCTTAAACACTTAAGTAGCCCGGAACACCTCAACCTCTCTCTCGTAATGCACGTATGTTCTCCCATGAGTGAAAACCCAATGTGTTTCTCTTAACCTTCCTAAATCGTGACCTCTACTAACCTCTAACATACCCTGAAATGGACTCTACTCACCAATATACAACACAAAATCACCCCATATGTTTCGGGGGTGCAACAAGCTCTTTCTCTAACTCAAGCATCCCCGTTGACGGGGTCCGACAATCAAATCGTGTCAGTTTTCTCAACACACGCCTCGAGATATGGCTTTAGGCGTTGTCTGCTAACCTTAAATGTATCCCCACCCTTAAAATTTTCTAGCTCTATTGCCCCATGGGGAAACACTTCCTTTATGACGAATGGGTCGATCCACCGCGAATGTAACTTGTCGGGAAACAAGTGTAGTCGTGAGTTGTAAAGAAGCACCTTTTGACCCGAACGAAACTCCTTTCGATGGATCGTTCGCTCCTGGGCGAGTTTCATTCTTTCTTTCGATAGGCGGGCGCTCTCATACACAACATTGCATATTTCTTCCAACTCATGCAATTAAAGTTTTCGAACTTCATCAGCTTTATCTAAGTTGTAGTTCAACCACTTAATGGCCCCAATACACTTTGTTCTCTAACTCGACGGGGAGATGGAAAGGTTTGCCATAGACAAAGAGGAATGGGGACATTTCAAAGGTTTTTTTATATGTGGTCCGATAATCCCATAGCGCATCGATTAATTGAGCAGACCAATCCTTTCGGTTATGATCCATGATCTTTTTGAGAATTTGTTTAATCTTTAGATTTGCTAGCTCGGCTTGCCCGTTCGTTTGGGGGTTATTCGTCGTCCCAACCTTATGGACGAGTCCATACTTTTTCATTAATTTCTCAAATGGCATATTACAAAAGTGTGTGCCGTTATCACTAGTAATTGCCTTCAGAGCACTGAAATGATAGAGTATGTGTTCATGAATGAACTTTATCACCACCTTATTGTCATTCGTCCTTGTAGCTATGGCCTCAACCCATTTTGATATATATTATACCACGAAGAGGATGTATAGGAAACCAAATGAGGGAGGGAAAAGACTCATGAAATAGATGCCCCAGTTGTTGAATATCTCGATGACGAGAATAGGGGTCAACGGCATCATGTCTCATCGAGTAATGGCTCTCATTCTTTGGCACCTATCACAAGATTTGTAATGGGCATTTACATCACGAAAAATCATGGGCCAATAAAGACCGCTTTCAATAATTTTAGTGGTCGTCTTTTTGTGGAAAAGTTGTCTCCACAAGCTTCCGAATGACAAAATCGGATGACACTAGGAATCTCCTCATCCGGTACATATCTCTGAATTATTTAGCCGGCACAATACTCAAACAAATATGGATCGTCATAGAATAACATGCGATACCACGTAAGAAACTTCCTTTTCTCTTGTGGTTTTCGATCGGAGGGGATGACCCCCATAACAAGATAATTAACGATATCTACAAACCAAGGGAGAGAGGAAGTGGCGAACATGTGCTCATCCCAAAAGGACTCGTCTATAGGTAAAGTATTTTGAGGTACGTCAGACGAGAGACTCGATAAATGATCGGCTACGACATTTTATACTCCTATCTTATCTTTAATGGAAAGGTCAAACTCTTGGAGTAGTATGATCCACCTAATAAGGTGCGGCACTGCATCCTTCCTGGAAAAGAGATATTTGAGCGCCACGTGGTCGGTAAAGAATATAAAGGGCGACCCGACAAGATATGAGCGAAACTTGTCATGTGAGAACACTACCACTAGCAACTCTCGTTTCGTGGTGGAGTAGTTCAATTGAGGTTCGTTTAACGTCCAGCTAGCGGGTAAATGATATGGGCTTTCTTTTGTTTTCATTGCCTCATAATAGCCCCTATCGCAAATTCAATCGCATCACCCATAAGCTCGAATGGAAGGGTACAATTCGGAGCTTGTATGATGGTAGCAAACACTAACATGCTTTTCAATTTGTCAAAAGTGGCTTGGCATGATTCACTCCACTCAAAAGGGGCATCCTTCATAAGTAGGTTGCTTAAGGGCCTAACGATTGCACTAAAGTCTTTCATAAACCAACGATAAAACCCCACGTGGCCCAAGAAGAAACGCATGTCCTTTAGTGACTTAAGTGGGGGAAGATTAGCTATAACGTCAATTTTTGCCTTATCGACTTCTATACCTTTGGATAACACAATGTGGTCAAGAACTACGCATTAGGTAACAATAAAATGGCACTTCATTCAATTTAGTATCAAGTTCTTTTCCACACATTGGGCTAACCCTTCTTGACATTAGAAAAGCAATGGTCAAAAGAGGAGTCAAAGACACTAAAATCATCCATGAACACCTCAAGGCACCTCTCGACCAGTCGCTAAATAGACAAATCATTCACCGTCAAAAGGTCGCGGGCGTATTATATAATCTAAATAGCATACGTTTGTAGGAAAATGTGCCAAAAGGACATGTGAACGTAGTCTTTTCTTGATCTACCACATCCATATCGATTTGGTTATACCCAGAATAACCATCTAAAATGAAATAGAAAGGGTGGCTCGAGACTCTCTAAAGATTTTGGTCCATAAACAACAAGGGGAAGTGATCTTTTCTAGTCCCAACTCAAGCATTTGGTCCATAAACGACAAAGATAAGTGATATTTTCTAGCCCCAGCATTAAGCTTCCAGTAGTCAATGCAAATTCACCACCCGGTGGTGGTACATTTTGGAATAAGTTTTCCCTTCGCGTTTTCGACCACGATCATTTCTGATTTTTTTTGGGACAACTTGAATCGGACTCACCCATTTTCTATCCGAGATGGGATCAATGATGCCGTATCCAATAATTTAATGATCTTCGATCTCACGACATCTTTTATTATCGAGTTTAGATGCCTTTGCATCTCTCTCGAGGGTCTCATGTACTCGTTGAGATGGATTTTATGGGTACAAATTAAAGGACTTATACCCCTCAATTCCGTAATTCTAGAACTAAAAACACTTCGATGCTTGCTCAAAATGGCCATAAGCTTTCCCTCTTGCTCTTTACTTAGGCTTGAGGAGACGACAAGAGTAAATGTCTTATCCTCTCCCAGGTAAGCATATTTTACATTCCAAGGAAGATTTTTGAAGTCGAGGGTAGGAAATTTCTCATCAGAGAGAACTGTGCACGATTCATGGTAGTTCCTATAATCGAGAGACCCAACTAATATCTCCCACGTCCTCATCATTCTCACTCACATATAATAAATCTCCTGTCTTCTTCACCTCTATATTGAACTCGGTGTACTTATTATCGCTCTCACTTATCGTAACAAGACACACCTCTAACGGATCCCTAGTGTGATTACCCTCAAAGTGTTCGTGTACTTGTAGACACCCCATTCTGTTACCCCCTAACTCTTCTTAGGTCCCTAGTACCTCCCTTCATCACTACAAACCTGGGTCATGTCCCGAGTACTGACCTAGAAGCCATCGGGCACTCCCCGACTCAGTTTGACCCAAAAATCAAACTATTCATCTCGACTGAGACTCAATGAATCTTCAAAGGGCACTGAATCCCCTTTCCAACGGTCAACCTCGTGCATGATTCTGACTTACCATGCGGACGAACGATCCGTTTGCGTCCGAAACTTGACCCAGAGGCCACCGAGCGCTCCCGGGCTCTGTTTGACCTAAGTCAACTCTTTAGCTCGACCGAGGCTGAATGAATCTTCGAAGGGCACTGAATCCCCTTTCCAATGGTCCGTCTCGTGTGCGATTCTGACTTTCCATGCGGACGAACGATCCGTTTGACTCCGAGAGGTCACCGAATGCTTCCTGGGCCCGATTAACCAAAGTCAACTCTCCAAATCGGGTCAAACTCTTTGGAATGTCGAAGTACATCTCCTAACCTTTCCAACGGTCTGCTTCGTGCGCGATTCAGACTTACCATGCGGACGAACGATCCGTTTACGTGCGAACGATTCCCCGTCCAATGGACTGACAAATGCTTCTGAGACATATTTGACCCAAAGTACTTTCAAAGGTCTCTGAATTACCTTTCCAACGGTAAGCCCCGTGCACGATTCTGACCAACGGTTTGCCCTCGGCGACGGATTTTTCGAAAAAGCCTGAAGCGCACTGCCAAATAGCAGGTTCCAGACCCTGCCTATCGGCAGGTG
This sequence comes from Sambucus nigra, assembly GCA_949130495.1. NCBI lineage: Eukaryota > Viridiplantae > Streptophyta > Magnoliopsida > Dipsacales > Adoxaceae > Sambucus > Sambucus nigra. Next base: position 221,962,763 of record OX422211.1, on the reverse strand, counting down.
CCGATAGGCAGGAACGGGTCTATGCCGATCGGCAGTGCCTTGAGCCTATAAAAGGAGGCCTTCACCTCATTTGCAGGGGGAGCCCAGATCTGATCAAAATCGCTCTCAGCGAATCCTAAAAATCTCTCGCGAAGGCAACGCGGTTTCAACATCCAAATCCCTTTTTTACTTCCACTTTTCATCATCTTTTTCATCAAAACTTGGTGAATTAACCACTCTCCATCATCATCCAAGTGCAAGGGCTACTCTCCAACATTCAATATCAAGCTCAAGGTCTCCAAGAAGGTCCATCTTTCTCACCCTTCTCTTAAAATTCTCTTAAATTTGCAATAACTTGTTTTATTACTTGGCATTTTTATTATCTCATTTCACATATCCTAATATAATTTTTATTTAGTATTATTGCACATCTCTTATTTTCCTATAAATAAAAACCCAAAAAACAAGAAAAAGAGGGTTTGCTCATAAATTTCAAATAGGGATTCTCACACTTTTTCCACACTTTCCTCACAACTAAAACACTTTTTTTCTCCACACACACACACACTTACAAATAAGAGATCCCCCATTTGGATTTATGGGATAAACCCCACCCATCGTTTTGTATGCGAACTACGTGGACTTTGATGCCTTTATAGGCTACGTAGGCCTCTCGGGGTAAAACCTGAGACTCGAGTCCTCTCTCTCACCTTTTCTTTTACTTACTCTTTTCTCTAAATCTAATATTCTTATATTCTATATACTTTCCCTTAGTGACGTATTACTCCATATGCATTATCGTTCCATTATAACGATCAACGTAGGGGTAATCGCGTAAATCTTATTTTTCTAATATTATTCTTATATCTTCCTACGGATGACTCGCTTTATCTTTTCCATGATACAAGTCGAGGATTCCTACCTCCATTCTATATATACACATGTACACATATCACGGGGGGAAATATAAAGGAGAATAGTAAATATTCATGAGAGACCGAAAGGGCGGAATGGGTTCCTAACACCTTCCCATTTCGTAACTAAGCCTCCGAACCCTTCTCGAATAATCTTGGTTTCGCACGCACCAGTATGTCTTTGGATGCCATCCTTCGGGGTGGCTTCCCCTTTTTTTTTGTCTGTTTTAAGTAAAATAGACTGGCGACTCTGAATCTCTCTACATTTTACACCACATCTCAAACGACGCCAGTCGAAGCGCTCCCGAGAGGGACGCGCGGGACCCGAAGGATCCTTCCTCCACGCGCCCGCCCGTACGGCGAGGATCGGGGATGGCCACAGTGGCGACTCTGCTGGGGAATTAATTTTTGTTTTGAGGGCTTGACTCTATTTACATGGATGCTATAATTGCTTATGTTTCCCCCCATATCTCCATGTTCCCCTTTCTCATGTGTATCCCATGCTTATGCTTATGTCACACACTTGTAGAAATTTCTCCATGTACACTTCACACCATGTGCACCTAGGATCACATATATCCCCATGTTGCACGCATCACCCATCCATACTTGGTGTACCTCTTTTTAGGTACTTATACTTTGCTCCCTGTTTGGCATAATCAAGAAAGGCATTCTGATCATAAGATACTAATAAGAGAATCATGCATGATTCACACAACATCACCAAAGAGCATTGCTATTGACCAAATTTTACCCAGTAACTGGAGGGTCACTTCGTGGTGGGCGCTGGTCCTGCAAGTCGCAGTTAGCCTAAGCGATATGACTCTCACCTTCCATTGGCCAAGTACCTTTGACGTATATCGAACGGTTCCCCCGCATCGTATCGCTTGACCGAAGTCATGACGGGAGGTATATCGCAGGGAATTCATTTACGTACGCCGAGTATATCGAATTCGCTCTCACACGTACCGTCCCCACGAGGTATATGGTGAGGCAATTCACGTACACTCAGGTATATCAAATGGCTTGTCCACATGTACCGATTGCCCGCAAGAGCAAGACGTATATCGTGGAAGTCACGCCAAAGGGGGGAACCCATGTCGATTCATCCAACCAACTGCATACCCGCATATAGGTTTCAAACCTAGGACACGCACTTTAGATTGCCGGTTTTAACCCGAAACTCTGCCGAAATTCCGGGTCGATCTGCCGCCCAATTGTTACGCATTTTTAAAATGGGACCCTATCCGTGAGCCTGGTTACAAGTCCAGCCATAGCTGTGCATATATTTAAAAACCCCACTTTTCCAGGCTCGGGTCCCGTCCGACATTGCATTTAGGAGAGTTAAATACAAGTGAAAACATAATAATCATAATAATCGTGCTGAGTTCCGTCTCCAAAAACATTTCTCCCTTCTTTATCAAAAATCCAAAAAACATTTCTCCCTTCTTTATTAAAAATCCAAAAACATTTATCCCTTCTTTATCAAAAATTCAAAAATAGATCTTCCTTTTTTCCAAAAAATAAATCCCATTCTAGCCTTCTCAGGTCGATCACAAGCCCTTGTCCTGACTCCCTGCTAGATTCGGTCTTCAGTCAAATCACCCCGGAGTTTCATCCGCTCCTTTAATACTTCTTCCGACTCCGGAATCCATCCACTTTCCATGGAAAATACAGATCAAGCACCAATCATACAGCCGGATTTGACGACAGTCCTAGCTCAACTCGTGTCTAAGATTGGCAACCTCCAAACCGAGAGATGCAACGAAACCAGGTTCTTATTCCTCAAGAGCCCGAGGCCCTATTCCCTCGTGCTATGGGTCCACTCGAGCCTATCTGGGTTCCTGAAGAATATCAGCACGCTCAACGTGCCCCTCTTGCCAATGGGCCGCCACCTGCCCATCTTTCGATGCTAAACATTGACCAACATGTGGCTAACTTGCATATGGTCATTGATCCAAAAGAGGAGGAGTTGAATAAAGTCAAAGAGGATCTCAAGATGCTGATCAAGAAGTTCGACCAAGTCAGAATCTCTGGGAATTACATGGACTACACCCACATGTCTCCTTATCCTAAAGCAAGGTTACCCGGTAAGTTCAAGATGCCAAATATCGAGAAGTTCGGAGGGAATGGACCCCCGATTGTTCATCTTCGCAGTTATCATCATTCCATGACTCTACTAGGGGCTTCTGAGGAGGTGATGGCCCAATTGTTTCAGCAAACTTTAAAAGATAGTGCCCTCCGATGGTTTTTATCTCTTGAGGAATCCAGAATCCGTAGTTGGGAGGATAGAGCCCGAGAATTCATGTCGCAGTACAAATACAACGAAGAGTTTGAGGTCACCCGTCGTGATTTAGAGCTTCTCAAACAAAACCCTGGGGAATCAGTCAGCAACTTCATAACCCAGTGGAGAGAGCAAGCAGCTACCATGACCAATCGGCCATCTGAAGAAAAGCAGGTCAATATAGTGAGGAAGAACTTCTTACCCCATGTTCGAGCGACGATGGGAGGATAATACTATCCCCACTTCCGAGCTCTTAGAGAGGCTGAAGTAGAAATCGAGGAAAGCCTTGTTAAAACAGAGTTTGAACCGAAGAAGGTGTTCGGACAGTTCACCCCTAGAAAGTATGACAAGCCTACCAGTGCTACAGTCTCAACCATCAATAACATCTCTCAAACAACCACATCATGGGCACCAGAAAGCCGCCCTGCCCCCATCCGAAGGAAATACACTGAGCTCCATGCTCCCCTCTCCAAAGTTTACCAAGCCTTATTAAGCCGAAACCTCATCAAACCCTTGGATCCCCGTTCGTTGCCAAATCCACTCCCAAAAAACTTCAAGACCGATGCTCATTGCGCCTTTCACCAAACTGCTGGCCATACCACCGACCAATGCTTTCACCTTCAGAACATAATCCAAGATCTCATTGACCGGGGTACCATCTCTCCACCAGCCAATTCTAAGCCAAACACTACTCATAATCCACTCCCAAATCATGCCAATGCCATCTTCTTAGAAGAAAACCCAAATTTCGATCCCTCAACTCAAATCACACCCATATACTCTCCTAAACCTCTTCAAATGTGCCCATATTTCCTCCTACACCCTATTAGCCTCACTGATCAGGCACTGTCACTCCTTACCAGAGCATGTATCGTCGTCCGTACCCGTTCTGAAAATGGAAGTATGGAATTGTCAGAAGTGTTAAACCAACTCCTAGAGTTCAGGCTGAAATTGCCCTCACAGATGATCATCAATTGCCAGGGATTCAGTACACTGTTATTGGAAGCACGGAAATAGGCCCGAGATTCAGACAAATGGGTGGTACCAACCGACGAAGTCAGCATAGATGATGTTGTCCAGATTATGGCAGAATTATTTGGGCAAACCAACAGCATTTGCAGTATCACCGGGTTACTCGATACTTTGAAGCTGTAAGGGCGCTTGGTCCCTTCAATCACACATATCCCCACAGAATGGGGGAACTTGTATGAAGAATCCGTTGAAGTTGTGGAATGCATCGACTTTACATGGAAAGACAGAATTGTTACCACCGGATGGAGGGAAGAATTCAAAGATTCGAGTGAAGAACAAGCTTCAGAAAGAACTGGCCCAGTAGCCGACATATGTGGGATGATCTCATTTGAAGAACTCCTCGGAGAAATAAATAGGGTGGCATAATTACCTGAGATTGACGAGGAAACGGGATTCATGTTCTTCCCTTTTTTAGTAAATCACATGACTAGATCAGGGAGACATTACCAAGTTCCAAGCTCACTACCAGTAAATGACAAGGGGAAGAGCGTTGAAAACCTTCCTATGCCATAAATGACCATTTAGGAGAGCAAGATCCTCGATCAACTGAAGAAAACCCAAGCTAACATCACTCTATGGGGACTTTTCATGTCTTCCCAGCTGCACAGAAATGCTTTAATCAAGCTGCTCACTGGACCCACAGTTCCTCCCTCTACCTCACCAGAAGAAGCGATAAATATGGTCGGATCCTTGACCTCTATCCGAATGCTATCATTTTCTGAAGAAGAAATCCCCAGAATTGGGCCAAATCACAATCATGCACTCAACATCTCTGTCGAAGTTATGGGGAAGTCCGTGCCACTCTCCCTTGTCAATAATGAATCCGCCTTGAATGTTTTGCCCACTGAGAACCTTCAAGTGTTTAGGCCTAAAAGAAAGCGACCTCGCTCCAACCTCCGCCGCTGTGCGTGCCTACGATAATACCCGTCGTGAGGTGATGGGGTCCATAAAACTTGTAATAGGGGTTGGCCCTATAAACCATGTCGTTGAATTCCAAGTCATAGATATCCCAGCTTGTTTCAACCTGTTGCTCGGACGCCCCTAGCTCCACAATATCAAGGGTGTGTCTTCCTCACTCCATCAGAAATTGAAATTCTCCGTCGACGGGCGAGTCATCACCATTTTGGGCGACGACGAAAGTGTCAGGGGTACAAGCACCAGCAGTCCAATTCTCGAGATGCAGCACGGGTTAAATGATATGCTCCTATCAGGATTCCAAGTTGAGCCACTCCTACTCCCGGCAGGGGACGATTTCAAAGAAAGGGTTTGTCCAGAATATGACCCCCATGGCAATGTCAATGTGATTCAGATGTTCAGAAACATGCACTTCATGCCCGGACTGGGGCTAGGGCAAAGGAATCAAGGGATACTTGAGCCCATCGAACTGAAGAAAGCTTTCCCTCCTTGCGGCTTGGGGTATCAACCATCAGAACAAGAGCTCAGAATGATCCACCAGTGTCGACGAAAGAGAAAATTATACTACACCCGAACTATCTCAGGAGACTCCTTAAATGGATGATTCATCAAAGAAGGCGAGGACTTACCCTTTTGCAGTTTTCCAGAACCATGGTATGACCACACAGACAAGAAGATGAAGCCTGGAATGGAGATCTTTTTCTAAGATAGCTACCCATGGGCCGAAAGTTTCCCACACCGCGTATAATCGCTCACTAAATATACTAAAGAGACTGAGGAAAGTGATTCCGAAGATTCCTTCAACTTACAGACACTGGAGCTGACACTCTGTATGGTTCATTCAAGCACTACATCAATGGACCCATCCCGTCTGATTAAAGCTGTTGATACTCCTCTACTCAACTGGCATGCTGCGCCAGTTTTACCTCTTGAAATCTCCCCTAACCCCAATGTTTACCCTATTTCTTCTTCTGTTGTCTATCCTTGATCAAATGTAATCGAGACCTCTTTTGATGAGGTTCTCAATGCTGTTTTTCCTATCAATGAAATAAATGAAGATTTTGAGTATCTTGTTGTGCCTTACATTAACTGATTGAATTCTAATCAAACTTTTGATAATGATGATTTTTCAAATGAATAATTCTTAACTGATCTAAATAAGGTTAATAATAAAAAACATAATGAAAACGTCGTGTAATATCGATTTAAATTAAATTCGCAAGTTTCCAAGAACCCTTATTTAATTAGCGTCTACTTTTAAACCAAATAAAATCAACCCTTAAACATGCATCTAAATCAACCCATCAAATATAAAGCATGCGACACAAAGTTAAGGAAAAATCCCCGAAGGGCAAAACCTTTTATTTCTAGAACTTTAAAGAATTTACAAGACCATTGACTTACATACAACCTGATAATCGCCCACAAGTGTAACGTACGGTGTCTTCGGTAAACCTTCAAAGCAACGGCTAGAAACAGTGTGACACAGAAATACCCGCAGGTGTCAGTTCCTATATCGGCGGCTGGAATTTTCCCTTTCCAGGAAGGCAGCAATGAAGAAGAGAACGGCTTCTCCACAAGGGTTGAACAAACCAAAGTTGTGTTCTTGGGTTACCAAAAAGATTCACAAAGGTTTGGCAATTGTGTGAATCAAAACATGAGTCTTGGGACTCAAAAAATATGAAGACTAGAGTAATTTGGACTCTCAAAAACGTCTTCTAAAGTCTTGCAAAACAAATCCCCCGAAGTTGGTATTTATAGGAAAAAATATGAAGAGTCCCACGTTCTTAAAACTCTAAAATTCTATCCAGCGTACAAAAAAACAGCATTCTTTAAGGAATTTTCTCTATCTTCAAAAGGTCATAACTCCTTCACCGTAGCTCGGATTGAGGTGCCATTTTTTCCAGTATCTTCGTTACGGCGAGATCTTCAACTTTCTAGTTGACCAGACCTCCGAACTATGGATGTGAAATTACGAAAATGCCCTTGAACTCTCCTATTGTGCCTTTTTTTCACTGTTTTGACTTCCCTTGCGTACCACTTGCATTAAGTCCCTAAAATCTTGGAACGTGAAGTTATTGAGGCAGATGTGGGACATATTAGTGGAGATAATGCATGCTTGATTCCCGGAATTCGGATAGAGGCCGTCATGTGAGATCGTGAGGAGACGTGCCAAATGTAGCGGCGTACGACATAAATAAATGAAACATTTCGGACATGTGAAAAATGTCCTTACACATAACCGCGTTCAAGTTAATGAAGAATAGACTGTTGTTATTAATCTCGGTTCTAATAGCCAACTGCGCGAGATTAGTATAGGGGCCACCCTTGACGAGCATGAGCGTGCACAACTCGAAGAATTGCTGAAGGAGTTCGTAGATGTCTTCGCATGGTCCTATGATGATATGCCCGACATTGATCCTAAAATAGCTCAGCACGAGATCCCCACTCTCCCAGATTACAAGCCAGTTAAACAAAAATTGAGAAAGCTCCGCACCGAATGGTCACTCAAGGTCAAAGAAGAAGTTGTCAAACAATTGAACGTGGGTTTCATTCGAGTGATCGAATATCCCACATGGCTAGCCAACATTGTACCTGTGCCGAAATCAGGAAGGAAGGTTCGAATGTGTGTAAATTACCGAGATTTAAACAAAGCTTCTCCAAAGGATGATTATCTGCTACCCAATATCGACATGATCGTGGATAACACATCTAGTCATGCTCTCAAGTCATTCGTCGACGGGTTTGTCGGATACAACCAAATAAAGATGCACCCCGACCACCAAAAAAAAACTACATTTATCACCCCATGGGGAACCTTTTGCTACACCGTTATGCCATTCGGTCTCAAGAATGTTGGGGATACCTATCAAAGGGCTGCCACAACCATCCTACACGATCTGATTCACAAAGAAGTCGAGGTTTATGTGGATGATATGGTTATCAAGTCCAAAACTAGAGAAGGTCATGTTCCCGCTCTCTGGAAGTTCTTCGAACGACTGCGACGGTATCAGATGCGACTTAATCCACAGAAGTGTGTCTTCGACGTTATAAAGGGATAACTCTTGGGATTCATAGTCAGTGAGAAGGGGATAGAAGCAAATCCTGCCAAGCTGAAGGCCATACTTGAGATGCCACCACCCCGAACAGAGAAAGAAGTCTGAGGTTTTCTTGGGAAATTGCAATATATCAGCTGGTACATTAGCCAGCTAACCTCCATCTGTGAACCAATCTTCAAGCTCCTCCGAAAGGATTCAACCAAGGTTTGGAATGAGGCCTGCCAAGAAGCTTTTAACTGAATCAAATAATATCTGACCCGACCTCCAGTTCTCATGCCACCACAGTCTGGGGCTACCCCTTACTCCCTGGTCTACGGCATGGAAGCAGTCCTACTTGTGGAGCTAGAAATACCCTCGCTACGCGTCATGCTCGAAAGCAAAGTTAGTGAAGAAGACTGGTGCCAAGGCCGTCTTGATAAGCTAGCCCTCCTAGATGAAAGAAGATTAAAATCTCTTTACCACATACAGCGGTACCATCGTCGAATAATGTGATCATTCAATAAGAGAGTCAAGGATCGCGGTGTCCGAGAGGGAGACTTAGCCCTCAAAGAGATAATAAAACCCATCTGGGACCCCAGAGGGAAATTCAAGCCCAATTGTTGCGGCCCCTACATTGTGAAGAAAATCTTATTCGGCGGTGCCGCCATGCTCACTGACCTAGATGGAGAAGAGATGGCTCGTTCAACCAATCTGGACCGTCTCAAGAAATTCTACCCCTAGTCCAAAATCTCAGCGCGCTACGACTCTTCTTATCCCCCTTCTATTCTTAAAAAAAACACTTCATTTCCCTCTACCCAGAACTACATGGGCCTGATCCTCCATAAAAACTATTTTAAACTTTTCAAAAACCCCAGAGGTACGTAGGCAGCTCATGCACCTCACATGAGTGCGGCCCTTTCTTTTTCACAAAATACTATTATTTTCTTACCTCTGAGAACTGTGGTTCATTCTAAAAATACTTGAACAAAAGGATTATGTATGCCTTAGCGATTAGTATAGATAATTCAAAATACAAAACTCATCGAAAGGCGCAAATGGATGATCATAAACTTGTTTATTTCATTAATAAGAAAATTCAGCACGGATTACATAAGTAAAAGGAACGGATGACTCCCTTCCCCACTACAATAAAAAACCAAATAAAATCCCCACATCTGTTACACAAATAAACTCCCCAGGAGTCCTACCCACAGCCACCAGAAGAGCCTTCACCCTCATCATCTACATCCAGAGGTCCCCAAGTTTCCCCTGCCTGAATAGAGTGCCGTAAACATTCCATGGATCAATGAGCCTTAACCATCTTCGAAAAGATCACCCCACCCCCTTCTATGGTGTTAGATAAAACAAACCACCTTTGTCCAGTCTCCACTGCCAACGTCTTGCTGACTACTTTCCTCCACAACCACTTCATATAATCTTTGGGGACATGCCAAACCTTCTCGACAGGCAGAGAGGGACGGGTCGACGGACGCCAATTTTCCCACAGAGACCCAAGCAATAGACGCAGGCGCTCAGTCAAATCTTCTACTGGAAAGAAATTTGAGGCCCGAGGGGGCACGACCTGCGCCTAGTCAAATTGGGTAAAAGCCGCCAAGAGAAATAAAAAGAGGTCTGTCTGAGACCAACCAGCCGCACATATGAATACTCTCCTATCTCCAGAATAGGCTGCAACTGTCCCCACCAAGGCACTGACCAATACAGCCCACGAGCCCCATGCTCCACAAGCCAATGCTCCCAGTTCTCAACATATAGGCCAACGCTGATGAAGTAGTGTGAAAAGAAGTTGGGTACGGTCGACAAGGGATATTCTGGAGGAGTCGCCAAGTGAAATCTTTCAGACAGCCACATGAACAGCATCACAGGGCTACCCCTCAAAAATTCAGAACGACCTTCTCTCCAGGCCATTCAGGGTCTCCGCCAGTATCACCGTCGCAGGATTACGATGATATGACATCCATGAGGTAATGGCTACAAGTTGTGGGTCCAATTGCACCTCCCCAATCACCAGCAATAATTTGGAAACCAGATCTAGAACAACAGCTCCAGCATAGCTAGCATCACCTTCCCGTAAATGCACGGACTGCAGCACCGCCGGGAGGGAGATCATTCCTCCCACAACCAATGATCTGGCCTCCAAAGGTGAAATACGAAGAATCCCGGCCAATAAATCCCTGGAAAAGCGGGAAAATTCGAGCAAAGACGCAGCAACACTGGGATTTACACCCAGCATGGCAGAAAACTCCTCGTAGGTAGGACAAACTTTTTCCAACCCAAAGCGGAATACATGGTCTTAGGGGTACAAGAATTGTACCGCCGCCATCAGCACGTTCCACTCAATAGGCCGACTGCGCCATAAGGAGACTCGACGCATGTTGAAAGCATCATAGTCGACATTATAAGAGAACATTGCTTCCAAGGCTTCGAGGTAGTTAGCAAACTCAATGCTACCAGGGAGAGCCATCTTGCAAAGCTAAGAGATAATGGGCAAGCAGGTAAGAATGCAAATGTGTGATGAAAACACTCCACCCTTACCCCTTTTTATACTTGAAAACCCTCAGAAAGGACATAATCCCTGTAGAAATCGGAAGGAATCCTACCCCACAAGGTACCAAAGTCTGAAGAGGGTACCATTCAAAGCTTTTAATTGATGGGACTGGACTGAACTGCCGATAGGCAGGTCAGGGTGCTTGCCGATCGGCAACCCCCTATTTTTGGAAATTTCCCTTTTTTACTCTTTTGTAAAATTAGAAAACTCAATAAAAATAAATTGATATTCTCAACAGAATTTCAAAATCCCTTTTCCTCCTTATATAATTTCCCTTCTTAATTAAAAACTTTCCTTCACAAAATTCCAAAAATATTCCTTTTTACGGTCTCAGCAGTAAAGTAAAAAGCGCATGTGCATGCATTCATTCATTCATCATTAATAAGAGGTAATAAAAAAACTCGGTTGCATATATTTGTGTTCTATGTTACATCAATTTTACAGGAAATAAAAAGAAAAAGGAAAAAACAACGGGACTCGGCCCGAACCCACATTCTCTCTCTCTCTCTCTCTCTCTCTCTCTCTCTCTCTCTCTCTCACACACACACACACACTAAGAGCTTCCACCCCTGCGACGTGCTCTCTTCCCCCTACGGCGAGATGACGCACCACCACTACCCGAGCCAGAGTCCTCTCGAGACGAGGCAGATGGCACCAAGCAAGAAGGAATGGGAACTGCATCCCTAATGTGGGCAGTCACCGAAGATATCCAGTCTCTGATGTCCCTGAGCCAAGTGGTCGACACCCAAACTTGCTGCAAGGAAAGGCAAAAATCAGTATCAAAGCAAGGATGACAAAAACAGAAAAGAAATAAAGAGAGGAACAGAAAAGTATACCGCAGGTCTAAGAACCTCCTCTGTCAAACCCAACTCCTCTGGATCCATCGCATGAGGACGGTGCAACATAGGCACCATCCCCCCATCAGCTCGCCAAATGTTGTACGAAGGAGTATGCAATCGCACAAAAGGGACCTCTGAGGTCGTCGTCGGACCACCGCCACTGTGGGAAGATCCCACTGCCTGACTCGAACCCATAGGAAGGAAGGGCAGGGCATCATATATGCTGGGCGCCATCAACCAGCTCGTCACAAAATCCATATAGTCATACGGCACAGCCGTATCGGTGTATAGCAAGTAGGACTCGCCGATCATCGCCGCGATCCTTTCATCCTCCAACATCAGTCGCTCCTGCCTCATAGACGTAGGAGGCTGTGCGGGTGGCACCACCACCTCCTCCTCATCAATCTGACGAACCACCATCTCCTCGAGGTACCAGGAATGGCCGAACTCATACTCCAGCAAATGCCTCATCCGCGCATTCACCCTGGTAGCCCCCATATCCTGAATGGCTGTCCCCCAGGGATAAAAGGTCACTTGAAAATCTCAAAGCGAGCATAAATCAATACAAGATCAGAAGGTACAAAAACCAAGACTGGAATGGAAAGAGTCTTACCCTACCACTGGTCAGGTCATTCAAAACCTGACGCACCGCCTCTAGGGAGAGAGATCCCTTCGACTGCCGGTTGGCCTTACATCATCGATATAAATGACAGAAGTCCCCAACGGTGTCATCTTTCAGAGCGATCAGTGGGGTATTGCACCCAATCACCTCATAGAACCACGTCTGAATTCACAAATAAAAGATGATGCATGAAAGTAAAATGCGAATGCATGAAAGAAAAATATGAATGCATGAAAGGAAAATGCGGATGCATGAAAGGAAAATGCGAATGCATGAAAAGAAATGCACAAACTGAAGAATACCTCAAGAAGGTACGTGGCCCCAGTAAAGGTCTGCCGGCAGCACCGGCTGAATGCATCTAGAGAGGAGTAAAGGGTCGCCAAGGTCAAACTCCCCCAATCATAGAAAGGGATGCTCAAAAACATCCTCAAGTACGGCAGAAACCATAAATGGATAACGTCGCCTCTCGACGCCACCATGAAACCTCCCAATACCAGCAGAATAAATAACCGGGCCATCTGCCTCACTTGCAACCCGTCCTCCACATCAATCATCCTGCTCAGCAGAACATCCTTCAGCAGGGACAACCGGATAGAATCCCCAGAAACTATCCTCCCTACATCACCAAGTGCCGCATGCACTGCCTCTGGTCTCACCCGTAAAGAGCGATCCACCTCTATCTTCTCTCCATCACAATACAGCCCTAGCACCTGTTGAACGTCTATGGGAGTCGCAGTCATCTCCCCGAAGCCAAAATGAAAGGTGTGGGTAGTGTCCCACCACCTCTCTCCCAAAGTGCACAAGACCGCTATCGAACGAGGCGTCTCATCCAGCACCGATGCCAACCGCCCAAAACCCGCTGATGATACCATCCAACACACCACAGGTGGGAGATGCTCCCAGACATACCTGAGCCCCGTTGTCCCATGAGCACGCATGTTCTTCAAAGAAATATCAGACTGGCAAAAAGGAAAGTCTCATCAAAAGTCAAGAAAGAAAGAAAAATACCAAAAGAGAAGAATGCTAAAGGTCGGGTTACTTACATAACCATCGGGACTCACTCTCAAAGAGCGATGATGCGATGGCTCCCACAGCAAGGTCCGCTCATCCAACACAGGCTCAAACGCATCAAAGGAGATCTCACTCCCCAAAGCAAGAGGCGCCCCAGCCCTCCACTCCACATTCGCCCAGTCATCAACGTTCAACCACTCCTGGTGGACTGCAGTGCTCACAAAAGCGGCCACTTCTTGAAGATCGGAATGCTAGAACGATTTGCAGAAGAATCACAGAAAGAGAGAAGTCAAAAAAGCTGTAAAAAAAATGAGGGGATTCGCCCCCTTTATATAGGATGCCAAGCGCCATGCCGATCGGCACCTCCCCCTACCATATCGATCGGTACTGACCCCTTGCCTTCCCGAGGTAGCCCAAAAGTCCGTGCCACTGCCGAATGGCACCCTTCATTCTATGCTGACCGATACCTCCACTTAATTTCATACAGAAATTCCCAGAAAATACCAGAAAGCCTCGAAAAATCCCCGAAAAATTCCTAAAAATCCCAGGAAGGATTTAAAGCATTTTCACCAAGAAAACTTTGCGTTCCCTCGAGCGAAACCCCCTCGTTCCCAGCAAAATCCTTAAAAACTCAGTGAATCTCCCGACAAAGATCCGGAGGATCCCTAAGGATCGCCTGATCACTTCCCCAGCGGAATTCTCCTACAGCACCCAAAATAGGTTATTCCCCTCCTGCGAGGTCTCCTAAAAGCTTCCCTAGCTATCAGCTCCCCAGCTCAGATTAAAATCACAAAGCTCTTTCTCCAGCAGAATCAAAATCCAATCTTTATCCACTCTTGGGTTACAATTGACCCCGATCTTGGATCGTCACCTGAGTTAGGTCAGAATTGACCTCGGTCCTCGATCGTCACCACTCTTGGGTCAGAATTGGCCCCGGTCTTGGATCGTCACCTGAGTTAGGTCAGAATTGACCTCGATCCTCGATCGTCACCACTCTTGGGTCAGAATTGACCCCGGTCTTAGATCATCACTTGAGTTAGGTCAGAAATGACCTCGGTCCTTGGTCGTCACCACTCTTGGGTCAGAATTGGCCCCGGTCTTGGATCGTCACCTGAGTTAGGTCAAAATTGACCTCGGTCCTCGATCGTCACCACTCTTGGGTCAGAATTGGCCCCGATCATGGATTGTCACCTGAGTTAGGTCAGAATTAACCTCGATCCTCGGTCGTCACCACTCTTGGGTCAGAATTGGCTCCGATCTTGGATCGTCACCTGAGTTAGGTCAGAATTGACCTCGGTCCTCGGTCGTCACCACTCTTGGGTCAAAATTGTCCCCGATCTTGGATCTTCACCTGAGTTAGGTCAGAATTGACCTCGGTCCTCGGTCATCACCACTCTTGGGTCAGAATTTACCCCGATCTTGGATCGTCACCTGAGTTAGGTCAGAATTGACCTCGGTCCTCGGTCGTCACCACTCTTGGGTCAGAATTGGCCCCGGTCTTAGATCGTCACCTGAGTTAGGTCAGAATTGACCTCGGTCCTTGGTCATCACCACTCTTGGGTCAGAATTGACACCGATCTTGGATCGTCACCTGAGTTAGGTCAGAATTGACCTCGATCCTCGGTCGTCACCACTCTTGGGATAGAATTGACCCCGGTCTTGGATCGTCACCTGAGTTAGGTCAGAATTGACCTCAGTCCTCGGTCGTCACCACTCTTAGGTCAGAATGACCTCAGTTATTAGATCTTTACCCTAAGCCCACAGAATTGGCTTTGACCCGCAGAATCGGTCACCCTCATCACTAAAGCCCATAGATTTGGCTTTGACCCGCAGAATTGGTTATCTCCCAGCAACACTTCAGGTCCTCAGAATCGACCTCAACTTTTGATCGTCATACCATCCCCGGCACACCCCTTATGTCCTCAGAATCATCCTCGACCCCCTGAATCGGTCATATTCCCTCAAAAGCATCATGTGGTGTCTAACCGACGATCATCATTTGTTCCAAACTCACCCGTCGAGGGGATTTGTAGACACCCTATTCTTTTACCACCTAACTCTCCTTAGGTCCCTAGTACCTCCCTTCATCACTACAAACCTGGGTCATGTACCGAGTACTGACCTAGAAGCCATCGAGGACTCCCCGGCTCAGTTTGACCTAAAAATTAAACTCTTCATCTCGACTGAGACTCAATGAATCTTCAAAGGGCACTGAATCCCCTTTCCAACGGTCCACCTCGTGCACGATTCTGACTTACCATGCGGACGAACGATCCGTTTGCGTCCGAAACTTGACCTAGAGGCCACCGAGCGCTCCCGGGCTCTGTTTGACCTAAGTCAACTCTTCAGCTCAACCGAGGCTGAATGAATCTTCAAAGGGAACTGAATCCCCTTTCCAACGGTCTGCCCCGTGCACGATGCCGACTTACCAGGCGAACGAACGATCCATTTGAGTCCGAAACCTGACCGAGAGGCCACCGGCCGCTCCCGGGCTCTGTTTGACCTAAGTCAACTCTTCAGCTCGAACGAGGCTGAATGAATCTTTGAAGGTAACTGAATCCCCTTTCCAAAGTTCCACCCCGTGAGCGATGCCGACTTACCATGCGGACGAATGATCCGTTTGCGTCCGAAACCTGACCTAGAGGCCACCGGGCGCTCCCGGGCTCTGTTTGACCCAAGTCAACTCTTTAGCTCGATCGAGGCTGAATGAATCTTAGAAGGGCACTGAATCCCCTTTCCAACGGTCCATCCTGTGCGCGATTCCTACTTTCCATGCGGACGACCTATCCGTTTGACTCCGAGAGGTCACCGAATGCTTCCTGGGCCTGATTGACCAAAATCAACTCTCCAAATTGGTTAATGTCGAAGTATATCTCCTAACCTTTCCAACGGTCCGCTCCGTGTGCTATTCGGACTTACCATGTGGACGAACGATCCGTTTACGTCCGAACGATTCCCCGTCCAATGGACTGACTGACGCTTTCGAGCCATATTTGACCCAAAGTCAACTCCCGAACCTGAGAGCAGTCCAAAGTACTTTCAAAGGTCTCTAAATTACTTTTCCAAGGTATGCTCTATGCGCGATTCTGACCAACGGTTTGCCCTCGGCGGCCGATTTTCCGAAAAAGCCTGAAGCGCACTGCCAAATAGCAGGTTTCAGACCCTGCCTATCGGCAGGTGCCGATAGGAAGAAACGGGTCAATGCCGATTGGCAGTGACCTGAGCCTATAAAAGGAGGCCTTCACCTCATTTGCAGTGGGAGCCCAGATCTGATCAAAATCGCTCTCAGCGAATCCTAAAAACCTCTCTCGAAGGTAGCGCGATTTCAACATCCAAATCCCTTTATTACTTCAACTTTTCATCATCTTTTTCATCAAACTTGGTGAATTAACCACTCTCCATCATCATCCAAGTGCAAGGCTGCTCTCCAACATTCAAGATCAAGCTCAAGGTCTCCAAGAAAGTCCATCTTTCTCACCCTTCTCTTAAAATTCTCTTAAATTTGCAATAACTTGTTTTATTACTTGGCATTTTTATTATCTCATTTCACATGTCCTAATATACTTTTTATTTAGTATTATTGCACATCTCTTATTTTCCTATAAAGAAAAACCCAAAAAATAAGAAAAAGAGGGTTTGCTCATAAATTCCAAATAGGGATTCTCGCACTTTTTCCACACTTTTCTCACAACTAAAACACTTTTTTTCTCCACACACACACACTTACAAATAAGAGATCCCCCATTTGGATTTATGGGATAAACCCCACCCATCATTTTGTATGCAAACTACGTGGGCTTTGATGCCTTTATAGGCTACGTAGGCATCTCGGGGTAAAACCCGAGACTCGAGTCCTCTCTCTCACCTTTTCTTTTACTTACTCTTTTCTCTAAATATAATCTTCGTATATTCTATATACTTGCCCGTAGTGACGTATTACTCCATATGCGTTATCGTTCCATTATAACGATCAACGTAGGGGTAATCGCGCAAATCTTATTTTTCTAATATTATTCTTATATCTTCCTACGGATGACTCGCTTTATCTTTTCCATGATACAAGTCGAGGATTACTACCTCCATTATATATATACACATGCACACATATCACGGGGGGAAATATAAAGGAGAATGGTAAATATTCATGAGAGACCGAAAGGGCGGAATGGGTGCCTAACACCTTCCCATTTCGTAACTAAGCCTCCGAACCCTTCTGGAATCATCTTGGTTTTGCACGCACCAGTATGTCTTTGGATGCCATCCTTCGGGGTGGCTTCCCCTTTTTTCTTTTCTCTATTTTGAGTAAAATAGACTGGCAACTCTGAATCTCTCTACATTTTACACCACATCTCAAACGACGTCGGTCGAAGCGCTCCCGAGAGGGATGCGCGGGACCCGAAGGATCCTTCCTCCATGCGCCCGCCCGCACGGCGAGGATCGGGGATGGCCACAGTACTACTTCCTCGATAAGATTCGTCTCACGCAACTCGTTCTCACCACCCATTTACTTGGTGATGTTGAAGATATTAGTCCCGAGTCTCATATTCACAAACGTGAGTTGCATTTGCCCATTTCGCGCGTTAATAAAAGCATTAGTCATAGCTAAGAATGGGCGGTCAAGGATCACGGGAACATAATGGCTCGAGGGAGAGGAGGGATCTGTGTTCCAAACGACAAAATCTATCGGGAAGCAAAAAAATGTCGACTTAGACGATCACGTCCTCAACAATCCCCAGAGGTATCTTTACAAAATGATCCGTGAGTTAAAGAGTAATTTTTAAGGGCTTAAGGTTCCCCAAATCAAGCTATTTATAGATGGAGTAAGGGAGAATATTAAAAACTCGCCCCTAAATTTAATAGCGTTCTCTCAATTTTGCTATCTTTAATGGGGCATGAAATGGCGGGTATACCCGGATCTTTATATTTTGGAGGGAGGTCGCTCAAAAGTACCAAACTTACGTTTTGTGCTAGGAACACCATCTTATTTACCTTTAGTCTACATTTCACCGTTAGCAAGTCCTTAAGGAACTTTGCATAGTCGAAAATTTTCTTTATTGCCTCGAGAAAAGGTAAATTAAGCTTTACTTGCTTAAGCACTTCTAAGATACCGTCACGGGTGGCCCTTTTAGGGGGAGGGACTAACCGTTGAGGGTAAGAAGCGACATTAGGGGGTTTCACTACCATATCACGCCTAATTGTATCCTTTTTATCACTCTCGTCCAATGAGGCATCTTCGACCTCTTTCGTGTCGGGGAAAACCTCCTTACCATTTTGCTCTTCATGTGGGGGAGATGACAAATCAACAACCCTCCCACTATGTAGAGTAGTAAATACTTGACATTGCTCTTCGTTCTCGTCAATATTAGAGCTAAAATAATTTTGACATTGGGGAGGTCTTAGGCCTTGGGCGGGCAATTTACCCTTATATTGGACACTTAGGGAAGATTGCAACTTAGACAATGATGCCTTTAAATCGGCAAAATTTGAGTGTTTGTGTTTATCGCTGACTAAGTTTGCATGAATTGGGATAAAGTGTCCTCGAGACTCTCTTCTGTTGTGGGATTATATACGGCACAAGAGGGGGCACTTGCATAGGTGAAGTTCGTTGGTAAGGTGGGAGTGGTGGCGGTTGTTGGGCAACATGTGGATTCAGGTTCATTGCTGCGTTCGGTTGCTTGTAACTAATATCGGGATGTTTTTGCCACGAGGGGTTGTATGAATTCCTATGAGGGGCATTAAAATTACCCTTATAGGCTCCCACCGCCTTAACTTGCTCTTCGAGCATCACTTTGAAGGTGGGTATCGTCGGACATTCCTTAATTAAATGTCCCACCTCACAAATAACGCACACCTCCTCTCTCAATGCTCGAGTGGAGCCGGATACGTCTCTCCCCCTAGCTTCGACCACGTCTTCTAACCTCTTGGCTAGTTGATCGATTTAAAGTTTTATTTTGTCTTCCTTGTCCATTTGATAAAGACAGGATGTAGAATGAGCCACGGTCGTGTATTTAGCTTTGGGTTGGGTATTTGGAATCGATATGTCCCATGCTTGATTAATCTCGGTGACATACTTAAAGTGGGACTCTGCATCGTTCGCGTCTAACCTAAGAACTCTCACATAGTTTCAACGAGTTATTTGGAACTTAAGATTAGCCCATGATGAAAAAAGGAGATGAGTCTCCACTTCTCCGTACCGTGATGTGGGCACTGTTGATTAACTCGTTAGACCTATTCCAACATCTATCAAAAGGCTAGTTCTCGCTTTGCCTAAAGGTCTGAATTTGAGCCTTAATAGAATTGGTCCTATGTGCGGGAAAGAACTTTTGGAGAAACTTAGCATGCACATCCCTCCAAGTGGCTATCGAGTTCGGTGGTAGTGACCAAAACCATGTCTTAGCCTTATCCTTCAGGGAGAAATGGAAAATCTTGAGACGCACTACATCTTGTGTGCACATTTGGTCATTGAAAGTTTCGTACGCCTCTTCGAACTCTCTAATGTGGAGGTAGGGAATTTCTGACTCCGTACCATAGAATGTAGGGAGAATCTGAATCATCCCATTCCTAAAATGAAACTGTTATGCATTATACAGGAATATAATGCAACCCGGAGTGACGGTTCGCTCAGGAAATAAGAGGTCTCTTATGGGGTGATAGAACATAAATCCCTCACCTACCCTGAAACTATCGTTGCCAGACATTACACTCTCACTTAATGACTTGATATCCTCACTGGATGACCTAGACGTGTGACTCGCAGTGTGACTCATGATGGAGTTGTGCAGCGTAGGAGATGAGACCTAGCAATTTGGAGCGTTTGGAGTGTGTGGGCTATCGGGATTGAATTCTACTATGGGATTTTCGTGTACCGCATGATGAGTAAGAGTGGGATTGGATAGTGTGTTTTTCATGTAAAGCACGATAGAATATTTTTTTTAATGTTTTTGGAATTTTCAGATTTTTTTGTATTTTTTGGGTTTTATGATTTTTTTTAATTTTTATTTTAGCTTTTTAAGGACTGGAGTCCAATTATTAGATTAACTCTACCCAACCTAGTGTCTACTTGATCCCTGGAAATGGCGCTAAAAACTTGACGTGACTCAAAAAGTGTCTTTAGTGCGTGTGAGTACGACTCAAGTGTGAGTCGGTCGCATAAGTAATAATTCGAGAAAGTCGGGTATCGAACTCGGGGACTAAGACATGAAACGTAACGACTGCTAAAGAAGGCGACTAGACCTAACGATCTTCTCACAGAAAGAAAAGAAAAAATGATGATTGTTTGAAGGAAATTCGAATGAACTAATGCAACCTAATTAACATGTGTGACTTAACTAAAATATGCATGGACAAAAACTTTTGATTTAAACTATATGAGAAAAAAAAGGAATTGGAATACGATCCCCTGAATTGTCGGTAAATTCGTTTGATACAAAATTTTCAAAAACTATATTGATAATTGGAAGAGAACATTAAATTTTTTAAAGTACTAAACATATGAGGATTTTACTCCGCACAATATCGAGTCAATGATAGATTTAATGTGAATGATGAGATTGTCAATACGCGTATTACACTCTCAAACACTCCGGTTACCTAGGGCAAATGAAGTTAAGAGACCTATAATACTGGTCTCGACAAAATATCAAGCCTACGAATTATCTCTACAAGTTCATCCAATTTTATATCCAACTTATTAACCTAGGTCGAGTTCATGTATCCCAATCCTTGAATTATTTAGCCGTACATATTAAATCTAACTGAGCATGAATTATTTACGTATCATGGAGACATGATGATGGAAATACATCAAGAAAACAAGTAAGTAATATCAATGAAACAATAAGGAAAGAAGAACAATCACAAACCAAGCTTGGAAGAAAGACTGGGAATAAATCTAGACTTGTATTAAATTTGCATGCGTGAGAATTACAAGGCTTGGTTTTTGATATTTCTCTTCCTTTCTAGCCTTCAAAAACTAGGTTAAACTAATTTAAAACTAAATTAAATTACAACTAACTAAGTTGGATATGTTTTTACAAGTGTTTTAACCATACATAAGTCTCATAAAAAAATAAGATTAAAAATAATTTTTGCGCACACGTATTCCGAATCGGTTCGCTTGATGTTCAAACTGTTTCGCTCTCCAAACCGAATCTATACTCTCCAAACCGGTTCGAAAACAAAAAAAATACAATAATTCCCCTGGATTCTTCTCATCTTCTTTTGATTATAATTCTTCAACCATAACTCAGAATCCGATGTTGTTTCTTCCGATGTGCTCGTGAAGTCAAGCTCTTCAACTCTTCTTTTCTTTCTTTATTTCGATTGTCTCGCCCACATTCTCTTTCACAAAATACCTGTAAAATATACGAGAAATTCACCGAACAAGAAATACTTATCAAGTAGGGTTAGTAGCATGAAAACGAGATAAGTCCATCCTATTTACACCGCACGAGACTGTAAACTACCTAATTTACAGGGATAAATATAAAATATTCACGCCAAATCAAGTATGTCTATATGGAGAGATATAAACATATCACAAACAAATCAATCATCGGTATCAGATGCATTTTGAGAATAAAAGCAGTTTATAAGATATATACAGTTTGCATAATATCATATAATTCAAATGCGCAAGAAATGACATATATTAATCACCTAAAATTTAGGCTTGAAAAAACAGATATTGAGTCTTGGATCACACGTTAATCTAATAAATATAATAAAGGCTTAATTACGTATTATAAACAAAGTTCAATTCTAAATATCGTGTTTTAATCCTAAAATAACTTGTGGTAAAAAGGTTACTAAAAACTATTTTCTCAATTTTTAAAATTCATTAATCTTAAACGAAGAATTCAATTTATATGGCAGACCTTGTCATTCGCTCGCTTGTTGGTTAGAGGTGGGTGGCCAGGTATTGCTACGAGTGTCTCCTATGAAAAGGGAAAGAAAGGGAAGCTCGCACCGATAATTGAGAGGGTAGGGAAGCTTTATCGGAGCATCTACAGAGGATTCATGACGTATTTCATGTATCATCATTAAAGAAGTATAAGCAGAGTGATATGGCTTATTGTCATGTTCCATTAAAGGAGATTGACTTGCAGCCTGCTATCTCATATGAGGAGAGACCGGTTGCTATTCTAGATCATAGTGAGCGTAAATTGCATTCTAAGGTGGTGCCATTGGTTCGTGTTTAGTGGGGACATCACAACGCCGATGCGTCGACGTGGGAAAGGGAGGAGGATATGCGTGAGAAGTATCTAGATCTCTTTATTCTAAGTATACCTGAATTTTGGGAACGAAATTCATTTTCAAGAGGGGGAGTATGTAATACCCCGCAGTTTTATATAGATATATTTGATTGAATATTTAAATTATGCGGGTGAGACGTAATTTAATTTAGGAAATAATGAGAATTGAATAAATATTAATTTATAGTGAAACGCATTAATATTTATGTGATTATGTATTTAATAGTGTGCTACAGTAAATAAAATTGAATTAAATCGTAAGTGAGTAAACGCGACGGACTTTAATAATATCTCAACCGGGACATAGGTGATTCAATTAAAATAGGTTGAGATGACAAATTATTGTTAAGTGACCCAAGTGATGATTTTGAGTGCACGCTTGATCCGGAATGGGTCGAAATAGTCAAAATTGAGTACCCGAGGATTGTATTTAGGTTTCTGAAGCTTTTTAGATTAATCGGGACTAATTTAGGTGACTTTTGGACTCCTTAATGGCAAAAACGGGATTACACTTATAAAATGAAAGGTTTGGGTTTAGGGAAGAGTCATTTCACAAATCCAAAGGTTGAGGAGAGTTATTTAAAGAGTTAGGTAGAAGTGAAAAGAATTGGGAAGAAAATTCAAGAATCTAAGGGAGGAATTAAAAAATTTTGCAAGAACACTCTGGAATTGATGAGGAATTGAAGAGCTGGAGGGGAATTCTTGAAGGATTAAGCGACATCTTCATCAAATCAGACTTTATGAATCATAAAGCAAGCAATTAACTTTCTATTTAATTTGTATATACAATTTTAGTCATATCATAGTTTGAAAATGATATTTTGGAGATGATGCACCACTTAAATACCATCTCATCTAGACAGAATTTCACCAAAGCTGACTTTGTAATTACTTAATAGGATTCCATAATAACGAGCAATTACTTTCAAAAACTATTTTTAAAAGCGTATATATAATTACGAACAAGTTTACATATTTTGGAAATGAAATCAATTTAAATTGTTTCCAAATTTCCAGTTTTCATCAGTGGAGCCTTTTGTGTATTTTACTAGCATAACTACTAAGTAAAGCTATAAAATAAGAAAGTAAAACTATAAAAAATGCATTACAATATTTAAGCAAAATCATAGCTATGAGATGAATTTTTCTTCAAACTTGTAGAACTTTCTTAAGATTTTTTCTAAACTTTCTATCACTCTTTCTTACTATAATTCTCAAGGAGTTGGTGTGAGTTACAAATGATCCCAAAGACCCTATTTATAGATTTTCAAAGATATTATGGTGTTGACACGCGTCTAGCTGACTAAGCCTTCATAGTATTGAGTCAACGCCGAGGTGTCGTGTGCCACAATGGTCTTACAGTCATAATATCACCAAATAGTGACAAGTATTTTAGCTTTATCTTTAAAAACGACACGTGTAAGCTGGATGTGTCAAAATTAAAGCACGAGGTGTCAAGCATGAGGTGGAATAGCGTTAAGGGTATACGAGTAATTTTACACATGAAGGGTATTTTGGTAATCTCGCAGTAAGTTATTTTTTAAATTTTCTTAGTAGTCCCTGAAAATATTTTATTTACCAAATGGTCCTTTTTATATTTTTATTTTAGTCCCTGAAACATTCTTTATCAAAACAAAGTCGTTGAAATTTTATAAAATTATAATTTTAACGAAAAAACTTATCATTTGATCCAATTTATAATTGATTTTTCATATTTAAACCCATAATACAACATATGTAATAATATAATATTTATCAGATGGTAAGTAACACACAATTATAAAAACATACTATATATAAGCATATTAAAGTGGAATCATTACATTGGCACCCATATTTATATTAGTTGAAAACATGATACCCAAAGTGATATAGGGCATAATTAATGGCGGTCAAATGCCAAATGACTCTAATAATAATAATATAATTTTTAAAAGCTAAGAACAATGGATGACATATATGTATGTATGTATGTATGTATGCATGCATGTATGGTGGGCTACGGGATGTAAAGTTAGATATATGTTTGTCGTAAATATTATTTGTGTTACACTCTTTTGTAATTTTTCTTCAAACTTTTTTTTCATCAATTCAATCACCAGTTTAAATACTATTTTCATATTAATTATGCGTGCCAAAAATTAAGTTAGTCGAGGGTTCAAAGATCACTTATCATAGTTGTGCTCTCAATTAAAAATTACTAGATTTTAACGCATGTGCGCGGGTTTTACAAATCTCGTATAGAAAGACTAAAAGAAACATGTTATTCAAATATTGTAGAAATATGTATCCAAATATTTTTAATGAGTAAAATTTTCTATTAGTTGACAATTACAAAAAAATTGGAGTTAAATTTGCATAAAAAACGAATTGACATGAACTCCACTTATACCAAGTAAATAGTATTCAACATTTTATGATATACTAATCTTTTCATGGGAATTGTACTAAAAAAATTTGACATAATTTGAATCGAATAGTTCTGCGTACAATGCTATAACTTAATGTTGAAAGCTATCTAGTGATGAATATTTTGTTATTTGGCCATAGCCTCAACCAACCTAATTCTAAATGGCGACGAAATGAGATACAACATAAAATAATTTTTTTTTATCGTGAGATCTTTTCATTCTTATTGCAAAATTAAAATAATCAAATCATCAATTTAATTGAGTAGCACCGTTTCTTTCAATTAAACAAAAAATACAAATAAGTTTCTTATTGCAAAGTGATCAAACATTGTAGTCAAACAAACACACAAATATAGCTAACTTCTCAAAGAAAGATGTATATATATATATATAGAGAGAGAGAGAGAGAGAGAGGGAGAGAGAGAGAGAGAGAGAGAGAGGCTATAGTACATCATGCTCTATACATCACCCGTGCATCACACCTAATTCTAAGCCCTAAAAAACTTTTTTTTTTCAAATTTTATATTTTTCCCTTGAAATTAACCTTCCAATCAACCCATATGCAAAAAATTAGGTCAAAATACATTTTGTAGCTATTTTTAAAAAATCGACAAAAAACTGCTAAAAATACCCTATTTATAAGGGTCTGCACCAACAGTTTTTTGTGGATTTTTTAAAAATAGCTACAAAATGTATTTTGACCTAATTTTTTGCATATGGGTTGATTGGAAGGTTAATTTCAAGAAAAAAATATAAAATTTGAAAAAAAAAGTTTTCTAGGGCTTAGAATTAAGTGTGATGTATAGTGCATGATGAAAGAGAGAGAGAGAGAGAGAAAGAGAAATCTCTCATACATACTACATATGGGGTCCATCAATGTGGACCGTTTTTTTTTAAATAGTAAAAAAAATATTTTTGAGTTGATTTTTGTATGGTGTTTAAACATTTCAAAGGACTCTACAAAAAAATCAGTTCAAAATAATTTTTTTTGTTATTTAAAAAAAATCGGTCAAATTATTTGAGTCTTTAAGTTGTTAAAAACTGACTTAGTTTGATCGATTTTTTTAAAATAGCAAATTAAATTGTTTTGAGCCGATTTATTTTGTGAGGTTCAGTGAAATGTTTAAATACCACGCAGAAAAAAAGAATTCAAAAATATTTTTTTTACTATTTTAAAAAAATAGTTCGCACAGGTGTTATGTATAGGTGGTATGCATGAGCGCCTGCATATATAATACTGCTCTTGTGCGGATTGTCCCCCATTTTTACAGTGCGGACCACAATGCATCACTTGGGGGTGAGCGCAGAAATTATCGACTAAATTACAAGCACTCTCTCTCTCTTTTCTGGGCTCACCGCCAGGTGACGCATGTCCAGTCCGCACTATTAAAATACGGGACAGTCCGCACAAGAGCAAAATTGTGTGTGTATATATATATATATATATATATATATATATATATATATATATATATAATACTTAAATGTTAACACATTCTTCAAAGGAAAAAGTAACTCTTCATCTTCTCTCTTAAATTTCAAATAATATATTGAGGGAGTAAATTGGATGACCCACGCGACGAAACTACTTTAAGAGACACCATTTTTATATTTATATATTAGATTAGATTCCTCATATAAAATTTATTTGAATTTTGATTCCCATTAGTTATACCCGTTTAATAAAGAACTATTATATGTTTGCCCTCTAATTTTCACTTTTAACAACACTTTTTGAAAAAAATGTGTCGCTAAACATATCAAAAAATTCAAAAAGGGAAGAATGGTGGCTAAACAAACAATAGTTTTTAATTGGAGAACAAAATCCAAACGAGTATAACTAATAAGGGCCAAAATCCAAATAATTCTAAAATTAATAAATATTTGAGAACTTAATCAACCACTTAGTAATATTAATTAATTTAATATTTTTCATGCATGACAAATATGGTAAAAAAATGTTTAATCTAACATAAATGATAAGTATAAATATGAAAAAAAGTTATTTACAATGGCAAAACTTCTTATCTTATACTAAGTGTGAATTAAAATTTTATTCTATATATATTAATTATTTTGTCCCAAATTGAGAGTCTTTTTTCAAGAATATGTATTCTGTGAAAATTGGGGAAATGGAGTAGAGCCAAATCCACAGTCAATTTATTTGTTGCGGCGTTGGAGTGAACCATATGAAGGGAAAAAAAAACGAAAGTAGTTAAGCCCCATGTTCAAAAAAATTCAAATTAAAGTTCTTTTTTGCAGAAGTAAAAATATTCCTACCCACAGTCCACCCACCATCCCTCATCCCATCAATAGAAGAACCATCCAACCTATTTTCTCATCATTCAATTTTTTGAGTGATGATTAAGACGACCTTCTAATAATTGGATAAAGATATCTCTACTCATTTTAGTGCACATATTTCATAATCAGTATTTTAAAATCTTATATTTTATTATTGTGAATCTCGTCAGGACACAAAATACAATTCTCTATTATTTTATTTTATTAGACAGATATAAAAAACAGGTATGAAAGTGTATCAATATAGTGATACTCTTAATAATTTAATCAATCATTGTGAAAAAACAGAAATTAGAAACCTTAATATCTATCGTGATATTAATTAAGCAGAGTACACCAATTCACTAAATATATCACTCACTCTGATACAATGCTAAAGTTAGTCTTATAGTTCCGTTTGAAGTTCGAGAACGAAAATGAAAATTTATGTAAGTTTTAACATTTTCGAAAATTCTTGCCTTTGGGGAAAAAAAAAACTGTCGCATTCACATTCCCAAGTTTTCCTGCAAAAAAATTCCTGCGAAAAACATCTCACATAAAACACAAATGATAGAAATAAAGTTACAGAAAATTTTGGTACCTATCATGTAAAATTATTTATTATTACCATTATTAATTATATATAAATATATACTCATAACTATTCATGATAATAATACACTCTTTAAATATCTTTTTACATACTAGAATGATGTTACTAATTTTAATTTAATATTAGATAATGTTTAAATTATGTGCATGCTTATTAAATTATGTATATTTTTTGTAATTTAAATAAGAAAATATATTAAATTTTCATTTATTGTAAAATTATAACTATATATATGTACTAAAAAATTCAACAATATTCTTACTACTTTCCCTACTCAACAAACAAATAAGAAATTGATTTTATTTTTATTTACTTTACATTTTTTTTAGAAAACTTTCCCAACAATCAAGTTTTGTATTTCCAGGAATCTAAACTGATAAATTCATTTATAGAGTTTTTGGATCATTCAAAGAGTGCAAGAAACAAGATTGACTTTATTTCATAAAACCCAAACTTTGAACATATGGGCTTGGAATTACTCAAAAATCCAAAATCTCAATCACAACATGCACTTTAAGATGGATTGTATATGCAAATTATTAGATCCTTGCCCGGTAAAATGAAACATGATAAAATAACACGATACAAATCGATACGAAGTTATAAGTTAATGAGTAAATCCTTAATGTTATCGGTTCATATAATTGTCAACCCCATAAGACACGATAGTTAACGAGTCGGGTTATGATTGATGTCTTTCATCCATTAATACCCTTTAAAACTCATTAATTGAAGTAAATAAGATATATTGCTAATACTTATATAGAGTTTATATAGGTTAATGTTACTTTATTCATAACGAATTTTACTAAATGAGATAGTCAGTAATATCAATGAATTAATGAGTTTAATTGTGTTAAAAAATGAGCAAATATGTCAACTTTTATACGATTTAAATGAATTCATTATCTTAATGAATAATAATGGGTGAACACAACACAACATGTTAAAATAATGGGTTGGGTTTTAATATAATATTTTCACACGATAAAAAAGTTACACGTTTAGACGCGAACTCGATAAAATCCGAATACAATAAAAATCAACAAGAACATGACTCGACACAACCCGTTACCGGATCTACTTGCAACATGTGACATGAGGACCTCATGCTAAAAATCTAAAAACTAGAAACTGTAATGATGAGATTTTGACATATAATTTTTAGAGCACATATATTAACACTGTACTCACATAAAGCACTCTCATTCTTACTATTTTGGCACGTTATTATTTTTTTCAAATGATTTCATCTCTTGCATGTTTATTCTAAGCAAATAATTAACGCTTTACTGCCTTAAAACATAACATATTATAACTAGTTTACCCAATCTCGTGTCTGTTTACTTGGTATTAGAAAATTAGTGTATGAAATATATGTTTTTTTATATATAAAATGGAAATGGTACGAGAAAAAAGTGATGCAAGTCATTACATTTATGAGTTTTTTTTAAGGTGCACTATTACTTGGCATGTGAAGAGCCTAATAGTTCTTTATGACATGTCGTGTTCGTCTTAAGATTTTTGAACAGAGAGCCGTGTTATGTCGCGTTGATATCAAAATTACGACTCATGTTAGTCGTGTTTATGTCATCTATTGGTTATTCACGTTTTTAGTATATTATCGTGTCTGGTTAAGTGAAAAATTGTTTAATCATATTAGTCGTGTGTATAAACTGATCATGTTTGTGTTAAGTAAAAAAAGTAAATTTGTGTCGTATTGTTATTTAAATGTTTCTTGTGGCCAAAACACGATAAAAAATTATTACCTCATTTTAGGGTATTATGTACATGAGTCTTGATGCAAATGTTAGTGCACTTTTGGATTTCTAATTATAAGAATATACTTTTTAATCATCTGTAAAAAAAAATATAATTTCCTATTAATCAATGTTGTGGCCATTATTTATTAGTTCACTGAGAGAATTTAATAATGGAGATAATATAATAAGATCATTTCTATTTTGTAATATAACAATAATAGTTCAAATATTTTCTTCCTCGGATCACAATCATTTTCATTCCAACAGAGAAAATTTCAGTCCCTTTCCCTTACGAAACACAACATAAAACTAAGGGACTGTTTGGCAATCTAATTCCAAAGTTTGGAATTAGAATTGGAAGACCAATTTTAATTTCGTGAAATTAAAATTGACTTTTCAAATTCATTTTCATGACTTGAAATTGTGCTGCCAAACGGACTCTAAATTTAATTTTTTATCTCTTTAGACTAGAACTCTAGATATAGTTTAGTGGCTCAAATTGGACCCACAATTCTCTTCATTATATATATTTTTTAATTATAAATTTTTGGCTTTATTATTAATATTATAAATATCTAATAATAAAGTGACAACGTTGCAAGAAAGTGCAAACTAATATAATTTATTTCCTACTATATTTATCTCAAATTAAATAATAAATTACTTATTTATCATTAAAAAAAATCTTTGAAACAGCCTTTTAATGTTTTTTTTTTAATTTTTTTTATCGAGCTCTTGAACATCTCTAGTTAGGATATATAGATTTCAAATATAAATTATAAAACATAAAAAAATTGCACATTGTCACCGCAAAAGGAACATTGGAAGACCAAGTCAATTGATAAACAGCAGCAACATGGAAATTTGAAATAGTGGGACCACCATGAGCATAGCATGTGAGTGGTACTTGTATAATATGTGGGTGGGACGCTACAAAAGCGTTCCCACTACAACGTTCGAATCTGACTCCGTTTTTGTTTTGTGTTTTTTTTTGCTTAAACAACGGACCGCCTATCCCCTCTCCCCTTTAGTCCACGACGTGCTCTGTATTCTCGGAATTTTTTTTTAACAAAACATTCTTTTAAAAGGATAAATTACATTATCAAAATAGTACACTCAAATTATATTTAAAACGATAGATATCTTAAAATCTGTACATTTTAATAAAATTCTGATTTTAAATATATTAAAATATGGTAAGAGCTTCGTTGTACTAAACTAATACTTAATATCTTAAATATTTTTCAATTTAATTTAAGCTAACATTATATTTATACTTAAAGAATAGTATATAATAATATTATTTATACAATAGTAATTTTAGTGTTGACATATTAGTTTAACATTGGCATGTTGAATTTTCACTTTTCTAATTTTTTTTTACACTAGATAATTTTATGATTTATTCTAGATGCTAAACGTAAAATGGTCTTAAGAAATTAAAATTTTAATCACTTTTGGTATATTTACAAGAAATTTCGTTCTCACATTTGATTTATATGTTAAATATCTCTAAAATATTAGATAACTCATTTTATTAAATGTATAAATAGACTATGTCAGATTTACGAGTCACACTTTCATTTAAAAAAACTAACTTAATAAATAGTCTACAAAACTTTTGACCTGTGACAACTAATCAAGGAATACGGGTTCTTAGTGTTTTGAGGCCTAAAATGCTAAAGTATTATTCGTCATTTTAGGCTCCAAAACCTTAAAGACCTGAATTCTGGAATTAGTTGTCACATGTTTTGAATACAATTAGAATTTTTTAGATGGGAGGAAGACACGTAAACCCAACACAGTGCATAAGTTTTACTATATTTATCATTAGTTTAAATTCTAATAAAATTAAAATAAATATATAAAAACTTAAAAAGTACTATTTTTTTTGTCAAATCACAGTATACATCTAAATAAAATTTATCAAGTACTAAGAATCATTTCGAGCAATGTTATAAATAGTTTTTAAATTATTAATTTGTAAAAAAAATGGTAATCTATCTTTTATTGTTTCGCTACTATGGATTGTTAAAATTAAAGATACTTAAAATCGTATATTTTTTATCTATCATTTAAAGTTGTATCCATTGTTAAAGTATTTAGGGACTGTTTGGTTTGCAACTATAATTATGTTTTATGTGTTTAAATACAATTATGATAAAAATTTACGTTTGACAACCAATTTTTAAACATTGAATTATAATATTTCCGTATTATAATCAAGTTTTCCAGAAAAACAACAAAAATGTGTTTTATAACTTCTGTTTTTTATTTTTCAACTTTGAATTATTCATTCTTAATATTTTAATGTATTTATACCTTAATATCTAATATACATACATAATATACTAATATGTGTGTAATTCTTACAAATAAAAAATATATGTGTATATGTACACAAAATTACGTATATTTATATTATTAAATTATATAACATATTAAGATCCATATGTTAAAAATATTATCAATAGATACATGATACGTATATATAGTTTTATACATGTATTATTAATATATAGAATAATATAAAATATACATGTAATACATATGTATTAAAAAATATTATCAATTCATATATTTATATAATTTTATAGTGAATTATACATGCGATATCGTTATATAGACATATATATATGGATGTACATTTCTGTATGTATGTACGTTTACATTGGTATTATATATATATATATATATATATATATATATATATATATAAACTCGCCAACACACCTCATTAAATATATATAAAAATACATGATATTAAATGTATATTTATATAATTTATGATATTAAATGTACATGTACATTTATCAAATTTTAAAAAAATTGTATTTAAAAACAAGTTTATCAAACGCGCACTAATAATTATAAATACAAAAATTGAATTTTAAAACTGTATTTAAGAAAATTGTTTAAATCGAATTTTCTGAACATAGAACCAAACGGACCGTTACTCTCTTTATTCTAAATTTTTTATAAGTTTATCATTTTAAGAAAAAAAAATCACTTATCACAGTCGTTATCTTAAATAATGAATACAAGACATTCATTTGAATATAACTAATTTTGTAATTCATCTAGTTACATATATTAAAAAAGGACATAACTAATAAGTATGAAACTTTTAAAAATAAATAATATGAATATTAATACAGAAGGAAAGATTAAAGATAAAAAATAATTTAAATTTGAAATGTCAGTTGGATGTTACCAAAGTCGTATACTTTACTGCCATCAATGATAGAAATTAAAACGGCCGTACTTAGTACACTCTACTGAACGTCGTCGTTTTACACTAGTTCCCACCGAATGGTGGACCAACATTATGGACCTTAATTGACATACATAACCGTTGTCTTCTCTCCTAAATTATTTGAATTATTTGAAAATTTTAATATCCCACAAAACCCAAAAATTGAAAAACAAGAAAATGAGGTAAAGTAGAAAACCCACCTCAGTTTCCATCCAGCAGACCTTTTGGCACTAGAGAGCTGTAAACAAAAACTCACCAGCCTTTTTTTTTCCATTCTGAATCTCCCAATCTTCTATTTCTCCTCTATAGTCTTTCAAACTTGATCTGATCTCTTTCTTTCTCTCATATTATTTGCCACATTACATTGGGTCAGTAAATAAGTTTTGATTATGTTCACTGATGGTCTTGACAACAGTGCCCTTAGATGGGTCAGAGAGGTCAGCTTAACCCTTTCTATCTTTTTTTATTTAGTTTTCAATTTTGGTAATTTTATGATGTATTTGATTTGGGTATTTCTTGATTTACATGCCTTTAACTTTCCCTTTATGAATTGGCAAATGGGTGTATTTTGATTTCCTTAAATTTTGATGGGTTTGATTCAAAATTGAAATTTTCACTTACCCAAAAGCTATTTTTGATTTTTGAAAATTAGGGTTCTGCTAATCATAAGGAGGTACCTCATTCAGTGTTGAACCAAAGACCTAGGATAGATCCTATTTCTAATATCAGAAGTGGGAACAGAGGTTTTGGGTTGCCGCCACCTGGGAAATTCAGAAGTGGGCATTTATCAGGTGTGATTCCGGTTACTAGGGATGATAGTCTATCGGCGGCATCGGACAATGATATGACCACAGATTCCGAAGAGGAGGTGTACGGTGGACGATACTCACTGGATTCCTCCCCACAGGATGATAGAGTTCTTGGCAATGCTGCTGCTAGGAGACACTATAATCCTACACAAAGGGGTCCACTGCCAAGGGTTCCACAGTATGCGAGTGATAATTTGTACTCGGGTGATGTTAGTTCGTCGATGGAAACGATTGCGAGGGAACGAGGAAAAGTAGGAGATAGAATGTCGAGGGGAGCTAATAGGTACTCGGTTGGAACGAATGGTTATATAGAGGATGAAATGTCGGATTCTGCCTCTAGCTCGGAGTTTTCAACCATACAAGTGGGAAGCAACAGCAATGGAGGTTTACCCCGCACGAGGGTGTTTACTGCATCCGGTGTTCCTTCACAGGCGAATACAGTTAGCGGTTCCGAAAAGGTATTTTGTGCTTAAGTGTACTTTGGATAGTTGAATAACACGTGATTGCTTAGTTTCTTTTTATTGGAATGTGTAAGTATTAAATTCAACTTAGGGCGTGTTTGATTGGTTTATGTGGAAATTCTTTCTGCTGGAAATGCTTTCTTATACTACCTCCGTCTTGAATTAAAAATCGTCATTTGAAAATAACCGTTTTTAAGGATACACTCAATGGCCAAGATCAAGGTTTGTTTATAATCATGGAATTTTGTTTTACATCCAAATAAGGAAAGTGGATAATTAATTTGGGTCGTCTAATAAGGAAAACAGGACTAGTAATTTTGGGAAGGCGGGAGTACTATTTTTCGACTTTTGTTTGTTTGATTGTAGATGTTCAAATAAATTGCTATCAAACACAATCAAAATTTGGAAAATGGCTATTGATCAATTTGTGCTATTAAATTTACCATCACATAAGGTGTTTGTGATAAGGATTTAGTTGTTATTAATATTTTTTTTTAAAATGGCATGTTCGCTACTAAATGCCATGTTATGTATTGGTTATGGTAAATATATTTTAGGAATTTTGACTATTATTTTATGCATTATCAAGATGCATATATTTCTATTGGGCTTCCATTAATTCATGGTACCATAAAATTTAATGAACTAGTTGAACAAACTGTTAAAGAAAAATACATCTGATTTCCTTTGGGGGTATTCTCCATCTTTTTACATTGTGTTTGTATTCTCGTTGACAAAGAACACCGCAGAAAGATTAGATACTTTAACCTGTCAACGGGTCGGTTTGGGTCGTGTACGGGTTACGGGTCAAAACAGCCCTAACCCATACACGACCCATTAAGGCTAACGGGTCTAATGACAATACCCAAACACAAACCGTTAATATTAACGGGTACACAACCCGAACTGTTACCACACGCTAATATTAACGAATCAGTTTGAGTCTAAACGGGTAACGGGTTGGGTGATCCTATAGTACCCATTAGTCTTTAATAGTTTAAAAATAATGGATTTTAATTGTATTTCTTATTGGATATAGGTTGGGTGACCCTATAGTACCCGTTAGTCTTAAAGGATTTAGAAATAATGAGTTTTAATGGTTATTCTTATCGGGTATGGGTTGGGTGACCCTTAACGGGTACAAGTAAATTTTCAAACCCAAACCGTTAATGTTAACGGGTCTACCGTGTTAACCCGTTAATGACCCAAACCCAATAAAGGTAAACCCATTAACTTATAATTTCGTGTCGGGTCGTGTCGTGTTAACGGGTTATCGTGTTTTTTGACAGGTCTAGATACTCATCTTTCAACTTTTGTAATCTTTCATTTTTTATTAATATGATATTGAAAGTCCATGAGCTTTTTAGTAGCATTTGTTTATGAAATTATGACACATTTGAATACGTGGATTAATGGGAAGACAAATGAATTCATTTGAACACAACTACTGGAAAAACTGTTGTCTATGCTTAACTATTTGATTAAATAATTCTTACTGGAAAACAAATGAAAGAATAAAATAGTTCGTACTATATGAAAGAAATCATTCAAGATACTGACAATGTGAAAGTCATTTTAAAGAAGGAACGAGTGATGCCAACGTGTTTTACAGGAAGAATAAAATTGAAAACATACTCTTCTGCTCCAAGGTTTAGGCCTTTGTTGCCTGTATCTTGTGTGTGCCTCTTGATTTAATCTAATCCTCGTGTCCTAGGATGAGGTTACACAACTCAATTACTCCATTTGTTCCAAAATAAGAGTGATGTTTTCCTTTTTGGTCCTTTCCAAATCAATAGTCCTGTTTCATTTAATAGTATATAAAACCAGTTGAAATTATACAGTTACCCGTCTCACCATTATTCATGGCAGAGAAATAATCGAAATTCATTTGTTGCATTGCAAAGGTATTCATTCTTAGGTGGATAAATGTAGAATATAAAATATTTTGTTAAAATGTTTGACTTTCGAACGGGACTACTAGTTTGGGACGGAGGGCACTGTTACTTTGGGACACAGTAGTACTATATGTATATATTTTTTTTTTCTTATTTTCTACCCTAGGGTAATAAAATCCGGAAATTTGACTTTACACTATGTTTGACTCATAAATTGTGCTTGCATCCCCTTTTTTGAAACATTTGTGTGTGCACCCTACTGTTAGGCCATTTAGTTGAGGATACTTGGCTCTCGATGCATTTCATGGCTCTTGATGCATTAAGGGTTATTTATTTTACTTTTTAGTATCTTTCGATGCATTAAATTACGCACACTTACCCACACTCGCTTGTTCTTGTGTCCTACATGGCTTTCGTTGCAACTCAAGCAGCCATGAAAAGAAATACTCCCTTGGTCTCGAATTAATGTCAAAGTTATTTTTTTAGAATATCTCAAATTAAGAGTCGCATTTCTAAAATTAATGTAATTGACTTCACAATAGCTAAATAAGTTCTGATTTGACCATTGATTATATTACAAAAGTTTGACTTTCGTAGAATGACTCTCAATTTTAGACAGAGGGAGTAATTCACTTAAGCATGATCTTAGGATCTGCGTCTTATGCACACAAGTTTCCTCTCACTCAAATTTTATTTTTAAATGGATATCTAATTGTTGCTTTATATAACACGAGTATAGTTGGTGCACTTTAGCTTGTTGATTGGGTATTCACAAACAGCAGCCTTTGTATGATATGTCATGTACTTCATAAGCAGATATTACGTGCTAAGCCAGTCCCTATTTTGCAGGAATGTCGTGCTAGAAACTTGCATAACCCAAAGCCCTCTGATGATGATATTCCAAGTGCACCTCCATTTTCGGGTTCTGCTGGAGAAATCAAACAAGAGATTTCCACAGGAGATTCCCGTGGTTTTTCAGCAAAACTAAGTATTTTAGAAAATACGTCTCCTAGTGTTAATAATCCACATGATAGTATTCAGCAGGAGGTTCCCGACCCTAATGTCAGGTTTGTATAGTTTTCTTTAGCATTTTTTTTTTCAAAATGACACTCCCATTGAGTGGCATATAGATGTAGGGTGTAAACGGATCGGGTCTGGATCGGGTAAGGGCATATCCATATCCGATCTGGGTATTTTTTTAGCGGATCGGGTCTTACCCGATTACCTGTCGGATCTCAATAAATGGATCCAAACCCGGATCCATTAAGGACTCGGGACCTGACCCGAATACCCGAGCAGTATACAGTTAACATTTTCCAAAACAATTAACAGTTAATAGTTAACATTTTCAAATCACATCCAAATCAACATTGATTTCAAAGGATACCACCAGAATCAACATCAACATTGATTTAAAAAATGTAAAATAATATATATTATATAGTCTTATCTTATATATATATATATATATATATATATATACATAGTCTTGCTCTTATGCGGACTAGTCTGCATTTTAAGAGTGCGGACCGGACATGTGTCACCTGGCGGTGAGCCCAGAAGAGAGAGAGAGAGTGTGCCTATAATTTAGGCGATAATTTCTAGGCGCACCGTTAAGTGCCACATGTCCGGTTCACATTCTTAAAATACGGACTAGTCCGCACAAGAGCATATATATATGTATGTATTTGGGTCGGGTCCTTATCGGATCGGAGTCATGTGTATCCAGACCCGGTCCATTAACTAATCGGGTAAACGGGTAATCGGATCTACAAATTTTGCTCAAATCCGTTAATTCGGATGGGGGCCGGGTCGGGTCCAAACCCGGTTCATTGACAACCCTATATAGATGTGCTTTTTTGGATACACATTTCGGCTGCGTTTGATTTGGGGTGATAATTTCTTGTTTGAGTAATAATTTTAATGGTGAAAAGTATTTGCACTTATATTTGGTTCACTATTTATGCATATTACATAATTATAACGTGTATACTTATTTGCAATATTATACAAACAAATTATATGCTTTGAATAGGTCAAACTACTGTTCGTGGATTTACTATTCACCTAGGTGACGACAATTTCACCCCTAACAAATTATACAAACAAATTATAACATGGATTTACTATTCACCCAGGTGACGACTGTTTCACCCCTAACAAATGGGCCCTTATTCTATTCCTTTTGACATGGGATGAAGATATTCCCTTTTTATTGTGCAGGACTGCTGCTTGTGGGGAAAATGGTGTGCCTTTAGGTTCTTTTCCTACTCGTCTTCCAACATTTCATGCAAGCGCACAAGGGCCCTGGCATGCGGTAATAGCATATGACGCATGTGTTCGGCTCTGCCTTCATGCTTGGGCAAAGGGTTGCATGGAAGCTCCCATGTTTTTGGAGAACGAGTGTGCCCTTTTGCGAAAAACATTTGGGTGAGTTTAATCTGTTATTATCCTTGTTCATGCACACTGACTCTTTCCAATTGGACTCCTTTTGTCGTATTTTTTAATGCCTTTCCCAATTAGTCCCTGGAGAAACAGCAAAGTAGTCCAGATACTTTTAGCTATTAGGATGCAATCTCGTTACCTTCATATTAGGTGTAAACTGTAAGGTATCTATGATTTCGAAGTATTCGAACTGCATCCAACAGATCTAATTCATCGGAGGACCCTTATCCGAAACTGCCATTACACCAAAGGACCTTTTTGTGAAGCAAAAATTTAAGTGGACTTTATTCAGTTAAGAATCTTTACAAGCAAACTTTCTCTAATTTTATTATTTTAATGATTACAGGAACATAATATTTGCTTAAAAGGGTTGCTACCAATAAAGTTATCAGTACAATGACATAAATTACTAATATTCTTCTTCCCGTTGATGTGTGAAGAGCATGAACTTTGACTTGTTACAAGGTTTAAAATTGTATTCTAGAAATGGAAACATTTTTTTGAAAATCTGCAAGACAATTAAGAATTTTAATTCCAAATGGTGGATACATATTAGGACCGCTCAAAAGAACCAAAATATTTGGAGTTTGCTGGGTTTTTTGGCGAAGAGGGAGTACATTAGCAGCTCGATGAGAGAGGAGTTGGGGGTTTGACCAAGTTTTGTTTTAAATTTTTTTTAGGGTACTTAAGTGACTTTGACACGATAAAATGAGGGTACATTTGTAATTTTATATACACACTAAAAAAAATACCTGACTAACAAGCACGATGAGAGAGGAGTTGGGGGTTTGATCAAGTTTTGTTTTAAATTTTTTTTAGGGTACCTTCTGTAACTTTGGCACGATAAAATGAGGGTACATTTGTAATTTTATATACACACCAACAATAATACCTGACTAACAGTTTCCGTCTATAATTGGGGACCAATCCCCAAATACGTAAACTCCAGATGTTAATGTCCAAACCGACAAAACTTTTGAGGCACGAAGTCCAAACCCTTTACCTTCAACATCTGAATTTCTTACATTTGAACTACAGTTTGCAACAAGTGCTGTTACAATCAGAGGATGAATTGCTGGCAAAGAACACTTCAGAGCCTGCTAGAGAGGGAGCTGCCCCCAAACCCAAGAAGATGGTTGGGAAGATGAAGGTGCAAGGTATTATTTCTAGACTTGTAAATGGGCCCAGTCCAGCCGAGCAGTGAATTGTTCAAGTATGGTTCCTAAGAATGTATCGAGCTTTAAAATGTGATCAAGCTGAACTAGCTTCTAACCGAGTCAAGCTCAAATTGCTTGACTTAGTTTTGGAGTTTTACAAGCTTATCAAGCCGAGCTCAATAGATTGAAAAGATTAAAAAATTATTCAAGTTTGACTTGTATATTTTATGAACCAATCTCGAACGAGCCTTGACCAAGACAAACTCTAGCCAAGCTCCAGCAGCTTTGTTCATTTTATAAAATTGACTGTGATTGGTAATAAAGGGTAAACCCAGTGCCCGAGGCTCCCGCCACTGTGGGGTACTAGGGGTTAATGACCTATTTAATTTGTTGTGCAGTTCGGAAGGTGAAAATGGCCCTGGACCCACCTACAGGCTGCAGTATTTTAGCGCTAAGAGCGCCAAAAATAAAATTGGAATCAGTGCGATATCGGTTCTCCAATTTCCAGTCAACAATCGCTGCTGGGTGGCACGCAGTTCGGAGCATCCATTTCACGCCACGTGCGCCTGCAAAACGTTCTTTCTCACGCCAGAGTTTGGCATATGTGCAGGCGAGCACTCAGTATATAAAAGAAGTCTCCGGACTCCTGAAAACTGGTGTTGCAACTCTTCGCAGCAGTACATCATCATATGAAGTGCAAGGTGTGTGGGCCCTATCACTCATTCTTGGAGTGCCAGCATATAAAGTGCAAAAAAAAAAAAATTACTGAACTTGCAGGTTTTGCCCTGAACTATACATTTTGCTGCAAAGACAAATGTGTCACTAAAGTTCCAAAGATTGTGGTCTTTCGAAACAAAATATATAGTTCAAAAAGGATTTTTTGCACTTAAAAATGTTTCAGTTTTTTCCCTTACAAGAAATTAGGCATCAAAGTTGTGATTGCTGAAGTTCCCTCTCCCCCCCCCCCCCCCCCCCCTCTTTTGGTAGGTTAAGTGCGCCTTAGATATGTTTATACTGAATACTGATAATTTGTAACTATCGGTGCTTGACATTAATAGTTTTTAAACCTTTTGGTTTCCATCTGACTGGGGCTTCACACGTTATATGTGCGTATGTAA
This sequence comes from Sambucus nigra, assembly GCA_949130495.1. Classification (NCBI taxonomy): domain Eukaryota; kingdom Viridiplantae; phylum Streptophyta; class Magnoliopsida; order Dipsacales; family Adoxaceae; genus Sambucus; species Sambucus nigra. The sequence continues at coordinate 221,922,098 of OX422211.1, read as the reverse complement.
TATTTGTAATTGTATGTAACCAAGTTTAAAAGACAGTATGAAAATAACACTGTGAGAATAACATAAAAATCAATAAAACTAAAGGTATATACAATAATTCATTATGTGAGTGTAAATTATATGATATTAAATTAGTGTCGTAATTTTAATGAGCAATTGGTTGATTATTGCCGAGGCTTAGTGAGTAGAATTTGAAAACCATAATAATGAGTGGTTGGAAGGAATGGGTATCGAAACATGATTGTTGTATAGTAAGTGAGGACCGAGGATGTGGAAAATTGTAGTATATTAACCCTTAGTTGTGATGATAAATCTTAAATATGGGTATAATAGAATCAAGAAAATTGGTTTGAGAACAGCTTTCACAGACAAATCTGTTTCAATAATGGTGTATATTTTATGTCCGCTCAATGCGTAGGTAATTTCTAGTATATATACCGAATTGAAATGAAATGGGTAACATAGCAGTTGGGGTTGAAGTGAGAGAAAAATAACGGTAATGCAGGGGTTAAATAGTCGTGACATATGGCAGACAGTAGAGATGCCACGTTAAACCTTAATGCTCTGATACCAAATAGGGAGTTCACTAAATTAGATAGAATAGACTACGTACTATATGATGATTCGTTTTAAGCTTGTTTGATATGAATTGTATTTTGGGTATTTTCTTATTTTTATTATTGTAAATTTCCCTTTTTATTATTTTCATTTTTAGTTGTAGTTAGAAGGATTGGTGGCTAGAATAGGTAATTTGTAATAAGAATGTCCTAGGCCATGTGGATGTCACGGTGGGGCGCTTTAATAATGTCACTCATGACATCACATGGATGCTAGCCTTCCTTTAGGAGCAAGTAAAAGGCCCTTCAAGTTTCCTCCTTTTGTCCTATAATCAGTATAGTATCCCATTTTGGGAAACGATTCCTCTAATAGATATTTTGAGTATTACTATTCTTGTTTTGAGTGTAATTTCTTTGTGTGCCATCGGCACCGTTTGCCTCTTTGTTCTTTTAACTGTTTTTTTTCGTATGAAAAAAATCTGTTTTCCTTTAAAATTCTCGATGTGTTAAACTCACAAATGTCTGGTCTCTAACTACAATTGCATACTAATATACACACACACACACACACACACATATATATATATATATATTCCCCATCATTATGCAACTCTCACGCGAGGTGTTTTTTTTAATTGTCAACAGAAACGTACTCTTGTTTATTGAGACTTAAAAGTTCATCAGAAGGGGATGCCATCCGAATGCAACCCGGATCCGGTGAAAGTCATGTATTGTATGTATAATTAGCATTTTGGGTTTTCTTTCACTTATTCGTATTGGTTGAGGAATTACTGATGACTTTACAGCTTTCCAGATAGCCTAGGCGATTGTCTTGTCATTGAAGTCCAAGACTCCAAGGGGAAGCAATATGGTCGCGTCCTTGCCCAAGTGGCTACTATTGCTGAAGATCCAGTTAAGTTCTCAAATTCTTTGGGCTCGTTTGGTGCGCAGGATTAGTGAGCTAGAGAGGATAGTTTCTCTTGATCGGATCATTTATCCTAAGTATGTTGTTTATCCCACGTCTCATGGGATAAAACAATCCCATCTAAGAGGTGGAATATTTTGGCATGTTGAGATGGGATAACTTTATTTTATTCGGTGTGTCAAACGTCAATCGGGCTTTCACATATTTTTGAGAAGTGTTATAGTTTGTTTTGGTGAAATGCTTATATTGAAGATTGCTGCAGGGTGAAAAACTACGCTGGTGGTCTCTTTATCAAGAGCCAGAGCATGAGCTTGTTGGCAAAGTACAACTGTTTATAAATTACTCAACAAGTTTAGATGAAAATAATCATCTTAAGGTGAGCTATCCCACCCTTTATTCCAAGTTGCATCTATTTATGTCAGATTTATATGCATATGTGATTGCGTTCTGTAATCATTACCATTGCTTCAGAATTGAACCCGCCTTAAATGTTAATTCATAGAAGTAAGAAGCTCTCATTATGTTATTGTAATGACAGGAAAAATGCTATTACTTTCCATATTAAATGGTTGAGAAATTAGCACTCTCTTTACCCACGAAAAATAATATATTAAGAGAGAAAAACGTGATTTTGTGATGACTTTTCCCTCGCAGTTTACTCTTCACTGCACATCCATTTAATCATTTACTTGCCAGTAGACATTTCTATTAGTATACTATTGGCATAATTCTTTTAATTTAAAGTGGTAAAGAATTTTAATATCATCTTACTCCCACCTCTTTATGGGAAGATTCAAACATATTTCCTCTTTTTCTATTTATATACTCTCTCCATCCCATTGTAAGAGTCTGATGTGAATAAGGGCCTTATTGTCATTTTTTAGTCTTTTTAGTCTTTCATTTATTTTTAGTATTGCATTGTATTTTTCTTTTGTTTAGTATTTAGATGAAGGAAGGTTATTGGTATCTAGGGACGTAATTGTAATTAGATTGATAAGTTAGAGCTCAAGCAACATCCTTCCTATAAATACTCATTTGTAGCCTCATTCGAGGCATTCTTCCATTTTGAGATATATTGAATTGAGAGAGTTTAGCCGAGTGTCATCTTTACTTGCTCCCATATGACGTCATTTACGTCAAGTGGTATCAAAACCTAGTCGGTTCTATCCGTTGTTGCTGTTGTAAAAAAAATACAAACTCGTAAACAACATCAAGATGGGTTCAAGAAAGGTGCACACCCCCGTGGAAACTCCTAACGAGTGCATCGAAGAGGTCATTGACCGATTGATGGCCCGGATGGATGCAATCGACGCGCGACTTCCTCCACCAACAACAATCGCTGGCCGCCCTCGCACCGCTCCAGTATCATCTGAAAACCCTAACCCTAATTCCCCAAAATGAACTCATTCTACACCCCCACCACAAAAAAACCTATTTCTACAAACCCTAGCCTCATATACATCCAAAAAGGCACCACCACAACCCACTGGCCGGACAATACAAAACCCACCCAAGGCAGGCCTCCACTACCCAATTCCATCCCGACCACCACCGAATACCTATTTTGACATCCACCCGACCCAAAACCCTCCCGTCGCGACCCCGATCACCCTCCAACCCACCGGACAACATCCTCTAGCCACCGGATATAATCTCCGAAGCCGGTCTCACTTAGAACCACAACAACTTGGCCCGAACAGTGCGACGGCAATTGCCGACGAGCCGCCTGCTCTGGGCTAACACCCGCGGCAGCCGAACAACCCTTCCGAAGGTCTTCTGATGACCACGACTCATTCCGGTACCTTTCCGATGACTTCTTCTCCAAGATGTGTTCAAATTGTACCACCCATGATCGGAACTTACTCTCCGACAATAGCCGAGATGATCCGTGACATTCGGTACGCAAAGGGGTCAAATCCGACTCAACCACATGCAAAGATAACAATTCTGGTACTAGATGTACCCACGATGTACTTTAACCCAAATCTTAAACACCAAACCCTAGAACTTCAACCCCCACACATTCCAAATACATTCACCCTCCAAAATTCACAAGAATCACCTACTTCTCCACCACCACCCAAACTATCATCACACCCCCATTTTCCTTCCCCACACCTTCCATCCCCACACCTTCCCCCACCTTGCATTCTTGTCCCACCCCATTTACCACCTCAAAACCACCACCCTTCAACATGACCACTCCCTACACCACATCTCCATTTATCCTCACCATCACCCACAAAAACACCTCGAACCTCATCATCTTCCCTCTATTCCCCCGGCTCCATCTACTACTATTAACCCTCGCCCACCCCATATTGCCTTCCCCATGCTTCCGCCCCCACTTATTCTGCCCTCATCCCCACCCACCGGCCACATGTACCCCACCCCCATTTTGTGTGGGATGCACGCTCCGTCCATTCAGCCCCCGTTGATTCACATGAGAGAGTACGGGAATGGATTCGCCTACCCTACATAGCGGCCCACCATCACCCTGACCCCGCTCCGCCCCAGAGAGATCGAGCCTCCCCCTCCCACTGAGTGGCGCGCCAATGTGTCCCCTTTTGATTCTTTGGGCCCAAAGGTCATCCCGTATGTGCCTCTCTTGGAGCGACATTGCTTTTTGTGCTACCAGAAGGGACACCAGATGGACCACTACTCCTACCGCCAACCAATGGTCCTCGCTCCACCTCCTTCCCCACCACGGGAGGCAATTCCATCTTATATTCCTCCTCCACCCACCCCTTTACAGGCATCCCCACCAACTCCTGATCCTCCTTACCCACCGCCTCGGAGACAGCCATAGAGAGCACAACTTGATGAGCCTCCGCTAGGAGATGATGACCTAGATGAGGATGCCTTGGTCTTATAGGGTGGTGACGTCATTACACACTTAGCCCTCCAATTATTATCGAGGAGTCTGTAGGGCGATATTCGGGTGGATATCCCGATGTTCGATGGCCACCTCCAGCCTGATGTCGTTGTTGATTGGCTTGCCGCCATGGAGAGGATTTTTTAGTACAATTGATTGAAGGATCACCGGTGCGTTTTGTTAGCGGCAACCAAGTTTCAGGGCTACGCTAGTATTTGGTGGAATGATTTGGAGCAGCGCTGTGTTCTTGAGGGTCAGCCTCCTATCCAGTGTTGGGCAGACCTCCATACACAGTTGATGGCCGCTTTTGTTCCCGCTACTTACGAGCGTGATATCTTTTTGTGGGTCCAGTCTCTTCGGCAGGACACTACAGTGTTAGACTACACTGAGCGCTTTCAGCTTCTCTGTACTCGTGCCCGCCTTGGCGAGAGTGAGAAGCATCGGATTAGTCTTTTTATCCACGGGCTGAGAGTTACATCCATAGGGATCTCGCTTTACGTGACATCACCTCCTTTGCGAAGGTGGTCGAGTACGCCACTAAAGTCGAGTCATTCCATCAGACCGGACCTCCACCCCGTGACCGCTCCACTCTAGCTCCTCCAGCACCCGTGACTTCTACTGCTCCTGTGATCCCGCCTACCTCATCCGTTCCGACACCCACGGTTCCACCTCCTTCACCCACTCACCCGGTGACATTCAAATGTTACAATTGTGGAGTGATTGGCCATAGAGCATCGGATTGTTCTCTTTCATGGCGTCGTACTCTCCTAGCTTCGGGCAATCCTGAGTTTCTTGAGGAGACAACGGAGGTTCCACCCCAACATGCTCTTATTACTATCCTCGATGGTGACACTGAAGGCCTTACTCTTTGAGTTTGAGGACGAACTCTTTCGCGCGGGGGGAGGGGGGGGGGGGGGGGGGGGGAGGGGAGTGATGTAAATAACGGTGTCATTTTTTTGTCTTTTTAGTCTTTCCTTTATTTTTAGTATTGCATTTTATTTTTTTCTGTTTAGTATTTAGAGGAAGGAAGGTTATTGGCATCTAGGAACGTAATTGTAATTAGATTGATAGCTTGGAGCCCAAGCAGCCTCCTTCCTATAATACTCATTTGAGGCATTCTTCCATTTTGAGATATATTGAATTGAGCGTTTAGACGAGGGTCATCTTTTCTTGCTTCCATTTGACGTCATTTACGTCAGAGTCCATGTTCGAAAGGCGAAACATTTTATGGGAAAATTTTTACTTTACAAATCCTCCTCCTAAGAATTATAAATACATGTGGAATGCAACACCTTCAATCAAATCATTGCTCTCTCATGAGTATTTTTGTGATGAGTAAATTTGGAAACTCTTCTAGTTCTATATTCTATTTTTAGAAACAGAACTTCGGGACGGACCAGAAAGGAAATAAGGATTCTTGATTTGTGACAGAGGGAGTATATGTTTTATATATAATCTATACCCTCTTATCAATAAGAATCATTAGTATCACATAAAATTTGTGTGTTTTTCTCATTGTTGACATTATTTTTATGTCAATTCTAGATTATTAATCAAATGATGCAAACATTTTTCTTACATTGCTTAATCCTGGTATTATTGCTTATGGGATCTTCCTACAGTTGTGTCTTTGGGTGAGACTTTTTATTTCAACCATTTTTTTTCCCGTTCCTAGTGCGGCTCTGTTGCAGAAACTGTGGCATATGACATCACATTGGAAACTGCAATGAAAGTACAGCATTTTCAGCAAAGGAATTTGTTGTTACATGGCTCATGGAAGTGGTTACTCACTGAATTTGCATCGTACTATGGAGTTTCTGATGCATACACCAAGCTAAGGTATAAAAATGATTATATGTCAATTCTAGATTCTTAATCAAAGTACAGCATTTGTTTTGCTATATATTGTTTGTCCCTCAGCATTTTTACTTCTTGGACTTTGACATCTGGAAGTTTCACAAGTACTCAGAAAGCGTCACAAAAAGTGTATTTATAAAATTCTAAGGAGTGAAAGTAGTGGTGGACAAACATAATACAGCAAAAAAATTTGGTAGCAAATGCTAAATAAACCTAAACAACAAAAACAAAACCCAAAAACTTGGAATTGTTTGCGTAGTTGTTGTATTATCCCTCTGATGTATGTATGCAGATACCTTTCTTACGTCATGGATGTTGCTACTCCAACAGCTGACTGTCTCACACTGGTGTATGATTTGTTATTACCTGTAGTAATGAAGGGCCAGAGTAAGAATACGCTGAGTCACCAAGAGGTAAAAATCCAATATGCAGTTTAAAGATGTTTAGCCTCGTTCATTGAAGTTGTTTGATGCGACAATTGGCTTTTGGCCCCTAATGTTTTCATAAATTAAACTTTGCCCCCCCTTTTCAACAGTTCCGTTAGTTGACTGTTACAAACCAAAATATCCTGATCAATGTCTAGTTATATAGGAAATAGTGGGAGAGTTAAACTCAAAATATATTTTTCATTTGCTATGACTTGTAACTGTGATGCATACGCGTGGGCCCCCTTATGAGCTGGCCGAGGCCGAATTATTAGTCGAGGGGGGTGGGGTAGATTTTTGCTATTTCCTTAATTAGTGGGATATTTTAGTTCGGAGATATTATATGGATACGTTTTATTTTAGGGGCATATACCAAATAGTCCCTCGAACTTTTTTTAATACACGTTGAATCCAAGCTTTTTTATTTTGTACCAAAAAGTCCTTAAGGCTTTACCATGCCGCTGGTGCGGACCTTTAAAGATAAGAGAATAAGGGACTTTTTGGTACAAAATAAAAGGCCTGGACTAAATGTGTATTAAAAAATGTTTGAGGGACTTTTTGGTATTTGATCCTTTATTTTACTGTTTACCTTTTTAGTTATTGAACTTGAATAGATGTCTTGTGCACCAAGACTTGTAAGGTGCATATAAGTAAAAGTCCTCTCTTTCCTTTGTAAGCACTTGTCTATTGAAAATGAGAATGAGAAACCCTATTTTTTCTAATTGTTGTGTAAACTGCTTCAGCTAGTTTACATCAAATGATCAACAAGTGGAACTGTAAAAATGGGGGTCAAATTCCAATAAATGATTGTTTGTGTGGCTAAAGTCAGTTTTGGCTTGAACATTGAAGGCTAACACTGCTCTTGATTGTTTGCTTAACCAGAACCGAATCTTAGGAGAAATCGAGGATCAGATTGAACAGATTTTCGCTCTCGTCTTTGAAAACTACAAGTCCTTGGATGAGTCGTCACCATCTGGGATCTTGGATGTTTTCAGGCCTGCTACTGGGATAGCAGCACTGGCGCTGGAGCCGTCTGTTCAACTATACACGCTTCTTCATGATATATTATCTCCCGAGGCACAGAATAAATTATACAGCTATTTCCAGGTTCAGAAACTAAAATCCCAATAATGGTTTTGTTTTGAGATTGCGTTTGGATAAATTATTAAGATGTTCTTACGGCTTCCCAGCTTGCTGCAAAAAAAAGATCAAGAAGACACTTGACTGACACGGATGACTACGTCAGTGGCAGTAATGAAGGGATTTTGATGGATGCTGTTACTGTTACTACTGCTTATCAGAAAATGAAATCCCTTTGCTTGAACATCAGAAATGAAATTTTCACAGATATAGAGATCCACAATCATGATATACTTCCCAGGTAACTAATCTTTTTCTTACTTCATGGGAATATCAAGCTTAAGAAAAAAATTAGACCATCCATTAAATGTGATGGAGCTTTGGTATATATATAAAATAGAAAAAATGGTCAATTTCATATGTGAACTAGTGCTTGTACACGCTTGTAGTATCATCTTGTAGAGTTGTACCAGTTTCATGGTAAAATTCTTTATATTAGTTGGTAGTATGGGTAGCCATGGACTGGGCTCAGGTCGGGCATGATAAAGGACTTTTTTCTTGGTCAGCTCTCATCGGACCTAAATGTGTTCGCCCAAGCCCGCAAAATTTGCAAGCACGCCCATGCGTTACTTCAATTTTATCAAACTGGCTATTTTTTTTAGAAGTTTCTCATAAAAATTGTATGTAATATATTTGAATGAGTTAAAGACTTAATTTATTATATATGTATATAATTTTATTAATATATTTAATTTTATTTGCACGCCTTGGTCCAGGTCTAGCGAGCCTAAAATTCGCTAAGTTCGGTTTACAAGACTACTAGGCCAAGCCCTACAGATTAGTGGGCCGGGCCTTTTGTTATGGATGGGCTAATGTCCAGGTGTCCACCTATAGTAGCTAGTAAAATATCTGGATAGTCACATCTGAGTGGCATGGGTGTGGTAACCTCCCATTCTTGGCTTGATACCCAAAACAAAAAAATGAACAATAGTTGATTATTGTCATGTTAATTGCTGTCAGATGTGTTTAATTCAATATTGATGGGATTTATATTGTTTTATTTTTGCAGTTTTATAGATTTGCCAAATCTGTCCTCATCGATATACAGTGCAGAACTTTGCAGTAGATTGCGTGCATTCCTCATTGCATGCCCTCCAGCAGGACCTTCACCTTCAGTAACAGAACTTGTAATTGCAACTGCGGATTTTCAAAGAGATCTTGCCAGCTGGAACATTAAGTAATTTTAACTGTCACGAGTTCTTCTCATTGTTCCAGTTTTATCTTAATCACATATTACTTGGCATGATGTGACTTAATTAATTCTATGTTCTTTCTTAGTCCTGTCAAGGGTGGAGTTGATGCGAAAGAATTGTTCCATCTATATATCGTCCTCTGGATTCAAGATAAGCGCCTTTCTTTGCTAGAGCAGTGCAAGTTAGACAAGGTACACTATATATCTGTTCTTCTTAAGCTTATATGGTATACATAATAAACAATCTCAAAGAATATGTATAAATATTATTAGCCACGTGTTATGATTGCCCTGATACCGGATTTCAAATTAGCCAAAGCGTGCTAGAGACAAAGCACGGAAAGTTAGGTATGCACCTATCAACTCTCAGAATTATTCATCAAATCAATATTTGATTACAATGACGGGTCAAAAGGCCTTATATATTAAATCAAAAACCCTAATCCTTGGTTGATAAGGAGACTAGAAATAAGAAAACCCTAAACCTGATAGGAAACTAAAAAATGATAGATAATTACTAATAATTATCCACTGCCTATATAATTAACTCTATTTTTTTTCATTTTACTAAATATAATTAAATAATATAGCTAAATATGACTAAGCAAATACAATTAAAATATTCTCGGGGCCCGCTCTATCCACTTGCTACGTCATTCTTGATATAAACCAATTCCACATTTTTTTGCATGATTGATTGGATTAAGATCATTTTTTGTTTTGATGAACTTTGTAGTGCCATTATTTACAAGGATCACAATAGAGGAAGCCTTGTAATATTTCCACATCATATATATTGCATATCCTCATTTATGCGTTTTTCGCTCAATGCTTATTCACTCGCAGGTGAAATGGTCCGGAGTAAGGACCCAGCATTCCACAACCCCATTTGTCGATGAGATGTATGGCCATTTGAGAGATACCTTGAATGATTATGATATCATCATATGTCGCTGGCCAGAATATACGTTTGCTCTCGAGAATGTATGTCCTGATGGATTTTTTCATCCCTCGAGTTTAATTTCTTGTTTGGCATAATTTTTGGGTCAGGTTGAAGTGCTACAAAAAGATTTCTTGTATTTTAATTTTTAATTTTTTGTTATCTATAAAAGGCCATTGCTGACGTTGAGAAGGCAGTCGTGGAGGCGCTAGACAAACAATATGCAGATGTATTATCACCTTTAAAAGAAAACTTGACACCCAAGAAATTTGGCCTCAAATATGTCCAGAAGCTTGCAAAACGAACTGTATGCCCTTATGCAGTACCTGACGAGGTGAGTCTACTTGGAAAATTCTTATTTTTTTGATTAATATGCAAGAAGCCCCCTAAACTATTTCTCCAGTTGAATATACTCCCTCAATATTACATATACCTCCCTAAATTATTAAAAAAACGAAAATACCCTCTTATGTGTAGCTAAATACCTTTTCTAGCAACATGTAGAGGAAATGCAACAATAGGAATAGTGTAAGGAGTTTTTGCAAAATTAACAGTTCTGGAAGGCATTTTGAACTAACATGATAGTTCTTTTTTTCATTTCTTTCTTTTTAAAAATGCAATTTACCCAATTTTTTTTAATTTGTGCGTATTGTTTTGGCCTGAAATTTGTTATTATATTCAGCTTGGCGTTCTTTTGAACTCATTGAAGAGAATGCTAGATATATTGCGACCCAAGATTGAACATCAATTGAAGTCGTGGGGTTCATGCATTCCAGACGGGGGAAATGGAAACGTAGCTCCAGGAGAGCGTCTAAGTGAAGTGACTGTAATGCTCAGATCCAAATTTAGGAACTATCTTCAAGCAGTTGTTGAAAAGCTTGCCGAAAATGTGAGTATAGTTTTGAAATTTGTTCTCGCATATGCTAAAACTTGTCTCAGTGTTACTGGTTCTATTTTGGATCTCGATGAAGTTGTTTATTTTCCGAGAGATTAAAACTAGGTTTGAATTTATGTAGTATAACATTGGTTTGTTCTATTTATTCTAATTCAGACAAGGTTACAGAGTAGTACAAAATTAAAAAAGATTCTTCAGGATTCAAAGTCCAGTGCAGTGGAATCTGAGATAAGAAGCAGAATGCAACCATTGATAGAACAGCTTACTAGTACCATTAATCACCTACACACTATATTTGAAAATCACGTCTTCATTTCAACATGTCGAGGCTACTGGGATCGCATGGGACAGGTATGTAACGTTTTTCGCATCCAGAGATTATTGATGATTGCAATGTTCATTGTTTTTGGGTGCCAATTCTTTTAATATGGTGCAGGATGTTTTAAGTTTCTTGGAGAACAGAAAAGAGAATAGATCCTGGTACAAGGGTTCACAGATTGCAGTCTCTGTATGTAACCTTTTTTAACCCTCAAGTCTCTAGTTATTAGTTAAAATTCTTTTCCCTTCAAGATTATTTGGGGAAAATAATTTTCACAAATGATTTGTGGGAGAGAGACTAGAGTTGGCAATTCTTCATACAACCCACCAACCTAACATGAAGACCGCGTGAAGTTGGTGATTTGGGTTTAACCTTTAACAGGTTGGCTCCTCAAACAAGTTTCAGCAAGTATACACGACTATAATTGGTCTGATATTGGTCAAAATACGATTGGTCTGATATTGGTCATAGTCAAAATTGTCTTGACCACCAATTTTGATATTGGTCAAGACAATTTTGACTATGATTAGTCTGTTATGAGATACCTAATTTTAGAGCCTCCAACTATCATGTGTGAATGGAAACTGGGTTTTACTCGTTTCTGATTGATTTCCGTATGAGATACCTAATTTCTTATGAGATACCTAATTTTAGAGCCCCCAACTATCATGTGTGAATGGAAACTGGGTTTTACTCGTTTCAAAATACGATTGAAGGGGTACTTGCATTAATAATAGTTGAGGGGTTTTCTTGCAATTCACGCGCGGATTCTCACTTGGTCATCACATTTTGCAGATTCTGGATGATACCTTTGCATCTCAGATGCAGCAGCTGCTTGGGAATGGGCTTCAAGAGAAAGACCTGGAGCCACCGAGATCTATCATTGAAGTGCGGTCGATGCTTTGCAAGGATGCTCCAAGTAACAAGGGCAATACATACTACTATTAGAAACTAATTTTGTATGTAAATATCAGAGAGAGAGAGAGAGAGAGAGAGAGAGAGAGGAGGGGGGGGGGGGGGGGGGGGAGGAAATATAATCTTGAATACAGGGAATTTAAAATTATTATTGGATAATTTTGTTGGCCTGCTGGGAAATGGAGACTGGGACATGCCAATTTCGTGAAGGGAGTAGGCGACTCGGCTGCTCAAGATTTTTTTCGCCTACACTTTTTTCTTGAGGGTCCACATTTATTATTATTTGTAATATCCGGGGGTCATATTCATATTGTATCTATTCTAGATAATGCAATAGCTTAGTTTTTTGCATTTTGACTGCTGTCAAACAATTCAGGAAATGTATTCAGAGGTATATAATAACTGATCAAATCACATATGTAGAATATGGCAAGCATGCTGGCGAAAACACATTTTCAAAAAGGGTCAGTTAACAAAAAACCCATGAAATATTAATTATTAAATGTTTACACCCATCATATAGCACATTTCACAAAAAGTTCCTCACTTACCAATCCCTCCCCTCCCCTTTCTGCCAAAAAAGTCGCAGCCGACAGGGGGTTGTGGGTGGTGGGGTGGTGCTAGCACGGATAGTAGTTAATTAAAGATATAGGTTAATGTGTTAGGGATTTTTTTGTTAAACGTCTAATGTGATTAATTTAAATAATTAATGGGTATTATTTTTATGGACTAAATTTTACTTAGCCGATTAAAACAACAAAGAAAAGATTCCCCATCCTTTTCATCTTCAAGCACCTCTTTGCATAGACCAAATTATATAGTAACTAGTTTTTAGTCTCGCGCGATATGCGGGCTTTTTAGAGAGCTCTTTGTATACTATATATAATACGATTAACCATTAAATAAAAGGAAAACAAAATTAAGATTAGATAATATATATATATAATCAACTTGGTAACAATATATTTTTAAGTTGAGTTAACAATAAAAAGAACTTTAAAATGTTCCATCCATGTGATGGATGCAAAAACTTTTCAATCCATAACATTACAACCTGTATCTTTTGTATGCTTCTCTTATATCCAAAGCACCCGTTGACAAAAGACAAGTCATTGCAGTCAATACAACATATTACCTCATATTAGGTTCAAGATAAGCATTTCGCTCAATTCCATTTTTCATTCCACCAAACTGTACATAAAACTAAATCAAACATGTCCTTATATTCTTTATATAAAGGATTGAAATCTAATATAAAACAACCTGGATCATATAAATCACCTCTTATCCGATAATAAAAAAAAATGTATTATATATCAAGAAAATTGAATAAGTGATCTTTCAAACCATAAACATAAAAAAAGAAGTGAGAATAAGTTATCTGTTCTCTATGGCATTTCATCAAAACATAATCCCCAATCAATGCCCCTTTCACAAGATGAAAGTACGGTTTTGTTTCAGATTACAACTTCTACAATGATGTCCTCAAATGTGATGTGATCCCTCATAAACTTTTCAAAATGATGGCATGTTTTTTTTTCTTCAGATTCAAACTTCTACAATGGTGTCCTCCTCAAATATGATGTGATACCTCATAAATTCTCCCCCCTGTAGTCATCGGTATGTGAATAACCAAAGCAAGCTTTTAGGAACAAAACATTAATACTGTATAAACAAATCAAGCTATTTGGAACAAAATCTAACTACTGTATTCTTTAGCTAAATCAGTGCCACTAACAAACCATTCAATGACATATACATACACAAAGATATGAGCAAAATACACAAAAACTTCAGATTAACAGGGAAAATCAATAATAAAGAATAAAGTCATTTTTTATTACATGAGGACCTGAGATGTACAAAAATAATTTAAAGTATAAAATCTAAACTCAAGATGTAAAAAAAATTAATAGAGATGTTATATTTTGACAATACCTGTAATAATTATATTATATTTTGACAATACCTGTAATAACTTAATCGAAGGTTGCAGAAGGAACATTTTTTCGAGAGCCAAGGATAGTTCCACGTAGCTGGAGTAAGTCTTCAGGTCAACTTTCCTCAAATAAGGGGTACCGTCCTTCCTGACTTTAACGTATATAAAACCCAATTCCATTTTTGCAATTGCATCAATAGAGTAGAAGCTGTTGAATTGAACAAAATAACCCTATTGATATTAACAAAGTCTAGAAGTTCAACTAATCTACAAAATAGAGTAGAACCTGTTTCATCCCCGAAAAAAAAGAGAAAATGAATTTCAAGAGATATCACGCGTAAATGATTATGTTTAAGGAATGAGAGAAAAGAAGATAGCATATGGGCACTTAAAGTTAGGCTTGGAAGGCAAATAGATGCCTTATTAAAGGGCAGAAGAAGGAGAAATGATGTGAGAAATGAAAGAGCAACGAAAGAGGTGGGTTCGAGGTCTATATAGAAAGTACAGAAGTGGAACGAATGATACAAAATATCTATTTACTTGTTGGAAATCGGAGGATTCACATAAAAAAGAAAAGTTGGAGGTATGTAAAAGTATTAAGCATTGATCAATTTAACACCTATCAAGAGAAAGTGAAGAAGAGGATAAATTTCAATAAACGTTAAAGAAGATGAGTAGTCAAAGAGATTGGAGAAAGATGAAAGGTCCTAGGCCACAGTCTTCGCCTCACACCTGATCATTCATAGTTGGATACTTCTCCAACACCCAGTTCAATTCAGTCTTCTATTCCTAGGACGTAGGTGTGGAGATTGTAGCTCACTTTTATTTCAGCATTTCCTTTTAGTTATTCAGACTTCATTTTTATGCATTCAGTCCAGAGCAGGATTTTGTAGTGGAGATTATTTATATTGGAGACAACTTTATTTATTCAAACGTTATATGTTGGTCCATATGAGTTATTTATATTCCAGCGTGGACTTCATATTTCATCATGTTTTGAATTGTAACAGAGATGTGTCGCATGGTTATTCATTATTCTATAATAGCATTGTTAGTATCATTATCATTTTACTTTAGTTTCAGTCATTATTAGAATGTTGCTAATTATTTTGATTCTCAAGGTTGTTGAGTGCATCCATTGATTTCCTACGTTGCATTATTTGACTACTTTTGAGATAAAATGTTTAGGATTTTGTACTCTTTTACTCGTATGTTTACTGATATGCTTTTGTTTATCGCCTTCATTTGGAAAACACGAGGGGGGGCGGAGCACGCTGTAGATAGACAACTTCCGTCAAGTAAGAGACATCATAACCCCAATCATAGCGATGAGGGCAGGTGCCAGTTCTTGCATCGAATAATTTGGCTGCCTTCATGGAGCAGAACATGGTTGCCATTATGGCCTCCACGTGCCAGGATAAGCCACTACCACGACCACCCATGGCTATACCTACCACACATCACATACTACATAGACTTGGGAAAAGGCCAAGAGTTCCTTTAGAAAGGGCAATCTACCTGATTTCGCTAGCTCGACAGATCGTATCATTTTCAGTAGCGGAGGAGAGAAATTGGGAGGCACCTACATCTGGTTGAGTGCTCAGACATGTAGAAATAAATGTTGGATAGCTTCAATTATTAGGAAATGCATTACAGTGGTGGGAGTTCATTGCCACCGAGGCTAACATGTCGACTATGAACTTACCACAATTCTAGCAGAAGTTTGAGGGGAAGTATTTATCAATGACTATTAGCATTCATATGAGGAGTAATTTTTTTAGGCTCCTACAGGGTGACCACACCGTAACAGAGTATGAGCGGGAGTTCTCTTGCCTCTCATTTTTTCCCTCGAGGAGATTGACATGTAAGCAAAGAAGATGGATAGGTTCATCGGGGGCCTTACATAGAGGATTAGGCAGGTGTTATTAGGAAACCCGACTTACACTACTTACTCTTAGGTAGTTGGAGTCGTTCTCTTACTTTGTCAAGATCACCACGACTTCTTGCGAAACAGGTCTCCAAAGAAGGAGAAGGCAGGTACCAGACATGGGCTGAAGATAGGTGAGAGCAGTGAGTCATCTCAGGATCAGGGAGGCTCCTACCAACAGAGGGTATCAGTATAAGGGGAGAAGCCCCATAAGAGGTTCAAACGTGTATATGATAAGTGTTGTTAAGTTCATCATGACTAGAGTTATAAGGGCCATTGGGGCCAGGCATACCAGGCCAGCAGGGCCACACGGGCATCAAGGCTATGGCTAAAGGGGAAATGGTTAGCTGGATCGACATTAGGAACAAGGATAATAGGGCCGTTACGAGGTCCCTTTAGAGGTAATTACTATACATGGGGTGCGTAGGGACACTCTTATAGGATATGCCCTATGGATAACCCGATCGATCAAGGCCAATTCCAGTAGGGGCAACGTCAGGCATTACTAGCCCCACCATAATTTCAAGAGTTTCTAGTTCCACTATAGCATCCAATGCTACCATCGCCACTGAGAGACCGAGCACAGAATCACCCTCAGCTGCAGTATGAACGTGTGTTCAACTCTTATCGGCATGACCGACAGGCTCCACTAATGTCCACCGAGGGTATGTTCTATATATATGATTCTTATGCATGCATTTTATTTTACACTAGAGCATCCCATTCATTACTTAGCAGTGAGTTTGGCATAACTTCGGGACTATAAGATATTGATATTGGGGTTTTATTCCATGTGATACCATAGTGTTTAGGGGCACTACTTAATATCAGGTTTATGAGGATGTAGTAGTCGAGATTGGTCGATTATGCTTTTCTACCGACCTGTTGATTTTAGATATTTGGATGTATGCTATTATATTAGGTATGTATTTTTTAGTGGAGTATCACACTCAGATTGACTACAGCGAGAAGGCTATTACATTTTCCATTCTCGGGATGTACATGTTTCTCATAGCTATTCCTAGGCTTGATTAAGGGTCTAACACACATTTGTATTACATCAATGCGAGCACATCAGAGAAGGTACCGTGTCTTTAAACTCAATATCAATCATTTAGGAGTTGTTGGATGTATTAAATGAGATACAAGGGCTACCACCCTCTTACGTGATAGGTTTTGTATTATATTTAACACTGAGATAGATTTTGTAATATATTTTACACTAGGACCATAGCGAGGGCTCCGTATAGGATGGCTCTATTGGAGATGAGAGAGTTGCGAGAGTGATAACTTGAACTTTTCGTATGTTGAGTCGTTGTTGTCAAAATCCAAGCTAATAACTCCTTTCATTACCTACAAAAAATATATCACACGAACTCGTATAATGGTAAGTGAGAATGTCAATCTAACTCTAAGGAGCGAAACACAAGAAAAGTCATGTAATTCATTTTTCTAGTTATTTTCTTTCTAGATTTTTTTTACTTTTTCATTGTTTTCTATTTTTTATGGTTTTTTATTATGTTAAAACAATTTTCATGGGGCGGTGAAATAACTAAACTAAGTGACTAAAAATGATAAACAAAAACAAACACTAAAATTAGAGATAAAATGAGGTAAATAAATGTGAGAACAATCAAGGAATGAGACTACATCACTTATTTTAGTTATTCTAATTAATTAATGCACTCATTTGAAATCTCTTAAGTTAGTATTGAAATTACAAATAAACTCTCATCATATTTACAATTTTAACACTAACCTTTTAGAAAATTAAATTCAAGCCCCTAAAACTCTGAAAAATAGATTTACACTCTTTTTAATATATCACCCGCTAGGATCGATTCCTCAAAATTCATATAAATCATAGAAAATAAAATTTAGGGTAGAAATTCAAGGAATAATACCACACTTGAGAAACCCTTATCTCTAGTTTGATTCTAAACTGGGTATTATATCTCGAATTTTGATTTTCTCTCCAAAAATCATTTATCCTCTTTCGAGGAGTAAATTCAAAGGTGAAGGATCAAAATTAATATTTAAAGGGAATTTAAAATAAACAAACTAATTAATTAAAATAACATTAAATAAGGGTTCATCCCACCCATTGAAAGGGGTTTTTAGCCTAACACGATATGAAGTATGATAAACAAATAATCAAATGAATTAAAATATAAGAGTAGAGAAGAGAACAATTAAACCAAATCTCTTCACATCCAATTGAACTCCAATATTTGAATGAGAAGCATACAACCCTCCAATTGAGTGATCAACAAAAATATAAATGAAAATTTCACACTCAACTCGAATCTCACTACAATTTATTTCCCTCAATTTAAATCTAAAAATAAAAAAAATAACTACCTAAAACTAAAATTTATTTCAACCTAAAAATCTCTCTTTAGTTTCTCTCTAGAACTCTTCCTCTTTTTCTTCTTCCTCTCTTTTGTAGTAGATTTTGGTTCTTCTTTTATACATGCACATGGAGCAAGGGGTATTTTGGACTTTGGAAGGTTTTTCTGTGCAGGACAAGGTATAGGGTAGTGGATTGGAATTAACCTCAAATAACATCATTGCATTTTGTCTTGACATAAAGCTTTTAAATCGCAAATGAAAGCAAGCCAACAAAACAAACAAATACCAATATAAGTGAATGAATGACATAAATTTACTTAGTACCAAAGGCATAATCCTTCCTAAAAATCTCAGTGTGTGTAGGGTAAAACAATCTCAAGTATCATTAGAGTAGTTCCTAGACTGCCTTTATAAAATCAACGCTTTGACTTCAAATCTCACCATATATGTATCTCTGAATTGAACACTCTGAGATTTGGGTAAGTGTATCTCTCTAGTGAAAAACTACCACTTAAGTTATTTAATACAAGATTAAACTATCTAAACGGCTCCGAACAGTTTGTTGAAGAAACTCTTTTCTTAAAACAAATTTTAAACGCAAGATGTGTAAAATAGTTATGAACAAGTAATTTCAGTTATAGGTTTACTAGTTTTGAAAAACAAACCATAAACAAAATAAACCAACACATTCGTAAGAAAGCGATACGAGGAAGAGGAAGTGTACACAAGCAATTTTAACGTGGTAAAACCCCATCCAATTAGGAAAACATCCACGGTGACCTCTACGCCATAAAAGTAAAAAGTCCACTAAAAACGAGTAACAAATTACAAGCTATATAACAATCAAGACACACAATCAAACCTAAACTAAGTCTAGAAATGTACCAACTCCTCTGGCGTGTTCTGACTTCTCCTAAGGTTTTGATGTTGCTGATGTTCTCCCAACTTCATAACTTTACTCCTTTTAGCTTTACGTCGACTCTAAAAGTCCAATATCTCAACACCAACACTTTTCAGTTAGTAGTGTGAAGGTGTTGTGGTGTAGTGCTCTAAACTCATGCATGCAACTCACACACACACACACACACACACACTTAATTACAGATAATATGAGTGTCAAATTACGAACATATCTCTCAAGATGCAAGGGTTTCTAAAATCAACCTAGTCAAATAAATTAGACTTTGGATCTTTCAAATAATCGCATATCAAGAGGGAATTTTGCTATACAAACTACCCAAGATCCTATACACTTTCTTTATTTGAAAACATTAACTTATTTAACAAAACGTGAAATAATTTTGAAAGTAGAAACCCCAATCAAGATCCCAAACTAGATATAAGTCTGAACGTTTGAGTAAGTTGAAATCAGAAAGGGTTTTGTTGGTTTAGGGTTTGAAAACAATATTTATTTTGAAAATAACCAACAAAAATTAGATTTCTCGAAACAAGAAATCAGATTTAGCAAATAACTAAGTGATCTGTATCACAGAAATCAAATCTCAAGTTTCATTACAAAGAAATAGAGACTTAATCAACGTGATTAAGTTGGCAAAGAGATATAAGATAGTAGAAGAAGAAACTTCACAAATCTCGAACTAAAAACACTCATAAATTTATTTTCTGGTTTGGATTTGGATGAAGTTTGAGTTAGGGTTTGTAAAAAACTCTTTGAACTCTCTCTCTCTCTCTCTCTCTCTCTAACTCTTTCTATCTCTTCTCTCCATTCTCTCTATTTTCTCTCACAGGTTAAAATGACAAAAGTTACAAAATTGAAGACGAAGTCTCCTTATATACTGAGAGAAGAAGGATCTGGAACATCGAGGGAAAATGAACGATCAAGATTAATTCGAAGTTAATCTAATGACTACCAAGCCACCGCTTTTAAAACAAATTTGATTGGTTCAAAACTAAACACGAGGATTAAGAGAAAACACATGAAGATCGTTGATTAGAATATATCCAATGGTTTACTGAGAAGCTTAAGTATGTGATAGGGAGAAAACACATATATGGCCGTTAAATAAGCAACACGTGTAAGGCTTAGATGCAGTGTAAAATGCATGTTTTTAAATTGTTAAAATACAAATTATACCCACAATATTCTCAAGCACTTTCGGTTTCTACCCAACCAGATTTTATGCCTTAAAAATAAATTATAATCAAGCCCCAGAGGTTCTAAAACCATTATTTTTAATTTCTAAAAATCATTTTAAAATCTTAGAAATTATTTGAAAATTCCCCAAAATAGTAGAAACTCAATTTTAAAGGAATTAACTCACACACAACCAAATATAGCATGATATGATGTATGTATGCAATCCTAGTGTGTGATGTTGGTGAGCTACCTTTAAGAACTGATAGAGGCATCAAGTAGAGTCTGAGGTTCTTTGGAAACTAGGGATGGGACTCAAATTTTGTCACAATTTCCAAACTAGATGTGCCCCTATATAGTATCGACTTAAGTAAGTCAAAGATATTGGGTGCTTTAATCTCCCCCTTTGGAAATATGAGACAAAATTCCCCAAAGTAGTAGAAAATAAATTTTAATGGAATTAACTCACACACAACCAAATATAGCATGATATGATGTATGTATGCAATCCTGGTGTGTGATGTTGGTGACACGTCTTTAAGAACTGATAGAGGCATCAAGTAGAGTATGAGTTTCTTTGGAAACTAAGGATGGGACTCAAATTTTATCACAATTTCCAAACTAGATTATGAGCCTAGATCTTCACTTAAGGGGCAGGCAGTAGCGGATTTTATCACAGAGTTTACTCAATCTGATGCCTCCAAAGAATACGAGTTTAATACAAACCAACCTGTGAAGATTACGGGATCATCAAATTTAACCCTCGACCAACCTCCATCCGTGGACGAGCAAGGAGAAGTGTTAGGGGAAGAAAAAAGGAAGCATCAAATATTCCACCAAGGAGCTCTGACTGACCCAGAGTTTGATAATGAAGTACCTGTGTGGAATCTGTATGTGGATGGCTCTTCGTGCACTACAGGCAGTGGAGCAGGAATTGTTTTAAACAGTCCGGATAAGATTAATATGGAGTATGCTATGCGCTTTTAATTTAAAGCTTCTAATAATGAGGCTAAATATGAACCCATGATTGTGGGTCTAAGTCTGGACAAAACCATGAAAACAGAGCAAGTCGTTGTATTCAGCGATTCACAGTTAATCTTAAATCAAATTCTGGGAGTGTATGCAGCAAAGGGAGAATTAATGGTCAAGTATCATGTAAAAGCAATGGAGGTGGTATCTAGTTTTACTGCAGTTTAGTTGATTAGAATACCGAGATTAGAGAATGCAAGAGCAGACGCCCTAGCTCGACTAGCATCAGCCACATGCACCGAGCTACGAAGAACAATCCTAATAGAAATCCTGGTTGGTCGGAGAATAGACGAAGATTTGATGATGAATTTCATTGCCCTTGATTTGGGACCTTCCTGGATGGATCCCATCAGGGCCTATATCGAAGAAGGGATTCTGCCACCTGATAAACTCACAGCTAAAAAACTGAAGTTTAAAGCTGCTCGTTACGTATTAACCAGTGGCATTTTGTATAGACGGGGAGTTATAGCAGGGCTACAAAGATGTGTCCATCCCTCCGAAGTGAAAAATTTGATCGAAGAGGTTCACGAAGGGTCTTGTGGAGCCCATGTAGCAGGTCGGACGCTTTTACAAAGAATGACAACGCAGGGGTATTACTGGTCAACAATGAGAGTTGATTGCGTAGCTTATGCCAAGAAGTGCGATAAATGCCAACATTTCTCCTCCATCCGAAGAACTCCCCAAGCATTGTTAACACCCATCACGTCCCCTTGGCCATTCGCCATGTGGGGGATAGACTTGGTCGGGCCACTTCCAACGGTCAGGGGAAGATTCAAATACCTCGTGGTTTCTGTGGATTATTTTACTAAATGGGTGGAAGTTGAGCCTCTCATTGATATGACATACGATAAAGTCTATCAATTTATTTGGAAAAATATTATTTGCAGATATGGTCTCCCACATGCATTCATTACTGACCATGGAACCCAGTTTGACAACGAGGAGTTTGCTGCATATTGTCATCAATCCAATATACTAAAGATCCACTCTGCACCAGGCCATCCCCAGAGCAATGGGCAAACTGAGGTGACAAACAGAACGCTACTGAATTGTTTGAAAAAATGACTGGATAATGCAAAGGGAAATTAGATTAACGAGCTACACTCTATGTTGTGGGCTTATCACAAGATACCACGAACAACAATGGGAGAGTCCCCATACATGCTGGCATTTGGGAGTGAGGCTGTCATACCTGCTGAATTGGGTCTACCTACGCATAGGGTGCTTAATTTCAATTCTCCTGTCTGTGACTCGATGAGAAGATTAGACCTGGATATGCTCGAAGAAGTTAGGAAAGAAGCAGCAATCAGGAATGTAACATATCAACAACGAACAACTTAGTTCTACAACAAAAGAGTGAAGAAGTGTGATTTGAAGGAAGGGGATTATGTGCTGAAGAAAGTGATCCAAAAGCATAACAAATTGGAAGCCAACTGGCACGAAAGCTACAGAGTAACAGAAGTTGTTCGTCCAGGGACATATAGGATTGAAACTTTGGAAGGAGAAGAATTCAAGAATGCATGGAATGCAGAGCATCTGCACAAGTATTATCAGTAACTGAAATTCCTATATAATGCAGTTTCTTCAATATGAATAAAGTGATGTTTCACCCATTTTCTTTCTTTGTTGAAATTTTTTCGGAATATTAGTGCTACACACTACACAAATCCAAATTCAGAACAACATACCACTAACCTTGGTCGGCAATTCAATTACCACCAACTCCGGTTGGTCATGAACTTAATACCACCAACTCCGGTTGGTCGGCAATTCAATTACCACCAACTCCGGTTGGTCGGCAATTAAAATACCACTAACTCCGGTTGGTCGGCAATTAAAATACCACTAACTCCGATTGGTCAGAAATTCAATTACCACAAACTTCGATTGGTCGGGAACCCTATACCACCAACTCCGATTGGTCGGCAATTCAAATACCACCAACTCCGGTTGGTTGGGAACTTAATGCCACCAACTCCGGTTGGTCGGCAATTCAATTACCACCAACTGCGGTTGGTCGTGAACTCTATACCACCAACTCCGATTGGTCAGCAATTCAATTACCACCAATTCCGGTTGGTCGGGAACTCAATACAACCAACTTCGATTGGTTGGTACCAAACTAGGCAAGAAGCTGGATGACCTCCCGGGGCATCCACTATCTAGGCAACAAGGTAATCCATACGAGATTACTACAACTAAGCAGGAACATGGGATGCAAATCGTCCCATTGCTTAGGCCCAAAGAGTGACAACTCACTATAATCAAACAACAAATGGGATAAGTATAGTATAACAAGCAAGGACATTCTACAAATTTTTTAGAAGAAAATAAAATGGTAAAAGATAATTTTTTTCTTCATTAAAGTAAAGCAGATTACACAAGATATGAAGACTAATTCATTACATCAAATATCCTATTATATTGGTTTCTTTCCCTCTGCTTTTGATATAGGTTCTACCCCAGCTGGAGGATCATCTAAGGAATAAGGGGAATTTATAAAGTTTAAATATCACAGCATTCTAACATTCATTAAGGATGGCCGCTCGAGCAAGTCTTCTGGACGAGCTATCTCAAAGTTTGCATGAAGACTGTAATCACCGAGATACTTGGAAATCAGGCATCGAGGAATTGCACAAGAAGGAGTCCAACTAATATCAAGATTAAAAGGAGTCACGGGCAAATCGAGCACTTCAGGATCATAATAATCCCATAAGTAGTGTCCTTACTCCAATTTTATCACACACATAGCGTTCAACCATCCATGCTTATACCCCTCATTATTCGACTGTTGTATCCGAGCATCAAGATGGTACAGAGCTTCATTATACCCATCCATCCACAATTCTCTGGGTTATTTATGAAATTGATAAGTTAACCTCTCTAGTTGCTCGTGGAGTTTCTTCACAAGAATTTCTTTATTTTTTGAGAGACGAATTTTGATTAGAGAGTTGCTCGGTAAAGTTCAGAATCTTCTTGGACATTTCTGCCAAGGCTTGGTTCTTCGCCATCAACTGAACGACTTGATTCTCTAAAGCAGACTGAGTTCTCGCTTCTTCAATGGTAACCCGACCAGCCCTTGCTCATCCACGAGAAGAAGATCTGGCTCGTCCACGAGTAGATGTGGAAGGTCCAGCTCGTTTTAAAGTTTTTAACTCATCTCGTAAGTTAGCATTTTCTACCTCCAAGAAGGAAAAACCTTCATCATTAATGGGGACCAAGGCTCCCGAGGAAGAGGCAACAAATTTGAGTTGTTTTATTTCCTCCTGCAAAGCAATGTTCTCCTGCTCCAACAACTTGGCGATATGCCTACGCTCTTCAATTTCAAGCTTCATAACACTCTCCTTCTTCTCATGAGCAGAGATGAATTTGTCATACCCTTTATCAGCACTCAATTATTAATATTTTTTCTCGTATCCTTGATGAAAAAGGGCAGTGGATTATTTATATTATTGTTGAAGTTCCTCTATCGTTCCTTGAAGATCTTCAATCATTTCGTAGTAGGCCACATTGTTGGCCACAACACGATCAAGTAAGCACTTCAAGTATTGGTAAGCTTCAATTGCTCGGTCAGAAGCACCTGATCTGAGGATGTTAATTATCCGGGCCTCATTAAGATCTGCATGACCAACATTAAAATAATCATTGCATTTTTTCATCAACTCGGTATCATGAGCTGATAAGAGCTCCATCCTGGCCATAAACTAGCAAAGAGAAGAAATAAAAAGAATCAATAATGATGCAGCAGAGCGAGTAAAAGAGAAATTCAAGACGGACAACCAAAGTTCAAATTTTTATTCATCATAAGAGGAGATACATAGTTTAAGGTTACATTCAAGAAAACAATAATATAAAAAACCCGAACAACTTTACACCTTCTCCTTGTTTCCTACGACTTCCTCAGAAGGTTTGGATGAAGGGGTTGGTTGCTCGAAAAGCAAGGGTAGCTGCTCGACAGAAGTGCTGGATGATTAGAGTTGCTTGGAAGGTTGAATAACAGAAATAGTAAGGACCTGATCTCCAGTCATCATAGAATATTCATCTGAAGCTGCTTCATCTTCTTCTTCTTCTCCAAGAGAGGGAGGAGGGCCATGAGTGTGCTGCTGGAACAACTCAGAGTTCTCAACAACCTTCAGCTTTTTTAAGGCTGATACCCATCCATCCCTAAAGTATTTGACACTGGCATACTCCATTTGAGAGGACATGATAGCCAGGCCTTTGTTCCAACCCTTATCCCAACCAGCACTAAAGGATTTTTTAACTGCAGCTTTACGTTTTGCTCTCTCCGAGGAGGTCCTTTCCCTAAGGAGCACCTCGACAGACTTCAACTTTTCCTCTACCTCTGCCTTATGTTTCTCAACATCTTGAAGCTTAGCAACATTTTCCTTAGCAGATTTAAGCTTGACCTCAAGCTCCTCGTTGCTCTGTTCAGCCACCTTCAGTTTTTTCTCCAACTCCTTGGAGGCAGTCACAGCTTGGTTTCGATCAGCCTCAACAGACTTGAATTGCTTCTCCCAAGCACCTTTTCCCTACTCGTGCTTCTGACGAGATTCCTTTAAACACTGGCTTAGTCCATCAAAATCTTTCTCTACTCCACCCGAGGAGCTTGAAGCCCTGATAGCTTCATCCTTCTTCAAAATACTGTTGAAACACGTCATATGCTAAAAAAAGAAAGAACTTTAAGTCAATACACGAACATAGTAAAAATAAAAAATAAAGGGGTCAAGCTAAAGGTACTTACTGAAGTAATGTGTTGAGCAGCCAGTGTAGTAAGTTTTTCGCGAGAAAAGGTGTCTACAACACCTTGGGATTCTGGAACAGTCCAGGATCTTACCAAGCTCACAGTAGAGCTCGGAGCAACAAGAGCTGGAACACTACCTCCAGCATTTGAAGGTTGAGAGATAGGTTCAGCAGGTCTCTCAGAATAACTTCTTTTTAATATCCTCAAAGGAGCAGGAGAATTTTTAATTAAAGATATTGTCTCTATTGGGGAGATGACAACAGTCCTACTCGGAGGCACATGGGGCTTCTCGCCAGCTTCCTTGGCAGTAGTGGGAGGGGGTACATCTATAGTCTTTATCCCTTTTTTCGGGACATCTGGTTTACTCTTCTTTGCCTCCACAGTGGCAGAGACAGACTTATCAAAAAAGGCAGGAGCTCTTCTCTTCTTCATCAGATCAGTGATGGGAATACTTAAGTCAGAAGAAGAACCTTCCACACTGGTTTCAGAGGTTGGCACTTGGTCAAGATCAACCACCACAGGACGAGGACGAGCAATAAAAGATGGAGTGTAGCTTCTGTATTGCAGCAAATAAGAAGCAGATCTAATGTGCTCCTCAGTAACAGATTGATGTATTCCCCAGATAAGTTTTAAGTGCTTTATATTAACCACGATTTCTTTTGGAGGTTTCCTTTTACTGTCAACTGTAACAAATACAATCAAATTTCAATGATACATTTTATCAAATACAAAGAAAATAAGATTTCAAAAATAAAAACGACCTATCCCATTGCCATAAAGTGGACACCTGGGACCTTGGTATACATCATCTCCATTTAATGGAGGGTGTTGCCAATTTTTCATCACAACCCCATGATCAAAATAATCCCTATTGGCATCGGGAAGATTGACAACTAATGCTCTATTCAAAATAATCACTGGTAACCCATCTGTAGTAATACATAATATCTGGAATCCCTAAACGAGTTCCATGAAATTGATTCAACCTATGTACGCTATTAACTATCCTCCATGTATTTGGAGCTATTCTTGTAGGTGCAACATCAAAATATTGGTAAAACTCCAAACACAGGGGATTTGGCGGGGAAGAAAAGTCACATTCGGCTACAAAAATACTTGGGAACCAGTGTCCCTCAGCCAAAGAAAGTAAATCACAAGGATAAGAAACTTCTTCCAAGATAACCCACGAAGGGATTGAAAACTCAGATCGAAATTTGTCTAACGATTCAACAAGATAAACCATGGTGAATAAAGAAAATAAAATCTTACAGAGGAAATAGAGATCAATTGTCAATGAACGATGGAAAGAAAGAGGGCACAAGATAGAGAGAAGATGAAAAGTTCAGAGATACAGATTTGAAAAGTGAAAAACGATAGGATTTCTGTCACACTTAAATACTTTACCTCGGGAATAGAGAAAAAAAATGATTACAAGGAAAGACATTTGCGTTTCCGACGGCTAAAAGAAGAAAATGGCACAAATATCGAAGTGATCTTGAAAATTCAAAATATTTATAAAGTCTGATATTTTGGGCTCAAAAAGGAATTATAAAATTTTCCTAAAATCCATGAAGATCCGTAATCCAAGCAGTTTTCAAGCAAAATGTTCCACACTCTCCTTTAACCTCAACTTTAAAACATTGGGGGCTTCTGTTGATACCAAATTTAGTCTGCTGACGTGGACCAACACTTGAAGACACGTGTCAACCTATGTGGCAATTACAAATACTTCTAACGGACAACGTACTATCACCGAGCTAATCAAGCTCCCCGAGAAACTCAATCATACCGAGCATCTTAGGAGCCCCGAGGAACTCAAGGCTCCGAGCAACTTAAGCGTGCTGAGTAACTCAGGTGGTCCGAGCTACTTGACACGCAGAACATCCGAATCAAGAGAATTAAAAGACAGTTGCGCATTAAATGCACATTATTATCGTACAGATGTATATGTCTACTAGATAACAGCGCATTATCTTTTCATATGTACGGCCTCAAGGCTATAAATACATTGTAACCTCCTCATAAGAAGGGGACTTTGGTTCTCTTGGTAAACTTATTATCGATATTCCAAATAAACAGTCAGCAATACAAAAACAGTGGACGTAGGCCATTTTCCTCAGGCTGAACCACTTTAAAAATCCTTTGTCTTATTTATTCATTTTATCTTTGATTGATTAATTAGAGATAATCTAGTTTTTTAAATCAACAATTATTATTATTATTATTATTATTATTATTATTATTATTATTATTATTATTATTATTATTATTATTATTATTATTATTATTATTATTGTGGACCAAGTGTATTTATATTCTTATGCATTGTGGACTTTCTAAGTCTGATCCAATTTGTGGAACTATTTTACAGGTACTAGGTCGCAACCACCACCTCACACCTGATCATTCATAATTGGATACTTCTCCAACGCCCAGTTTCATTCCATCTGTAAATGCTTGTATGTGTGCTTAAGGATGACAAAATAATTTTCTCTTTCAAAAACCCTTTTCCAATTTCAATTAAGTCCAATTTTATCTTATTTAATCCTAAAATGCATCTAGGTGATTAAAGCAAGTAAAATAAATCAATTCCACAAAAGCAACGTCGAACGTACGAGGAAGCAACTAAAGGAAAAAATTTGGGATGGGCCAAGCCAGATAATCACTATGATACGGTATTACAAAGGAAGACAAACAAACTTACACAATGACTCAATCCACACAATCCTTCACGATCTTCTCTTCTTTAACCGCACCTCCACAGTGCCCACATAGAAATCCTTCCATGATACTCGTCTGCAGCACACGAGTCCACGTGCACCTTGGTATCCATCTATGCAGCTTTTGCACCCGCCTATGATTACGAACGCGTCCTTCGTCATTTTTTCACTACAAAATTCCAACGAAATAACTTGTTCAATACGGATGAACAAACTCCAATGGTGCAAACAAGTTCTCAATAGCATATGAGTATGAAATCTTGAATCTTTTTTAACACTAAGGATGGTTTTAATCTTTGAAAACCTTTGTAAACTTGTGCAAAAAATTAAGATTGTTCTATTATGTATTTTGGTTCTACACCCTTCAAAATTCTGAGAGAAAATTGCCTTAAATAAAAATCTTTAAGTCGACAGGTCGTTCGAGCGATATCTCCATGTTATTTGAACGACTTGGACTTGTAGTTTGAATGACTTGTCCATGTCATTCGAACGACTGTTCATGTCGTTTGAAGTCTCTAACCACAAAGAGAGAATTCATACGACTCTAAACAGTGTTTATCTTCGAATAAACAAAGTTAAAACCTTTTAAAAATCCTTTTGACCTTTTTAAAATAATATCCTTAAAATATTTTTTGAGTCCCATAAACATTATGCGTTCATAACCGAGAGTATCTTAGAATGCATTATGATATGAAGACATGAAACGAGCACCAATAAAACTAGGCATGATATATCTTTGAATCTTGGCCAGTACGTCTTCTAAAATAGAATGTCGTAGACTATATGAGAATCATGACAAGTAAAAATCTATCTATGACTCAAACAAGTTTTGTTAGAAAATAAGTCAATTACATACAAATTGACACACTTTAGAAATTTGTCCTTACAAATCTCCCCCTTTGACTATTTCAGAACAAAACCAAAATAGGAAATGCCTAATCTGGGCGGTCAAGCTGTATGACACCTAAATCCCATCACATAAAACCCAAAATCAAAAATACCGGACATGGACTAGTATATATAGGTCCGATAAGAATGAGCTGTCCGGATGTGATGTAGTTGTAAAATCTCAAATTGCTGAAGCATACCTACACACATGAAACAAACAAATACCCTGTGAAGTATAGAGGAACAAATAATATAAAACATTAAGACACCAATGAGTAAATCAAACCATTTGATAAACATGCGAGCAAATCATGATACCAATTTGTGAAAGACAACATGATACCAATATATAAACATATAAGCATATGTGCTCATCATAAAAAATCTCCCCACATCACATACTTTCTCCCCCCTTTTTATCTCGAATAGACAATAAGTAAAAAAGATAAACAAGCATCGTATCTAGAATTCAGAATAATCATATGAAGTTCATGTCTAGATAAACATGGGTATATAGCGAGCAAAAAATAATCATAAAATACTAACTCGTAGCTAGCAAACAGTCACAAAGTATGAATCATCAATATCAGTAATGATGTGACTAAACAAAATCAATGAAGTGAATGAATCAATCATGAATAATCAATGAAAACTACATCCAAACTGTCCAAATGTACTAAAATAGTGCGAAATCATCACATATACGAAGTAGGTACTGAAACAAAATGAAGGCTCAAAAATCCAGGTGGAGTCGTTTGAACGACTATGCCATGTCGTTTGAACGACATTGGAATGTCGTTTGAATGAAGATAAAAACGACCTGAAACAGTAAGGTGTCGCGCGAAGTATCTATCTAACTACCCTAAAAATGACCCTTCTCGCGACCATACCTGTTACAATTATCGCCTCAAAACTCGTGTCGCGCGATCCAATTTTCGAACGACTTGGACATGTCATTCGAGCGACGTCCAAAAGTTATTTGAACGACTTTGGCCAACTCTATATTCCAGCTCTAAAAATGTCAAAGTTTTGCCCAGTGCAAAAATTTCCTGAAAATAACAATTGGAAATACGAAACAGTAGCAAAATAGACTCAAAACGCAAAAAATATAAAACAACCAAAAACAATATGAGTTACATGCTAACATAGTATTAATGTGACTAAACATGGATATGGAGTGAATGGGTGTGAACTACAACAAATGAGTCACAATTTAGACGCATCAAAACGGTCAAGAAGCTCTAATTGATATCTAAATGTCATCAAACTTAGTTTTAGCCATATGTGACCATTAATATATTGAGCTAAATGCACAAGACAAACATCATGCACACAAATTCGAAATTTTGACAATTCGATAAACAATATCGTCATGACACGATTTTTCAACATTAGGATTCGTAGTGCAAACCCGTTTGATATTTCCATCCAAACTCCCTTAAATATATTCATATTTCTTTTCTTTGGAATGAACATATCAAATTAAACTAATTGGCCCATTTTGGCATATGTTTCTTTTTATTGCTATAATTTTTTCTCGGGCTCTTTTAAACGGTGGCTTTCACGACGAGATTATTATTCTCTTGCAACCCTTTCTCTTGAACACTCATCATTTTTTTCAACTTAAGCGATATCAATCCTCACGGTAAACGGTTCTAACGTGCACACCTCCTTATAAGTCTAATTACTCATAGAAGACAAAATTGAGAGGAGAATATCTCACCAAACTCAAATATGCATGAGAAGTCAAACACTCATAAAATCTTGTGCATTTGTGTGCAATGGAATATATACAAAGTCGAATCCAAATGCAAATCAACTTCGAAACAACCCTCTTATTCAATGGTTAAGATCATTCAATACATGAACAATTATGACCAAATGTCTTAGCCACATGTATAATAAAATGATGGGGGTCTAAGCACACCAATATGCCATATCAAACATGTAAACTCATGACACACAAAAAAAAATCTTTTTGTATTTTCTAAAAAATATATGAAACCAAAAATCTTTTTATATTTTTCAAAAATTTATCAAAATAAAATCTTTTTGTATTTTCCAATAAGACTCAAATGAATGAAAAATATAATACAAAGAGATACATGTGTCATAACACTAGCAAGATATAGATCATGAAGCAAAGACTAGCGTATGACAAACATGGCAACACAATCATCCTTTAGATTTATCATGGGAAGAATCAAGTGCAAACAAACAAGAAACATGAGGTTTAATTCCTAAAGCCTTTAAGTACGTTTTCCTAACACAAGTAGTTGTGTAATGACGCATGGGGTTTTGGGAACCGAAGCGACTTTATTTTTAAACTTCCGAGGAGCATTTTTAAGGTCGTAACAATAACGCCTAAGGTGACCCTTCCTACCGCAATGGGAGCAAGTGTAAACACAACGAGATATATGACCTAAATGTGGACCTCTTCTAACGTTCCTAGTTGGATCTCTCAAACGATGGGTATTGGATTTTGGAATGGGAGCAACACGATCATCGAAGCCTATACCACACCTATCATCCTTGATTTTGACGGTGCCTAAAATCCTATCCAACTCTTCTGACCTTGCCTCCAAATCAAACTTCACCTTACTCGAGTCTCTCAATATCTCCTCAAGCTCACTAACCCTAGACTCAAGAAAACACTTAGACTCCTTAAACTCTAGAATCTCTTTCTTCATAACCTCCATCAAACCACGAAGACTATATTTCTCACCCTCAATGTATTCTAGTTTCTCTCTAAGAGTCTTATCCCGTGCCCTAAGATCCTCAATCAATGCATCATTATTTTTTACGGCATGCTCATTCTACCTATCTTTTAACTTCAAATTTGCCTTTTTCACCTTTTTCACTTCCTTATAGAAATCATTAAAGGCAACTAGCAACTCTCTCACATATATCTCCTCTTCTTCACTAGCTTCACACTCACTCACCTGGGATTCACACTAAACGGCCTCGAAAGTGTCATTCACATGATAATATTCTGAGAATATTTATCGTCGTCGCTCACATGCCATGCCATGAACGCTATAAAGTTGCTCTTAAAGGGGAAACGCTCTCCCTCTTCAGGTTCACTATCACTTAAGGTGGCATTATATGCCATCAGTTTCTTGCCCTCCTTTTTAAGTCAAGTGGGGCACTCTGCTACCTTATAGCCGTAACCCTCACAACCAAAAAACCTATACGACTCATCCTTCTTGACATTCTCACTTTTATTCTTAGGGACGTGATCGACCTTATTGTTCTTAAATTTCTCAAGTCTTTTGGCATCTTTTTATTATTTTTGGAACTTAAGAAACTTTTTTAACTTCTTTTCCAATGAGGCTACATCCTCAAAATCAGAGTTTAAATCATCATTTGAAACATTATTCTCCTCCTTCCACGCTTTCAAAGCAATGCCCTTTTCTTTATTTGGCACGCGCTTGGAGATAAATATGTCGAGCTCATAAGTTTGTAAGTCATCTACAAGTTCTTCTAGTTTCGTTGATTCAAGCATACCCAACGAGTTTAAAACAGTAACTTTGGGATAAAATTTACTAGGCAACGACCTTATGATTATCTTTATGACTCGATTGTCGGATATTTTCTCTCCTAAGTCAAACAACGAGTTGACAATTGTGAACAATCTAGTGTAAAACTCATGAAACGACTCACTCTCTCAAATCTTAATGGTCTCAAATTGGGTAGTGAAGTTTTGAAGTTTGGACGCCCCTCATGAGTAAGTTAAAGAACATCCCAAGCCTCTTTTGAGGTTTCACACGTCATAATACGATTATACTCTTCCGGTTGAGAGACGAGGAAATAACATGAAAACCTTTAGAGTTGTAGTGAAAGTATATGTTCGACTTTATTCCATGACTCAACGGGATTTAAAGTAGTGGCCTCTACCACTCTCATGACTGGTGGTGACCATCCCTTTTCGATTGCTAACCACACACGCTCATCAATTTATTTTAAAGCACTTTTCATTTGCACTTTCCAACAAGCATAGTTAGCTCCATAAAAAACAGGAGTTCTAAAACCATCAAAATGTCCAAAATTCATCCTAAAAACACACGGGATCACTCACACAATATAAAGTTTTTCAAGATCTGATACTAATTTGTAAATGCAGGTACGTGTGCTTAAGGATAACAAAACTATTTTTATTTAAAAAGACATGTTTCCAATCTTAATACGCACCAAGTTTTTGTGAACCAATTTCAATTAAGTCCAATTTTATCTTGTTTAATCATAAACATGCATCTAGGTGATTATATTAAGTAAAAAAATCAAGTCCACAAAAGAAACACCGGATGAACGAGGAAACCACTAAGGCAAAAAACCTCGAACGACCCAAGCCAGACAATAACTATGATACGGTATTACAAAAAAAACATACAGACTTACACAACGACTCGATCCACAAGCATTGATGCTCTTCTTATCTTTAACCGATCCTCCACAGTGCCCACGTAAAAATCCTTCCACTATGCTCGTCCACAGAACACGAGTCCACATGCACCTTGCTATCCACCGATGCAGCTTTGGAAATCGCCTACGATTAGGAACATGACATTCATCGTTTGTTCACCGTAAAACTCTAACAAATCAACTTGTTCAATATTGATGAACAAACTCCAATGGTACAAATAAGATCTCTATAGCATATGAGTATGAAAGCTCGGATCATTTTAAACACTAAGGATGGTTTTAATCCTTGAAAACCTTTGTAAACTTGTGTAGAAAAACAATACTGTTCTATTTTGTATTTTGGTTCTGCACCATTCGAAATTCTAAGACAAAATTTCCTTAAATAAAAAACTTTAAATCCACAGGTTGTTTGAGCGATATCTCCATGTCGTTTGAACGACTTGGCCTTGTAGTTTGAACGACTTGTCCATGTCGTTTGAACGACTATTCATGTCATTTGAATTTTCTAAACACAAAGAGAGAATTCATACGACTCTATACAGTGTTTATCGAAGAAGAAACTAAGTTAAAACCTTTTAAAATCCTTTTTGACATTTTTAAAATCATTTATGAATAAAATAACATCCTTAGAATATTTTTCGAGTCCCATAAACATTATGCATTCGTACCAGAGACTAACTTGTAATGCAATATGTTATGAAGATGTGAAACGAGCACTAAAAAAACTCGGCGTGATATATCTTTGAAGCTTGGCCGCTACGTCTTCTAAAATAGCACGTCATCGACTATGTGACAATCGCGACGAGTAAAAATCTATCTATGACTCAAATAAGTTTTGTCTGGAAATAAGTTAATTACATACAAATTGACACACTTTGGAAATTTGTCCTTACACAGTCTTCTATTAATAAGATGTAGGTGTCTAGCTTGTAGATCAATTTATTTCAGTGTTTCCTTTCAGTTATTCAGACTTCATTTCTATGTATTCAGTGTCGAGTTGGATTTTGTATTGGAGATTATATACATTGGAGAGAGCTTTATTTATTCAGAGGTTATATGTTGGTTCATATGAGTTATATATATTCCATTATGGAGTTTATATTGCATTATGGTTTGAATGATATCAAAGATGTGTCATGTTTATTCATTATTCAACGTTAGCAATGTTAGTATATTTATTATTTATTTAGTTTCAGTAGTGCTTAGAATGTAACTAATTGTTTTGAATTGTATATTATTTATGTTTAAAACTGATCAATATATTTATGAATTTCACGAGGTGTCACAATGACGTTCTAGTGATCACACTCAGAAACACCAACTAGGATGTGGATAAGATACTAGTCAACCATAGAAGCACCCCAGAGGTCATGTATCTTTAGATATTTAACCAACTCAACTTACGTATGGAAAACCTCAAATATGCAATCCCTTTATTTGAGTTTGCGGGAAAAATGATCGTGTTGTTAGGAAAAGTGGTGTGGCGAGTATTAACAAGGAGTATTTCAATGATCTTTAAATTTCTAGTCATTGGCATTAATTCCCCATCCAGCTCAAATGCGATGAAATCACTCTTATCCACCTACCACCAAAAGCTCAAATGCATTACCTATTGGGGTAATGGAGATACGTGGACACCGGACCTCCGCTCGTCCATGCTTTATTGTAGCCATCATACTGAAATAGGAAGAAAAGAAATAAATGGTGAAAATGCAAAGGGGTTCGTCCCCACTAAATAGTAGCTAAAGTACATGCATGCGAGGGTATAAGACACAAGGTAAACTCCTACCAATAGGGTTATGCAACCACTCCAAAAGGTTCCATTCGATGATGTTCACCCGCATAAGAGATTTCTCATCAGTACATTCCTCATCAATAAGGAAAAATAAAAAGTGTTCGCCTTCCCTAAGGAAATTCCAGACATATTTTCGTGGCAGTCGTATGATATGTCGGGCATAAACCCAGAAGTCATGTTTAACAAGCTTCGCATTAATCTGAAATTCTTGCCAGTAACCCAGAAAGCTCTCCAAACAACTCCTGAGAATGCAGGGCAGTAAAATACGAAGTTGGGAAACTTTTGGAGGCAAGTTCCATTAAGGAAGTTCAATTTCCTGAAGGGTTTTCTAATAAAGTTGTGGTAAAGAACATTGGAAAATAGAGGGTTTGTGTCAACTTCACAGACATGAACAAGGCATGTCCCAAAGATAGTTTCCCTCTGGTAAATATTGATCAATTGGTCGATGCTACTGTGAGAAGATGAACCTGAGGCAACGCATATTCTCCTGACTTTGGTATAAAATTTGGAGATAAGGGTCATTGGCGATGGCGCATGGTCATTGTCTCATTCTATTGTTAAAAGGAATGGAGTTGCGGGACTATTTTTCACAAAACAAGCAAAAGAAAGGGTGGGCCTCCATAGAGAACTATGAATCAGTGTGATCTACGTGTTCAACCAGAGAGTCTAAGGATCGAGGACTGGTTTACGGTATGGGAATGTGTTATTTCCCCACTTTTCATTTTCGTTCTCAAATGTAAATCCAAATTACATATATTAGCATGTCAGTGTAAATAAGAAATAATAAAATAAAAATAGTTACTATGTAAATATATTATACAATGCAATGTGGGATGTGTGTGTAGATAATATAGACAAAACATAAATATACCAATTTGGACTTGTTTACTTGGATGATAGGATAAGTAAGCCTACATACTCGCATGGGGTGATTCAAACTCCATGTAGTTTGTGAAGTGACCTTTAAGGATTCTACCCTTAATAGAGACTCGATGGATAGAGATCTAAAATTTCTTTGATCTTTCAAGATGTGTAATAGTGAAATAAGATTAGATCTAAAGATGTAAATAGTTTGTGTGTGTAAAAAGTCTTTGATGAGATAGGTCCACTCATAAAACCATATTGATAAATAAATAATGTTGAGACTTTCGACATTAAGAACAAAGTAATAGGTAGAATTCCAAGATCTAGTGATCCTCCAATCTATATGACAATATTTCATAGTTTTGAAGATTTTGTTGGGGTATATATGAAAATAAAGAGTGAAAATATGTAAATATGTATAAGATTTGACTTGAGTTTTAGACATCGGGCTTCTCTAACACTCTTATGTATCCACCGAGGCGAAATCAAAGTAAACGTAATTTAGACATGGCCTTTAGAGAAAATCCGTGTCTAATGAAGAAAGCGATGAAGACGAAGATGATTTGGGTGGTGTTTCGTCTCAATGCCACCCTTTTTAGGTCTAGACTCAAAGTGAAGGATTGAGAAGAAATGCACAAATCATGTTACACGTGCACCTTTTTGTTTTAGCAGTTTTCCAACTTGAAATATCCTTGTTGGAGTGTAGATTTAAGGTTAATTTAAAGGAAAGTACATTTTGAAATAAAAATGTAATAAGATAGGATTTTTGTTTTTTGGGCTTTATATGAGAAGAAGAAGGTTAAAACTTCGGGTTATGGTTTTAGATCTTAGCTTGAGGGGGATTTAGAAGGCAAAAGAAGAGAGTTTTTAGGATTTTCTAGAAAGGAATAGCTTCAAAACACAAAGATAACATTTAAGAGGCGGAGTTATTATGTGTAGGTCTGGTAGGTGAGGGTTATTATTATAGGCAAACTATCTGGGCTCATGACCGATACGTCCTCTGACGGAACCTATTGGTCATGGAAAATTGTAACCCAGGATCGATAGGTCATGGCCACATGTTTAATGTGTTGGGTATATTTTGAGTTCAGTTTCGGGTTGTTTGGATCCTTCCTTTTTGGGCTTACTAAGGCTTTTATACTTTTATTTTGGTGTCATTTGGGCCATCCTTAGTGTAACTAAGTCCTTGAGATTTTATTAGGGTTTGGGAGGTGTGACAAGTTGTGTCATACTACTTTGGGATTAAGTAACAGAATGGGGTGTTTATAAAGCCCCTCAATAGCGGAGTTCACTTCTAAGTGAATGTTGTTGCAAAGAGAGATGGTCATTCTGAGATTGTGGGTGATTTGGTGGTTTTTAGTTATTTTTTTATTTAGGATTCTTGGAAGTACATTACCTTAAAGAGTTCATTTTGATAAATACTTCTTTGAAGTTATGGTAGTGGGAATTGGAGCATTTGTCTAGGCACCTTCGTTGTACCGGAACACATTGACTATTAAAGGTCACATATGGGACCAAACTATTTTTTTCCACACCGGTCATGCGAAGCTATTTAAGGTCACACATGGGACTGAACTATTTTTCGCTACGTCGGGGCATACGAATCTATATAAGGCCACACATAGGACCGAAGTACACATGAGATCAACATATTTCTCTCCACACCGAGGCATACGAATCTATTTAAGGTCACACATAGGACCGGAGTACACATGAGATCAACATATTTCTCTCCACACCGGGGCATACGAAGCTATTTAAGGTCACACATGGGACCAGACAAAGTCTCGCACACCAAAGCATACGAAGCTATTTAAGATCACTGGTTGGACTAGACTATTTCTCACCACACCGGGGATAAGTAAGGTCACACATGGAACCGGAATATTTCTTGCCACACCAACGCATATGAAAATATTTAAGGTCATACATGGGACCATACTATTTCTCTCCACACCAGGGCATTCGAAGCTATTTAAGGTCACACATAGGACCGAACTGATTCCCACCACATCGGGGCATACGAAGCTATATAAGGTCACACATGGTACGGAAATATTTCTCACCATAACGGGTCATACAACACTATTTAAAGTCATATGTGAGATTGAAATATTTCTCGCCACACGCATATGATGATATTTAAGGTCACGAATGGGACCGAACTATTTCTCACCACACTGGGGCATACGAAGCTATCAAAGGTCACACTAGTACCAAACTATTTCTCTCTACACTACGAATCTATTTAAGGTCACACATGGGAACAGGCTATTTATCTCCACACTAGGGCATACGAAGCTATTTAAGGTCACATATGGGAACAAAATATTTCTCCTTACA
The DNA here is from genome assembly GCA_949130495.1 of Sambucus nigra. Classification (NCBI taxonomy): domain Eukaryota; kingdom Viridiplantae; phylum Streptophyta; class Magnoliopsida; order Dipsacales; family Adoxaceae; genus Sambucus; species Sambucus nigra. The sequence goes on along the minus strand of OX422211.1, from coordinate 221,882,943 downwards.
ATGGGGCATATTAATCTATTTAAGATCACACATGGGACCAAAATATTTCTTGCCACACCGGGGCATACAAAGGTATTTAAGATCACACATGGGACCAGACTATTTCTCACCACACCGGGGCATACGAAGATAGTTAAGGTCACACACGGGACAAGACTATTTCTCACCACACTGGGGAATATGAAGCTATTTAAGGTCACGTAAGGGACCAAAATATTTCTCACCACATAGGGGAATACGAAGATATTTAAGGTTAAATATGGGACCAAACTATTTCTAGCCACACCAGAGCATACGAAGCTATTTAAGGTAACACATGGGACCAGATTATTTCTCGCCACACCGAGGCATATGAAGTTATTTATGGTCACATATGGGACCATACTACTTCTCATGACATCAGGACATACGAAGATTTTTAAGTTCACACATGAGATCGAAATATTTCTCACCACACCGGGGAATACACAAATATTTAAGGTCACATATGGAACCATACTATTTCTCACCACATCGGCACATATGAAGCTATTTAATGTCACATATGGGACCAGATCATTTCTAACCACACTGGGGCATACAAAGGTATTAAAGATCACACGTGGGATCGAACTATTTCTAACCACACCAGGGCATACGAAGATAATTAAGGTCACATGAGGGACTGGACTATTTCTCGCCACACCGGTGCATATGAAGCTCACTTTGAATTAGCGAGGCATTTAAGGGAGAATGTATGGTACTAAAAACATGCAAATTGACTTAATCATTGAGGATTTCGATTGAAAAGGGGGAGGATGATCGATCGGACATGCATTTGTATGATCGGCCGACCATAAGCGTGCATGCCGGTAGTCAAACAGGCACATAACCTATCGACTATGACCCTCGGCGTCTATCAAAGTGGGGTTTTCCCATTTAGTTCATTCTCATCCTTTAAATTCTATCTAAACACTCTATAATTCAAACTTATCTCTAGTTTTCTTTCTTTCTTTGAGTTTCTCCAGTATTTTTAGCAAGGGCTGAGAGGGAAGTTGGTAATCTTTTGGATATCCTCCTGGGTTATCTCCCTAGAGTCAGCCCTCACCCTGAGGCTGGGGAGTCCCATGACTGGGCAGATTTGAAGATATCGACAGAGCCGATAGCTAGAAATGCAGAGGTACATCATCACGTTCCTCAACCTGGCAATCGGGTGCTTCTTCTTCAGGAGCCTAACAATCACATTTCTACTGTTATACACAGTGGTTAGATATGAACCTTATTTTGTAATTTTTATTACTGCCTATTTTATTTTTAAGATTATTTTATTTGCATATGTATCTTTATTTTTCCACATCACTTATTTATGTGTACATTTATTATTTCTTTATATATGCTTTCCTCACAGCTCCCCTATAAGGTTCATAGCTCACGCCTCTGGTTTTTGGTTTATCCTTGGTGTCATTGTGGAATGACGATTCCTTATCAAAAGTCATCCATGAGATTGTTCGATGTTTAGGTTTTGTCCTTTTTATGAACTCCTTGGTGACGATTCGATCCAGTGTTGTGATTCAGATGCTTACGGCGAGGTGTTGGGATACGACCTCTATTTTTCACCTCTCAATGGGTGAGACAACACCCACCTCTAGATTTTTATGTGCTAGCTGATTATCTATCTGGTGCATACTCGGTGATGATTCCCCATTATATCATACTATCGTCGGATGCCATTCGAGCTTCCTTAGGTTTTGTTTCAACTTCTCGTTCTGGAGCAACTTTGGCTCTTAGCACTCTTGAGGCTCATATGAAGCATCATTAGAGGTATTTAGGAGGGGAAGATACAAGGATACATTAGTTCATCCTGGTTTTCTTGCTCTTCCCATATGGTCAAACCATTTACTCTTCCAACCAAGAGGTTGTTCACGAGTTTCTGCTTTTCTCCCTCAAGTATTTTGGTTCTACTCAGTAGTATAACCAGTGTCACTCTGCTTTGGGTTTATTTTTTACCAGTATGATTGTTATGTCTAGATGGGTGATAAGGTTTCGTGGGCTACGTGGTGGTCTGGGAGATACTTTTTATTTTTTTCCTTTTCTTTTATTTGTTCCTTATTTTATTCTACTACTGATACATCTTTTATGTGCGCATTTTCTTTATATAGCTATGGGTTTATGAGGTCTTTAGGATTCATAGTGATTCTTTGAGAGAGAATGAGGAGGATAGTTTGCCTATCCCGCGGAGATAAGGGCAGGCCAACAACAAACCAAGATTTCAGGCATATACGCGGGGAGAGATACGCACTCTTTTGAGTGAGTTGACTGCGTAGGAGGTATTTACCCTTCTTTTTTGTCTTTTTTGCAATTTTTTTGAGTTTCCATTTTTCTTATTAGCTTTTTGGATTATAGGTCACTTTTTTCCCATGGATCATGTCTCGGGGGTACTGGGCTGAGGATATTATTTCCACTCAAACCACCTCTCTATTATTGCTCTGCAGTGATTGGGTTGAAGCTTTTTATATTAAGGAGAGGGTTGTTCACCAGTGGACATATCTGGACAAATTGACTCCATTGGTAGTACTTCCTTTCAGGATGAAGGAGTCGAACCTACTTTAATCGAATGATTTTGTGGTATATTCTAGGGGAGTTTCGATGGTGAGTTCCCACTTCTATTATTTCATTATCTAATCCATGTTTATTATAGAGAGATTGCTGCCAACGGTTCTGTCAACCAGAGAGGGTCAATGTTCGAAAGAGGCTCCTCCAATAACCACCTCAGTTCCACCCTTCGAGGATCTACAAGAGCCATATTTATAATGCTCATTATATTTTTAAGTTTGGTTTATCTCGCTATACCCCACTTCATTATCATGTACATTTTTAAAACGTCAACTGAAGATAAGTTAGTGACCGAACGCAATAATTGAAGATCAATCATCATTACATTTATCGGAGAAGGTATCTCCGATTATTTCTGTATAATATTTTCGTTCACGGGTATTTTTAAAAGTATTTGAAAACATAAAGTATATTTGTTAAATGTTTTTTGTAATTTTTGCAAAGTTGTTAAAATGACATTGGACGTTGTTCGAAGGAGTTCATGTACCTCGTTAGAACAGCTTCGAACTTCATTAGAACGAGATTGATTTTTGTAACTTTTGTCACTCTTTGTAATCTCATTGGAACAGTCGTTTGATGTGTGATTAAACGAGAAAGGGTACTTCATTCGAACGATATGTACCTCTATTCGAACGAGACCGCAAAAAATTATTTTTTTTACCTGATTTCCAATGCAATCTTTCATATCTATCTCTTAAAGATTTTTCTCCCTATATATAGAGATATGAAGTTGCATTTTAAACTAAGCCTTTTCGAGATCCTTTTGTGACCAAACACTTTTTTTTCAATCCAAACCCTTCGGATGATTTGAGATCACTTTATCAAATCATGAAGAACACGATCCTTATTTATACCATTGTGGAGTTGATTCTCCATTGCTGAAGATAGGCATACGATTTCCTGAGGATGATCGGTAGACATTGAGGCAAGTGGAGCTTATTGTGGTTCGTTACTGGATCTGAATAGTTCAACAAGGAAGGAAGACATTAGTGCGTAACTTAGTGGATTCTAAGTGTCTCTAAATTTGTAGACGTCGTTCTGTAATACCTAGTTCTAACATTACTTAAATATAGGTTTTGCCCAAAAGGTATTGTTTCTCATATCATGTTTTCTGTTTTGTGGATTATGATTTGGTTTGTTCTTATTTATTTTTAATCTCTTGCATATATAGGTTCACATAATTGAATAAGATAAAATTTGGAATAAATAGAATTTATCTTTTGTGTGTGTGACCTAGTTTACGATTTATACATATAGCCGGACCACTCTATCATTTTTTCAAATTGGTATCATGTTTCTATAAGTTACTTAGATTAATCTTGGTGCTTATATGGATAACTCGTACAATAGGCCACCTATGATTGATGGTTAAATTTATGCCTATTGGAAAGCTCAAATGAGATTGTATTTTAAATTGCTTGACAAGCGCTCCTGTCTTACTGTTGAAAGGGGGTGGACTCCTCTTACCATGACTAATGAACATGTCATTAGTCTCAAGCCAGATGCTAATTGGACTGAAGATGATCTTAAACTGTGCAATTATAACTTTTGATGTTTAAATTCAATTTTTGGTTCTATCACACCAAAGGAATTTCATCGCTTCTAATGTTCAAAATCTCACCACACAATTTGAGACCATACGCATCAATGAAACTGAAACTTTTGATAAATTCTATGCATGTTTGCCTGATATTATAAATTCTAGTTTTAATTTGGGTGGGAAAATATAAAAATGAGAGTGGTTAAGAAAATTTTAAAATCTCTCCTGTCATGTTTTAGTGCAAATGTAATAGTCCTTAACTATATGGCAATACTAGACACGAATTAGGCTAGAAGAGCTCGTACGTGACCTTCAAACTTATGAAATAGACATGTTCCCCAAAATCGAAAGGAAAAAGAAAGGAATATCTTTAAAAGAAAAATTAAAATAAATTTTTTTTGAATCCAATTTTGAAATTGATCTAGTTGACCTTGCCCTGTTTGCAAGAAAATTCTCAAATTCAATAAACAAAATTCTTCCAAAGTAGAAAATAAAAGTTTTGAGAAAGACATAAATTTCAAAGTAGGCAAGACTATTTTTTAGAATGATCAACAAAGATATAAAGGTAAGTACCCTAGGAAAGTTAAATCGAAAGACTTATTAGTGTGAGGAGAAAGGTCACAAATCCCTAGACTGTCCCATTAAACTTAAGAGACAGGTCAAAGGCAAAATTGCATAGGATGCCACTTTAAGCGATAGTGATGTTGAGTCAGTAGATTTCGGGTATGAATCACTACGTGAACCTAATTTATGTGAAACCGTGGCTAGTCACTTAAGCAGTGCTACTATGTCTCACGCCAATGAGGAAACTTCTAAACATGATAGCCACAATAATGTGTCTTACCATTCTGAAGAGAGTGGAAATGATGATTTGGGTGAGGGCTAATGAGGTATCTAATGTGCATACGCCGAACTTTACAACGAGTCTTTAAAAACTAAAAAGCAAACTAAAAATTTGACTCTTAGGATGTCGGATTTAGAGAAGGAGTTGAAAGTTTTGAGAGAGAGCACGATCTCGGTGAGAATCTATTTAAATGGGGAACTTATGCCGGTTGAAAGGGAAGAGAAAGATTTGACCAACAAAGTGGTGTGACACCCCGACTAATTAAATATCGGGTAGCTAATCCTTTATTTAAATTAATACAAAATATCAAGTTGGTTCAGTTCATAGCATCACTGTCGAAAACATTTAATTAATTACTAACCACCTAATATTTAAAATAGTGAAGTGTCAAATTTTAATATTTAAATATACCATCAAGTAAACCATTTAAATCATCATCCAACAATCACATGAACTATCTCATAAGGAAATCAACAAAAAGAAATAATTGATGTCTGGAGTAACCACTCCAATGAAGTAGTAGTAGTAGTAGTGTAAATAAACTAAATACAAAAGTTTGAATCAATAAAATCTCAAGACTGAAATAAGACGAGGTCCTGTAACTTCCACAACAGCTATAGCACGTCAACGAAATGGAACTCCTAAGCTTGGCGTCCCTGTGGCTGGGCACCTAAAAATATTTTTCAAGAAAAATAAATTTGGAAGCAAACGGGTCAGAGCCCGAGGTGAAAACAGTTTAAAAATATAGCAAGTGTTTAATTTCAATAAACAATAAATATCCTATACATGTTAGTTACGTGCTCTCGCATGAGTTCCTCACCCCTCAACTAATGTGCACGCCTAACGTATACCCTTAATCCATCCTAGTTGTGCCGCTAACTAACTAGTCTGTACCACTTCATGTATTCTGCGTATAACTCGCCTTTACATTAATCAGATTATTACATCAATTACGATATGGATCCTCACATTTTTCATCTCATTCAAATATCTCAATTATTCACATTCACACTTTAATAATGAGCCAGTTACAAGCAAAAGTATATTATTTTCAACATATATATATATACAAATATGGAACCCCTAGGCTAAGTTACGATGCACGCATACTCTGCAATCGAATTCCGATACATCGCGTACATAAGGACTACGTGTTTCGAATCACTCAGGAATCGTTTCAATAAACAAAATCACACTTATTGGAGGCGGACATAGTTCACATACCCATGGGTCATGCACATACCTACGCTCCCATGGTCAACTGACTTATAAACTCACAAATAAGTCATTCACCGCCCTATATACTCAAGGTACCAATCTAAACCCCCTCGTAGGCACACAAAGATCAGATGGTCCTTTTCCAAAAGCCAGCATCCCGTGATAGCAAGTATGGTAGGTATGTCATACACATAAGAAATTCATACACTAGGCATTAACACAACCTAAGTAATCATATATCAATATAGTTATTCACATGTTCCATATTATAACTCTCATACGTAGTAAGTTTATCCCGAACATTCTACATAATATATATTTAACTTGATAACTCTCTTGTCGTATCAATTTGAGTACCTAAAATTATCCCAAAAGGTTACTAGCTCTCCTATTAGTTTCTAAGGTTATCTGAGTAACTTAAAGTCCCTTCGTTACTATTCATATCCTCACATCATCATTCATTCCCATTATAGTCTCAATTCGAAAGATTTCTAACTGTACCTCACTCGATAGACCCTCATAAGTAATAACATTCGCTTCCATAAGGTAAACCATTTTTTCTGGCATCAACTAAGACCCTACTAACCTTAACTAAGTCCCAAAATACTATATTAATCACACTAAGAATCATTATAGGCTTGGGATTTATATTAAACCTTAAAGGAGAAAGCTTTCAAAAACCAGGAGGGGTCGATCGATCGAAGGCAAAGAGTCGATCGATCGTACCAGTCGATCGATCGATCAAGAAGGTGTCTGCCCATAAATTCTTTAAACAGTTATGGGTTCTCCCAATTTACACCCCAAATCCTCCATTACAACGTCCCAAACTCCCAACCAAGTATTCTACTCATTACACCAATATGGTTCCACAATCTCTAGCGTTTTAGAATCATTAAACCATCAAGAATTAATAGTTTCTTGGATCAAAAGTCATAAATATTCCTCTAAACCTAGTTCTTAAAAATTTCTTCAAGAACATCAAATTTCTCAACATTAATTCATGAATTTGTACACATGGATTATGATTTCATTGTCTCTACATGCCAGAAGTTCATCTACATGCAAAACCTACCCATATTCAAGATTTAATTCTTCAATTCATGAGATTAATACTATTTCTAGTTAAATCTCTAATTCTAAACTATCATGGGTATTATATGTACTGAATCATTGTAAGTTAAATCACTTGCCTTTGTTTAGAAGTTCTGATCCTTTGATGACGATAAAGGTTGGTTCTCATTCTCTTTCCGATCACACATTCGGCGATAGTGGTGGTGTGTGGTGGCTACGGCCTTGGAAACCCTTGGAACTTCTCCTCTCTTTTCACGTTGCCCACTCTTTAGTTTTGACAGATAATGGCCCCAATGGAGCGAAGGTTGGCTGATAAATAAAACCTAATTTTCGTTGGTCACTATTCATTAAAATTTTAAATGACTAAAATACCCTCCCGGGTTGTCGATTAGGCCTAAAAATACCCCGGGACCCAAACTAAATCCCCGGCTAGTAATTTATGACTATTTTGACCCTTTCGGATACGTTGGCACACTGAAAATAACCATGTGGATGATACAATTTTTAATATACGTTAAATCCATTTAAATTGATTCCTGGCGCGACTGACACGCGCGTTTCAACTTAATTTTTGAATTGTCGTATTTATAACTCGCGATAATATTAATAAATTCAATAATCATATATTACCATATTCACTTCAGTAATATTCAACATTATTATAATAATCAAATACCAACTCTCGTCTCGCTAGTATTTAAATCCGAATTAATTTCCAAATAATTATCCCATTTAATTAATCCCATTAAATAAAATCAATAAAATTATGGGGTATTACAAGTGGCTAGTCTTACGAGAAACATTAAGCCCATGTTGACCAACTCGAGAAAGAACTAGAACGTGATCGGGGGGTCAATGTCACTTTGAAGGATACATCTAAGAAGGTTTTAAAGATGTACCACACCCGAACCGGTTGCCAAGTTGTGATGGATCCTTATGAGCCTCGACCTAACGCACCAAGGAGAACTCGTCCTAAGCGTGTTAATCAAGGTCAACCCAAACCAATCTATATTTTTACCCACTTCAAACAAAGAGGTCACCTTAGGGAGTTTAGTTTTAGGAAGAGTTTCTCCCACACATCGGCATAGAGACCTTGCTAATTTTTTAAAGCAAGTGGAGTTTTTAGTCAAGAATTCTCAATGTTTGATTGAGTAATCTCAAAGAATGTCTACTCCTTTTAAGAACACCTCCCGGACTAATGATTTATATCACTACTTGTCTCTACTTTAGGGTTTTTTCATGTTTCTATATATTGTCCCTATCACTTGATAAAGATTTCTAGAGTGTATTATTACGTTTATATATTGAAAAATCCAAAAAGATTTTCTTTTCTTCTAGAAAAAGTTTTTAAAAAATTCAAAAAGATTTTGTTTTTGATAGAAAAAATTCAAAAAATTCAAAAAGATTTTTTTATTATGTTTTACACCACATATGGATGCACATTTAAGATGTTTAAATAATAATTACGTTCCATCCTTTCTTGTGACTTACTCATGGTGTTATGAGACTTGACTTCGTTTCTTTTGTGTGTTTAAAAATGCATGTTTAGTATTGTGTTGTTTTTTTTATGATCACTTCCTTCATGCTAGACTCTTTATATTTCCATTATTGCACATATGCACAATCTTTTGAACATTGCACTTGCTTATCATACGTCAAATAGGATGTTCTCATCTCAATCATACTTAATAACGAACCAAATTTACTAGGAACGAATTGTGAATGTAAGAACCTTTGCCCATTTTTTTTAGGAAAAATGATTTATGTTTATGCAATGGAAAGGGACTACGAAAGAAGCATTCTTCTATATGTTAAATGCCACCATTGGTAAAAGCTTAAATAATGATTTCAGCATATAAAAACAAAAGTGACAAGGCCAATTTTTTTTTATCATTGATGCTTCATTAACACGAGTAATATGATTCCTTCAAAAATTTTGAGAGTTTACGCTTAAAATGTGAGATTTTAAGGGTGTTATAAGTTGAAGATCAACGTGTTTGCACAATAAAATTCTTTCAAAATTATTAAATAGTTTGGCATTATTAATTTGAGAAGCATTAAAATTCATGACATTTTTAATGAGTTGAGTGAATTTCACTTCATTCAACAATATTACACCAAAGGTTGTATTGAATTCTTCTTTAGAAGTATCTCTTTGACTTTGTGCACCTTTGTTACGTATGTTGATTTGCTCGTGCATTAACTTCACATAATTTTATTTGATTTTCATCATTCGAATATTTTTGTACTAATCCATGGTGTAACTGTTTGTATTTGTACTTATATGTATATTTATATACTCAAAAATATCAAAAAAAATCACAAATAGTTTGTTGCTTTATTGAAGTTCATCGCGAATGCTTCACTGTTTATTCCTTGTGATGATATTTCATATTTGGATTCTCGTGATACTAACTTTTTTGAGGATTAGGTTCTAACCCTTTGTCTACTATGGAAAAAAAGGGGGAGAACATATTGAGGAGTTTTTATATATTCTTTAAACTCCAAACTCCATGTGTCACGGTATTTCTTTTGCTTCAGGTGTGTAGGTAATTTTTGCCATGATGATTTCGTGGACTACACGATCAATACTTTTAGTTGAAGTCAATGTCACAAGTGTCACAAGTTTATTTTCCTTTTTGAGTTTGGGAGATACATTAGTTTAACTTCTATTAAGGGTTATTTATTTTCGATTTTTGTTTTGTACCAGAATAGCTAAAGGTGGAGATTTGTAAGAGCAAGATTAATAATGCTCATTATATTTTTATGTTTGGCTTATCCCGTTACATCCCACTTCACCATCATGTACATTCTTAAGACTTCAAGTGAAGAAAAGTTAATGACCAAACGCAACAATCGAAGATTGATCATCATTACATTTATCAGATAAGGTATATGAAGTTGTTTTTGTGTAATCTTTTCGTTCAGGGGTACTTTTAAATGTGTTTGAAAATATAAAATATCTTTGCAAAATGTTTTTTTAATTTTTTGCAAAGTCATTAGAACGGAATTGGATGTCGTTTGAATGAGTTTATGTACCTCGTTAAATATCTTTGAACTTCGTTCAAACAAGATTAATATTCTCAACTTTTGGCAGTCTCTGGAATCTCGTTGAATCAGTCATTTGATGTGTGTTCGAGCGAGAAAGTGTACTTCATTTGGACAAGGTCGCGAAAAAAAATTACTTAATTTCAAATGCAATATTTCATGTCTATCTCTTGGAGATTTTTCTCCCTGTATATAGAGATGCGGGCGTATATTTTAGACTAAGCCTTTTAGAGATCTTTTTGTGATAAAATAGTTTTATTTTTTTAGTCCAAATCCCTTAAATGATTTGAGATCACTTTATCGAACCATGAAGAACACAATCCTTGTTGATATCCTTGTGGAGTTGATTATCCACTGCTGAAGATAGTAATACGATTTCCTATAAGACTGAGCAGTGGACACCGAGAAAAGTGGAGCTTGTTGTAGGGCATTTCTAGATCTGCACCGCTAAATAAGGAAGGAATACATTACTACATCACTTATTGGATTCTAAGTTCCTGTAAGTTTATAGATGTCGTTCTGTAATGTTTAGTTGTAACAGTGTTGAAATATAGCTTTTTCTCGAAAGGGATTTTTTCTCATCTCATGTCTTGTATTTTGTGGATAGTGATTTGGCTTGTTCTCATTTAGTTTCAATCTCTAGAATATTTAGGTTCACCAAATTTGAGAAGATAAAATTTAGAGTAAATAGAATTTGGCTTGTGTGTCTGTGACCTAGTTTACTATTTGTACATATAACTAGACCTCTCTATAATTTTTTCAAGGCCCTATCACCGAGGCTACTTTGACATCTGATCAAACTTCTTACCTACCACTATATATATATGTTCTTGGTTTGTCAATGCAGTTTTCTTAGGATGACGGGGTCCAGTACGAGGCATCTGTTCTTGACTCTCATCCTTTTTTCTCCGTGCCAGTGGGATTCGAGGTAATCAATGTTTTTTGTATTTGATTTTTATCTTTATTATATTTTAGATCTTATTATGATGTATTGATCTCTCTTGTTGCAATATTTTACCAACCCTCGTACGATATTGGAGCAGTTGTCCTGATCTCGGGACTCATACTTGGCTTTTATTCAGAGGATGATGAGAAATTCAAGTTTGGGTCATCTAGGATCCCTTTATTTATGGCATTTGATCTTGTGGTGAATATTCATGAATCTTCCTAGAAGGTATGTCCTTAGCATAGGTAACTACATCTCATGTGGTTCCCCGTGGTGCTCCAGTGATTCGAGGGGGTGCAAATACACAGGCAGCAACATCTAACTCGAATAATGATGATAAGTACAGTGGAAACTCTTCTATTGAGGGGCCCAGTGGTCATTTTTAGAATATTTTTTTTTATTTTTATGTATTTTTTTTTCTTTTTTGAGGATTAAAAAGAGGTTATCCTTCATTCCTAGAACAATTTCATATTTACAAAAATTGAGAAATTTTTTCATTTGAGATATTTTATTTATATTTATTCTTCTGCTTTTAGTTATTTTATATTTTATGCCAATTTAATTATGACATGTGTATGAGGTAAATATACAAAAAACTAAGTTAAGGAGCAATGGAAAAAATCTTATTTCCACAATTTAGGCTTTACCATAATTTTCGTTTTTGTAATATGTCATTTTGTCCAGATTGTGGATTTGCAACCCTGCAAGAGCAGGCTATAGATTCTCTGTTGCGGGAGCCAATCGGTCTTAGGGTTCTTTCAGGAGGACTGGTCGAACAGTTCTTTCTCCCTATAAATGGATGTAGAATTCAAGATCGAAACTCACACCTGTATCTATTTTTTTCTCATAGTTTAGATACAACATTCTTTTCTTGTCACAGTTTTCTTGAGATGGCTCTTTCACTTTTCAATTACCAAATTTTCATTAATCGTTAGGTAGACTCTTTGATCCACAATTTTAATGACTGGTCTTTCTTGGGTCTTGAACATTATGGTTTAGTCCCATATCTATCTTAAAGGGCTATTATTGTTGACTGGGCATTCTTGCACGTAATTTCTCACTTTTGGTACCCGAAAGATCATGTATTTCGCTTTGTGTTAGGGGATACTTGTCTGAATTTTAAAGATTACGGCCTTCTGATGGGGTATGACGTAGACTAACCCATAGCAGAGACTTATCTAGGTCAAGAGGTCACCTTACGATCCGCGAGTTCCTTATTCGTGAAGGGTTGATATCATAGTAGTTATCACCTTATTTCTCTATGAAATTGAGAAGAGGAGGTACAAAGGTGGCCAAAAAGGTGCTTTATCTCTAGTTCTTGTATCTCAACATTTTCTTATTGCAGGTACTGCATGTGTTGACATTCGTTTAGTGGACGTAGTCTTGTCGATGAAAAAAGGTAAGAGTTCGGTACCCTTGATATTAGGTGAGACTATCACTGGTTTGTTTTCTTATCGTTCTCGACAATTATCGTATCTTCATGGAATCCCCTTGATTTAACATGCGGTTTTTAGAAAGGTGGGTTTTAATTGGGGACCCTTTGTATTTTTCATATCAAGTAACTGAGATTTTTACTCGCGAGCCACTTATCATTTTATGGAGACTGGGGGGAGTGGGTTTATGCAATGTTCAAGCCTATTCATTCTTATATTTGTTGGTTATTCCTTTGACGACCGATCGTTATACCCCACTTGTCTATGATACTGTTCCCATACATCCCCCTTTTTGCCTTGCTCTTCACATGTTTTTATTTCCCTCGGCATGTGATGCGTCAGTATGGGAGAAAGCAGGAAATATCTCCTCCTTTAGGTCGTTCGCATCCTATTGAACCTCTTTCCCCATATTTGGTAAGAATAATCTATGACTTTTGGAGGAATGATGTCATTTTGTCTCTTCCAGTTCCTCACTGCTTGTTCGGTGGCATGATAACACACTTATTTGAAGAGTACCTTCCGTGGTTATGGGTGGTTTTAAGGGAGACTGGCCTCTCTTGGCTCTTTAGGTTGACCGTGTGAGGATTAGAGGATATTCGGGCAATTTCTCTACTGCAGGTCCAGGGTGAAAAAAAATTCATCCACGTTAGAGAGAACCATATGGAAACAAGCAATAAATGTAGTTCCCGTGATATGAGCATTTTTGTGGAAGAGGATTTTGATTCTTCGAATTATGTTGGAAGTAACTCTCCTTTAGTATATATTTATAACTTTGTGGAAATTCAATGCGAAGTGACTCTCTTTTAGCATCCTTTAGTATATATTTATAACAATAGCCACTGAGCTAATCTTGAGCTAGAAGAGCAAAAGAGAGAAGATGAGAAGTGAAGAATGCAATAACAAGCAAGGACATACTTAAATAGAGATCAGAATAAGCAATCAGGGAGGAGTCTTGATCGTATGGGGTAATCGCTACATCTATCTTCTTTAGTTGTCAAGTTTGTTGATTGTAACTCATTCCTGTTGTTTTTATTGTTTTAGTGGAAGTAGATTAGGTGACTCCTAGAGGGGTCCGTCATTTTTCCCAGGGAAGGGTTTTTGCGACGTAAATAAACACCTTGTGCTTTACTTTAAAAATTTGAAATATCTCACATCATACGAAAAGGTAGGTTTAATACTTGAAACTCACCTAATTAATTGAATCATATATTATCTGTTTTGACACCTAGTTAACTCAAGATAATAAATAGGACTATTAATTAACTTGGCAAACTAAAATATGTTTTAGCCAAGTTAGCAATTAAAGAAAAGTTTGAATTGGTCCCCTCTTGAATAACATAGTTAACTCGTAGGTAATTGGAGTTTATTTAGGCAAATTATTTTACTTCCGCATTATTGTCTATCGTAAGCCGCACGCTCAAATTCTGCTAATATTTTATTAAAATTCAGAGTATTAATATAATCATCATATTCGCGAGGAGGGGAGACAATCAAGTCATCAAAGTGAAGTATCGGGTCTTCTTTAGGTTATTTCTTGGTTGTTGGATTCTTAGGTGAAGATTAAGCCTAAGATCCTTAGTTGTCTTCTATTTCAAATTCTTCTCCCCCCATAAGGGATGGCTTCCATATTCTCGGGTCCTCTTTTGTAGTATGTGGCTTGTTTTGCTTCATTGCACATTACCACCCAATGTTCAAAGATGTTCTCATGCTTGTGAAGGCGTTCTGAAAAGATAAAATCAGAATTTTCTCAAAATAGACTTCGAAAGGATCTCGACACGTGGCTTTCATGGATCCTAGCATATGAACCATAAGATGCATTTATGTCTGCGTGGACATCACATGATCTAAATTCCTATTGACTAAGCTTTTGAAGCTTGGTTGTTCTTTTCCTTCTATCATTTTAACTAGTTTGATTAGGAGGGATGGGTCTTCAGACCGCATTCTATAGTGATGGAATTGACCCTTGAGTTATGTAGAGCAAAAGATTACTGTTGTTATTAGGTTTTGGTATGGTCGATGCCATAATCATCCCTTGATCAATTAGGTCCTGGATGGCATGTCTTAAAGTTCGATATTCTTCAAGATTGTGCCTAGTGATCTCATGATATTCACACTATAAGTTGCTTCTGAACCCTTCTGGGAGGGTATTAAGTAATGGTTTGGGATCTCGGGGATTTAAAATACCTTATTTTTTTTATCTTGGTATATTGTACTTATGGGAGCATATTGAGGATGGAATGATCGTTGGATTCTTTCGATCCTCCATGACTTTGGTCCAGATGTCGGAGCTTGAATTGCATTGATAGTGGTTGTATTTGGTTTTTCAATTCTTCTAGTTAGGTATGGAGGAACATTTCCTCTGTTATCGGTCTCAACCATGTGAGGTCGATTCAGAAGGTCATCTTCTAATCGGGCTCCTATGCTAATCAGATCTTTAAAGTGGGCTAAGTGTTGCGACTTCAATTGATCCTTGTGTGATTTAATCAAATTCTTCTTTAGAATGGCCACTTATTCCTCTTCTGAATGTCGATTCACCATTTGAGCGACCTTATTCCTTGAACGAGCAATGAAGGTGCCCAAGTTCTCATTTATTTCTTGCTTTTTATTCTTCAGGTCCTTACCAGTTATTTTTGGCTCACCATTGTACTTATACTATTTCACAAACTCTCTATAGATGTCACTCCATCTTGGAATTCATCCATTATCTATCGAAAAGAATCATTTAAGCTCTCCTTCCAACAACGTTTGTCAAAACATCTAGGCCATAACTTCCTCTAAAGCCCCTAGAGCTTACATGGCTCAGACGTAAAGTTTGAGTTGAACAGTTGGTGGTCCCATTCTCGTAAAAATTTTAATATTCGGCATCTTGAATTTTTCAGGCAACCTAGCATTAAGATAGAGGGATAGACGTTGAATGTCTGTAAGGTAATCTCTAGGTCAGAGCTATCAAAAATTATGTTAGAGTGTTTGGAATACAATTATATGACGTTCAAGATTCGTTAGAGTCTCAATTGCATTGGCTATAACAGTGATTTCAGTAGTTTCATTTAGAGGGTTATTGGTTACATGGACCGTTGATGGCGAGGGTACAATATTGGAAGGGTGTGGATTTGCTCCCTACCCTTCAGTATTCTTAAATAGATTGCGAAGAGAGATTTGTTCTAATCCAAATTTGGCATTTCGCTCCTTAAGACAGTTAGGCTACCCATAATGTCAACCAATGACATTCCCACATCGTTTTGCATGTTTTCAAGATTATGAGATGTGGGAGTTCGAGAGATGTGACTTTTGTCCCTCGTCTAAGACCGTAACTGTGATATTTACAAAAAATGTGGAATTAATATTTTGCCTACGAATTATTCCAATAAGAACATACATGAGTTTATGAAAGCAAGGTCATTTTGTTTGGGTAAGCCCGGGTGATGATCCATTTTTTATGGTACTCCTCACTTAACTCGCAGCCTTTAGACAAGATCAATGGAAAGTGATTGGATTTTTCCAAATCTTCGAGTCCCATCATATTTTAGAAATTTTGGGGGGGAATACAAAACCCTTTCGAGATAAGTCGCCATTCCGTGAATCTCTTGGCTTATTTTATTTTTGGTTATGTCCTAGGACTCTACTGCATGAGGTAATACAATGCTTTTCGCAAGGATAAAGTCTCCCTTCTTTGACTACAACCCCTCAAAAATACCTTGAGGGTATGTGTAAGAGGATCATTTTAATATACCTGAATGTACGTGAATTGAGACTTACAATATACCATGTAGAGACAATACATGGGAGAGTTGACTCAATATACCCGAGACACGTAACTGATGCTCATCAAGATCATATCACTTTATATACGCCGAGGGTACGAGGCCAAGAAGAGTGGAAACTATTGTTAAGTACCCGTGTTTTCTAGACCCAAGTCCCATAGTTGGGCTTCCCGGGGTAATAGGGTACGTAGTGATATAAAGATGTTATGCAGTGAAGTAGTGTGGGTCTTTTGGAAAGACTTTTATTTTTTCGCAATAAGCATTTTCACGTGAGGTTGTTACGTATCTTGGCATACATATCACAATTAAAATTCAAGGGATGCCTAGGGTAAACCTTGTCCCTATGGGAGCATGCAATACTAGTGTTTTAATACGCAGTCATGTACATAAGAACTAATAGCAAAGAACTGAATATACATGAATGTACACGAATAACATGCTGAAATAAATACAAATATATATTAAAATGAGTTTTGTCCACTTTTAAAAAAATATCCCCAATGGAGTTGCCACTGAGAGAACCCGGGCCCAAGGTGGTGCGCCTCCTCCAGCCCCCGATTGTGTGCGCATCTTTTTAGGATAAAATATGGAGACAGATGTCATTGGTGATGACGCATGGTCATCGTCTTATTCTCTTTTTAAAATGAATGGAGTCTCTAGTCTATTTTTCACAAAATAGACAAAAGATGGGGTAGGCCTTGATAAAAACCTAGTGAAGGAAAGTGATCTACGTGTTTTACTAAAGAGTCAAAGTTCGACGATTGGATTACGGATTAGGAATATGTTAGGCACACGCTTCGTGCTTTCGATCTCAAATACAGATCTTAACTCTGTATATTAGCATGTTATAGTCTAAAAATATAAAATGAATATTGTTAGTATGAAAATACACTTTGTAATGCAGTGTGGGATGTGGGTGTAGATAATATAGGCAAAGGATAAATATATACAAAGTCGGACTTGTTCACTCTCGCGATAGTCCAAGTAAGTGTGGCTAATAAAACAGGGAGATTCAAAGTCCATATAGTTTGTGTGAATACAATAGGGATTCTACCCTTTATATAGACTCGATGTAAGAGATCTAAACTTTCTTTAATCTATCAAGATGTTTTAGAGTGAAACGATACTAGATCTGAAAATGTAAATGATTTTGGTCTGTAAAAAAGACTTTTATGAAATGAGTTAACTCATAAAACCACTTTGTTGAAGAAAGAATGTCGAGACTTCTAAAATTTAGAGCAAAATAATAGGTAAAATCCCTAAACCTAGTGATCCTCTTAACCTATATGAGAATATTTCGTAGATTTGAAGCTTTGTGTTTGCTTTTTGGGTATTTATGAAAATAAAGAGTGAAAATATATAAATATGTATAAGATTTGACTTGAGTTTTAAAGATCGGGCATCTCTAACACGCCTACATATGAGCACCCTATGAATAGAAGACTCCTAGGTTTGTCTGAATCGTATATTAGGTGCTCAACTAGTTTGGATTACTTTAGACAAAACACATTTTAGAAGGGCTACCGTAGGATCAATTCAATACAATTCAGTTCAACAAACGCAATAGATTGACTGAACACACATCACTCACTCACTTATAGTTTTTCCATAATTTTTAATCATTTAATCTAATTTTTAAATAATTTTTCAACATGAAAAACTTAACTAAAAATATTTTTAATGTTGAGAAAAATATGAAAATTTCAGCCTGTGTATGGATATTTGCAATTTTTATAGAATTTTAAATTTGAATTTCGTTTTTAAACGATTTTAATTTCCGGAAATGGATTGAAACAATAAATATTTTGCACATTGGCTTTTCTATTTGACATGGAATCATGTTATTGGCTCATCGAAGTTCAAAGGGTTTTAATTAGTTCTTGTGCAACATTGTTATACGTGGCTTAATTGGTTTTGTGTGCTTGACAACGGTATTCCACTTAGTGCATTTCTTTTTATGTGTATGTTGAGATTCAAAACCATACGTTAGACCAAAAGTAATCAATGGCTGCCATACCAATCCATGCCTTATATTGTTAGCTAATCAGAACTATTTCACCTGTTGACCGGTTATCTCAAGTTGCCATTTCAATCTGAACCATCAAATGCATACGATGGATCAACTTTTGATCTTAATCGTTACTTTTCCATTTATTTTTTGGAACCTTCTCTCACCTCTATTTAAATCCCTTAGGCCTCGTTTGGGAGTTTGGGAGAGAAAAGAAAGGAAAGGAAAATTTTATTAGGAGAGAAAAGAAAAGAAGAGAAAGTTAATAGGAGAGAAAAGAAAATAATTTTCTTTCTTGCATTTGGGAGTTTGGAAGGAAAATAATTTTTTTAAGAGGAAGAAGGAACAATTTATTAAAAAACTTTCCTTTCTCTCCATTTGTTTCCGATTTGGAAAGAAAGTTTTGGAGAGAAAGGAAGAGAATTTTTTTTTAAAATTTTCCTTTCTTTTCTCTCATTTTAAACTCCCAAACGAGGGAAAGTCACTTTCTTTTCTACTTAAACTCCCAAACGAAAGAAAGGAAACACACTTTCTCTTCCTTTCCTTTCTTTTCTCTCCAAAAACAGAACTCGCAAACGAGGCCTTAAGAAACATTTCTTGAGAACTTTTGGCATTTTCATAATTTGAGAGAAAAAATAGTGATGGGAGTAGAGAGAGAGAGAGGGGGGAGAGAGAGAGAGAGAGAGAGTAAACCTAAAACCCTAATTGAGTGAGGAGGAAGGAGAAAGGAGGAAAAAGTGTATTTGAGTGAGAGAGGGTTATCCTAACCCTTATGTACACAAACATCCATCAAAACACGTTCTGTGTTTTTCCAGTTTTGAATCTTTGCAATAGAAATATCTTAGGGTTTTGCAGACGAAATCGCAGTTCTCTATACTTCTGATTTTGTGATAAAACCCACATTCAAAACACTCACTCACAAATCACACACTTATATATTTTAGGGTTTTTCAATTTAGGAGTAAAAGTAGATCTAAACTAGTTATTGGTTTTAAAAAGTTATTTTTCAAAAAGTAATTTAGATTTATAGTTTATCTTAATATATTTGAGATTTATTGTATATATTCATTTAGATATATTACTCTCTTGAATAAATAGGAGTCTATGAAGCTTCTAAGTTTTTATACAATTTATTTCTAATAAACTATTAAACATTTAAAAGTTGTTAGATTTGGTATTTTAGAACTCATATCTGAAAGTTTTGTACCTTTCATATATTTTCATAAACCTCAAATTGTGATATGAACTCCGGTTTATTCTGCATGTAAATAATTGTTCATATCTTAGAACATTTGTAATTTTATTAGGTCTGGTATGTAATATTAAGTGTGCGTGTATTTGAGTTGATATGCATTAGATATGCTCAATGTACACTTAACCACAAGACACAGACCTTGCACAACACTACCCATGGTCACCATTTGGAGTTATGTCATCCATGTGAACCAGTGAAGCTTTGTGAATACTTGCAACAAAAAGATTCTACATGAGAGGATCTCCTAGGGTTTTAGCCCATTTAGGTATTTTTCATTTATGATCTTTTAGATCTCATTTTTTTATTGTAATCTGTATTCTGTAATCATCATTTGATATAGTGTTTTTTTATCTCTCTAGAAAGAGACCGTGGATGTTTCCCCTACTTTGGGATTTTACCACGTAAAAATCTTGTGCTATGGTTATTTGTTGATCAGTAGGTTAATTGACTGCTTATTTCCCTCAATAAACAGATTAAACGTTCTCTGAATCTTGAAAACTTAAAACAAGAGTTTTGAAATAAATTCAACATAGCCTATTAGAACACAACCTGTGTTTTAATTTTTTAATATCCATCTATAGTCTTGAGAGATTCTCAATAAAGAAACGGACATATACCAAATAGTCCCTCGGACATTTTTTAATACCCATTTAGTCCAAATTTTTTTATTTTGCCTCAAAAAGTCATTTGCCACATATTTTGGAGAGGGAGTGCCGCTGGCGCGGACCTCTAAAAATAAGAGGATATTGAGTGCTTGAGGGACTAAATGGGTTAAACTAAAAATATGTGTCCTTTTTCAAAAATATATATTTATAGTAGGGACTATTTAATAATTGACCCATAAAGAAAATCATATTATACTTGAGCACATTTAACTTGGTTGAACTAAGGATTGAGGTACTTCAACATATCCACCATAAGCAAGTTCAAAGTCAACGTCGTTCACATATGACCTTTAGAGAAAAGTCATGTTCAAAGAATCAATATATGAAGAATATGATGATTTTGGGTGGTGTTACAGCATAAAACCACCCTTTGTAGGTCTAGGTGTGACACCTCGCCTAATAAAAAACCAGGTGATCCGTCCTATATCAAATTAAATAGGAATCTCATCTAGATCATTCTTAGCATCACCATCGAAAACTTTTTAAAACTTTCCAACCACCTAGTATTCAAAAGGGATGGTGTCAAGTTTTATCTTTTTATTAAACATCAATTAAAACCAGAGAAAGAATATATAATAAACTATTAACACAACCACTTATTCCAACAATACAAAAAATGAATAATTACAATCTTTGACGAGAAAACCACCGGCTATAAACCAACTATTTCAACCCATCCGGACTTAATCGTGCACTCAGAATTGCCATCTGAATTAATTTATAACATTCTCATATTTTTTATCTAAAAAATGCGACACAAAAATACTCCGAATAATTAAATCTCAATTCGCCACAAAATTTATCATTCGAAAATACTCCGACACAAAATTTATCTTTTGAAAATGTTTTCTTGTTAACATGAGGCCTAAACTTATTGAAGAAATGATTCCAATTATTATTAGTGTGCTACCTACGAAAATTTGTAAATCGCTTCACATTTTGGTTATGAATTTTAAATTGAGTACCTTTCTTGCGATTACTAAGGCATTCCCAGTTTTGGTGACCAAAAACATCACACCTAGTACAAAATTTACTAAAAGTAGGTACGTCTAAATTGTGGTGTTTTTCCTCTACATGCTTGACAGATTCATTAGGAATAAATGAATTAGGAGGTCTATAGAGTCTCTTGGGGGGGGAAAGATTTTGATGTAAATGGTCCTACAAAGTTCTCTATGAAATTTTCAATGTCACTTTCATATTCACTTTCAATTAAAACTTGTTTTCCTTTATCCTTTTCAGACAACTTACTTTCCAACGGAAGATCCATTTCTTCTTGGGCTTTTACAAAGAAGATTGATTTACTTGGATAAACTTTTTCAAGAGGACCCTCATATCCAAATCCTCTAGTATCACCCTTATATCGTTGTTCAGCAAGCAATTTGTCAAGGTCAAAAACTTTTATATCACGACTACGACACATTTAGTAAGCTATTTTACAAACTTATTTGGATTTTTCAACTTGCAAAAGCGCTTCATTATATTTTTCTTCAAAAGAAGATAAATTTTCCTTTAAAGTCGTAATCTGAAATTTAAAATCAAGTGACTATTTTTCAAAATCCGTTTTGACATTCGTCATTTCAATGGAATTTAATTGAACGATCTTATATTGATTCTCTAAGGTCTCACTAAGCATTTTTACCAAATTCAATAATTATTGTCTATTTTGCGAAGTCCTGACATACAATTCTGAGTAATCATCATAGCCAACAAAAATTTTATGCTTATTAATGTCCGTGTGTGAATTGTTGCTATCATCATATTTAGAATCATATAAAGCACATTTAGCATCAAATGGAGCAGTTATTTCAAGCATAGAAGGTTGTCTAGCTAACAAAGATTTAGCAGCATCAATCAAATCAAGTACTTCATCAGATTCACATTCATCTTCGAAATCAATCATTCCTGCTAAGTACACATCTCCGCAAAAGTCATAAACTTTTCCTAAAAATGCAAGGCAAATTGATTCAAAATTTCCTTTGTTATCTTCTGATTCAGAATGAGAAGAGTCATCCCAAGTTTTAGTTATGTGTGCCTTGTGTTGTTTAAAATGCTTGGACTGTGGCTTAGACCAACACTCAGCAATAAAGTGATCGAGTTTCCCACAATTGTGATAAGCCAATTTAGATTTATCAACCTTGATACTTTTATTATCATAATCAGAAGTTCGCTTTGATGTTCTATTATGGTGCCGGGTGAACTGACTAGATTGATTATTCACTTTCGCACGTCTCTTAGAAATAGCATTTATTTGCTCTAAAAGTTTCTTAAATTGAGAGGACATAATAGCAAGTTAATTGTCAATCTTATCAATTTCATCCGATTTCACGTCACAATCATCATCCGACTCAGATTGTTGTTTAACTACCTTATGCTTATTTTTATTAGGATAGGCGGTTTTAAAAGCAACTTTAAAAGTATTGGTCGACTCATTTCTTAGCATAAGATGTGAGAGTCTTCCTAAAGGCTAATTCAAGTTCCATAGTTCTCAATTTAGAGCTGAGCAAATTAAGTGTGAGAGATGGATCATTAATCTCTTCAATGATATAACGTTTATGATCAAATCTAGGGGAAAGGGACCTCAGAATTTTAGAACACACATCTTTATCAGAATATTCAATACCATTCTCATGCAATTGGGTAATGATATCAGTCAAATGTATATAAAAATCATCAAACGGTTCGTTATCGTTCATAACTAACATATTATATTGTTGAACCAACATTTGTGTTTTACATTGCTTTACTCTATCGTCACCCTCGTATGAAATAACTTAAGTATCCCAAGAATCTTTACTAGTAGTGAAGTGACATATACGTTTCAATTCATTTTCACTCACACTCATGAAAATCGCATTTTTTTCCCTTATTATTGAAATTGCTTATCTTTTTCTGATCAACGCTTAATTCATATGTTCTAAGTTTTCTAAAAATAGTGCTACCTTCTGCTATAGGAGTAATGAGGTGCCTATAACAATTTTCAATTAAATCCCAAACATCATCTCTTAATGTTCCTTGAATGAATGCGACCAATATAATTTTTCAATAGGAAAAATTCGTGCCATCGAAAATAGGAGGTCTATTGAAATTTGCAAACCTAAGCAACTGGCTAGAATCTTCCATTAAAACAAGGTAAAAAGAGTTTGACAAAAGTTTTGGAAAATGATCTTTTTAAAGTCTAGCTCTGATACCACTTGTAAGCACCCACGATGCACAAAAAGACTATGTGCGGAAGTAAACGATTGTCGATTAAACGCAAATTACCTACGAGTTTTACCAGTTATTCTAGGAGGGACCAATTCAAACTTTTCTTGAATTGTCTACTTTATGAAAATGATTTTAATTTCCAAAATCAATTAAAAGTCCAAATTATTATCTTTGTTAAATCTAGATGATTTACAAAATAATAACTAATTCAGTTTTAGTCGAGTTTCTATTTATTTAAACCTAATTTTTCATGTGAGGTAATGTGCGAAAAATGTAAAGCACACAGTATTTATTTAACGTCGCAAAAACCCTTCCTCGGGAAAAACAACGGACCCCTCTATGAGTCACCTAATCTACTTCCACTAAAACAATAAAAACAACAGGAACAAGTTACAATCAACAAACACGACAACTAATGAAGATAGATGTAGCGATTACCCCACACGACCAAGACTCCTTCCCGGTTGCTTATTCTGCTCTCTCTTTAAGTATGTCCTTGTTTGCTATTGCGTTATACACTTCTTAGCATCTCCCTTTTGCTCTTCTAGCTCAAGATTAGCTCAGTGCCTATTGTGTTCTATTTTCTAGTGAAGTATTTGTGTGCATTGTTCTATCCTAGATGACACACCCACACTTAAATGGTCCACACCGAATGCAATGCAACAGATTATATCTCCTATATATCTTTGTAAGTCTTGTGTCAACTCAAGTCAAGTCTTCTTGACTTGAAATACAGTTTTGAAAAACTTTCTTTTCTTTTAAATCTTGAACACTAGACTTGTTCAAATATTCACAGCAAAATATGTGTCTACGTAAATAGGTGTAAGTGAGTGATTTTCTAAGTGATGTGCACAATGAAGATTAGTTCCTGAAAATCACTTAAACACTCAAGAAATCATATACACAAAAGTATGACTGAAAATATAATGAAGTTAAGCATACAGTCAATGATTTATATTCAATTCGAATATCAGGACATTCAAGATAATTTCTATTAAATTCAGTCCTTTAAAAATTTAGGTTTAACTTTTTAAACCTCTTGAAATCTCAACTTTATTTTCAGAAAAATATTCTCAAGTGTTTTTAAAACAAATCGTTTTAAAACAAGAACATGACCAATCGAGATAGTATATATCTGAATAGAAAGATCAGCCAACAAACAAAACAAGATAGTTTGTTTTAATTTCAGATCTGTAGAAGCCCTTTAAAAAAACAATGAGTTTTTCTTTTTAGTTTTTAACAAAAACAAGATTAGAAAACTTTATACACAAAATATATCTGAATGAACAAATAAAATAGGCATAAGAAAAAGAGATACTCACAACTGATTTTTCAGAATGAAAAAATGACAAAAATGGAGAGGAGAGGTTCTGGAAAAAAAAACGTCCAAGCTTGAATCCTCAGGAATATTTTCAAACTCAGCAATGGCTTGCGAAAAATACACAAAAGATTTATCTCCAAAAATACGTCTGTAATCTCACTCTCAAAAAACACTTCAGCAGATCTTCAACTCAAAAATAATTTTTCTCGTCTTAAAATAGTAATGACCCAACTGGTTCAATTTATAGAGAAATAAGAACAGGTCTGATGTGCACAAGGATTGACTTAAATCAACACTTGCCGTTGGTAAAAAAAATCGCACGGTAAAACAAGAAATACAAAAAGCATAGTTAAAAACAAGACACGTCATACCACAGTTGTAACCAGGTACGGGTTTTTACCGTACCGTACCGTTTTGGTCCGAAAAGAAATGGTTTTGATTTCATATTATGAAATACCGAAAACCGATTTTACCGAAACCGAAAATACCGTCAAAAAATTGGTTGGTTTTGATTTTTAGATACAAAAAACCGATTTACCGAATTTACCGTACCGATATCGTACCAAAATTACCGTACCGAAATACCGTACCAAACTTTTTGTGCAGTGTCAAATTATTTTGGGTATCATACTATTTCTATCTATTTTATTTCTCATGAGTGAGTTTTTATATTCTCTTTGAATTTAAATTTATTTATTTGAGTATTTGGTTTAAGTGTTAAATAATCATGTTAATTAAACATATATTTTGTTTAATTAATCAAACATTTAACCCAAAATGAATTAGGCAACATTTTGTTAAAATAAAAAGAGCCGTTTGTTTTGTTGGCTATATTTCCGTTTTACCCTTATTTCATTTGGGCTTTATATTGTGGGTTGTGTAGAGATCATTTTTTAGGGTTTCCATTTCATTTTTTTTTTACCTCTTTCTCTCTCAAAAAGTGTGGTCGTCATTTTTGTTTGAGTTCTCTTTCTCTCATTTTTTTTTTCTTCTTCAACCTTGAGTTGATTTTGAGAAATAATTTTTTAGGGACTTTTATTTGAGAACACCATTTTTTTGTTTTGAGATTTGGCTTTCGATTTGGTGTGGTTACTTCGTTTTGAGATCGGGTTTCCGGTGATAATTTTTTCGGCGCCAACTGTATTCGGATCTGAGTTCCTTCCGTGTTTTTCGGTTATTTTTTTTTCCGACGAGTTGGCTTTTTCGGTGAGTTGGCTTTTCCGGCGAAGGTTTGTTTTACCGGTGTTGGAGGTGTGGATGATTTTGACTTTTCGTCGAACATTTTTTTAGGTAACAGCTCCCTCATTTTTTGAGGCTCATCATCTTGGCTCACTCTCCTCAGGCACCAGCTCCATCATCTCATCACACTCTACTCCGACTTCGGTAGAGGAAAACCGGTCAATTTGATCTCGTCTCACTCTCATCCGTCTCTGACGGAGGTAAACTGGTCATTTTGGTCTCATCTCATTCTCCTCCGGCTCCGACAAAAGCAAACCGGTTAGTTTGGTCTCGTATCTGTTTAAATCTATTGTTCCAAATGCTACAAATGCTAGAAATTGCACCTATTTGTGTATGTTTCTAATTGTTCCAAACAACTAGAAATGCTAGAAATTGTAATCGCTAGAAATGCTAGAAATTGTAACAGTTAGAAATGGGTATATCGAAATATATATCAGATTTACCGAATGCATAAACTGATTTGAAATTGTGGTATTTACCGAAAAAAAAACGAATTGAAACCGAAATTAGCGAAACCAAAAAAACCCGAAAATACCGAAAAAACCGGTCGGTTTGGTTTTGGTTTTTGTTTTGATGTACCGGTCGGTAAATTGGTACGGTACGGTTTTACCATATAGAATGCGGTTTTGGTATTGGTAAGAGGTCGTTACCGACCATACCGTACCGGTTGCACCCCTAGTTGTAACATAATTGAACCGACATCGTTTCAATAAAAATAAAAACCAGTTCTGGTTTTAAAAAGAAAACCGTGGGCGACATCATTGAAAAGAAACAAAACCGTGGGTTGCCAGCTAAGGAGGAATACACTAATCATGCTTAGGCCACGCTTTCAGACCTGCTAAAGGTCACGTCGGCAAAAGCTAAGGCATGGGTCACTAAAAGATAACACATAGCATAATATATTATCTCTACTACTTAAAAAGAAGGAACTTCTTCTTCAATGGTTACAAGACTAAATTATCCTCATTAAATTTAAAATTCCTATTATATCCTTAATAATAGTCAACATATCTTTCCCCAATTTATTGATTCCTATGAAATAACCAGGTTCATTTCATCCCATCTTTCTCATATTCATTCACACATACCAAGCATCCAAATACATTCATGTTCCGCTCCTAGAAATCCAAATTCAATTGCCTCATTCTCCAATTCACTCATATTCATGCATCCTATCTCTCTTCAATTTATTCACGCATATCAACCATTAAAATACATTCATCTTCCAACCCTAGAAATTCATCTTTACAAATGGAAGCTCAAATAACTATTTAATTGAAAGTCCATCGTTTCTTTTCTTTTCTTTGCTTCGTTGCTATCATTTCTTCTGCCAAAATTAAGGTTAATACTCATAATTCTGTCTATAATTTTTTATTATGTCAGCAAAGCAAGCATTTGTTAATTTGAAGATGAAGACAATAACATAAATTTTATAATTATATATATCTCATTAAAGAATTTTGTCTCTCATTTGTGATCAGAGTTTGTATTTCCCATTTTCATTTTTTTCATGTTTTTAAATATGTGTACTTATTACATATTCTAAATTAAATGTTAATTTTAAAACAATTATATACATTCACATATGCCTACTGTTTTAAATGTTAATAATTTTGAAATTATGCATACTGATAAAAACTTTTTCAGTACTAAAATTATGCTTATTTTTTGTGATTTTCTTCTACTTGCGAAAATTTCACTTATGATAAAAAAAAAATTATTACTTTCGTAAGGTGGAAGTTCACTACTACAATAGTTGATGGCACTAAGACAAGTACTTAATTTATGGTTTATTGTCCTTCTTATATAATTTCTACTCATGGTAATAATTTTTTTTTTATTATTTTCACAAGGTGGAAGTTCAATATTTTGGTACTATGGATAAGACAAGTATTTAAATTTATGGTATATTATCATTCTTATATAATTTCTAATTACGAAAATTTCACTCATGATAACAAAAAAAAAACGTAAGGTGGAAGTTCACTATTACATACATTAGTTGATGGCACCAAGACAACTATTTACTTTTGGGGGTTTATTGTCATTCTTACATAATACGATGTTCTTACTTTTTACAAGTATGTTAACAGTAGTAGAAATATAATTTGATAATTCGTAAGAAATTGTTATCATTTCACTTTTTCGTAAGTAATTGTTAATTGAAATCTTGTAGAATATTGTCAACATTGGTGGTACAAGCTCGAATTGTGAATCTGAGAGTGAAGGAATTTTACTTTTGTTTACGTGGTATGTGAAGTACTTAGTACCATATTGAAACTGTTTCGTATAATTTATATTCGAGATGGTAATGTATTTCGTTTGAATTTTTGTAGGATATTATCAATATTTCTTAGAAAAGCTTGGACTTTCAATCTCATAGTGAAGGAATCTCAATTTTATTTTCGAGGTAATTGCGATTGATTGCGAATTTACTTATCATTTTTTATTTAATTTACTGACCATTATGAAACCAATTGAAGAAATATGTAGATGAGCGAAAAAAAATCATACGCTTCACAATTTGTAATTTGTAGCTTTTTTTTCCTTTGTTATGGAAAAGAAAAAAAATTAAAGAGTTAGGAAACAAATTACATCATATCAATTGAATTATATGAAACACAAACTACGCATGTATAACAAATTATAGAGTAGAACCAAGTAGATACCCAAATCTTTATAAACTAATTAATAACATAATTGTTTGGATAAACAAATTAAGTCATTGCAATATACATATTTAACGTTTTGATATCATGATGAATGAAACAACCTATGAACCAAAATAATCAAAGAGTGTGATGATTCATTATTTGGTGGGTTTTGGGGAGCAATTAGGTACTCAGTGAGTGTAATTTTGGGACCACTAAGTTTAAAATGACTTTGATGCAAGAACTTACGTATTCACACATATTTTTTTTTATATTAGCCAAATATATGTTTTTTTAACCTAATTTTTTCAAAATATTTTCATTATATTTTTTTAACCTAAACTTACGTATTCATGTCCTTAATGTCATTCATTTGACATGTCATCAAGCTGTAATTAGGCTTTATTGTTGTTATTGTTGTATTGATTTTGAAATGTGTACAAGGTGATAGAAAAAATAACAAAGATACTAATCTACTTGAAAATTTCATAATAAAATTATAGACCTTCCCTAAATTAAATTCATTTTTCTTAGAGTCCTAATTTAAGATGGATCTCAATCCTATAAGGGAACTATGTTAAATCAAATATTTGGAATCAGCCACACGTGCAACGCACGTGGGCACAACTAGTATATATAAACTCATGCCAACAACTAATACTAGACTGTATAAGCCTAATCCATCTAAGGTCAAATCGTTAATAGTTTAAGGCCATAAATCGTCAACATGCCAACAGCTAAGGCTAAAAGCCTCTAGACCTGATAAGGTAAAGTCAAATCTTGGTATAGCTAACATGTCTTGAACAAAGCAAAAGGGTACATCTATGTCGTGCTATTAGAACCATTCGATCAACAGTTAAGGCTAATGCTTAAAGAGCTTACACGCATACATATATATAATAACATAAAAAAAACATGCACACATTAACACACACACACACACACACACACACACACACACACACACACATATATATATAATAATGCTCTTGTGCGGAGTAGTCCGCATTTTAAGAATGCGGACCGGACATGTGTCACCTAAAGGTGCGCCTAGAAATTATCGCCTAAATTATAGGCACACTCCCTCTCTCTTCTGGGCTCACCGCCAGGTGACACATGTCCGGTCCGCAATCTTAAAATGCGGACTAGTCCCCACAAGAGCAGGTCTGTATATATATATATACGAATGTAATATATACAAACATA
Source organism: Sambucus nigra (assembly GCA_949130495.1). Taxonomy (NCBI): domain Eukaryota; kingdom Viridiplantae; phylum Streptophyta; class Magnoliopsida; order Dipsacales; family Adoxaceae; genus Sambucus; species Sambucus nigra. The sequence goes on along the minus strand of OX422211.1, from coordinate 221,852,941 downwards.
TAAAAACAGTTAAGGGCCACACATATATATAAAGCAGGTCCTATATATATATATATATATATATATATATATATATATATTACATATATATATATATATTACATATATATATTTAAGGTCATACACACGCATATTCATATAAAAATTTATTTTTAACTTCAAAAATTAATTCTGCATATTTTATTCTTAAAAATATTTAGTGTCAAAATTTATTTTTACAAAAAATATTTATTCTTTTAAAAACTTCAATTTAAAATTTTGAACTCAAAAAAATATTTATTATAACGAAATCCATCACTATCATAAGACATGATAAACAAGAATGCAAATGCAACGTGGTGTCGTGTCTTACGTGATAAAAATAAATCCTATGAGTCATAGAGTATGGAAATTACCTTTTCTAGAGTGGCGAACTGTATCGAGAGCTCATTTGATACAGATGAACAAGGAGAGGTTGGCGTCGATAGGAGAGACACAATCCTAATTATAAAAATATTTTGTCAAAATTCAAGTCCAAGTAGATGAAGGTCTATATAGCTAAAGCACGGAAAGCAAATCCTAGATGTGCTTTATATAGGTACCTTCAATAACACCTGGCTTTTACCAGCCTTAAACCGTAATATAACTTCGATCTCACGGTTATGACACCCCAAATACCCTTCTCTAGGCATAAGAGTATACATATCCATTCTTATACTAAAAAGGGCAACATACAATATCGCGCCCTTACTATCACTAGTTTCCTTACGCAAAAATAAATGCCGAGCTATATCTCCCCACTCGACAACAAGTCTCACCACCCTAAATCATATCATAAATGCCCCTACTACCCGGGATTTTAATTAACAATATTAATATATTAATATACAACACATTTTATCATACATACTCGTATATATAAGCTAGAACCTATCTCAGATGAGACCTAGCAAAGACAATTCATACCATGGCTTCGCGAACACCAAGTCTTACTATAACTATCCACTATAGTCCCCAACTATAGTTAACAAGTTGAAACTTGAAAAATCATCCACTCAACTCTCATAATTCTCGAAAGTAGTAATCTTTAGTGTAATGGACCTATCCTCTTAATGTTCCTCCCACTAGATTCGTCTCACTCGCGAATCCTAGTGATAACAATCTTAGGTTGTGACGCACCCAATGTCACTCCAAACATACCCATGCTCAACTTTTCATATTTTGAGGGTCACTTATCCCCATGTTTCTAGAATATCCGAAATTATTGGCATTGTGTTTGCTCCCAGAAACTGCTAGGAAACTGACTAGGAGAAACTCTAGTTCCACCCAGGGTGCCCATACACCCTATAATTCGTGCATATTTGCACAAACCTTAGATCGTCTCATACGTAACATACTTATCTCAAGCTTGGCCCCCTCATTCCTGGCGTGGTTCTCCGCTCAATGTATTTTCTCCACACGTTCACTAATTATCATTAAATTCGATGACCTAGCATCCAATGACGTCTTCCCACTTCCGACGTTTTATTAAGGCTTACGCGTATAACACCTCACAACAAGCCCAAAAGAACTTTTTCCAATGCACTATTCCTCAGCATTGTCGGTCCTCGATTTTTACAGAACCCAAAGCATATACTCGGGATACTCAAACTTTGTCCCTATACTCATAAGTCTAATCATGGACTCCCGAGTCTCTAAATGGGCTACAACCCAGTTCAACCAACACACATCTCCGGCCTTGCATGTCAAACCTTTTTTGGCCTTCCATCTAATACAATTATTACCTATTTTTTATTATTTAATTTTAGATAGGGGGTTAGGTTTTTATGAAATTAATGGCACATTAAAATTTCTTTATGCTTGTTTTAGAGATCAAATGTGTGTAGCAATTAAATGAACAACTCAAAAAATATATATGAGTTGATTTTTTTGTGGTATTTAAACATTTTAGGGACCCCCCACCCCCAAAAAAAACTCAAAAATATTTTTTTTACTACTTTAAAAAATTAGTCTGCACAGAAGTCTCACTCTGCGTGTGTATGTGTGCATGTATATATATATATATATATATATATAGAGAGAGAGAGAGAGAGTTTTAAGATTTTGCAAATCAAGATTTTTTTACACAACTCGGCCTTGCCTACATCCATGCTCAAGATGGAACTCTATAACTTCATTATCTTCAATATACTTGGGCGAAAATAAAACCATGCAAGAAATTACAACACCTTGGAACTTCCTCCGTGCTTGCCTAAGAGGATACGAGAATGCTCGAAAGCACAACCTCCTTTCATGAGTCCTTGTAATTATGGCACTACCAAATGTGAAGATATAATGAAGTTACACCATAACAAGAAGTAAAGTAAAATGTTTTTTAACCAAGACAATCTTTTAATTGAATGAAATTTCTCTCTCTAATACTATTACACTTCTTTTGTTATTAAGTTGAAGGCTCAAAGATAAAAAAAAAAAGAGAAATGTATATAGCTGAGAAAATGAAGAACGAAAAGGGCGGGAAATATTCTGTCCCCATTTTAATTCCTTCATCATTGGAAGGGCTACGAAGTGATAGCTCTGTTGAAAAGATAGATTCACTCTAGCTTCCCATATGTCAAGCATTACTTGTCTAAAGTGGGGCACATTTCAACTTAAGAACGCTTTAAAACCAAAATTATATGCAGGATTAGAGATACAATCTCTATAATACCCTAAAATGCAATACAAAGCATTTAATGCTTCTCTTCATCAAGGTATCCACGTGTCACTCTATTTTGTGAGTTGAATACTCATCTCTTAGACAGTCCTTTCTCTCATCTCTCGTTTGTTTATTATCCCAACACTTAATAATACCAAAGAAATAAACAGTCAGGTCTCTTCACCTGTCCTGTTTTACGACCTATCCCTTTGTCTTTTTTTTGTCTTTGTCTCTTATATATAAAAAAGAAACAAAACTGAAGGGTTTTATTTGTGAATTTTTACAGACTATTTTCCCCTATAAATATAAAGCCAACAGGCACGAAGGTGCAGTCTGTGTAAAACCAAAAGACTTTCATCCCGACCAACAAGTTTAGGAACCCAATAGTTTGTAGCCCTAGAAAGAGAGAGAGGCCATATTTTTTGTCTCAATTTATCATCATCATCGATTTAGATTTATCCGCGTGCCCTAGCTTCAACAACTACTCTTTCGGTACTAAATCAGCTGAAATCACTGCAAATGTAAGTGATCAATTTCAACGAAAATTACGAATAACGAAGAATCACCTGACGATGACGCTGATTTCGAATGCTCTGTTTTTCTAAATGTGCTTTCATATGAATAGTTAATTTGTTATGAATATATATTTGTTTTGCTCCTTGGTATTTTTTTCATTTTGGGTTTGTAAAGTGATTGATGCTTTGATTCAATGAGATTTCTTTAGCATAATGACATTTTTCTGTGTACTTTAGAATGGTAATCCCTGTTAAATTTCCATTTGCTATTTAGGGACATTTTGTTTAACAATGGCACTATACCCAACAAAATGTAAGCAAGATACCTTGTTCAGTTTTTATGTCTAAATAATGTGTTATACAAGACTTAGATTACGTGGGCACTTGTGTATAGATTTTGATAAGCACCAGTGTATCTGTTTCGATGCTTTCCAATGCTTGCAAGTTTTCCACCTATTTAAATTTCTCCTCTATGACTTCTTTAGGAATTTTTTTTTTGGGGGGGTAAAAAAATATTAAAAAATTTCCTTGGGCATGAATCCTTTCTTTCTTTACAATATTGGATAATAGTGTGACACCCCGCCTAATTAAATACCGGGCGATCACTCCTTTATTAAATTAAATCAAGGGGAACAGTTGGTCCATTCTTAGCATCACTGTCGAAAAATAAAATTTTCCAATTTAACACCCTAATTAATTAAGCTAAGTGTCAAAACCATTTTCATACACACTTTCCAAATTTTATTTAAAGAAAAATCATTTATTTTATTAACAACATTCAATAAGTAAGAAATCACACCACATTAAATTCTGCAACATAATCCAATTAATTTAATACATTCGTCAATCGAATGTCAACATACGAAATCTAAAGTCACACATCCAAACTGAATAAATCCCATAGTAACAATACTGGAAATAACTGAAATACAAATGTCCAATAACAACGGAATAATGGAAAGAGCTACACATGCCCAACTAGATGAAAGTACTAAGAGTGGATCTGAATGAACGAAGTCGTCTAATCAAGAGACCTGCAACTCCCACCTAAGCTGCAGCGCGTTCCTTCAAGAGATCCTAAGCAAGACGCCCCTGTGGCTGAGCACCTGTAATACATACATATATATACAAGAGAGAGAGAGAGAGAAAGAAAAACGGGTCAGAGCCCGATAGTGTATATGATTTGAAAATTGTTTAGCAAGTATTTAAATTGATACAGGCCAATGCAACAACATATTAGTGTGACACTCCTTGAGAAATTCTCACCTCTCTTCTAATGTGCACACCTATCGCACTAACCTTCCCAACGGTTTGTCTTATCATTTATCGCACTAATTTTCCCAATGATTTAACTTATCTTAGTTTACTCGTAAGATTCAAAATTTAACGATTCAATTGTTTGAAAAGGATATTTCAATTAGCAACCCAAGGTTCTCATTTTTAACTTTATAAATCAATAAAGTTTTTCAGTGTCATATTATACTTTCTCAAAACAAGTATTTACAATTTGAGTCATCAACCATGTCCTACATAGCTCATCACAGTAGGCAGTTCCAGATTTCAGAATTCCATATATATATATTAACTACTCATAAAAATATATATATATATATATATCACAACAGCACCCCAAATAACAACTATGGTGCGGGCATACTCTACTATCCAATCCCCGTATCACTCGTACTAAGGGAATACAGATTCGTAATCACTCTCGAACTGTATTAACACATACTCAAACAATATTGAGACAAAGTATAGATTCCAAGTCTCTCAGGACCGTCTGAACTATCACTGCGATAGCCTGTACCAAGGATACCTATACACAAACAAAATGAGGCGAAGCATAGATTCCAAGTCTCTAAGAGGAAAGCACATACCCGCATCTCTTAGGACCGTCTGAACTATCATTCCGATAGCCTGTACCAAGGATATCTATCTTCTAGGGTACAAGTCAATATCCCCCATAAAGGTCCCATCGAGATAAGACTATCCCAGCGCGGAAACCTCAGGGATAGCAAGTAGCGTGGGCATGATTTTCACACATAGATAGTATATGCATACACAATCATACAACAATACTAATATTACCATATTAATAATGGGTAAATTCTCAATTCCCATAATTACGACATTTGTATTTATTTCTCATTATTTAGTTATCACGTATAACTATTCACATCTTATTTTAATTTGAGGAACTTTTCCACTTACTACATAACGCTCATGGATTCTATCCTCCCAAGTATAAAATTCAGTAGGTATACACATTTGTCCCAAAGTAACTCTCTTACGTGCCTCTCTCTTTAAATCATAAATTCACCGACCCTTATGTAATTATCCCAAAATACAATCTTTTCCCGACATCAAGGGTCCCAAAATCTATTCACATGTCCTACTGGTCTTCCCTATCTCCCAAAACATTTTATTAAGGGTGTCCAAGAATTATCTCACGATAAATTGAATTTAACTCATTTAAAAAGGGAAATAGGAGTCTGCCAGGAGGGGTCGATCGATCGAGGTCTGGGGCTCGATCGATCGAACCTTCGATTGATCGAAGATCTAGGCTCGATCGATCGATCAAGCAGGTCTGCGAAAACTGAAATTCTGCAGTTACGGGTTTCATCTCCAAACTTCAACAATTTCCATATTTTCTAATCCCAATCGTCCCAGAATTGATTCTACTAACCTTATATCATCATATTAGGTATTTTCAACGTAAAGCATGTCAATTTACGTCACTAAACATGGATTAATCATGCCATAATTCATTTAAACATACAAGAACCCTAGAAATCTCTAAATCATGGTTCCAATCTGTTTTTCTAGAAATTCCTTCTTATACTACATTAAAATTTCGTGGATTATTCTCCTACATCACCAACAATTTCCAGAATAAGGTTTAAGTCATCACTACATGCAAATTCCTATCACAATTTAGGTTTTCTTCAATGTAATTCATCCCTAATCATTCCTAAACTAATATGAAAGATGCATCAACGAAAATAGCAAGATAAACACTTGCCTGGGATTTTAGACGTTCTGATTTGCAGATATTTTTTGTGTGGTTGCGTAGCCCGTTGCGCGATCTACGCGTTGGTGGTGGTTGCGGTGCAAACGGGTGGATTTCGGGCCTTGAATTTGCCTTGAGAGCTCTCTCTCCTTCCTCTCCTATGGCCGTCACTTGTGTTTGGAGTTTCTAACCCTAGATGACAATCCAGATATCTGATATAACCCTTTGAATTTTCGTGGGTTTAATTACCCAAAAAGGTGAAATGTCCAAAACGCCCTCCTGGGGTACCAATTAGGCTTAAAAATGCCCCGAGACCCAAACTAAACCCCCGGGTACACTTTTCTGACTATTTCGACCCTTCCGGACGCGTTGGCGCACTCAAAACGACCATACGAATGACTTATAAAATATTCACTTTTATTAATTCACATTTAGTCCCGACACGACACAGGGGCGTCCCGACTTAAATTTTCACAATTGTCATTTTATTCACACGTGACAATATTATAAAAATAAATCTCATATATTACTATATCCATCCAGTAATATGCAACAAATAACAAATTTCCAATAATTTCTAACTCTCGTCACGCTAGTAAATATTTAAAGCAACATTCCGGATTAAAATTAAATTAATTTATCTCAATTAAATTTAATAAATCCCATAATTTAAAAGCTATAAAAATACGGGGTATTACAAATAGTCTCAATTATTTTTACTGGGCAACAATCTTTTTCATATGGAAGGCTTGACACCTATTGTGACAAATAGATTGGAGCTTGCCGAGTTCTCTTCCATATTTGTACATGTGTTAAGTTCCAGTGTTAAGTTCCAGATCTGTGATCTATAGTTACAAAGTAAAAACTTTTGGTCTTCGTGTTTTTATTTTCTATGGATTTTTGTAGGAGTAATATGGCCTAAATTATATGGTAGGTTTTTCAAATATGGATTCTTTTTGTCCAATACTAAGACCTTGAGGTTTTTGTTTGAGTTTGTGTGTTCTTAGATTAGAAATTTATGGATGAAATTGATGTGAAGTTATTGGTCTAGATCTAACTTTGATTGTGTCATTTTATCTCCTCTTTGAATATCAAAATATTAGGTACTTTTGCTTTGAACATGAGGTTGGTGCCTTAAACATTAAGCTTTCATGTTGGTTTGATTTTTGGGTACTGTTTACTGAACGCACTCACTCTGAGCGATGGTGCTGAACAAAAACAGAGGAACCCACATGGCCAAACGACAGGTAAACATATCAAAACTTATATATCTTGAAACACAAACTTTAGATCTTCATAAATCTAGATAGGTCTGGTATTAATGAACCCATATTCTTGCATCACAAAATCGAGCAAAAAAGCACAGGTTCCACTCAAAGCAAGGAATGAAGATTCAATCAAACTGAGAAGATAACTCACCAACCACAATAACATCAGGTAACCAAAAGATAGATAGTTTTTGTTTCAATTTTATGCATCGTCTGGCAATGTGCCTTAATTTATTCCAGCATATTTTAATGTACTTTCAAATGAGGCATTTAAATTCATACATGTGTAATTATATGATTTGAAAAATATTAGCACATCAAGGTATTTATGGAATATAATTTTATAGGGAGCTCAAGGTAAGCCAGTACATGAAAATGAAGAACCCATAATGAAGATCGGGAGGTACTCTGTCGAGCAAAGGAAGGACAGAATTCTCAAATATTTGAAGAAGAGCAATTTAAGAAATTTCAACAAAACTATTAAGATGCCTGTCGCAAGACCTTAGCAGTATGTGTGTGTATATATATATATATATATATATACACACACACTCTCTATGTAAACTTATAAAACTTGTGAAATTTAAATTACTTCCCTTTGTTTACTCTATATTTTATAATATGGGAAGTATGCTTGCCGCAATACCTTAGCAAACAAATGAGCTCGTGTTCACGGAAGATTTGCCAAAAACAATGAACCACGCGAAGATGAAGCAGTAATGAAGAATAATAATTCTCACGATGACAGAGAATTATTCTACAGTGTTGATGTCCTCATATTAACTATTTTTTTTTACTTCATATATTTTTTTCATTTTTTATTGTCCATATTTATTTATAATAGTGTCAATTAACTTTTGCAGATCAAGCATGACGACGAGGATTGGTTACAGAGGCTATTGAGAGTTTCATGTATTTACCGTATATATCTGGGTGAATCTTACGTATAATGGATGGTGAAATGAATAATCAATGTAGGAAAGTCACTTTTCTCACCGATTTTTATGATATTGGCGGATATAAGTTTCATATTCGTTTGGAATCTTTATGAGGGGAATTTTTTGGTATACATAATAGTTCTATGTAGGTCTCTAAAATTAAGTTTTTAAAATTATTTTTTGTATGTTGATTTGTGATATTATTTAGTTTTATTTCTTCTATTGATCACAAATAATCTAAATCATTTTTTAAGTGTTGGCAATTACTAGGTTGCTTTTGATTACACAAACGTATAAACCGCACATCGTGCGGTTTTCAACTAGTTAACATAATTATGCCGACTTCGCCTAACAACTTGCCTCCCAAATTATTGGGGCAATTGAAGGAAAATTAAACCAAGTTGCTCCGCAAAGCAAGACATGCAGCACTCACTATCCAAAATACCTCTGGGTTAAGTCGGAGTTAGTCAACCCCAGGCATCGACTCTTTCAACATGCATGGATAAACGCAAAACAAGATCTTTAGTAATGGAGTCCAATTCTAACTCATCCCATTTCACAGGTGATAAACTCATAAAGCGCCCAACTATAGCGGAAAATTTTCTAAGCTTGTGTACAGATATAGGTCTCATCATTTGTATAAATAAGACTCCCTACTACGAGGAATGCATATGTTGACAATCAATCACAGCACCATTGTAAGTTCAACTTGGACTCTCACCTAACTTAGTTCTCCAAAAATTGTTTCGGGAGGGATCTCTGAAGTAAATGGCAATTGATAAAGCAATCCTTGATCATAATTTCTAGCATCATTTTTATTAAAAAGGAAAAAACACCCCTTATTTCTCCTTGGCCGTTGGCAAGACCAATTTGCTAAACTATAAGTATCTCATATTATTTTACTTTTCAGCACAGCACTTTAGACATACTTTGATAATTTGCAGTATTATAGATTTGATTCCCTACATTAATATTAAATTTAGGACATGCATTTACAATTTTACGAAACTTTTTATTAGTAACAAAAACTCATTAATCTAAGGATCAAATATCATAAACTCCCTCAAACATTTTTTAAGACACATTTAGTCCAAGCCTTTTATTTTGTACAAAAAATCCCTTGAACACGCATTTAACTAATATTCTCTTGCGCCAGCGGCATGGTGAAGGACTTCTTAGAGCAAAATAAAAAAGCTTAGATTAAACGTGTATTAAAAAATATTCGAGGGATTATTTGGTATATGCCCCTTAATCTAATTGAATTTATAGCTATTGAGGAAAATATTATTGTCTGTCATGAGAAAATTGGTGCCTAAAACCACGAACATAAATTTATCATTATCGAGTATTTGCGGTCTCTTGCTGCCTCTTAATTCATGAAGCAACACAAGTACACTGCAAACATGAAATCATAAAGAAATTTGACAAAGTCGCCTCATACAAGGTATCACCACCCACCGTACAAAAGGGAATCTTGAACTGTTATATTTTGATGATTGAAATCAATGCCTAATACAGGGATTTGAGAGCTCTCTGAAGAACATAGGTCTCATCAAAGTGCTCAAAAATAATACAACTACACCTAGATGATCGCACAAATAATTTTAAATGCACCCACAAAGGCTTTTGAATTGAGGAAATATTTACACATTCACATAGCAACAGGGCAATCAATGGTCATCCTACACACGCAAGAAAAGAAAAGGAAAAAAAAGAGATTGGCACTTATGTTACAGAGTCTTGTGGAGCATCAAGCTGCTTGGCACCACAAGGTAGATCAGAGAAGTTTTGATATCACACGGCATGACGTCCAGAATGCTGTTGAGGCAACTCTGAGAAGGGCTGGATTTTGGTATATCCTGTTCGAAACAAACAGAAACATCTTCACTCAGTAATATTTTTATTTTTTTTATTTTTTTGTGTGTGTGTGTGTGAGAGAGAGAGAGAGAGAGAGAGGCCAAACTATATTGAAATTCATCACGTGCATTATATAATACTCCTTCCATCCCAAATTAAAAGTCCGTATCTTTATTTTTGTATAGAATAAGGATATGCTCAATCAACATACAAGATCAACTCTTGTTATCGTGGAACTTGGTTCGTTGATTATGTTAAAAAAAAGGAAAGTGGACTATTAATTTGGGACAGTCCAAAAAGAATGGACCCTTAATTTGGGACGGAGGGAGTATGGAAATAAACATCCAAGTTTGGATTTGACAAAACCCTTTTCAATCATGACAAGAAATATCTATGAAACCAATAACAAGAAAGTGGAGATAGAGAAAGAAAGAGTTGCATCTACAAGAACACCAATATTTACATTATTCGACACAAACTTGCCTACATCCACACACTGATCCTTCACAATATACGAAAGAGATTGTATTATATAATAAAAATTATACAACTATAAATCTTATAACCTTAATTGTCCAACCCAATACCTAGATAGTCATTTTATCTCTTACCTAAGTGAACCAACTTCAAATCCCAAAAACCTCCTTGATCCTCTTCTCACAGGTGTCCACCCACGTAATACACCAGTCATACCGTTCCCCATGTAGACACGATAAGGAAACCCTTATCCAATATATAAAAGCACACCCCTTTATATCCCTAGGTTCGTGCCGCTGCTGCCATTGCTAGGACCGATTAACGCCTCACGTACATACTAATAACTCACAATTACCACCTTTGAGCAACTATGGAAAGAGAAAAATCGCTTAACTCCCATCCCATCTTTGGAATGGATTTACATCTTTCTCGCGTATTTTTTCCAGGCATAAGAAATCTATTTTTAAAGCAAAAACCTCCTAAACCCAAAAGGAGTTGAAAAATATTTTCTCAAACCAAGTTAGAAATGGAGAGCACGTGTAAAGGTTTCTCTAATTCAAGACAAACTCTAATAAATCTTCCCATTGGCTTGAATCCTTGCCTCAGAACAAAAGATTACATTAGTTTCTACTTGCCACAATTACACATAATCGCACTCAACACTACCACTGAATGGGTTTAAGTAACCTGCAATATTAACCATGGGAGTATACACTTCTTATGTACCTTGCAGATTTTCCCAGCTATTCATCACGTCAATCATACTCTTTGACTCAGCACATGGGTCAATACAGACATGCGGTCACATCCAATTGATGAAACCGTCGATCCCAAAGAGTGATCTCGATCCAACCTCATTTCAGTTCATTTTCTATACTGAAAACATAAATCCTCGTCTCGGATGTCAACAAGATAAGCAAAGGTACCTAGGTACCATTTCTTTTCAACCGAATCTAAGAAATACCATTGAGACCAAACCACACAACCACAAACCCATCATACTCGCATCCAAGTCAAACACCGTGTGATAATATGAACTCCTCTTGCAGTGCAGCTGAGCACCACTAAGATTTTTTTTTTTCTTGAACAAGCTATATTTGACCATTTGATCATCTCCCTGTTCACCTTTAAATATTATATACAGAACGTAATAGTTACTTGAAGCACAAGGTACCCCAAGGCGCAAACCTTATCCAAAAAATATACATATTCTATAGCACATACACTATGAAGCAGGGATACGGATATATCGTATCTGAAACAATACAAATGCAAAGATACGTCAAAACAAAAATATATTACAGCTGACATATGATAATAAAAGAATAATATAATATAATTTCAAAAGTATCAGCAATTGATAATTTGACAATATAATGAACAATATAATTGGGAAAAATTAAGTCTATATCAAGTGTATAGAACATAATAACAAAAATCAATAGATAACATGTTCACTCGTGTTCAACGGTGATAACAAAGCAGCACGAGTTGCAGAGCATCAACCTTTGAGAAAGATGATTTTTTAGTTTTTGATTTCCTCTAGCATATCTGAGACGTATCTAAATATAAAAAAAAAAATCAAGACAAGTAGATACATAGATGATATGTGTCCATTTATCCTGATGTATTTTTTATTTTCGTGATAACCTCGGGTATGGATCAAGCAAGCATCCGCGCATCTGATACAAGTCCGATACGGGTAGAGGGACCCCTAATGAATTATCTCTGCCTCATAGTACATTAGAAAGAAAAAGAAAAACATAGTATAAAAGTGGTGTTATGATATATACTGGAATATATAATATAAATGACCATTATACATATTTATATAATCTTTAAATCATATAAATAGGTTTACACATAGTCTAACATTTCTTTTATCAAAGTCAATAGAAGCAAAAAAAAAAAAAACGAAAGAAACATAGTATAAATGAAGTCTTAAATACACTTCATTGTCCAGGGAAAGAGAGCTCCGTAGGACTTAAAGCTTATTATGCATCAACTATGGTCAGCATTGGCTTGGGTAGTAATTCTAATGCAGGAGCATAGAGACATGGGCGTCCTTTTTAATATTTTTTTTTCCTTTTGTATCTTTAGTATAAATAGCCTAAGGGCTTTCATTTGTAACAACTATTGCCATTTTGAGATTAAGAGACTAGAGAGAGAAATAAGCAACTCTCCTACATTTTTCATGTTGTTGTTGTTGTGTAGATAACTTCTTTCTTTTACGCTTCCGCACCATAAATCACATCAAATTGGTATTTCAGAGCGTGGTTTGTTCTCGGATCAGCCATGTTCATTAAAGATTGGGATTTCCATTGGAACCATCCGAATGAATAAAATAAAAAAAACTAACCCTAAAGTTCCTACACCATTTTCACCCGTAGAAGCCGCTGACTCAACCACTCAACAAACCCCACTACTTCCGATCACCACTGACACTTTTGCGGCTGGCCGATCAACCCAGACACCATCCGAACCCCTGCCAACCACTGCGATACAGCCGTCCAAAGCCAAAACAGGTGGCATGACCTCCTGCAGAGGCCCGGAGCACCGCGCCTCCCTCGTTCCTCTCCCTAGCTGCTCAGAACCCTCTGTGGGGCCTTCTGTCATGATCTCAGCCCCTGTCGACAATACTAGGCAGCCCGAAATTCATGAGAAACCCCGTAAATTCAAGAACCAAACCCAAACCACTCCTAGTACAAACCCTAATCAAATTCAACAACAAAAAACTAATCCCAAACCCTATTTACCCCATCCCTAAGAAACCCTAATACTCACTCCTTCCAAAAACCCTAATTCCTTACAGAAGGGATGCACCTCCTTGGGCATTCTCCCCATCCCTACCAATGTTCCATTGCTTACCGCTCAATCCATTTGCCGACAACGAGATTCCTTTTGTCGGTCTCAAGCAAAACTTGTCGATGTCTCTACTAACACACATACCGTGATGATAACACCCTCAAACACCTCCACCTAACGATGATACTTGGATCCAATCGAGTATTTTTTTTACTCGTTGCACCGCAAAGGGAAGGTTATGCACAGTGATTATCGATGGGGCAGCTAGTGATAATTTGGTAGCACGGGAGATGGTCGACAAATTGACTACCCAACCCGTGTCGTATTGGATGGTTGGGAAGTGGAGCCACACTTGCTCCTAGCCAACAATGTCGGGTGACTTTTTCCAATGGAGATTATCATGATGAGTATCTATGTACCGCGAAGGATATGCGAGTGTGTCAACTTCTTTTGGGAAGGTCGTGGAAGTTTGATCATCGCAGCATGCAGGGTGGCCGAGCCAATACCTATTCATTTAAGCATGAGAGGAGAGACTTTCTTCTCCGCCCCCTATGCAACATTCCCAATGTCTCGACCTTCCGCCCTTATAGTTCCACATGAGGAGTTAGCCACAGAGATTGCGGAGACAGGGTTGTGTTATGGTCTCATTAGTCCTATCACCACCTCGGAGGCGACTGTCCCACTGTGTGTCCAGAGTTTGTTGAATTCTGTTACCGACATGTGCACATCCCCAGATGATCTTCCTCCTCGCAGGGATATACAGCATGCCATTGACTTTATCCCTGGGGCGCAGCTCCCGAATCTTCCCCACTACCGCATGTCACCCACGGAGAGTTGTAGAGACAGGTTACAAAGCTCTGTGACAAGAGTTATATCCGGGAGAGTATGTCTCCTTGTGCGGTACCCGCCCTATTAGCGCCAAAGGACGGAAGTTAGGCGTATGTGTGTTGATAGCTGAGCTATTAACAACATTACCGTGAAGTACAGATTTCCTATTCCTAGGTTGGAGGATATGCTAGATCAACTCCACGGTGCGAGGATTTTCTCCTAACTAGACTTTAAGAGTGGCTACCACCAAATTCGCATGAAATCAGGGATGAGTGGAAGACTACCTTCAAGACGAAGGATGGGCTATACGAGTGGACGGTGATGCCTTTTGGCCTCTCCAATGCCCCATCTACCTTTATGAGAGTGATGACATAGTTACTGCGCCCTTTCATAGGCAAATTCGTGATTGTTTATTTTGATGATATCCTAATTTATAGACGATCGGAAGAGGAGCACCTAGACCATATGGCTCAGGTATTAGAAGTCCTACGAGCCGAGCGATTCTTTCTTACATTGAAGAAGTGCGTTCCTTTATGGGGTATGTGGTCTCCGGTGACGGCATCAGAGTGGATGATGCCAAAGTTCAGGCAGTAGTGGATTGGCCCCCACCCTCTTCGGTCTCCCAGGTTCGCAGCTTTCATGGACTAGCCGGCTTTTATAGACGGTTCATAACCGGATTCAGCATTTTCATGGCCCTTATTACAGATTTGATGAGTACTTCCTCCAGTGTCGAATTTCAGTAGACCCCAGAGGCGAATGATGCCTTCACGCGCATCAAGGAGTTGATGACGACGGCTCCGATCTTAGCCTTAACGGATTTCGATCAGTTATTTGAGTTGTCTTGGGATGCTTATAAGACATGGATGGGTGTTGTTTTGAGCCAGAATGGGAAGTCGATTGCTTTCTTCAGCCAGAAATTGACGGGTGTCACTCTCCATTATTCGGCCTATGACCTTGAGTTCTATGCGGTGGTTAAAGCCGTGATGTTTTGGTTGCCCTATCTCCTCCATAAGGAGTTTGTCATCAAATCCGATCACGAAGCCCTCCGTTTCTTACATAGTCAACGGCGTGTTAGTGACAGGCACGCCAAGTAGACCGCCTACTTCCAGCGCTACACTTTCCACTTGCAGTACAAACCGGGGCGGGAGAATCAAGTGGCGGATGCCCTTAGCAGGAGAGCATATGCGTTGGTGACCTTAGGAGTCAAGTGCTTGGCTTTGACGAGGTCCATGATCTTTACCCGATTGATGTAGAGTTTGGACCTATCTTCGCCGCTTGCCAACAGGGCAATGGAGCATCGGGCGAGTATCTGTTACAGGATGGGTTCCTACACCGAGGGACGGCTTTATGCATTTCATCTTCTTCCACACAGAAGAAGATCATTTCTACGATCCATGGAGGAGGTTTAGCCAGCCATCTGGAACAGGCGCGTACTCAGATGCTGAGGGTGATCATTTCTAAGATCCATGGAGGAGGTTTAACCGGCCATCTGGAACAGGCACGTACTCACGCGATGCTGAGAGACCAATTTTACGGGCCGGCATTCATTAGACGTTGCGACGCTTGTCAGACGGCTAAGGGGCAATACACTAATGACGGCTTAGGGGCAATACACTCCACTAAGGGGCAATACACTCCACTTGCGACGCTTGTCAGACGGCTAAGGGGCAATACACTCCACTTCCAGTTCCCGAGGGCCCGTGGCAGGATATCTTGATGGATTTCATTGTTGGCCTCTCTCGGACTTCTAGTGGCCACGACTTCATTCTCGTTATGGTAGATCGGTTCTCTAAGATGTCTTACTTCACTCCGTGTACTCGGACGACAAATGCTTCTCATGTCGCCTCTTTGTATTTCCGTGAGATTGTTCGCTTACATGGAGTGCCTCGTAGCATTACATATGATTGGGATGTGCGATTTACGAGACATTTTTGGCGGACACTATGGCATATGTTATGGACTGAGCTTCAGTTTTCGATTGCCTTTCACCCCCAAACAGACGGCCAGATGGAGGTGATCAAAAGGAGTGCCGGTGACCTTTTACGGTGTTGACATCAGAGCATCCCCATAGGTGGGATATAGTGATTGCATAAGCAGAGTTTGCCTTCAACAATGCCGTCAACCGTAATACAAGTCTATCTCCTTTTCAGATTGTGTTGGGACAGTCTCCCGCAATGCACATATTGATCTAGCCGAGCTTCCCCCGATGGTTCCTACTTGCCCTTCAGCTGAGGAGTTTGCTGCTCGCTTGACTTCCATCCAGGTCGATCTTCGCCCTCGTCTACAAACCACGTATGCCTCTTATAAAGAGGTTGCTGATGAACACCGCCGATTTGTCTCCTTCCGACGGGGTGACCTCGTCATGGTATACCTGACACGCCGACAGGGTAAGGGTACCAAACGTCTTATGCGCCGTTTTGTCCATTTTCCGATCGTCCGAGCTTGTGGAACGAATGCCTATGAGGTCGATCTCCCTGATGAGTTCCGCATGCACCGCATGTTTAACGTAGCGAACCTTTTACCATTTCGAGGCACTAATGCTCCACCGAGTCCCATTCCTTCGACCACAGGCCGCCCGATCCGTTCTCATGTAGATCGCATTGAGGGGATTCTAGCCTCCGAGCTTGTGTCATCCTCTTCGGGTGATTATACACGTTACTTAGTTCGTTGGGTTGGCTGTCCCGAGACGGAAGATTCATGGATCACTAAGGCCACCCTCCAGCACATCGACCCCGATTTCTATAGGCAATATACGGAGTATATGGAATTTTCTAAAGGGGGGAAGAGTGATTCAGGAACATAGGGAAATGGGTGTCCTTTTTAATATTCTTTTATTTTGTTCTTTTTTTATCCTTTTGTATCTTTAGTATAATTAGCCTAAGGGCTTTCATTTGTAACACTTCTGCCATTTTGAGATTAAGAGACTAGAGAGAGAAATAAGAAACCCTCCTACATTTTCCATGTTGTTGTTGTGTAAATAACTTCTTTATTTTACGCTTCCGCACCATAAATCACATCAAATTCAGTGCTTTGCATTCATTGCATAATGATTAAATTTAACATATCGATTAATCCAAGACTGTTAAGGTTTTCTATGTATAAAAAATAAACAAATAAAACTCAAACAGGTGCGCCTAAGCCACGGAGTGCGTCTAAACACAAACACACGCCTTATTGAAGCCTTGAAGCTGTTTTGCTTGAACTAAGGCAATTTGCACTTTTGTGCCTATATCATAGATGGACCTTTGACAAAATGCACTATATATGATAATAAAAGGGAAATTAGTTGTACCAGTTTACACTTAAACCTTGACAGTGTGCATATAAACATTTTGAGGTGCAAAGTTGCATAATGACAGTCAATTATATGTCAGCAGCTCATTCTAAAACCAAAACAATGACTCAAGATACTAGCAAATATATCAAGAAACCAAACCAAACAATCAGAAAAAGTGCCCTACCCAATTGCAGTTGCTCCCCATGATGCAACATTATAAATTACTTTGCTTCCATCCCATGCCTTCCGAAGTTTTCCCTTTTTCTTTTTCAGAGAGAAGGTCTTGCCCAAGGCTAAAAAAATATCAGCGTATATTAGACCTCAGTTTTCTCCAGTCTCTAACACGCTAACAGATAATGTCCCAAGGAAAAGGAAAAAAAAAGCAATCAGACTCACCTTGCTGAAGTTGATTTGGTGTTAAATCCTGCAAAACAAAAGGCCCAATCAATATCAAGGCTTTGTTGTTTTTCTTATCTTCTTCTCTGTCTTTACAACAGCAACAACAATAACAACAACAACAATAATAATAATAATATCCAGCTTACAATAATCACTAGGATGGAGGTAGTGCCAAAGAAAATGCTGCATCGGTCAATTGTACAAATTGTTCAACAATCATACAATGTAACAATGCTCTGGCAATAAGGGCAACACAATCATACACAGGCATAGAAACTTTTTTTTTATGAAGTCATACTTTTCAGTTTATAAATGTAAAGACACATTTTTTCTGGAATGACAGGTCAACTAGCGCAACAACCATATTAGTGAACAGACTCATAAGTACAAGCATATTAACTATGTAGCCTATTTACTTCAACAGGACTCTAATGTCATGTTTGAAATTGCCTTTACCATCCGCAGTCTATTACCACATTTGGTATGAAGCAAGCGGAAAAAAGTAATCATTTCTACGTTTATTCCATATTCAGTACTAGAAAATTTTATTGCTCCCACAACAGGAACAGAACAGTCATTCTTGTGTATGAGGGAATGAAAAGTTAAAATCATGTAATCAAAATACCCCCACATTTAAAATAAGAACAGCACCCTCTCTAATTTGAACATTTTTAAATTATAATATACGTATTTCTCATCAACTATTATTAAAAATTACTTAGTATTTATCGTTAAATCAGTATATAACAAAAACAATTACAATTACTGTATTAAAATTTAATATTGAAAATTTATTTATTTATTGCAAAATAGTAAGAAGCCTCTTTCACACCATTCTATATGAGCACCTGTGTTCTAAAAGGCTCGCCTAGGCTTGAGGCTCGAGAGAAACGCATCGCCTACGCCTTATTCTTGGTAAAAGGCTTAAGGCGCACTTTTGTTTAAAACAAAGATGCCTTAGTGAAATGATTTCGCCATTTAAAGAATTTTTTTACAAATCTGATAAATATTTCGTCCAAAACAATCAAAATACATTTTATATATTGATTATGGAGCATGAATATGAGAAAGATGGCTACCAAACATACGGATATATTTTCAAAATTCAAGTTATATATTATTTTATTATATTATTAGCCTTAGAATAATTAAAATAATAATAAAAAAAGGAAAAACGTCTTTTTACGCCTAGGTTCCTAAGGCTTGAGGCTTGACCTCTACGCCTCGACCACGCCTCACGCCTTTTAGAACCTTGATGAGAACTTTGTATAAATTTTTGTATGTCAAGTACTTTCGAAAAGAAAATAAATATATGGTCGTGTGCACCAAGCTGCTAATAAATCTTTTTACCAACGAGACCTATAGGGTAAACGCTTGATTGACCTCAGTAGACAAACAGGCATCAACAACAATGGCAAAGTACAATCATACAAGTAAATAACCATAAACAATAACAAACATATGAGGGAAGAAAATAACCTAACAAGTTTCAGACGATAAAAATAGAGCAAATTTCGCATACCTTAGTCTCTTTAAGTGACAGCAGATATGCAGCCATGAAGCATGCAATACCCTCTACTATATCTTCTTGGCTAACTAGGACGTAATCTTCTTCTTCTACATCAATATTTACACCTTCCCACAAATCATTATCAGTGACCATGTCCCAGGAATTACCTTCTTCTGCCATCATACAAGACTTTGTTAGCAATCGCCACGAAAACCAACTCATTTGAGGGAAACATGGTTGATAGTGATATAATTAAAAGTATACTATAATTGACCAAAGTCAAACATCAAAGTGCGGAAAAGAAAAAGAAATCCTTAAGAATTTATTAAGATAAGAAAAGAAAAGAAATCATATATACTGTTGAAAAGCATACCAGCTATATTTTGTGGAACTGACACTTGGGCACTTGCTAGCTTTTCAAGAAAATCAGGGCACTCAACTCTTGATTTGAGGAGATTGCACAACTGTGACGCAGCAGAGATATCGACAACAATCAATCTTTATGTTTCAGTTTGAGAAACCATCACAAGATAACAAACATCCATTGCATTAGATAGCTTAACTGGGGAATTATGAAGGCAAGGGTGTCTCTCGCTTGATTTGAAGTCCAGATTAAATGCTATTCCAAGTTAACAGTGTTGTGTCCCCGACTACTGGGGAACATACTGATAGTGATTGTATTCGCATTAATCATTATAGGATGTGAATCAAATCAAGTACTATGAAGATGTTCATCAAAGTGAAATCTCAATACCTACTACTGGTCTTGACGCAATATGACAAAACATCGGTAATTTGGTAGATACTGAATTATGAGTATATCTCGACGCAATATGGCAAAACATCGGTAATTTGGTAGATACTGAATTATGGGTATATCTAATGTGCTTAGTGTTGCATGTGCGTTGAACGAGACTCTGCTTATTTAACTTTTACGTAACCATGAGGACCAGTGCTAAAAGTGAACTTCTAATATATAAAGCAAAATTTGGGGGGGTACAGATAACATGTACCTTGTTACCCTGAAAACATGTAATAACTGTTGGATTTAAGGATATTTTTAGCGTTTATTGTATTTTTCCCTTTACACTGGGCCCTCCGTTTTTTAGCTTTATACGTGTAGTCTTTTTACATTTGGACTTTGTATTCTCTCTAACCTTCTAGACTTGTAACATTCTTAGTACAAATACAGTTATTGGGCTCCCAATTGGGTAAGCCATCACAAATTACTTTTTACTATCAGATCCAAAATAACCATTATCTCTCTACAGACCCTTTCTCTCTCTAAACATAACCCTAATTTGTCACAGTTGAAACCTTTAGGGTTTTAATGTTCATCGAAACCTTGATACCATCTCTTTGGCCATTTAAGGCCCTTACTTTACCTCTCTCATCCGTCGCCAAAACCCTAGAGCTCTTGCTTCCAGTTGTTAGCCGTCAAGGCTACCTGCAGCTGAGAATCTTTTCCATAGGTTGCTGTTTGCCCACGATCTTAAGGTATAAGGGGTCGCGAACGGTATTCTACGAACTCCGACCATTTTGGAGGTCGCAACTCCAATTGATAAGGTTCCAATAACTTCCAAGAGAGATCAACTTCTGATTTCTCTCCTGTAGGGTTCGCTACCAGCTCTAAGGGTTCAGCCCTTGGTATTTACCCTTTCTACTGTTTTGATAGTTATGCACTAAAGTAGTGTTTTCTCTCTCTTCTTATTTTGTGGCTACCGGTGCGTTCGGTAGCATTGTTTCGTGGATTTGTTGTCTTTGGCTGGTATTTTTTTTGTGATTCGACTTGTCTCTGGGCGGGTTTCTTGCCCCAAAGGTAACTTTTTACACTGTTTTGGCTATATTTTCAATGTCATGGGTAATTCGAGTTCTAGAAAGAAGTTTTTCTCATTGGCACAACAAATTACGAGTGTCCTCTTGAATGGACGCAACTTTGTGCCACGGTCTCCTTCCTTCCGCTTCTCTGTTGGTGGCAAAGGACAATCTAGTATGGATGTTGTTACTAATACCACTTGTCCCTTGGCGGCTCCTCCGTCGGTTGCTGGTGCTCCTCCTTCCGCATCAATTGATCTAATTTAGCTGCAGTCTCAATTTAGTCATATCCGGGGGTTTGGTCCTCCTCGACCACTATCGATGTGCTTCATGCTCTATTTTTCATGATATAGCTCATAGCTGCAAAGTCCACCTGATCCTTGATTTCGGAGCCACTTATCACATAACGGAGTGAGTCCTCCCTTTTTTCCTCACCTATCATTCTCACTTGTAAGTACGTTCATCTCGTGGATAGCTTTCGCGCGTCTTGTTTCCTAATATTATTTTTTCCCCGATTTTGCATGTCCTTAACTTTTCTTTTAATCTCTTATCTTAACCAACTTGCCAAACATCTCAATTGTGTTGTTGTGTTGTTACCTAGTCGTTGGCTCTAAGTTCGAAGAAGATTTTTGTTTGGTGGAGGCTATGAGCGCCATGGGTTGTACTATTTCGAAGATCTTCCACTGCCGCCTCACACATTTAATTTTAGTGCTTCTATCTAATTCCATCTCCTATGAGGTTTATCTAAAGACCTTGCATTTGTGGCATGCCCGTTTAGGGCAAGACAATTTTCAACACATGTGCTTGTTATTCCTTTCTTTTTTCTAAAGCTTGTAAGGACAAGAAATTTTTGTGTGGAGTGTGTGAGTTTTCCAAGGAGACTAAAACTAGTTATATATCACGTGTGTTATGTTTAGTTTGATTCATTCTAATATGATGGGGCTCATCCTCAATTATTGCTTTTTTTTGTCATCGTTATTATGTAACATTTATATATGATTATACTCGGTGGCTTGGGTTTATCTCCTTAAAAGAAAATCTGAAATTCTTATTTTGTTTGTTCAATTTCTTCAAATGATTAAAACTCAATTTAAAACGGTTCGTAACAACCAATCTGATATTTGGCGCGAGTATGAGACTAACGAATTTCGGTCTCAGTTTAATTAAAAAAGAATCCTACATCAAGTCACTTGCCCATATATACCCGAAAAAAATGAGGTTGCAAAATGTGAAAATTGTCATCTTATATGAGTGGTTCAGTGCTTGTTGTGTGATATGAAGATGCGCAAATTCTATTGGCACCCCGTGGTCCTCACCATCGCTTTTATCATTAATCGCACCCCGAGTCAAGTTCTTGGTGTTGAGACCCTCCTTCAATGTCTTCCGCCCGATAGCACCCTATTTCATACCATAACCACATTGAAAAACTTGTCCTGGTAAGCATGCTAAATAAAGTATAAAGAGCTTAACCCTTACTCTTGTAGCTAAAATTCAATCTTAATTCTCAAACAACTGTGTAAATTATTATTATTATTATCATCATCATCATCATCATCATCATTTATATATATATATATATATATATATATATATATATATATATATATATATATATATATATATATATATATATATATATATATGAGAGAAGAGGAATGATCTTGCTAACATGAATTACACAAGATATGGGATGCCGTTACAGCACAAAATCTTAACATTTGTTCATTAACTTTCACGTACCATTATTTGCAGCCACACTTGGACCAAGAACAACCCAACCCATATTTTAAATATCAAATTTGCAATAAGTACAACCCCATAAATAACCTTGACTTTCCACATATATCCTAAATAAACATTGTAAAGCAACTAACAAGCAAATTAAAATAACCATCAACCATTAATCTAACAAAGCAATCGAGCCAAATAAACTCAAAATCAAACCTTAATTCCTCACCATCTCTCTCTACCAAAAACCAAAATTCTGAGTAGTTAACATCTGTTAAAGGGTTATACCCAATCAGCTTTAAAACCAAATTTCTGAGCAAATTACTTATCTCAATATGCGAGATTTAAGTCGCTGGTTCAAGAGAGGGACAATGAACATTACAACATTTTCAGAACTTAATGTGTGCATTTTTTTTGTTCCACAAATATCGATGGACATTTCACTTGTTACTTACATAGTTTTACGAAAAGTTTGCATCTCTTAAAGGGTTATATACCTAGAATGCTACAGAATTTTGTTCTGAGCAAATTATTTTCAATATATGCGAGATTCAAACAGTGCCAGTAGCCCTGGATAATGAACAACAGAACATTTTCATAACTTATTGCCTGGTACGTTTCATTCAACAAATATTGACCGAAATTTGATATCTCACTTATATCTTCGATACCACAATGTGTTACTCTCCAATCCGATTCCATATCAATGTCTTCATACATTTTGCACTTAACAATCAATTTGTTTAGACCCAGTTTGGTTGCGCAAATTGTTTGATTATGTAAATTGGATCATTATGAATTAGTGAATTGTAAATGAGTTAAATCCAATTTTACACAATGTTTGGTAATTTGAAATTGATGTTACGGTTCTAGGGGAGGGGGAGAAGGAGAGGGGACATGTATATAAATGGATTCATTTTACATTTTTTGTGAAATGATCCAATTTCAGATTTTGCACCTGAGCTAAAATGGGACGATTAATAAATCATTTCACTAATGAAACCAAACACAATTAATGATTAAATTTGTAAATGAAACAATTTATTAATGATCCAATTTACAATTTTGGGACAACCAAACAGACCTAATAGAATTAGGCAAACCTAAAGCGCAACAGACAATAAACACAAATTTATTGGTTCGAAAATAAAGAAGTAAAAATTGTTTACCTCGTCTGTTTCCGTATCGGCGTCGGGCGATGATGAACCATCAGCCTCGGCGGCATCGGAATCAGGTTCGTCGTCGTCGCCGGCGGTATGACTGAGCATTTCAAGAGCTCTCTGGCATTGCTCCAACACAGCTTCCAAAGTTTTCCTCTTCACAAGAACCCGATCCTTCATCTCCGCCTCCATGCCCTAACTACGTTTAGTTTTTGAGTTTTTCTGAGTTCAAACGAGATTAGTGATTGATTTGGCTAGTTTTGTTAGTTTGGTATGGTATGGTATGGTATGTTGTTTCGTTTCCTTGTGGGTTCCGTGAAAGGGAACTTCTGCTTTCCCAGCTAACAACTAGCATAGGTTTGTAGATGTCAATTTGTCATCTTCTCAATACTCTCAACTTCTTTAATGCTTTTATCCTTCCATTATATACACGCGACCAATTAAATTTCACGTGTTTGGTTTTACCTCATATTTTCATTTAATACTATCCGAAAAATGTTTAAATTTTTATAATAGTGAGTTCGTTCCTATATTTGAATTTTTAAAATAATACTTTTTAAATTTATAAATCTAGTTTCTGTAATACAATAGCATTTATAAATTTAGTTCTTGTGATACAATACCTTTATTTTTTTTTGTCCGCGCCAACCGCTTTATTTTTCACCTTTTTTCATTGTATTTTTAGTACAGGGACTAAATTTATAAAATTATATGAAGTGTCATATTTTTATACACTTTGAGCACTATGAGGACCTTTTCCCAAAACTCCTTTTTTATAAAATAAAGGGGCTTCTAGATATCACCCTCTAATAAAAAGTAAATATAGATGTAGATCCTAGTTATTTTTAATTAAATAGGGCGACCTCTCTAACCATATATTATTCATCCGTCTATTTCTCCTAAACTCTAGGAGTCCATCATCTATTCAAATACTCCCACACCCACAAGAATAAATATAAACTCACCTGCATTCCTAAACTCAGTAATCCAAACGCATTCATATTTTCATTGTATATCATAGATTATTGATTCTTGAAGTCTCCATATTTAATCAAGTATACCCACCAACAGAAATAGATACCCATCTATATTCATTTACCAGCTAATCAAAATGGGTAAGTATATATTTTTCCTTAGATACCTACCGATTTGTAAGAGAAAGTATCTATATAGATATTATGTACGTAGATATTTTTTGTTATAAAAAACCTTTACCATTCAAATACTTATCCAATTGCTTTGTTTGGTATCTTAGAGACCAACCACCAACAGTATAGGGCGAGATTAATGAAACGGTTAAAGGGTTGATATGTATAATAGGTTTTTAAGTGGGTTTAGTTATATAAAAACATTTAACTAGGGGGTAAAATATAGTTATCTATAAAATAAAATACGTTCATTAGTAAATAAATTCATTCAAACTTTATTAATATATGATGAGTTCGCAATTTTGTTGATATTTTAAATTCATAATTTTTTTAATTAATTAACAATATAGTTACATATATTGATGTAGATTATTTATTAAAAAAAATATTTATTAATATAAATAGAATTGTACTTAGATATAGTTATAATTGTAACTGTATACGTTATTGTAATTATATCTACATTAATAAGTGTAAAGGCATTTATATTCATCATTGTAATTAAATCTACATTAATAATTATAACACATGTGGACTTATTAAAAAGTATAAACGTGTGTCCTTTACATAAATTAAGATAGAGCTAAGGAAATTTTCACCATCTTTCTGGATATAATAATCATATAAATATAAATATAAAGACAGAGCTCCATTTGTTGGAGCTCTCCACCTGTCTATGCTTTCATGTCCTCAGCCTTGCCTTAATTACCTAAACATGTTATGTCGTGAATGTAGGTCATTCGTGTAAGTTTAGCTAAAGATACATCTTCATCTCTAATGCAACTCTTCCAACTTTGCCTCATTCTCTCCCTTTAGGCAAATAGTCTTCAAGTTAATAATACCTCTTTATCTCTAATGTAACGCTTTTATCTTTGTCTCTTTCTTTACCTATAGGCATATAGTTTCCGAAATTAGTCATTATCTCTTTTTTCCTAATATCGACACCCATTTAGATTCTCTTAAATGGTTACTTTCATGCATCATCTTCATCGAGTAAAATGAAGTGAAGTTTGTGTTTTTACCGAACAAACAGTGATTAGTTCACCTTTCGTCTCTTCTCTTTTCACCCTTTGATAAGAGCACGCTTCGGTCTTAATGTAATTTATAAGTTATTTTTTCCTTATTAGAAAGTTGAGCAGTCCCAATATCGTGCGATCCCCGATGACTTGACTTTATAAAATTATTCTTTCACAATAAGATATTGAAGTAGAGTCTATAAATACGTATCCTCTTTTCCCTGAACAATTTATAATTTTTTACTAAAAGCCTTTTCTGACCAATTACTATTTGGTTGCAGAAAAATCTAAGTGGAAAAAAGATTGATCGACGCACAAACTTCATCCGATGAAAGTACTGCTTCAATATCAAATAACTGAACTTTATTTATAAGCTTCACTAAATTGGAATCATCTGTCTTATATTTTATTTTTCTATATTTTTCTTAAGTTGCCATAATGGGTTGCATGTTAACCATTTGCTGAAATTCTCCAAAGAAGATATAACTTTAATATGATAGGTGCATACTCTTTAATTTTATTTTGTAGTTCAAAAGAGTTTATTTTGTTTTAATTGTGTTATAACATCATGATCTCAACATTGCCTGATAGCGAGTGATGGTTTTGTGGGTTATTTGCTAGGCACTTGAGTTTATATATTATTTGTTTAGATTTATGTACATTAATTGTATTTAATGTTTCCATTATATTTTTCTTCATTTATAAGGCTATTTGTTTATCATAACATGTATTTTATTTGATAACTGTGATTGAAAAGTACCATAAGATGGCAAATTAAGTTTAATTGTTTTGGGATACAAGTGTGAGTACATTATACCGAGACTACTAACGAAGTATATGAAACATATTAGATAAATATGATGTAATTAAGAAAGGGGTTGAAAGTTGAAAGCCCAATTCAAAACTCAACTCTTCACTGTGAAAACCTGTCGATTTAACTTGAGTAGATACTCTTATACAACTAAATTGGATCTTATAAGTATTGTGGAAAAAATACAAAAAATAAACTAGGAAAATTATGGATAACGTATATGGAAAAGTAAGATTAAAAAAGAAATGTATATAAAAAATTAAATTAAGGTATTCAAATGTTGTATTTATAATAATTAAATGTTCCAACATTGGAGTAATCTAAGTGGGAAGAATATAAAAGGTATATGTCTTCAAGGCGATAGATATTTCAAGGTCGCATAACCATGATACTTCCATTCAGTATCATCGCAATAAACAATATGAACTTAAGAAATATTTTTCTATCATTCCTTATTTTTTTCATAGACACAACATTGACTTTTGTAATGACAGTACACTACTAGATAGTCTTATAATTGATATTATTGACGTAATTGTGATGGATTGAGCAAAGATAATGTGTGAGGTGTATTTTTAAGTCCGGTGTATTTGGTACTATTATTTGTGTTATTCAATAACATCACACGCTAACATTTGTGGTCGATAATATAATTAAAGACGCAGTAAAAAATAGTTGGCTAGTATTAGTTTATATTTTTATTTGCATTTTGTATGATAAATACTTAAAAATTTTATATTAATGATCATTACAATGTTATATATTCTTATTCAATCTGTATATATCTTCAAATTTTATTTGGAGTAAGTTTTAGCGTCTGTTATTAGTTTTTGTTATTAAGAAAATTATGGTATGATATGATTCTATATTATTATTGTGTAAAGGTTTGTTAAAGGCAGTTCTCATCCCCCTCCCCCCACCCACTAATAAAGTTTGAGGTTTGAATTATATGGAGTACCATTTTCTTGGCAACCATACTAATGATTTAATTTATACTGAGGATGTTAATGATAAAAGTAAACTTAAGACCACAAATATTAAATTTATATTAGATGTTAATGACAACATATAGATCCATACTTTTGCACTTAACCTGCCCTATTTTCGTTTCAACATGAATATTTTACATGGAGAATCCTTCTTCCATCATATCTCATTGGACCATTAATCATTACCTTTGGTATTAATATTTGTATCTAAAATTCGAAATCCATACTGAAGCCAAACTGTATAATTTTCACATCAAATGTTATAAATGGAGAATTGCATTCTTAGTACTTCAACCATTATTTTCGTGGCCTAATCGTAGGAATAATAATCAAATACTTCGAGCAAAAAAATCATCAGATTGATTTTTTTTCTTTTTTATGTCTAGAAGAACATAAAACATGATTTACTATTCACATGTGTAGTGGTATGTGGATGAAGTTTCTAAAAATACGCGATGGTGATCCAGAATGGTGAAATATATGATTGCTTATGTTCATTTGCGTAGTTTTTGACAACCATATAAGTACAATGATGTGTATTATTTTTCTATCATATTTATGTATGAGTTTTAAATGAATAAACTTATACTATGAAATCCATATATCTTTAAAAGGCATTCGTGTATCTCACGGGTTGTAAACTAATAGAGAGAATTTTAGAAAGGGAAGAAACTTTCATCCAAGTGGTATCTCAGTACTTGAAGGGTACCACCACCCTTATTATTATAATATATAGTAAAGCATTCCAAAAGAGCCATTCATAAATGTGGAATACAAGTGCACATCTACTAATATATATTTTATAATACTCCCCCCTGGATGTATACTATTTTTACCATTCAATAATTGTTGTCTCATTAAAACCTTATTAAGGAAAACCCTGGTAGGAAAAAAACAAAGTGAATAAAAAAATATAACTTTTGTGATCACTAAATTGTTGTTGGATGCGCTTAGTGTTGCCTCGTCAAAACCTTTATTGGAAAACCTCGATGGAAAAAAATCTATTTAAAGAAAAATAGTACAACGTGTCCAAAATATCATGTTCTTCGATTATCCCCCTAACAAAATGCTCCCCTTATTAGATACTCCCCTCGATTATGATATTTATCTTATGATTGAGTCAAGGCAATCTTATCTCACACTCAAGGTTCTGAAATATTTTTTGGGGCATCAACTTGGTGAAAAGATAAGATATATTGCTACTTCAATCTCATTTTTCTCCTACAGCTCGATTTTGGTGAAAAAGGGTAAACATGTAACTTTATCTCATTTATTTTTCTTCAATTGCATGACCCTTAATGAGTTCATCCATGTAGAAAAATTGAAATGTGTTGGTCAAATATCCAATTGGTGCAACCTATTAGAATTTGAGTTATATATGTGTCATTAGCTTCTAGGTAGTGGTGGTAATATATGTAGCTTGAGGCGAGTCATAAGTACTTTGATTATTCCTTATAACGATCAATGAGATAACATGCATTTACATATCTAACAAGATGTGGATCGTTAGATTTAAAAGTATCACATCAATAATTTCATAAATGTATCACATAATATAATTGATATTAGTCTCATGCTTTGCAAATCAATATAATTATTTTTTCCAAAAGATTGACTGCACTTATAATGTCGGGTATCGTGTATTGAGTTATTTATAACATAAACTAATAACGTACAAGTATGGTACTTTTGACCAAACCTAAAAATATAATAATAACATGCAAATATGGTACTTCTGGACCAAATTTGTACTTGGCATCGTCTTAAAGATCGGAGATATGGGTATATAAAAGCGTGAACTTAGTATTGCTAAAGTATAGCAAGACTTTTCAATCTATTTAACAAATGGATCAATATTTAACCAAAATTATTCCCGATCCGCAGGACGAGATAATAAGTAATTACCCCAAGGTCATTCATTTTTGAATTCCTTATTTGGGTATTTGTAATTTCAATTGAGATCTTTAAGAGCACATTATTTTAAGGATATTTTATAATGGCACGTTGCCATATATGATTGTTTTCACACCATTCCTTAGATAAATATTTGCTTAGACAATTATACCTACATCCTTTAGAATTTCTTTAAATTGTACAGTGAACATCTTATTCGAATTAAGTACATACTCATTAGCTTTGCTTTAAGCAAAGAAAATACCTTTTGGGGTTTTCATATGTATTCTTAGTCTAATCCCGTATAAATAATCAATTATAATATTCATAAGTCTCATATATAATATATTTAAAAAACTACTAAGCTAGTCAAATATCTTTAAAGTATTTACGACTATAAGGGGATGGTATGTTTGTATATAATCTTTTTTTGGTTTCTACAAAAAGTCGTATGCCATAAGTTGTGCACTTTTTAGAGAGTTTCTTACCTCACTTTCTTATAAACACCCATTATTAAACTTATGGGTTAATTTCTCATGGGGTTTGTACTATTGGCCTAAATACACCACAACATATCCCATCCCAGTTACCAATAATTAAGTTTGAAAGTCAAAGTGATTTGAACCATGTTTTAATTAACAAAACTATAAGCATATGTCTTAATTATAGAGTCGTCAATAAAAATCCATAAAAATAAAGACTTTTATAAAATTTAAATACGTATACTTATACATACTTGCTATAAAGATAAGTTAACCTAATTATATTATTTACATTACAACAAAACATATTGTTTTATTCATTCATTACTAATTCAACCCGACCTCATAGATTTGGCAGTGAAACCATGAGACCTAAAAACATAAAATGGGGAAAATGAGCAAAACAACTTAGTGAATGCATCACTGCTATAGTATTTCATAAATTAAATTGCAATAAATCATATCCATATACAAATGTATTAATTGATTCGTTCCATTCATAAAGAATATCCCAACTTTCAGAAACATGGTTAATAAATATTGTCTACAATTGACAATTATCTCCCATTACTAGTTAGGGAGTAACCCCTCATCTCGGTAAACCAAAATGAAAAAAAATTCAGATTCATAATAGCACAATAATATCCACAGCAATATACATATACGTCTTTCTTGTGAGTATACTCACCTCGGGTTCTCAACTCTATATTTATGTTTCCGTCAAATGGGGCTGAACTTGGTGGATTAGATCTTAAACATGTCAATCCAACTAAATAAGTATTTCACTCCATATCATAAGTATGTAATACCTCGTATTTTTATGCTTTATAAATTTGGGGATTTATTAAATTTGATGTGAATTATTAATTTAATATAAATTCGGAAATTAATTATTTTTAATTACTAACGTGACGAGAGTTAGTAATTATTAGAAACTTGTTGAATATTACTAATGAGCAAAGTAATCTATAAAATTAGTTCTATTAAATGTCACGAGTGAATAAAATGACAATTTTGGAAATTTAAGTCGGGACGCCCCCGTGTCGTGTCGGGACTAAATTTTGATTAATAAAAGTGAATAAATTATAAGTCACCCGTATGGTCATTTCGAGTGCGCCAAAGTGTCCGTAAGGGTTGAGATAGTCAAAATAATATACCCGGGAGTTTAGTTTGGGTCTCGGGGCATTTTTAGGCTTAATTAACACCCCGGGAGGGAATTTTAGGCATTTTGTATTTTTGGCCTTGGAAACCTACGAATTTTCTAGGTTATATCAGATGATTAGGGTTGTCTTCTAGGGTTAACACAACCAAAAATAAGAGACGATCAATGGAGAAGGAAGAGAAGAGCTTACCAAGGAGTTATAGGCCAAGAACCCCTCCGTTTGCACCGCCATCACCGCCAAAAGTTAAATCGCGCAACGAGGATCACCACCACACTGATTTCATCCACAAATCAGAAACAAAAATTCTCAGGCAAGTATTTATCTTGCTTAATTTAGTTAATGCCTCATTCATATTAGTTTAGGGTTGATTAGGATGAGTTATTATGAAAGAAAACCCATGTTGGAGGTTAGAAATCGCATGTTGTAGAGATATAAACCTCATTCTGGAAATTCCCTTCACATGTAGAGGTTGAACCACGAATTTACACTGGATTAGAGGTAGAAGTTCTAGAAAAAGAATGAGAAGAATTAAGTTAAAGAAGTTTTTAGGGTTCATGAGAATTATATGAATTTTGCCCCTTTTAATCCATGAAACTTGATGAAAACACTACACCAAATCCTGCGAATGGTCACGCCCAGTGGGTCACGGCCAAAGTCCGCGACCAGCTGGTCGCGGACTTGGGCCGTGACCCACTCAATATTTGGCGTGACCATATTTATTATCACACTAAATTATCGATGCTCTCGAAGTGGTCACGGCCCAAATCCGTGACCACGGTGGTCGCGGACTTAGGCCGTGACCAAGTCGTGACCATCTTGGCGCCAAACTCGCGCCAAAATTTCCTCCAAGCTTGGTCACGGATGGGTCACGGCCCAAGTCCGTGACCCATGACATGATGAAGAAGAGAGTACACACATTGAGGGTCACGGCTTAGGGCCGTGACCATTTCTGGGTGTGGGTCACGGCTATGGGCCGTGACCATCCCTCATTCAAGCACTAGGGTTGATAAAAAAAGGTCGCTCATCACAGATTGAGGGTCACGGCTGTGGGCCGTGACCATTTCTTGTTATGGATCACGGCTATAGACCGTGACCAATAGTAGCTTCATTAATGGGTCGCGTTGGATGGGTCACGGCTCTAAGCCGTGACTAGTGTTAAACCTAAAACAATACAGCTCGTCTTAAATTTTCAATTACCCCGCTCATCTTGTTCCCCAAACTGTGAAAAAGACACAGCCAACGTCGAAAATGGCACTCACTTCCTCACCTCCTTCATCGATCGTGAAAATGGCACTAATCGCTTAAAAAAAAAAGCTCCGATCTACCGAAAGTGGTTCCGGTAGGGAGTCGCGTCGGGGTGTTTGGAATCGGCCTTTTCGGGTGAGAGGCGGTGGGCGATAAAGGTTGGACGGAGGTTGGGGTGGTCGCAGGGGGTTGAAGGAAGTGGGCTGGCAGCGCCGATTTGGTCAGGGATGCGCTGACGGTAGGTCTGAGCTTGGGATTTCGGGTTTGGACATAGATTCAGGTGATGGGGTTTGGTTACTCGCCGGAGATGATTACAGAACTCATTTTCATTCGACTCCAGCAAACATGTAAGATCGTTTCTTTCTTTGTTTGAGTTTCAATAATCAAATTTTCAGATCTATGAATATTTGGGTGTGTATTGATTTTTAGATCAATGATTTTGAATGACTATTTTATCACTCTCTCTTAACTTCAACAAACAGGGCATGAAAGTATTTTGGTTCGAACCAAAAAGGGCCATGGAATTAGATTACCTTTTAATCGGATGGAAATATTTTACTCGATCCATTTGCAATATGTTACTTTCAAATTCATTGGCTTTCAACTCTGTGCGTGTTCGATTATTTAATTTCAAAACTGTGATGTTGAATGCTAAACTGTTAGGATTGGTGAGTTTGAGCTTCATAGTAGTCTCTAGTTTGTCAAGAAGTTTATAGAGCTACAATTTTCATGCTTTGCGTTATTATTATTATTATTCGTTTTTTTACTTAAATATATTACTAATTTTTTATTCTAGACATTATTCCAAATCAATCAATATAGTATGACTAAAATCTAATAAACGTATTAATCTGGATTAAAGTCTAAAATCAAAATTTGTAATGTATTGAAGTTAAACAAACTTTTTATTATTATTTTGTTATAATGTCCTGCAATTAGTGCCCAAGTGTTTGAGTAAATACCTCAAAGTTTAAAGGTTTTCAAAATTGCTCACTTAAATATTTCTTATCATTGAAGCATTGTGCCTATTCGCAAAGATGAGTGATGTTCTGTATTTTTGTAGAGTCAAAGTTCACTAATTCATTTTGAAAGTGGGCGTATATACGCATATATCCAATGTTATGCATTTTTTTAATTCATGTCCTGCAATATCAAATGCGTATTTGCTCGGTTTAGATTTATTAAAGTGGGAGACTGACTAGCCACTCTCGCTTTGCTGATATGACTTGGGTTTAATCGGGTATTGTTCGAGACTTATTTATTCGTGAAAGTATAACTATAAGTTTTTTAAAGCATGTAAACGAGTTTTATTTTTATTTTTTATGTACTACATGAGTATTTAGGCTTTCGGTAGTTATATATTCTCATATTTTATATCTGATTTTGTCCCACTTTGTAGGTTATCAATTTGACTATGTATTCGATTGGACTATATTGAAGTATCCTCAGATTGGTGCCAGTTCTAGAGGACGAGTCGGTGTTTGTATAATTTTCTTTCGTGTTTTCTTCTTCTTCCAAGGATGTTACTTATTTAATGCTTTTGTTTTCAAAATCCAAATGGAAATGCAGGTTTAAATACAAGACCATCTGCGAAAAGGACCTTAGGAACTCTCTCTAAGCATATTCAGATTTGTCCGCGAAATGTCATGTCTTTATATAATTATTCTTTTAATTATTCGATTTAGTGTTGTGAGTCTAATTTGAACTTTACGGAATGGCTATGTTCCTAATTCAACCAAAATTATAGTTTTACTGGAATGGCTTTTTTGGATTCCGTTAGATTTTTTTTAATAAAGCTAACTATGCTTCTGGGGAATATATTGTATATTTTGTTGGGACTCATTTTAATATCAGTGTGCTATAGCTCCAATTTATATTTCTAAAAAATATTGTGTTATGCATGCTAGACGGCCAGTAAAAAACATTCCCATGTATGCTCCAGCACAGTTCTACATTGACAATGTGTTGTTTCAGATCAAGGAGAAGAACATTCCCTATTGCTATTGTTGCAGGTTAGATCTGCTATGCTTTACTTTAACAAAAGTAGTTATATAATTGATATGCATTATCTATTAAATCTTTTAGATGATAGAAGGAGTACGGGATAATTATTGGTTTTGTTTGGTTTGGCTGTTGGATAATTATTGGTTGTTGCTTGTTGTTGGATAGTATGTTAGAAGGAGCATGGGATAATTAGAAGGAGTACGGGATAATTATTAGATAATATGTTGAAAATATTTTAGACTCCCGGTTTGGGAATACGACGATAATTTGAAAATGTGTAGACTTAAGCTTAAAAGCATGGCGTTAGCGGGGAGAAACCCGAAACATCCACCAAACGGTCCCGTTAGACGCATCAACACCTTGCACGGAACCAATGTAACTCGTACGAATAGGCCACACAATCACGGGACTCCCGATTTTAGAATCAAAGGATAATTTTGCATATATCATAACTTAGGTTTAAAAACATGGCGTTAGAGGGTGAAAACTCGAAACAACCCCCGAACGTCCTCGTGGGTGGCACCAACACCTCCCACGGGACCAATGTAACTCGTCGGAACTGACCCCGCAGCCGCGGGTCTCCCGATTTGAGAGTACGACTGTAATTTGCTTATTTCCACACTTAGGCTTAAAAACATGGCGTTAGAGGGTGAGAACTCGAAACAGTCCCCGAACGTCCCCGTGGGTGGCACCAACACCTTCCACGGGACCAACGTAACTCGTAGGAACTGACC
Source organism: Sambucus nigra (assembly GCA_949130495.1). Taxonomy (NCBI): domain Eukaryota; kingdom Viridiplantae; phylum Streptophyta; class Magnoliopsida; order Dipsacales; family Adoxaceae; genus Sambucus; species Sambucus nigra. The sequence goes on along the minus strand of OX422211.1, from coordinate 221,817,192 downwards.
CCGCAGCCGCGGGTCTCCCGGTTTGAGAGTACGACGGTAATTTGCTTATTTCCACACTTAGGCTTAAAAACATGGCGTTAAAGGGTGAGAACTCGAAACAGCCCCCGAACGGTCCCGTGGGTGGCACCAACACCTCCCACGGGACCAACGTAACTCGTGGGAACTGACCCCGCAGCCGCGGGTCTCCCGGTTTGAGAGTACGACGGTAATTTGCTTATTTCCACACTTAGGCTTAAAAACATGACGTTAGAGGGTGAGAACTCGAAACAGCCCCCGAACGGCCCCGTGGGTGGCACCAACACCTCCCACGGGACCAACGTAACTCGTAGGAACTGACCCCGCAGCCGCGGGTATCCCGGTTTGAGAGTACGACGGTAATTTGCATATTTCTCGACTTAAGCTAAACATGGCGTTTGAGGGTGAAAATTAGAAACAGTCCCCGAATAACCCCGTGGGTGGCACCAACACCTCTCACGGGACAAATGTAACTCGTAGGAACTGACCCCGCAGCCGCGGGAGTTCCAGTTTGAGAATACGACGGTAATTTGCGTATTTCTAGACTTAGGCTTAAAAACATGGCGTTAGAGGGTGAAAACTCGAAACAGTCCTCTAACGGCCCCGTGGGTGCCACCAACACCTTCCACGGGGACAATGTAACTCGTAGGAACTGACCCCGCAGCCGCGGGACTCCCGGTTTGAGAATACGACGATAATTTGCGTATTTCTAGACTTAGGCTTAAAAACATGGCATTAGAGGTTGAAAACTATAAACAGCCCCCGAACGTCCCCGTGGGTGGCACCAACACCTCCCACGGGACCAATGTAACTCGTAGGAACTGATCACGCACCCGCGGGACTCCCGGTTTGAGAATACGATTGTAATTTGCATATTTCTCGACTTAAGCAAAACATGGCGTTTGAGGGTGAAAACTAGAAACAGTCCCCGAACAACCCCGTAGGTGGCACCAACACCTCCCACGGGGCCAATGTAACTCATAGGAACTGACCCCGTAGCCGCGGGACTCCCGGTTTGAGTATACGACGGTAATTTGCATATTTCCAGACTTCGGCTTAAAAACATGGCGTTAGAGGGTGAGAACTCGAAACAGCCCCCGAACGTCCCCGTGGGTGGCACCAACACCTCCCACAAGACCAATGTAACTCGTAGGAACTGACCATGCAACCGCGAGTCTCCCGGTATGAGAGTATGACGGTAATTTGCATATTTCTAGACTTAGGCTTAAAAACATGGCGTTAGAGGGTGAGAACTCGAAACAGCCCCCGAACGACCCCGTGGGTAGCACCAACACCTTCCACGGGACCAATGTAACTCGTAGGAACTGACCCCGCAGCCGCGGGACTCCCGGTTTGAGAATATGACGATAATTTGCTTATTTTAACTCATATATGCAATTTTTCAGCTTGATTAATTTTTTTGTAAAACTACTTGGTTACTGATATTTTTTTTATGTATCCTATCATTTGTAGGATTTTTGCACGCGGAACAAACGAAGGAGGCAATGGTCTACAGCATGAAGATTGTTTATATGTTGTGGACATTCAGGATGTTGTTTTTTGTGTTACAGCCGTGCGGGCTTTTATTGTTTAGTTTTATGGCCGTGCTGGCTTTTATTATTTGATTGTTGAATTTTATGGCCGTGCGGGCTTTATAATAAGCAGGTTTTATATTTACAGGTTTTGGAATGTTAAGAAAATAGAGGAAACTCTGTCCAATTTTTTTTTTGTCTGTGAATTATTAAGACGTGTAATATTTATAAGTTTGTATATATATTTGTTTATTAACAACGTTCTCGATTCGTAATTTGTGATTTTTTTATTGTTTTGCCAATATTAAATATTTGTAACACCTCGTACGCGTCCAACGTTACACGTAGCAACCGACGGTGCACTCATAGGACCCCCAATTTTAGGATTGGACAAAAAAAAAATATTTTTTTTTAAATTATAGTTAAATATGGTCATGGACTTTGTCCATGACCATTTTTATTTTTTTCGTCGTGCATAAAAATGGTCGCGGCCAAAGTCCGCGACCATTTTATTTTTATTTTTTTGTCACGGTTGTGGGTCGCGGACTTTGGTCGCGACCAATTTGTCATGGTTGTGGGTCACGGATAAGGGTCGTGACCAATTTTTTAATTTTTTTGTCGCGGTTGTGGGTTGCGAACTTTGGCCGCGACGAATTTGTCACGGTTGTGGGTCACGGACTTGGGCCGCGACCATTTTTTTTATTTTGTTGTCACGGGCGTGGGTCGCGGACTTTGGCCGCGACCAATTTGTCACGGTTGTGGGTCACGGATGAGGGCCGCGACCCCGTCACGATATGGGTCACGGCCCAAGTCCGCGACCATCTGTCGTGACCCCTCTCGGCCGTGACCCACGAAAATTGACGAAAATGGTCGCGCCAGAAATGGTCACGGCCCAAGTCCGCGACCCACAACTTTGGTCAGGGATTTTGGCCGTGACCAATCGCCAGTTTTGGTGTAGTGAAATTCGCATGCCTTACGTAGAATATTGTTCATTTGGGTTTATAATGATTGTGGTATAAATTTTTGGGAGTTTGGGAGTTAGAAATTTGGATTTAAATGATTTTGGATGATAATCTCCGTAACTGGTATTCTGCAGTTTTCGCCATACCTGCTTGATCGATCGAGCCAAGAGCTTCGATCGATCGACCCCTTTCTATCGATCGATCGACCCCTCCTGGGAAAAACTAGATTTTTCCTTACGTTCACCTAATCTGATTAAATGCGTAATAAATCATGACTAATGTTATTAGAACATAATGAAACATAAAATGGACCAGTAGGGTCAAGGTAAACCCCGTTTGGTGGAACTTTAATGCAATGGGAAAATGAAGGGTAAACGGGAAATATTCATACCTAAGAAATTTAATGTGTGTAGATTTAATAATCGAAATGTCTAGGAGTTGGATTAGAAGGTAAGAGAGAGGACCTACTAAATTTGTACTTAGCTAAGGAAAATACTTCGAGAGATGAGAAGTGAGTTGGAATAAATTAAATTTCGAAAATAAAAATGAATAAGTTCGTTATAAGAAATAATCGAATAAAAATGTACTAAGAATGGAATAATGTAATGTTGGACAGTGGGCGTATCTAACTTATGAATGTGAATAGTTATATATCTATATGACTCTATGATTGATCATATATTTTATATGTGTGTAAAAATCATGCCCGCGCTACTTGCTATCCCTGAGGTTACCGTGCTGGGACAGTCTTATCTTGATGGGACCTTTATGGGGGATATTGACTCGTACCTTAGAAGATAGGAATCCTCGGTACATGTTATCGGATCGATAGTCAGACGGTCCTAAGAGACATGAGGGTATGTTCTATCCTCTTAGGACTTGGAACTATGCTTCACCTCATTTTGTATGTGTTTTGTATTAATACAGTTCGAGAGTGATTCCGAACTAGTATTTCCCTTAGTACGAGTGATACGGGGATTGGATAGCAGAGTATGCCCACACCATAGATTTTATGTGGGGTGCTGTTAGAATATATATATTATATGAGTATTATATATATATATATATATATATATATATATATATATATATATATATATATATATATTTAAAATCTGGAAATTTGGAAACCACCTGTTGTGATTATGGTATGTAATAAAAGAATAATTATTTCAACTGGGAATAAGTGTTTGAAAAGTATGATATATTAATGGGGATCTTTATTATCATATAAGGCTTATATAAGAAATGTACGGTTAAATAACATTAACCTCCTTAACATTGGAAATCGTCAACATGAAATGTTACGAGTAACTTAAGATAGAAGACGTTAAACTGTTGGGGAGATTAGGGCGATAGTTGTGCACACTAGAAGAGAGGAGAGACGTTCTCAAGAGAGTGTCGATACTAATATGTTGTTGCATTAGCCAGTAAACATTTTAAATACTTGCCAAATTAATTTTTTTTTTAAACTGTTTTACCATTGGGGACTGACCCGTTTACTGTTATCTATCCTCTCTTGTATATATATGTATATATTACAGGTGCCCAGCCACAGGGGTGTCTTTCATAGAATCCTTTGGAAGGAACGCACTGTAATACCCTGTATTTTCATGGCTTTTAAATTTAAGGATTTATTAAATTTAATTGAGATAAATTAATTTAATTTTAATCCGAAATGTTGTTTTAAATATTTACTAGCGTGACAAGAGTTAGTAATTATTGGGAATATATTATTTGTTGCATATTACCGGATGAGTATAGTAATATATGAGATTTATTTTTATAATATTGTCACGTGTGAATAAAATGACAATTGTGAAAATTTAAGTCGGGACGCGCCTGTGTCGTGTCGGGACTAAATGTGGATTAATAAAAGTAAATATTTTATAGGTTGTTCGCATGGTCATTTGGATTAATAAAAGTGAATATTTTATAGGTTGTTCGTATGGTCGTTTTGAGTGCGCCAACACGTCCGGAAGGGTCGAGATAGTCAGAAAAGTATACCCGGGGGTTTGATTTGGGTCACGGGGTGTTTTTAGGCCTAATTAGTACCCCGGGAGGGCATTTTAGTCATTTTGTATTTTTGGGTAATTAAACTCACGAAAATTAAAGGCGTTATATCAGATGTTTAGGTTATCTCCTAGGGTTAGATAACTCAAAACACTAGAACGGCCATTGGAGAGGAGATGAGAGAGCTCTCAAGGCATTCCAAGGCTCAAAACTCATCCGTTTACACCGTCGCCACCGCCAACGCGTAGATCGCGAGACGGGGAACGCAACCACACCAAATTCAACACCAAACCAGATTTATAAAAATCCCAGGCAAGTGTTTATCTTTCTTATTTCGTTGATGCATCATCCATATTAGTTTAGGAGTTATTAGGATGAGATTTATGAAAGAAAAACCCAATTTGAGATGGGAAATTTTCATCTGGTGATGATTTATTTGATATTCTGGAAACCCTTTGTCATGTAAAGGATTAAGAGTTTGATTAAGAAAAGAGTTCTAATCAGATACAAACACTAAAACATTTATTTCGGACCGTTGGAATTGGATGAAATTTTACAAAGAATTAACTGAAGACGATAGAAAGCTACAAAAAAAAATTCAGCCCGATCGGACCGTTCAATATTTTTTAATATTTTTTTTTGCTAGACAGTTTTATGTTTTGAGGACTCTTAGAGATAATAAAAATTCAATTAAAACTCCATTTTAATTCCGATTTCAAAACCGTTTGAAATTCTCATCTTTGAAAATAAATTTCAAAATCCTTTAATGTAAGGCGAAATCTATATTTTTGGGATATTTTGCATAAGGGATAATGTAAGTATATATTAAAGGGGAGAGACACGTAAGAGAGAGTTATGTTGGAACATAAATAGATATCTACTGAATTGTACATTTGGAAGAATAGAGTCCATGAGGGTTACGTAGTAAGTTGGAAAAACCCTTTGAATTAAAGTTAGAAACGAACCATTATACTTGATAAATAATAATGGGAAAATAAGGATAAATGTTGTGAATGTGGGTTATTGGATAAACCTAAATTGATATAATAAAAGTGGTATATTTATATGATTGTGTATGCATATATTATATACTTGTGAAAATCATGCCCGCGCTACTTGCTATCCCCGAGGTTACCGCGCTGGGATGATCTTATCTCGTGTGCCTTATGGGAATTATTGACTCGAACCCTAGAAGATAGGAATCCTAGGTACAGGCTATCGAATCGGTAGTCACGGTCCTAAGAGACGTGAGGGTATGTACTGACCTCTTGGACTTGGAAACTATGCTTCGCCTCAATATTGTTTGGATAGCAGAGTATGCCCGCACCATAATTTTTATGTGGGGTGCTATTATGATATATATATTATACGAGTAGTTAATATATATATGAAATTCTGAAATCTGGAACTGCCTAATGTGATTTGATATGTAGGACATGGTTGATGACTCACATTATAAATAATTGTTTTGAGAAAGTATAATATGACACTGGAAAACTTTATTGATTAATAAAGTTAAAAGGAGAACCTTGGTTACAAATTGAAATCTTACGTTTTAAATACTTGTGTTGTTCAGTTGTAAATCCTGCGAATAACCTAAGATAAGTTAAATCATTGGGGAAAGATATTGTGGTATATGACGAGATAGACCATTGGGAAGGTTAGTGTGATAGGTGTTCACATTAGAAGAGAGGTGAGAATTTCTCAAGAGAGTGTCGCACTAATATGTTGTTGCATTAGCCTGTAATCAATTTAAATACTTGCTAAACGAATTTTTAAATCATATACACTATCGGGCTCTGACCCGTTTCTATTTCCTTTTCTCTCTTGTATATATATGTATGTATTACAGGTGCCCAGCCACAGGGGCGTCTTACTTAGGATCCTTTGGAAGGAACGTGTTGCAGCTTAGGTGGGAGTTGCAGGCCTGTTGTTTAGACGACTTCATCCATTTGATTCTACTTCTAGTTCAGTTTTATCCAGCAGGGGCATGTGTCGCCCTCTTTCTATTATTTAGTTGGTATTGTCAGAGATTGAAATTTTTACTTTCAGTACCTTTATTTCGGGATTTATTACTGTCAGGATGTTTTCCTTTAGTGTTGTAAAGGTTGGGATTTATTATTGATGATTAAATTCGTGTATGTTCAATTCTATTTTTATTCTTAATGTGTGACTCTTTAGATGTTAATGGTTTAAGGTTTTATAACCAGATTTAATAAAATGAGAATAAGGTTTTAAATGGTTTTGACACTTAGCTTAATTATTTAGGGTGTTTAAATTGGAAAAGTATTTTTACGACAGGGATGTTAAGAATGAACCAACTGTTCACCTTAATTTTAATTTAATAAAGGAATGATCGCCCAGTATTTAATTAGGCGGGGTGTCACACGCACTGCAGCTTAGGTGGGAGTTGCAGGCCGCTTGCTTAGACGATCTCATTTCTTGATTCCACTTCTAGCATTATTTTATCCAGTTGGGCATGGGTCGCCCTTTTCCATTATTCAGTTGTTCTATTGGATATTATGATTCGTTTATTTACAGTATTTATACTTTGGAATTTATTATTGTCGGGATGTTTTTCCTTTAAGTTTTAAATGTTGGAATCAATCAGTTGGATGTTTGATTGTTTGGATTATATGTTCCAGAATGGTTGTTGTGTGATTCTTTAACTATGAAATATGTAAAGTTTCAAATGTTGATTTTTAAAATAAAATTTGGAAAGAAATGTCTAAAATGATTTTGACACTTAGCTTAATTATTTAGGGTGTTTAATTGAAAAAATTATTTTTACGACAGTGACGCTAAGAATGAACCAACCGTTCACCTTGATTATAATTTAATAAAGGAATGGTCACCCGGTGTTTAATTAGGCGGGGTATCACAGGTGGTATCAGAGCATCAGGTTCTAGTGTCTTTAGGATCTGTACGGCTTATTTCGCTTGCAGCTTAGCGTTGTTGCTATAGAGCCCTATTTTAGGATTGTTATATTCTTGCTTTTACGATTACGTCTTCAGCTATTTGAGATTTGATAATAACTATAGACTAATAAATTTCTTCACATTTCAGATGCCTCCGAGACGTGCCCCAAAGGATAGGCGTGCCCAAGTCGAGCAACCAGTAGCTCCGGCTCAGGGAATGATGAACGTAAATGAGGTAGCCGCCATCGTTGCTCATGCAGTGAATGCCACGCTAGCGGTAGTACAACAGGCTCCACCACAAGTTCAGGCAGTGGCGCCAGTATCGGCACAACTTCCATCTGCATGGGAGCGAGTTAGGGATGCCTTTCAGAAGGCGCATCCCCCTGAGTTCTTGGGTAGTTCAGATATCATCATTGTCAGCCAGTGGAAGAAAGATATATAGAGGCATCTGCGTATGTATGAGTGAACAGACATGCAAAAACAGTTGTTGGCTTCCTTTAAGCTAGTGGGGCCACTTTGCAGTGGTGGAAGTCCACCACTACCTTGGAGGAGAGGGATGTTATCCCGATTCAGTCATTCTGGGAGCGGTTTGATCGCAAATATTTTCCATCTGCCGTGCAAACTGAGATGAGGCGGAAATTACTGAACTTGAAGCAGGAAAATTCTACTGTTGCTGAGTATGAAGAGGAGTTCACAAGACTTCTCACTATAGTGCCAGATGAGGCACCCACTGAGAGTAAGAAGATACTATTATTTGTGGACGGGTTAGCTTGGAGGATCCGTCAGCACCTTATAGGGAATCTGTCTCTGAGTACCTACACAAACGTACTCAATGCTGCCTTACTACACTGTCAGGATCACCGCTTCCATCTGCAGGGAAGCAAGTGAGCAGGAGAGTCCAGCCAGCAGGGCAGGACAGGGGGTAGTGGTGCTAGCGGAGCACCGACATCTCAGGGGAAGACTCGCTAGCATGAGTAGAGTTTCCATCAGGGGGACCCTGCCAAGCTGTTTCGATCAGGTGATTCCAGGCAGGGATTCGAGGGATTTAGGCAGGGTCAGCAGGGCCAGCCTATCTATCAGTGCCAACATCGTCAGCCGCAGGGGCAGCAGCAGGGCTATCAGGGCCAATAACGATTTCAGCAGGGCCAATGGCGGGGTGGTAACGATCAACAGGGTCGTAATTAGCAGGGACAGGGGGGAGGAAATTTTAAAGGGATGATACTTCGAGTGTGGTAAAAATGGCCACAAGCGCCAGGATTGTCCAGAGGGTGATAGGGCCCCATAACAGCAGGGTGCCCGTAATAAATTACAAAGGCCACTTTTTCCAGCCGCCCTCCCAGCACCAGCTCAGGTACCAACCCTACCAGCCATTCCAGCCGCTCCAGTGCAGCAGGGGCAGTTACAGTACGGACGTGTGTATAACGTCCACCAGGCAGCAGCTCCACAGGCACCACTCGCGATTGAGGGTATGTTTCCTATCCATGGTACTATGGGTCGGGTTTTATTTGATACTGGAGCGACACACTGTTTTATAGCTACCCATTTTGCGAAGGCTTTAGGGTTATTAGCCACAGCAGGGAGCACTGTAACGTGTGTAGACTCACCACTGGGAAATGGATCGTTAATTTTCTTTATATACCGGGGTGTGGGAGTAGAGATTGGTAGTTTGGTATTACCAGCAAACATGTTAGTCTTATATATGCATTTGCACGACGTTATTATTGTTATGGATTGGCTCGCGGCTTATAGAGCCATGATAGATTATTTCGGTGGCAGTATTATCTTTGTCATTCCGGGGCAAGAGATGTTTGTAGTGGCGATGCCTCGCCCAGAGGGAGGCTCGATCGCTCATTTATATTACATAAAGGAGGATACCTCTAAGGAGGTCGTGATTCCCTTAGACTCGATCCCAGTTGTTCGTGAGTATTATGATGTATTTCAAGAAATACCAGGCCTACCCCCCAGTCGAGAGATAGATTTTATCATAGATTTATTATCGGATACTCGACCGATAGTACGTGCTCCATACCGTATGGCTCCGGCGGAAATGCGTGAGTTACGGGATCAGATAGAGCAATTGTTAGGCCAGGGTTTCATTCGTAGGAGTACCTCACCTTGGGGCGCTCCAGTGTTATTTGTGAAAAAGAGAGATGGTTCACTGAGGCTATGTGTGGACTACCGAGAACTGAACAAGGTCACGATACGGAACAAGTATTCGTTACCTCAAATCGATGATCTGTTTGACCAGCTGAGGGGAGCAACTTTCTTTTCGAAAATATATCTGAGGTCAGGGTACCATCAGCTACGTATTAGGGAGAAGGATGTTTCAAAGACTGCTTTCTTGACGAGATATGGGTCCTATGAATTCAGAGTGATGCCATTTGGACTCACAAATGCTCCCGTCGTATTCATGGACTTGATGAACCAAGTGTTCTGAGAGTTCTTGGATCAGTTTGTCATCGTCTTCATAGATGACATGTTGATATATTAACACACCGAGGAAGAGCATGTCGAGCACTTGAGACAGGTTCTTTAGACTCTACGAGAGCATCAGTTGTATGCTAAGTACGAGAAGTGTGGGTTCTGGTTACGAGAAGTGCAGTTCTTGGGGCATGTTATTTCTGAACAGGGGATAGCAGTTGACCCGAGTAAAGTGTCAGCAGTGAGAGAGTAGGAACAACCCACGACACCGACGGAAGTACGTAGTTTCTTGGGATTAGATGAATACTATAGGAGATTCATTCGGGGGTTTTCCAAAATAGCGAGTCCATTGACGAATTTGACTCGCAAGGGGATACCATATGTTTGGGACGATGCGTGTCAATTGGCCTTCGACGAGCTGAAAGACAAGCTTACTTCGACAACGATCCTTGCTTTACCTAAGCTAGGCATGGAGTATATGGTTTACACCGATGCCTCTTTACGGGGACTCGGGGGAGTACTTCAGCAGAAGGAGAAGGCGATAGCTTTTGCCTCTCGCAAGCTTAAGTCGCACGAGAATAATTACCCCACACACGACCTAGAGTTAGCAGCGATCATTTTTGCATTGAGGATATGGAGACACTTTTTATTGGGGGAGAAATTTCGCTTGTTCACAGACCACAAGTCACTGCAGTACCTGTTCACTCAGCGAGAGATGAATATGCGCCAACGCAAGTGGTTAGAGTTTGTGAAGGACTATTAGTTCGACATACAGTACCATCCGGGGAAGGCTAACGTAGTTGCTGATGCGTTGAGCCGTAGACCAGTGGATGATGTAGCGGACGTCTGGAAAGCAAAGTGGAAGGAGTTGGGTCTCAAGGACGCAGTAGCCCGTTCCCTCATATCTATCATGACAGTGACACCCGAGATTATTACGAGGGTAATATAGGCACAGATCGCAGACCCATTTTGCCAGGAGCAGATTGTACGAATTTTAGCTGAGGGTACTGAATCCTATTCTGTTAGTTCTGATGGGGGCTTGAGGTTTAATGGGAGATTGATGGTTCCAGAAGGAGCAGACTTACGTCATGCAGTGATGACCCAGTCTCACGGGTCCCGATTTACGGTGCATCCTGAGGAGATAAGATATACCAGGATATGAGGCGGAAATACTGGTGGAGTGGGATGAAAAAGGACATTTCTGATTTTGTGTCCAAGTGTTCTAAATGCCAGCAGGTAAAGGTGGACCACCAGAAACCATCAGGGTTGCTTCAGCCATTGGAAATACCCGCGTGGAAGTGGGAGAGTATTTCTATGGATTTTATTACTGGGTTGCCTACATCAAAGCGGGGCCACGACTCCATTTGGGTGATTGTGCACCGTTTGACCAAGGTGGCTCATTTTCTGCCTGTACGGACAGACTATTCCACGGGTCAGTATGCTCAGTTGTTTATTGCTGAGATTGTCAGATTACATGGGGTGCCCCTGAATATTGTGTCAGATAGAGACAAGATTTTCATATCGCGTTTCTGGGAGAGCTTTCAGGAGGCCATGGGTACAAAGTTGAGGTTGAGTTCATATTATCACCCACAGACAGATGGGAAAATAAAGCGTACTAATCAGATGTTAGAGGATATGCTACGCATATATGTCCTTGATTTTGGAGGAGTTTGGGAGCCACATCTTCCACTGGTAGAGTTCGCTTATAATAACTCTTATCAGTTCACGATTGGCATGGCTCCATTCGAGGCTTTGTATGGCAGGCCTTGTTGTTCCCCAACGTGTTAGCTAGAGGTGGGGGATAACAAGTTGCTCGAACCAGAGGTGATTCAGGAAACCTCCGCGAGGATTGAGATTATCAGGAGTCGCATTCGGGTAGCCCAGGACATGCAGAAAAGCTACGCCAATGCAAAACTGTTCTTCCGAGAGTTTAACGTGGGGGACCGAGTATTACTATGTGTATCTCCTATGAAAGGAGTGATGAGATTCGGGAAGAATGGGAAATTGGCCCCGAGGTACGTGGGACCATTTCCCATCATCGAGAGGATTGGGCCGGTAGCATACAAATTGGGACTGCCAGAGCATTTACATCGCATTCACGATGTATTCCACGTCTCGTCGTTGAGATGATACCTTCGGGATGACATGGACCATACCCATATCGCAATTGAGGAGATTGACTTACAACCCGACAACTCTTAAGAGGAAAGACCAGTGGCTATCCTAGACCATAGCGAAAGGAGATTAAGGTCGAAGGTAGTTCCACTTGTACGGGTCCAGTGGGAGCATCATAATGTGGAAGAATCCACCTGGGAGCGCGAGCCAGATATGCGCGAGAAATACCCTGATTTATTCTTACCAAGTATACCTTATTTTCCGAATTTCAGGACAAAATTCCATTATTATGGGGGAAGTATGTAATACCCCGTATTTTTATGCTTTATAAATTTGGGGATTTATTAAATTTGATGTGAATTATTGATTTAATATAAATTTGTAACACCCCGCCTAATTAAATACCGGGTGGCCAGTCCCATACCAAATTAAAATAGAATATACAGTTGGCTCATTCTTAGCATCACTGTCGAAAATATTTACAACTCACCCAAAACTCAATTAAGCTGTTGTTAAAAACTTTCCAAATTTAAATTTCAACAAAACCATTTTTAGTTTAAGAATAACACTACACATTTTATTCTACAATACTCATAACACAATAAATAACACAAAAGAATTTAAATGCAATTGGAATAAACATTACCAAATAATATAAATCCTTTACAATAATCCCAACAATGCTTAATGTATTAAAAAGTCCCGAATACAATAGTATTTGTCCTCTATAGAAAAGATAACTGAATCCTTTGGGCGACATGCCCTAACTAAGAATACTGTGAATCAAAAGATGGAAGGCGTCTGCAAAAACTCCATAGCTCCATAGCTTGTCATAATCCGCTAAAGTTGGCGTCCCTATTGCTGGACACCTGATATAGAGATACAATAGAAGAGAAATATGCAAGGAAACGGGTCAGAGCCCGAATGTGTAGATTATTTTTAAAACAACAAGTATTTAACAAGTGCAATAAAGCATTTATTATGTACATGTTAGATCCAACTCTCACTTGCAATTCTCACCTCTCAACTAGAGTGCACACTTAACGTTTCCTATTAACCTCTTAGTCAATGGTTCCTCTTTTCTAGTCTCCATATTATAATTCCATTCCCATATCATAATCCCCGTATATCCCATACCATACGTCACATTATTATTCATTTACATTTCTCCTTTATATGATTAGTTTCTCATTAACATGAATCATTACTCATTAATATGAATCGTTTCTCATTAACATGAGTTAAGCTTTTCAATTCTATAAGCATAAACACTCATTAACTTAATTCCATTATCTTTCTCTATACACCGTTATCTACAATTATCACCGTAGATAGATTTAACCACAATATATCCATGTAACCATTTAATCCATTATATATATATTCATATATAATACGGCACCCCGAGTCACAACTGTGGTGCAATGCATTACTCTGCTATCATGTCCCATCATTGCAGGTCACCGAATAGGGGACTAAAGGTTCGGTAAGATTCCACGAACCACAAACAACAACAAACAAATTGGAGGCGAACATAGTTCTCGTATCCATGGGTCACGCACATACCTACGTACCCACAGTCAGCGGACTCATCAACTCCCCAATAAGTCTTTCATAGACCTATGTTCTCGAGCGACAAATCAAAGATCCCATGGATTCATCAGGATATGACTGCCCTCACGCGCAAACCTCCCACCGATAGCAAGTAAGCTAGGTATGTCATACACATAAATCATCAATAAATCAAATAGGTATTATCATACCTATAATATAATATCAATAAGGTAATTATCACTACCCTAAGATATTTCCCATACGTAGCATTATATCTCTTTTAAATTGCACGTATTAAAATACCATATCTTTACTTCATAATTTAATTATCCTCGCATCCTATAACATCTCTCCACTCCCGACGTCGTTAAGGTTCATGCGCGGAGCGTCTCGCAAAGCGAAATCCAAACAAGAAACCCCTCCAATACACTACTACTTAACTTTGTCGATCGAGGAGGTCCAAAAACTTTAACTATGCGATCGGGATAACCTCATACCCTCTTTCAACCAAATGTGTTCTAAACTCCCATCTCACAAGATTCAAATAGGGTTTTCCTCATCTTATATTCAGTAAGAATTCACTAATATCCTACTGTTCCATAACATTATTTCTCCCGAACTACTACGAGTTTAGTTCTCCTTTTAACTAAGGTTAAAACCGATAGTTTCAAATCTCTTATAAATACATATTCTTTCACTTAAGATTAAACCCTCTTGTAAACTTAAGGATACCCAGGTGTTATATTCAATCACCCCTACTGGTCCTATCTTAAATCCTCATACATCCCCATTTGGAATTTAACAAATGAATCTAGCAACCGAAATTCCATTCAATATAATTTTCATCATTTAAATCACTCGAATCCAAATCAAATTAATTCAAATCTTATCAAGGGTTTACTGATATTTTCTAGGTCCCATAATCTCCAAATAATAATCACCAAAGATCCAAAAAAGGTTTGGGATAAGAATCAACATTTAAAAAGAAACAACTTTACATAATTTGGGGAGGTCGATCGATCGAAGGTAGGGGTCGATCGATCGATCCCTCAGGCCCAAGCCTGGTTTTTCTGCATTTCAGCAACTACGAGTTTCACCATTTTTACTCATTCAAACCTTCATATTAACCTCCAAAATGAGTTATAATTATTACTACATGATATGCCAACATATATGAACGATTTCCAGTACTCTAAACATGGGATTGGATTAAAAAGCATGTTTATCTCCTTATTTCCAGAAATTTATCAACATATCATCTTCAAGAACACATGAATGGTTTTCATAGTTTCTTTAACAGATTCATGACTATTTCGTGGATTATTATCAACCTAAAACATGAGTTTAATTCCTATATCATTTTAGTTTCCATAAATCCATTTAATCACTCCATTATTTCTTCCAAACATGAATAATCTTCTCTTTTCATACTATTCTAACATGGACAATATACGAACTTAAATTGCCATTATCAAACACTTGCCTTTTCTGTAGGTCTGATCCTTTCGTGTAGTATATCTCAGTTGGTTGTCCCTTCTCCGGTCAAACTCCGGTGGTGGTTGGTGGTGGTGAACCTTGGTTCTTGTTCTTCTCCTTCCCAAGTAGGCTTTTCCCTTCCCAAGCACTCTTTCACTCTCTCTAGGAAGATGACTTCTCTATTTTGTGTAGAGGAGATGAATAAACCCCATACACTTAATCTACCAATACTTATAATAGTACCAAATCCGAAATAACTATTCATCCCCCCTAGAAAAATGACCAAAATGCCCTTTCGGGTTGTCTATTCATTTCCAAATGACCCGAGACTCAAAATTAACATCCAAATAGACTTTTCTGACTATGTCGAACCTTCTAGACGCAACGACGCAGTCGAAATGACTATAAGGTCGATAGAAAATAAATTTACTTTTTTTTAATTTAATAAACTAGTCCCGACACGTCCCATACCGCGTCTGACTAAAAATATAAATTACCGAATTTATATCATACAGTCATATCAATGACATCACATTCATATATTACCTAAATATCTTTAAGTAATATTCAGAATCATCCATTTTAATATCCACCATCCGGATAAAACCCAAATGAATTAATTAATAATAAAATCCAATTAATCCATTAATTTAAAATATAACCCATTTTAAAAGCCATTTAAAATTACGGGATATTACATAATCCGAAAATTAATTATTTTTAATTACTAACGTGACGAGAGTTAGTAATTATTGAAAACTTGTTGAATATTACTAATGAGCAAATAATATATAAAATTTGTTCTATTAAATGTCACGAGTGAATAAAATGATAATTTTAGAAATTTAAGTCGGGACGCGCCCGTGTCGTGTCGGGACTAAATTTTGATTAATAAAAGTGAATAAACTATAAGTCACCCATATGGTCATTTCGAGTGCGATAAAGTGTCCGGAAGGGTCGAGATAGTCAAAATAATATACCCGGAGGTTTAGTTTGGGTCTCGGGGTGTTTTTAGACTTAATTAACACCCCGGGAGAGCGTTTTAGGCATTTTGTATTTTTGGCCTTGGAAACCTACTAATTTTCTAGGTTATATCAGATGCTTAAGGTTGTCTTATAGGGTTAACACAACCAAAAATAAGAGACGGCCATTGGAGAAGGAAGAGAAGAGCTTACCAACGAGTTCTAGGCCAAGAACCCCTCCGTTTGCACCGCCGTCACTGCTAAAAGTTAGATCGCGCAACGAGGATCACCACCACACTGATTTCATCCACAAATCAGAAACAAAAATTCCCAAGCAAGTATTTATCTTGCTTAATTTAGTTAATGCCTCATTCATATTAGTTTAGGGTTGATTAGGATGAGTTATTATGAAAGAAAACCCATGTTGGAGGTTAGAAATCGCATGTTGTAGAGATATAAACCTCATTCTGGAAATTCCCTTCACATGTAGAGGTTGAACCACGAATTTACATTGGATTAGAAGTAGAAATTCTAGAAAAAGAATGAGAAGAATTAAGTTAAAGAAGTTTTTAGGGTTCATGAGAATTATATGAATTTTTCCCCTTTTAATCCATGAAACTTGTTGAAAATTTGCATGCCTTACGTAGAATATTGTTTATTTGGGTTTATAATGATTGCGGTATAAATTTCTGGGAGTTTGGGAGTTAGAAATTTGGATTTGGATGATTTTGGATGATAATCCCCGTAACTGGTATTCTGCAGTTTTCGCCATACCTGCTTGATCGATCGAACCAAGAGCTTCGATCGATCGACCCCTTTCTATCGATCGATCGACCCCTCCTGGGAAAAACTAGATTTTTCCTTACGTTGACCTAATCCGATTAAATGCGTAATAAATCATGACTAATGTTATTAGAACATAATGAAACATAAAAAGGACCAGTAGGGTCAAGGTAAACCCCGTTTGGTGGAACTTTAATGCAATGGGAAAATGAAGGGTAAACGGGAAAGATTCATACCTAAGAAATTTAATGTGTGTAGATTTAATAATCGAAATATCTAGGAGTTGGATTAGAAGGTAATAGAGAGGACCTACTGAATTTGTACTTAGCCAAGGAAAATACTTCGAAAGATGAGATGTGAGTTAGAATAAATTAAATTTCGAAAATAAAAATTAATAAGTTCGTTATAAGAAATAATCGAATAAAAATGTACCAAGAATGGAATAATGTAATGTTGAACAGTGGGCGTATCTAACTTATGAATGTGAATAGTTATATATCTATATGACTCTATGATTTATCATATGTTTTATATGTGTGTAAAAATCATGCCCGCGCTACTTCCTATCCCTGAGGTTACCGCGCTGGGACAGTCTTATCTCGATGGGACCTTTATGGGGGATATTGACTCGTACCCTAGAAGATAGAAATCCTCGGTACAGGCTATCGGATCGATAGTCAGACGGTTTAAAGAGACGTGAGGGTATGTGCTATCCTCTTAGGATTTGGAACTATGCTTCGCCTCATTTTGTATGTGTTTTGTATTAATACAGTTCGAGAGTGATTCCGAACTAGTATTTCCCTTAGTACGAGTGATACGGGGATTGGATAACAGAGTATGCCCGCACCATAGATTTTATGTGGGGTGCTGTTAGAATATATATATTATATGAGTATTATATATATATATATTTGAAATCTGGAAATTTGGAAACTACCTGTTGTGATTATGGTATGTAATAAAAGAATAATTATTTCAACTGGGAATGAGTGTTTGAAAAGTATGATATATTACTGGGGAACTTTATTATCACATAAGGCTTATGTAAGAAATGTACGGTTAAATAAGATCAACCTCCTTAACATTGGAAATCGTCAACATGAAATCTTACGAGTAACTTAAGATAAAAGAAGTTAAACTGTTGGGGAGATTAGGGCGATAGTTGTGCACACTAGAAGAGAGGTGAGACGTTCTCAAGAGAGTGTCGATACTAATATGTCGTTGCATTAGCCAGTAAACATTTTAAATACTTGCTAAACTAAATTTTTTTTAAACTGTTTTACCATCGGGATCTGACCCGTTTACTGTTATCTCTCCTCCCTTGTATATATATGTATATATTACAGGTGCCCAGCCACAGGGGCGTCTTGCATAGGATCCTTTGGAAGGAACGCTCTGCACCTTAGGTGGGAGTTGCATGCCTCTTGCTCTGACTATCTCATTTCTTGATTCCACTTCTAGCATTATTTTATCCAGTTGGGCATGTGTCGCCCTTTTCCATTATTCAGTTGTTCTATTGGATATTGTGATTCGTTTATTTACAGTATTTACACTTTGGAATTTATTATTGTCAGGATGTTTTTCCTTTAAGTTTTAAATGTTGGAATCAATCAGTTGGATGTTTGATTGTTTGGATTATATATTCCAGAATGGTTCTTGTGTGATTCTTTAACTATGAAATATGTAAAGTTTTAAATGTTGATTTTTAAAATAAAATTTGGAAAGAAATGTCTAAAATGATTTTGACACTTAGCTTAATTATTTATGGTGTTTAATTGGAAAATTTATTTTTACGACAGTGATGCTAAGAATGAACTAACCGTTCACCTTGATTATAATTTAATAAAGGACTGATCACCCGCTATTTAATTAGGCGGGGTGTCACAGTATCATATTAATATATCTATATGACATTCAGTGATTATACAATTACATCACCTCAAGTAGAATTCCATATAACTTTAGTAAAGATGATGAGATGGCATCCATGTTGATTAAGTTATAAACATTCATTCATAGAAAACTCTTCGTATGGAATTTTTAAATGAAACTAAATATTAAAAAAATTACACTTATCAATATATATACTCATGGAACATGGAATCAAACTACCCTGTGTAATAAGGATATATGAATATTCTTTCACGAGGTATCTAATATGGCGTCAAATTATTGTCATCTATTCTTAACCATTATAAAATTATAAATTTTACAAATATAGATTTTCAACCTCACTAATATGAATATATATATATATATATATATATTCCAAAACAAGTAACGGTGCAATTTTTAAGTTTTCTAGAGCGAGATATGACTATTTCTTTAAAAATAATAAATATGTCCCACAAGCTCCTATATTGTGCAGTCAACTTTTTGAAAATTTAATAATTTTTCTACATTATTACCTTTTATGATTTTCATATAATTTTCAATAAACATATTGAATAATACTAAGTTATATTTTAATAATTTTTTGAGTTCATATTCTATGTCGAAAGGTCCATCAAACTCAGGTTATATACAAACAATAATTATGCACCAACTTATAAACATCACCCAAGTCTATCTACAAGGAGTTTAATTCTAATTTTAGGATATGAATTGTATATATGAGTCTAGTTTCATCTCCAACTGGAATGACTCAATTCCATAAAGTATACGAAAAGTAATTGAAGTTTTAATACTAGGGAGTTTTATGCAAAGCAATATGGCTTCCACATACAACTTGTTTCAAGAATGAGCATATCCATACAAAGGAGGATGAAAGTTTAATCAACAGTTGATGATTTCTAGAATCTCAATAAGTATAATACAATAATAAAACAAGATTAAAACATAAAGTTACCTTGAGGACACTTATATGATTTTATTTGAACTTTTATAGCTTTTCTTATCTCATTTTCTTCCTTAAGCTTTTCCTTTCTCTCTCATTAAGACAAAACCTCTCTAATCGGAAATAAGGGTTCAAGATGAAGAATAAGGACGTCATATTTAGGGGTATAACTCAGCCAAATATGATGCCCTCTTCAACCACTCAAAATAAAATATTTAGTGCACTAAAAGAAAAAATGCAACTTAAAAGGATGGACAATTTTGCCATTGGTTCATAATTTCGCTATAACTTCTTACTCGGAAGTCTGTTTTGACACGCCGTTTGTTGAGTTACAAACCTAACTCTGAGATCTACAACTATTAATTTTTTTCTTGGCTAAATTATCACGTCATACAGGTCAAAACTATTCTCTAACATGGAAATTCCTACCGAAACCTTGGAATTTTGTCATCTGCAACTAACTTAAAATTTCATAATTATTGAAGGTACAAATAGACAAAAAAATATGATAACATAACATACATTATATATATATAAAATCATGATTCAAATAAAAGTGATCAGGGTTGTATTCAGGTTATCACACACCACGTTTATTTAGAGACTCGAATTATGCCATCATGGAATTTTCACATTTTTGCAAATATATTATCAGTTAACATTCATTTATAGTACATGAATATGTAGTATCATTTATCTTGTATATGTATAAAACATAAAAATCTCATTAATATTAGGTACCTTTGTGTACTTCAGGGTATGTATAGTCACTTCATGGGCTTATGTCATTCATAGGCAATAACCTCTTATGGAATTTTAGAGAAACTAAATCTTGTGTTCATAACTTCTTCTGGAGCGTTACGTAAAACCTCTTTTAAGCATTATTTGGGCATGCTTTTATTTGACTTTCACGATTATGGAGTGAAGTAGTTGGGACTTATAGTGTGCCATGCTTTTTGCATGCAACAAATTTATGCTCTGCCGAATTTATTGTGTCTCACTGAGATAATGATTCTGACAAGCACATTTGCAACTAGTTCATGTTACTGCATCCGACATTTTAATTTTCATAATCATTTGATGTTGTAGTATCATTTTGCACTTTATTTTTGCATTAAGCGAAACATGGGATTAAATGAGACAAAATAAATTATTCCACGATAATATTTGTCGATCTTTAGGACCGGATTGTTTTTTAGGAATAATTTGTACTAAGGTTACGCATTCCCCTCCGCCTAATGGTGGAAAGAGTGTCTCATCAAAATAAAATTTTGTAAAATACAGGTTAAATACTATGTCTGTCATTGGTTCAATGGAGGGTGAATCATAAGTATCATATATATATATATATAAAGAGGTCAAGAACACTGATATAAAATAAAATAATAGAGAGAATTTCAAAAAGAGAATAAACTTTTCATTCCATTGGTATCTCAATCCTCAAAGGATATCACCCTTATTTATAGTACAAAGTAAAGCATCCCAAAACGCCCCTTCATAAGTGTATAATACAAGTGGGCATCCATTAACATATATTTTATAACAGAAATTCATCATTTGGCATTCAACATATGACATTAAAAGTCGATTACATTCTGAAATGCTTAATGATGAATGATGATTTTTTAATGAAATTTAATTGTAGTTTTATCCCTAAAGAACACTAATATAAAATTGATCAATAAATAATTATTAATGGTAAAATGGTTAAATTACCTATATTTAGCATTCAACACGATATTAGTTTAAACAAACAACATATATCCATGGGTTGATTTTGACAAGAAACAAACACATTTTTTAGCATTTAATGTAACGCCCTGACCAAGATTTATGGGTTACCCGTTAGTCAACCTGGTCCGACCCGAGCATTAGGTGTGAAGTGCAATTGAATAACCTACATGATGTTGCTAGTACAGTTTTATTTTAATTAACATTTCACTTATTTAACATGTGATTCTAATTTCAAAATAAACTACGTGTGGGATCCATAGGGAGCACTCTGAAGTCCAAGTAAATAGAATTGCTAACGTAAAACAAATAAAGTATACTTACATGTATAACGCCCTCAAAATATGAACCTGTACCCAACCTATTATAACAAAGTGAGGGTGTGAGCCTAGAAATATACAAAGCAGTATAGAAACGAACGACATAAAAGATACTCACATGCTATAACCACATGCATACGAAAACATATATGTGTCTCTCTCTATATATATACCCTTGAAAAATACATTTTCCAATGTAGTAACCATTTTACTTCCGAAAACTTTACTTATCCAGATTAATTTACCTTAATCTTGTGAAATTATTCTTTTAGTCATACTTAGCATTTCTCACTTTATTAAACGCATCCGGTTCAACACTTGATACCATCACTTTGATTTATCCGAACCCATTCATTTACCAAAGTTACCCTTTATCAATTTATTTCAATACACTTTAATATTTTCTTTGAAACTCACCCTTTCAATACACGCAAGCATCATGTTAGAAAATACTTATTTGTCATTTGAAAACCTTTTTCAATACATATTTATGCAACTTATGGGTCTAACCACTAGGTTGCTTAATCACCAATTTACCCACTTTCTTTACCTTTTTCCCTTATTTTATAGGCATTAAAAGATTTACGCATTTACTTGTCCATTTCACATTCATAGGAACATTTGTTATATTCATTCAAGTTAGGTTGTATTAACACATTTTACCACACAACCCATTTCTTGACATGTTCGAACTTTTCTTTGTCTTTTCTCGAAATTTTCCTACACCGCATACTTTCACGGGCTCCACACCGCCGGCTATGCACACAATATGCTCTGTCCAGTGATTTAGGGGTTTTCACCCAAGGGATCCGGGCTCTTCTTGATATATCCCGGTGTCATCCGAGTTCTTTTTATGTGTTTTAATATTTTACAAATGTCCATATTATTCTACTTCCCTTTTTACCTGACCGAAGCCAAAACCCAAGACTTTAGCGCCCCATCTTGTGTTACACTTTAAAAATTTATCATTTCATGTCCTTTACACTTTATACTTGATTTTATTCCAAAAATCATATTTATTTAGTACCACTTTGTGAAACAACACTTTTCAACATTTTTATTTCATAAAAATGTTCCACTTACGTAAAATTACCATTTTACCCATTTGTTTCCAAAATCACCTTTTATTCCATTTTCACAAGTGTTAATTTCCCAAAAACACTATTAAGTCATCCACACTAACTATTTAAGTGTTTTTAACCCTTTAACACCTTTTTACACTTAAAGTAATATTCTACTTAATTGGAAACACTTTTACACCTTATATTCTTATTTAATTCCATAAGTGTTAATCTTTTACAACATTACTAAGTTATATATTAACTTTTCCATGTTTACCCATTAACACTTCATGAACATTTTTATCAACATTTTTTCAAAACGCACATTACTTTGCTTTCTTCATTTAAGAAATCCATTTACATTTAAGACTACTTTTCATAAGAAAATAACATTTCTTTTATCAACACATGTAGTGTTATTATCTCATATTTATAATATCCAAGGTTCTAAAAAATGCGGGGCGTGATTGAGGCGTGGAGGCCAAGCCTGAAGCCTTAGAAGCCTAGGCGTCAAAAGGCATGAAAAGGCGTTTAGCCTTTCTTAATATATTTTAATGTTTTTTAACCATAACAAGGCTATTAAAATACAAAAATTGCACATATCATAAAAATATGTCTGAATATATGCAAATTAAAATACTATTTGATTATTTTGGATGAGATAATGGTTTGGTTTGTAAACAAATTCTTTAAAAGGCGACATCGTTTCACTAAATCATTGTTGTTTTTAGAAAAAAGTGCGCTTTAAGGGTTTCTCCCAAGCCTTAAGCCTAGGCGGGTTTTTTAGAACAGTGATAATATCCTTTAGTCCCAATTTTGCACACTTTGAAGACTAATATTCTAACTTTTCTTTCCAACAGAACTTTCATTAAACTTGTTCATATATTTATTATCAAAATACTATAAATTTATATGCATGAGAAAGTAGACTTTAAATCCTAACATCTTAAATGAGTTAAATATGCATTTCATCCTAGGAATTTATACCATTTGCAACAACACATGCATTTTAAGTCATAAGGGCATTTATAATTTCTTTAAACTTAACAAATATCCATATTTCATAGCATTTTTTTCGCAAGAAGCTTAGAAATATTTATTTTATAATTATTTTGGCAAGATTACAATCATTTCAAATATTTTATTCCATAAAATATTTAACACCAAACTTTTAAAAATTCCAAGACTTGACATTCTTTCAAATATTGTATTCCATAAAATATTCAACATCAAATTTCAAGAAATACATCATTTTCAGAAAATGCCAACTTTAATCTTTCAAACCTTGGAATATTTATCCATTATTATTTTTCAAAAAAATCATATTTTCCTATATTTTTATTCCATAAAAATATTTTTTTATTTCTTTCACTAGAAAACTCATCATCATTCTCATAATAATCCTACTCTTAATATTCAACAATAACAAGACTACAATATACACCAAATAAAGTCTTATATATAAAGAGTAGATTATACCACCTTAAATGGAGCTCTAATGAGTGGAAGGAATGGATAATCAATGAAGATGATAACCCCCACCTCCTAAGTTGGCCTTAAGAGGGGTTGTTCAGCTCCACCAATTCTGTCTCCAATATATTCCCATAAAAACCCTCTTCAACCCCTCCAACAAACATATTCATCTTCTTCAAAACTCCCAACAAACATCTTCATACTTCGTATCTCTATCTTAACAGTGGAGAAGAATAGGTATTTTTGGTGTGGGTGTAACTATTGCACTAAAGATAATCGGATGGCCTACCGACTTTTGAGGAGAGAAATGGTGAGAGTGTTTGAAAGATGTGGAGAAGACGGTAAAGGAAGTGGGTTTTTCTTCACCCCACGCCTCTCTCCCTTTCATATAAAATAAAGTCAACCCCAAAACCCAATAAAACAATCCCTCTGCTATATCTTAAAATGCCTGGCTCCAAGAGTTGGGATTAAAAATGATTAACGACTAAGAAGATGACAACAAAAGTGTCAGTTGGATTTTCATTAGGTGTCGTTAGAACGACAAGAGGTCCTCGTTCAAACGACCATGATTGCCATTCAAATGACCCGTTTGAACGATCGAAATCTCCCTTGAAGTCCTATCTTTCTAATTTTTGCACATTTGCCCCAACAACTTTTAAAGTCTTAAAAAGAGGCATCATATTTTATTCAAATGAAATAATATAAGTTCTATAACCAATAATTATTTTTATTTAATCCAATCTTTTACCCGTAAATTCCAAATAATTGTCATCGAGTCTCCAAATCAGTTTGATTAGGAATACAATCCGGTCATACCCATCCATTTCTAAATGTTTTCGTATTATCACAACTTTATACGGGGATTAAACAAATTATTTAGGGTGGGATATTACAAATTTCCCTTCTTGGGGAATTTTATCCCCGAAATTCCCAGTCCATCAGTCCTCAAACTCACGGCGTCCACCAAATTCCATAAAAACTTCCAAGGCAAAATCATTGAAACTCACGACACTAAGGTCACCTAATATATAGCATGCAACATGCTCTAATATTCACCATTTTGTCAGCCATGACACTACATAGTCGACTCCTAATCTCCACTCGCCTTATGATCAAGCCCAAACCATTCTTAGCACTACTTATGCTAGTACCTAATGCATACTGATGCCATTACGGGGGAACCCTTTCTAGCAGTCAACGCTTACCTAAGGCAAAACACACTACAACCAATCGTCGCATACATCCCTAAAAATTCAATTTCTAACTTAAGATCGTAGATCTCGTTGTTCCACAAATTGTCAGGCTATTCTAACTATGCGATTCGCATGGACTTGCCGAGAACCACACTAAGCCATTCCCTTATTCTAAGGAGAAATAATTCCATCATCGTAACCCGTACCACTGACTGTTGAGCCGGCCAGTCAAAAGTCCACTAGTTCTAAGAAATATCGCTACTACGAGTAAACCGTATGACCGAAAGTTTAGCCACCCGTACATAAAACTTTATGCGATCATAAGAATACCCCATATGGGTGAACCCAGTTATCGAGATGCATGGACCAAACTCGTTCCACCGCGCTCTCCTGGGATCAACCGCACCGTACCATGATATACCAAAAATATGAGTCACCATATAGGTGAGAATACTGATTCTCGATTATTGAAGCCGAAAGGAACACACTCGAGTCATATGGACAAGCAACCGTCCCGAGAAATTCCACCCATAGGAATTTGATTCTGACTTATGAAAACGAACCTATACCGTATACTTGAAGTCATACCACTTGTTGATGTAAAAAACTAGATCGCTCTAATTATTCAATCACAGATTAATACATAAGACAAAGATTTTTAAAGTGGTTCGGCTAGGAATAAAGCCTACGTCCACTGTTATGTTATTGCTGATTGTTTGCAGAATTCTTGATTACAAGTTCTCTCAAGAAATTTCGGTCCCCTTGAATGAGGATGATACAAGGTATTTATAGCCCTTAGGCTGTACATGAAAGGGTCGATACATTAAATGATATACATATGAAAGGGTAATACATTTAATGCAACGTGTGC
This sequence comes from Sambucus nigra, assembly GCA_949130495.1. Lineage (NCBI taxonomy): Eukaryota > Viridiplantae > Streptophyta > Magnoliopsida > Dipsacales > Adoxaceae > Sambucus > Sambucus nigra. The sequence goes on along the minus strand of OX422211.1, from coordinate 221,790,956 downwards.
GTCAAGATCCTAAACATTCAATGAATCATCGAACTGTTTGAATATCTGGCAATTAATGTTGGGGTCGAGGTGCAGCTCGAACCGCCTTAGTTTCTCGTTGATCAATAGTTCCTCGGAGCACTAGAGTACCTCGGAGTACTGGAGTTCCTCGGGGTGTCCTCGTTGCTCGGATAGAACATGAGTTGGTCAGGGAAATGAACTTCCTCGTTGCTATTGTGCCACGTAGACTGACACGTGTGTTTGTACTATTCGTCCACATCAGCATATTAATTTTGGTATCAACAGAAGCCCCCAATGTTTCATATTTCGAACTTTGAGGAGTATGGAACATTCTTTCTCGGTATGTAGCAGTATTGAAGATCTTCCTGGGTTTTAGGAGCATCGTATTTGAATTTATTTCCAAATTCATAGAATTCGCCTTTTTTCGAATTTTTAAGGGCGCTTCGATCTTTGTGCCATTTTTGTCCTTTTAGCCGCCGGAAGTTCAATAGTTTCTTTCGTGTAATCATTTCCTTCGCCGCTTCCCAAGGCAAAGTATTTAAACTTCTTAGGTAACCACACCGTCTTCTTCTTTTTCCAATTTCTTGCATTCAAGCTTTCTATTCTCTCCTTCTCTCTTGTGCGTTCATCCTTGTTTTCGTTCATTGTCAACATACCTCATTTCTTCCTGTAAGACCTTCTTTCTTTCTTCTCTTTTATTCAGTATGGTTTATATTGTGGAGTCTGTTGAGAAATTTCGTTCTGACTTTTCCATTCCTTCGTGGGTAACTCTAGAGGTTCTTTCTGAGCCTTTAGATTACTTTCGATTGGCTGAGGGACATTGGTTCCCCAGTCTATTTGTTGCTGAATATGGATTTTCTTTTCCACCAAACCCATTATGTCTTGAGTTTTGCCAGTATTTCAATCTTGTCCCTGCAAAAATAGCCCCAAATTCATGGAGAATAATTAATGGGGTGCATAAATTAAATATAACTCATGGGACTCGTATAGGGATCCCTGAAATTATGTACTGCTATAGATGGGCCATTTTAGATAATATTTATTATTTAAAAACTAGGTTTTTGAATAGGGCTCTTGTAGTTAACCTCCCCGATGCAAATAGAGATTATTTTGAACATGGGGTGGTTATTAAAAATTGGCAATATGCCCCTCTGGTTGGAGATGGAGTATACAATGGTCCCAGATGCCCCTTATATGGCAATGAGATAGGTTTATTTTTCATTTTATCTCTTTTCTGAATTTATGAATTCATTATGTTTGATAAAATGTATGACTGATATTTTGTTATGTATTTGTTTGCAGTTGAGAGTAAAAGAAAAACTCCAAAAGAGTCAGAGGTGAATATTAAACATCTGAAACTTATCTGGGGTTTGCATAAGACGGTTGCAGACGAGCACATCAGGTCTGCATCATATTTGCTGCAGTATAGGAGTTATACAACCTCTTATACTGCTCGCCCTGTTGAACCAGCTTCAACTCTAGAGGACTCTTCTTCAGATTCTCATATTCCTTTAAGTCAGAGAATGGGCAAGAAAAGAGCTCCTCATGCTCTGTTTGATGATACTGCCTCTGCTGTTGAGGCTAAGAAAAGAAAAATGGATGTCCCAGAGGGGACTAAGAAGGTGGATGTTGCGCCTTCAAAAACTACCGAGAAGCCCCCAGTGGCCCCGAGCAAAAAGGTTGCTCCTGCTGAGATAATTTCTATCTCTCCGACCAAGAGTTCTTCCTTGGTTGAAACTGCTGACGTTCCATTAAAGAGATTGAGGAAATCATCCTCAGTCAGTTTGGCTGAAACTGCCTCTACTTTGCCAGCTGGTGGTGTTGGTGTTCCAACCATCATTCCTCCAAGCTCTGCAATGAGCTCGGTGAAAACTTGGATCATACCCGAGGTCCAGGGAATTGATGAAAAGATTCCTAGGGATACGCTGACGTCCCTAGCCACTCGTCATCTTGCTTCGGTAAATTTTTTACATTCTGAATTTCCTTCCTTTCTCTGAATACTTGTATTTTTGCACTGACTTATTGTTTTTCTTATTTTTCAGCTGGTGAACTGTCTTAATAATATCGTGAAGAAGGACGAGGCAATTAAAGCTTCTAGCTCCTCGTCTGGTGTAGAGGATGCTCTGTTGGGTTTGACCCAATCCTTGAAAGAATCTCGCCAACAGTATAATGAGGACAAGGCTGGTTGGGAGAAAAAACTGTCAATAGTCGAAGCCGAGAAAGTGAAGTTGGCTGAAATCTCCAAGGGTTTGGAGAAAAAGGTGAAAAGTTTGGAGGTTGAGCATCAGAAATACGACGACAAGCTCAAGAATTTTGGAGAGCTTGAGGATAAACTGAGGAAGGCAGAAGAAGAGTTGCTCGCCCTACGAGATATCAAAAGCCAAAAAGAAGAATTGGATGCGAAGCTTTCCTCGGAGAAGTTGAGAAGAAAGCTCGCAGTTAAAAAATCCTTCAGCGCTGGCTGGGATAAAGGATGGGACAAGGGGATTGCTGCAATGACATCCCAAGTCCAGTATGGGAAGTTGAAATACTTCTGAGATGGTAGGGTAGCTTCCCTTCAGGAATTGAAGATCAAAGAAGATTTTGGGCTATTCCAACTACACCTCCCTGGCCCCCTTCCACCCATTGTGGAAGAAGAAGAAGATGAACCTCTCTCAGATGAATCTTCTATGTCTATGGGTGATCCAGTCTCTGCTTCTCAACCCTCTGTCACCGAGGACATTTCTTACATGCCTCCTCCTCCCGAGAAGATTCCTACCGATCAAGCCGTTGTTACCACCGAGCAACCGAGCTCCTCGTCCCAGCCTCCCGAGAAAGTCTTGGGAGACAAGGAAAAGGTGTGAAGTTGTTCGGTATCATTTCTATCTTTCATTACTTGTAATCGAACAATGTAATCCTTTTATGATCTAATAAAATACATCTTTGTTCATCTCTGTTGTTGATGACTTGTTTTTGTTGATTGTTGTCTTCTCTTCATTAGTTTGTTGCTAGAATGGAACTGCTATCCGCCCATGATACAAAACTGATGCAGCAATGTCACGAATACTATAAAGATGGTTACACAGAGCTAAGTGTATCAGAAATTTCTGACATCCTTGGCCATGATGTTTCAGAGCAAGAAATTGAGGCTTATCGGTATTTGAAGGGTTTACTTAGCTGTGGCCAACAATGTCGCCTACTATGACTTGATTAAAGAGCTTCATGGTTCCATAGAGGATCTTCAAAATCAACACAATGAATCAACTATTTTGTTGCACAAGGACTATGAAAATAGATATCAACAGCTTTCATCTGAAACAGGCCATAAAAAGATTATCGCTGGATACGATATTAGGGAGAGAACTCTAAGAGGTGAAGTTGAGGCCTGTAGGCAGATCGCCGAGATCCTGGAACAAGAAAATAATAATTTGCAGAAAAAGCTGGCGCAATATGAATCTGCAGCGTCATCTTCCACTGCTTTAGTGCAAGTTACCGATGAAGGTTTCTCGTTCTTAGAAGTTGAGAATGCCAAATTAAGGCAAGAGTTGGACGTTCTGAGAAGATCTGTTATTCCTGTGACTGCTCGGGGACGAGGAAGAGTTGTTCAACATGTTGCCGAGGAGCAAAATTCTCCAGTCGCTGCTCGGAGTCGATCAAGAACTCATAGCCGCAATGTTGAAGAAGCTCGTACTCAATCTACTTTGGAAACTCAAGCATACCAATTAAAGGCCAAAGATCGAGCTTTATCTGAACTGTCCAAGAAAAATCTATCCTTGGAGGATCAACTCACTGCAACTAAGTCTGCTTTACATTCCAAGGATCTTTTTGCCAAAAATCTTCATGAACAATTGGATAGATTAACCTTTCAATTTCATAAGCAACCCAGGGAATTCTAGATGGCAGGATATAATGAAGCTCTTGTTCATTTGGATGCTCGTATTGAACATGCCAACAATGAAGGTTATAAGCAGGGGTGGTTGAACGCACTGGGTGTGTTAAAATTGGAGCAAGGGCCTTTTTTATGGGATTATCATGCTCCAGGGTTACTAGACTTGCCTGTGCCACCTTTCAAATTGGACATGGCCTGGATCCCAGCTCGTTTCATTCCTCGTAGCTTAATTTCAAAATACCTCGGTGATTATAGCCTTCATTCCCAAATCGAAGTATCTCGTCCAGAGCATCTAATGGAGACACCTTCAATAATGAATGTCAGAATGTTGAAGGACTTGAACTTTATTAATTCTCCCCTTTGCCTGGAAGATCCTCCTGCTGGCGAAGAGCCTATTTCTAAAGCAAAGGGCAAGAAACCAATAGAATAGGAATACCAATGTAATAGTTAGTACATTCATGTAACCTGTACATTTGTGCTATTGACTTGAACTTTTTTTTTTTTAATTTTAATGAAAAGACTTTTATTTTCTGTTTGCAAATTTTGCTATTGTCTTGTGTTTATCAAACACCTTTACATTTGTGCATATGTATCTGTTAAAAAGATAACAATAATATTGTTCATCGAGCAACTTAATAAAAAGTTACAAGTATCAAGGTTGTTCAATCACTTGAGTATAAAATGTTCAAAATGTTTCCAACCAACCAAAGTGGTTAAATAATGTTTGTCGACCAACTACAGTTGATGGGATTTTATCCCCGACCAGCCATACTTGGTTCAATTTCAAATATTTTCATAAAATGTGTCCGACCAACCAAGGTTAATAATTTATCCTCGTCGACCGACTACAGTTAGTGGGTTTTTATCCCCGACCAACTATACTTGGTTCAGTTTGGAATATTTTGTTCTCTGAGGAACTTTTTGTATTAATCTTACCTCCCGACCAACATAAGTTTTAATGTGAGAGTATATTTTTATCTTACCAACCGTAATTGATCATGCTGGTGTACACCCCTTAACCAAAGGAGTAGTAATGGTTCTTTTGAACTATATGTCCACTAGATATCTTACCAACCGTAGTTGGTCACACTAGTGTACGTCTCCTAACCAAAGGAGTATATTTTGGTTCTTTCGAACTGTCCACTAGATATCTTACCAACCGTAGTTGGTCACACTAGTGTCATCTCCTAACCAAAGGAGTATATTTTGGTTCTTTCGAACTGTCCACTAGATATCTTACCAACCGTAGTTGGTCACACTAGTGTCACCTCCTAACCAAAGGAGTATATTTTTTGGTTCTTTCGAACTGTCCACTAGATATCTTACCAACCGCAGTTGGTCACACTAGTGTCACCTCCTAACCAAAGGAGTATATTTTTTGGTTCTTTCGAACTGTCCACTAGATATCTTACCAACCGTGGTTGGTCACACTAGTGTCACCTCTTAACCAAAGGAGTATATTTTTTGGTTCTTTCGAACTGTCCACTAGATATCTTACCAACCGTGGTTGGTCACACTAGTGTCACCTCCTAACCAAAGGAGTATATTTTTTGGTTCTTTCGAACTGTCCACTAGATATATTACCAACCGTGGTTGGTCACACTAGTGTCACCTCCTAACCAAAGGAGTATATTTTTTCTTTCGAACTATAAGCGTAGTGTATTACACTAGTATTCCCCGAAAAACTTTCAACAGAAAGAAAATGGTGAAACATCCTCGTTTTATTCATACTGAAGGAAATGCTTTACATTTTACATTACTGATAATACTTGCGCAGGTGTTCAGCATTCCATGCATTCTTAAATTCCTCTCCCTCTAGAGTTGCTATTCTGTAAGTTCTTGGTCGAACAACTTCCACAACTCGATAAGGTCCATGCCAGTTTGCTTCCAGTTTATTATGCTTCTGAATGACCTTCTTTAGCACATAATCTCCCTCTTTTAAATCGCATTTCTTCACCCTTTTGTTGTAGAACAAAGCTGTTCGTTGTTGATAAGCAGCATTTCTGATGGATGCCTCTTCTCTAACCTCCTCGAGCATATCCAAATCCAGTCTTCTCATTAAATCGCTGATTGGGGAATTAAAATTCAGCACTCTATGTGTTGGGAGACCCAACTCGGCAGATATTACAGCCTCACTTCCAAATGCTAACATGTATGGTGACTCTCCAGTTGCTGCTCGGGGAGTTGTTCGGTAAGCCCATAGTACTGATTGAAGCTCATTAATCCAATTTTCTTTAGCTTCACTTAATCTCTTTTTCAAACCATTTAGTAATGTTCTGTTCGTCACCTCAGTCTGTCCATTGCTTTGGGGATGGCCTGGTGCTGAATGAAACTTCAAAATGTTCGACTGATGACAATAGGCAGCAAATTCTTCGTTATCGAATTGTGTTCCATGGTCTGTGATGAAAGCATGGGGGATACCATATCGACAAATGATGTTCTTCCAAATGAACTGATATACCTTCTCGTACGTCATATCAATTAATGGCTCAGCTTCCACCCACTTTGTAAAATAATCCACTGCCACGACGAGGTACTTGAACCTTCCTCGGGTCGTCGGCAATGGTCCAACTAAATCAATCCCCCACATGGCAAATGGCCAAGGTGAAGTTATGGGTGTCAACAATTCTTGTGGAGTTCTTCGGATGGAGGAAAAGCGTTGGCACTTGTCACACTTCTTGGCATAGGCTATACAATCAGCCCTCATCGCCGGTCAGTAATATCCCTGTGTCATCACCCTTTGCAAAAGTGTCCGACCTGCTACATGAGCTCCACAGGATCCTTCATGGATTTCCTCAACCAATTCCTTGACTTCTGATGGATGTACACATCTCTGCAAACCTGCCATAATTCCTCGTCTATACAAAACACCATTAATTAACACATACCGAGCAACTTTATACTTTAATTTCTTAGCGGCTAGCTTATCCTCCGGTAATTCTCCTTCTTCAATGTATGCCCTGATAGGATCCATCCAAGATGGTCCTAAATCAAGGGTTATTATATTCACCATCAGGTCTTCTTCTATGCTCCGACTTTCTAATACTTCAATTGGTATTGTTCTTCGTAGCTCGGTGCGCGTAGCTGACGCTAATCGGGCCAATGCATCCGCTCTAACATTCTCCATCCTCGGTATTCTCACCAATTGAATGGCATCAAATTCTACCAACAATTCCATCACCTTTGCATGATACTTCGCCATTAATTCTCCCTTGACTGCATATACTCCCATCATCTGATTCACAATTAATTGAGAATCACTGAACACCATTATTTGCCGTGCTTCCATAAATTTCGCTAAATTTAAGCCTGCTATCAGGGCCTCATACTCAGCCTCATTATTGGAGGCTTTGAATTGGAATCGCAAGGCATACTCCATATCAATATCATCTGGGGTATTTAAAACAATCCCTGCTCCACAACCAGCTGTGCAAGATGACCCATCCACATACAATCGCCATGTAAGTAACTCGTCTTCAAATTTCTTATCTGACAGAGCTCCTCGGTAAAATATCTGATGTTTTCTTTCATCATCCCCTGGTGTTTTTCGCTCCTCGCCTACTATCTGTTCACACCCTTTTACCAACCGGAGTTGGTCTATGTTTGAATATGATGATTTTTCTACATCCACAAGTCCTTTTACCAACCTTAGTTGGTCTGGAAGTGTGTCTGTTGATCCTGTATCGTCCACAGGTTGGTCAGTAAGCACCTTTTGTTCCTCGGGGGTATCAGGGTACGTGAACTCTGCTATAAAATCTGCTACAGCTTGCCCCTTTAATGATGATCTGGGTTCATACACAATATCATATTCACCAAGTTCTATTGCCCAGTACATCAGTCTCCCTGATTTTTCCGGCTTATGGAGGGCTTGTCTCAGCGGCATGTCGGTGTACACAATGATGGTATGGGCCTGGAAATATGGCCTCATTCTTCTACTTGTTTCGATTAGTGCCAGTGCCAATTTTTCTAGCTTTGGGTACCTGATTTCTGCACCTCGGAAAGCTTTACTTGTGTAATAGATAGGTTTCTGGACTCCATTCTCCAATCTGATCAATGTAGAGCTGACTGCATTCTCTGATACGGCCAGATATAAGTACAATCTCTCTCCGGTTATTGGCCTGGACAACAATGGTGGTGCTCCCAAATACTTCTTCAAGTCTTGAAAAGCCTTCTCACATTTATCAGTCCACTCAAAACTTTTTCGCAGTGTTTTGAAGAATGGGAGGTATTTATCAGTTGCTCGGGATACAAATCTGTTGAGCGCTGCAACTCGTCCTGTAAGACTCTGTACTTCTTTCTTCGTCTTTGGGGATCGCAGCCCTAAAAGAGCTTTGATCTTTTCTGGATTTGCCTCAATACCTCGTTGGTTGACGATGTATCCTAGGAACATTCCTTCTCGTACTCCAAAGGTACACTTCGTCGGGTTGAGCTTCATTTGGTATTTGTCCAGTTGATCAAAGGTTTGGCCTAAGTCAACTAGATGATCAATAGCTCTCTTGCTTTTGGTGAGCATGTCGTCGACATAGACTTCCATGTTGCAACTGATTTGTTCGGCAAAAACCTTGTTCATCAGCCGCTGATATGTTGCACCTGCATTTTTTAAACCAAAAGGCATAACATTATAACAATAAGTTCCCCTTGGGGTGATAAAAGAAGTACTTTCCCTGTCTTCAGGTTTCATTTTGATCTGATTGTAGCCAGAGTATGCATCCATGAAGCTGAGCAGCTCGTGTCCCGAGGTAGCATCTACTAGTTGGTCGATTCTGGGCAATGGAAAATGATCTTTTGGGCATGCCTTGTTAAGATCAGTGAAATCAACACACATTCTCCATTTATTGTTCTTCTTCTTTACCATTACCACATTTGCCAACCAATCTGGATATTTTACATCTTCAATGAATTGGGCTTTCTGGAGATTCTCGACCTCCTCTTGTATGGCCTGGTTCTTCTCGGGACTAAACACTCTTCTCCTCTGCTTCACAGGCTTGATCTCCTTATTCACATTGAGCTCATGACATAAGAAGTTTGGATCTATTCCTGGCATGTCTTCATGACTCCAAGCAAAAGTATTCTTCCTATTTCTCAAGAAAGTTATCAACTCCTGTTTTATTGAAACATCCAACGACGATCCTATCTGGGTTACTCGTTCAGGATGCTCGTCGTCCAGAATAATATTTTCTGTAGATTCCACCACCTGTCCTTTTACAAGTTGAGATTCATCCCTAGGGTCAAGAGTTTCAATTTCTGTACCTTCATCCACATGGTAAGTAGTAGTCTTTTTCCTTGATTCTTCAAGTTCCTCTTGCTCGGCAGACGAATAATAGCATTCCCGAGCTACTTTTTGATCACCTTTCACAACTCCGACTCCAAAATTTGTTGGGAATTTCAAACACTGATGTACTGTAGAAGGAACTGCTTTGAACTTCTTCAATCCAACTCTTCCCATGATGATGTTGTAGGCTGACTGCACATTCTTATCCATCACAAAAAAGCGTATTCTTTCCGTTCGACAAGCAGGCCAAGTTCCGATGAATATATCCAACTTGATCGTCCCAAGTGGAAAAACTTTCTCGCCAGCAAAACCCAGAAGGGGTCTATGATAAGGCTCCAATTGAGATAATTTCAAATTTAGGCTATCAAAGCATGAATAGTACATGATGTCTGCTGAACTACCATTGTCTACTAACACCCTTGAAATCACCACCTCCTTCATCCTCATTTTGATCACCAAAGGATCGTCATGAGGGTAAAGAACACCTGCCAGGTCGTTTTTTGAAAAACCAATAACTAGCTTCTCTTTGTTTACTTTTCTCGGACGATCATCCTCGGCCAAATTTATTCGCTGAATATATGAACAAGCTTTAGCCTCTCCAAGGTAAGCTTTTCTTTCTGCAGTAAGGTCTCCTCCTCCTGCATCTCCTCCTGTAATAACATTACAATCAAAAGACCCAAAACGTATGGAAAATTCCTCTCGTTCAGGCTGCCTTGGCTTCTTGGGAAGATCAGGGTCATCATCTGGATCCTCTTCGTGATCCCTCTTCTTTTTCTCTTCTGCACGACGAGGAGATCTAGATCTCTCTCTAATTCTATCATCATTCTTCCTCTCGCCCCTGCGATCTACATACTTTAACAACTTTCCTCTTCAGATGAGCGTTTCAATCTCGTTCTGGAGGGCTATACAATTTCTGGTCATATGGCCATGATCTTTGTGAAACTCGCAATATTTGGCCTTATTCCTCAGATCAGGATTTTTCCTCAGTTTATCTGGCCACTTGATGTCTTCACTATTCTTGATTTCTTCTAAAACATGATTAATACCCATTTTCAATGGAGTATAATTATCGTACTTCTTTAGGACTTCCTATGACGTCCTATTATTCTTGGAGTGCTTGTCACCACCATTACCTTTCTGATCTTTCTTCTTAGATTTGTCGACCTCCACCTTAGTTTCTTTATCCATATTCTTCTTCGCAGACATAGCCTCCTCGGCATTCATGATTTTGGCTGCTTTTGCCATCAACTCGGACATAGTTTTAGGTGGATCTTTGGCCAAGGTGTAGTACAACTTATTAGGCAGCAAACCACTCATCAAAGCAGTGATCGCTGTCTTTTCTTCGTAATCTATGACCTCCAACTTCTCGTTATTGAAACGAGTTATGTAATCTCTAGTACTTTCACCTGATTTTTATCTAACACTTAGCAAGTGCGCTACTCGCTTTACCGGCTTTGCTCCAAAACAAAAATTGCCGATGAACAACTCAGCTAACTGAATAAAAGTTGAAATCTTACCCCGAGGAAGATTATTGTACCATATCTGTGCAGATCCGGTAAGAGTTCCCGAGAATGCTCTACACCTCATCTCGTCGGGGACGGCATAGATGTCGGCAGCAGCTTGGTATTGTTCGATATGAAGTACATGATCTGTCTTTCCATCGTACTTTGGGGTCACCACAGGTGCTTTGAATTTCGATGGTGTAGGAAAATCCACAATGGCTTGCACAAAAGGTGTCCCTTGAACAAAATTTCTCTGTAAGGGGTTTCTTGCCTTAGCCATTTCTCCCAGTCTATCCTCCAACCACTGAACGAAACCTTTCCATGCTTCATTTCCTTCCTCAGGCCGCTTAGTCCGAGCAATTGATTGCTCTGACGTAGCTTCCTGAGATTTATCTCGACGAGTAGCTGGTCGTGATTGTGCTGATCCTTCTCTCAAACCTGATGGTGGCCGCAAACTTCTCGATGGAGCTCTAGCTGGACTCATATTCCTCCTTGGTCCTAACCGACTGAAAGGAGACACCCTGCATAATCTTTCTAAAGCGTTAGTTCTCTCCGGAGAGAGAGTGATACTTCGATCTGTATCCGTAGCCTGTATTGATGAAGTTTGCCCAGGTTGATAAGAAGAATCATTAGATTCTCCATTGCGATATGACCCTGTACGTCTGGATTGCGATTGCCCACGATCACTCCTTTGCCCTGAATGGGTAGGTGCACCGCCTTGAAGAGTTTGAATGAGTTGCCTCATAGATTCTTTCATGGCGGTTTGTCCTTGAGCCAGATTCGTCATAATTTCGGCCAGATCTGGAGGTGCAGATGGATTTGGAAGATTTCCAGTATTTCCAGCATTTTGATTACTGGATTCTGGATTATCTGCCATTGATGATAAATGATTTTTTATGAAAAACGATAGTAATAGTCGTTTCCCACAGACGGCGCCAATCTGTTGATGTAAAAAACTAGATCGCTCTAATTATTCAATCACAAATAAATAAATAAGACAAAGATTTTTAAAGTGGTTCGGCTAGGAATAAAGCCTACGTCCACTGTTATGTTATTGCTGATTGTTTGCAGAATTCTTGATTACAAGTTCTCTCAAGAAATTCCGGTCCCCTTGAATGAGGATGATACAAGGTATTTATAGCCCTTAGGCTGTACATGAAAGGGTCGATACATTAAATGATATACATATGAAAGGGTAATACATTTAATGCAGCGTGTGCGTCAAGATCCTAAACATTCAATGAATCATCGAACTGTTTGAATATCTGGCAATTAATGTTGGGGTCGAGGTGCAGCTCGGACCGCCTTAGTTGCTCGTTGATCAATAGTTCCTCGGAGCACTAGAGTACCTCGGAGTACTGGAGTTCCTCGGGGTGTCCTCGTTGCTCGGATAGAACATGAGTTGGTCGAGGAAATGAACTTCCTCATTGCTATTGTGCCACGTAGACTGACACTGTGTTTGTACTATTTGTCCACATCAGCATATTAATTTTGGTATCAACACCACTTATTCTAAAAACTTTCATCGAGCACCACTTCCGGCCATATACCCTGGCCTAGGTCACTAGCCATAACGAATCAAACCCTAACCATTCATTCTCACAATATGAATGCAATTTACGAATTGGTAGTCTTTTAGGAAGTCAATGCCCGACTTCACTCCTTGGGAACAAGGATCTACCTTTCACACCCTTGGCGTAAATGAATTATTCTAATTGGCGGATACCTCATGCCTTGTCTACATTGACCTTATCAATAACTAGTGATACACCCACCTAATCATGTTCTTTGACCACACTAGTTTACCACCTAGGCTATTATTTGCTTTAATGTATTGTGATCGAGATCCTAAACTGCCACATTCATTACTTGGTTCAAGTGAGACACCTACCTAACCTTGTTCTTCGACCACACTAGTTTACCACCAAACTTATTATCGATTTTCATCCACATAATAGTTACGTGACGACCACACCAGTCGTCATTGGCATTCTAAGGGAAAAAAGTATCGCAGCGGGCTATTGCTTCTAATTCGTACTAACTTGGCAAGACATGCCAAGAACTAGTCCTTCCATTATTAAGGCTTCCCTAGCATATATAGTCGATATCCCGACATAATAAGCATGTTTCGATGCTACTCCACCTTAATTGCCATTTTTAAATTTCCACATATCACCATCTCTCTAACCTCGAATACATTTCCTAGCACATTTCGAAACCGAGTATCACCATACCCATACTAGTCATTCCATGACATATGAGCATCACCATTACAAGGACACAACTACCTCTATAACTTACGGATTACACCACCCATATTTGCTGATTGGAAATCCATACCTGACATGTATACTATATGACTGACATCCTAGGATCACCACCCATCCGTGTCGATTGGGAGTCATACCAGACACGCTTTCTACACAACCAGTAATTTGGGATCATCATCCGACCCTCAATTCAATCATTACTAAAAAGTTATTGCCTCTTTTTACCAGACTTAATTGGTTTATTAAGAACACCAAACATTTCATGTATAAGTCCCAAAACTCGACAATGTCTTATCATTTATACTTCTATCGTCATAGGTGTGGTCCACAACCTTTTCAATACCCACGTCGATATCATCTGGTGCTCGCAAAGACACTAGTCTACGAGCTTTTAGCCATACTGCACCTTAATCCTTAAATGCCTCAAGACATCACAACATTCAATATTTTTCCTCGATGATGCCATACATAATTTGTCATATGTGCACCTCAACGTGCCTATGAAATACTCACACACTAGGATTACCTCGTACCTAGACATTACCTCAGCAGCTAAAACAAGTTTTAACACTTGGATACTAATCTTACCATTCTTCCAAACGTCTGTGACTATGAGTCACCTACGAACCATAATCAATGTTACTACAGATATTGGCATACTACAAGACATTGCCTACGACCTATAAACCTCAAGGTCCACTTCTTCAAATTCCTAAATAAATGTTTAATCACGTCAACTAAATTTCCTCTTAAGTCAAACACCATACTGTGGGCTAATATACAAGTTAACATGACTATAAAGATTTTGGTAGGATAGGGGACGTCGGGTATTGCCTACAAATACCAAGGGCCGCAGCATGGACGCCGCACGAGATGCTATTCCTCAATACCACATCATAACTAAATATATTAAAGCCAAATCCTCAGCCAAAGGAACTAACACGTTCTCACCCTATAATAAGTACTTATGAATGTTATTTAGTTATCTGATCTCCACACATGAGATACACAATCTTTACCATTAGGTCACAACGAACACTACTCATTGTTGCCAGCCACTAACAAGGCTACTCTAATCACTAAAGTTACTACACGATACGTCTCACACAAAGAGTTATACATGCCTTTTTATCACCAATCATTAATGTCTAGTAGAGACACACTAACCATTCATCTCTACTGTTGACTATATGAAACTCATGCCACTTTCCCAATGGGCGTCATCCCATTCTATCCACACCTCACATGATTTTATGCCACTAAAATTTTATTGTAAGCACCTCACACTGACAACCACAGTGTCACCACCATAGGGTTGCATGGACACCCATAAAATTTCTATAATTCTAATCAGAAACACGGAAGTGATTAATGACCATCAACTATATCGCGTGCCACTAGACACTAACTCACCTGTCGTGCTAACCTCTTTGACTTTACTGTCGAGGATACGGACTAAACCGTCATAGAACTAGCACGATCGGACCTATCCAACACCGACGTCGAAAGATCCAATATCGATCTCACCACGTCACTCCCGAAAGGAACCTTGAACCTGGAGCTCTGATACCATTTGTAATGCCCTGACCCGGATTTATGAGTTTCCCATAAGTCGATCCGATCCGACCCGAGCATTACGTGTGAAGTGCAACGGAACAACCTAAATAATGTTGCTAGTACAATTTTACTTTAATTAACATTTCACTTGTTTAGCATGCAATTCCAGTTTCAAAATAAACTATGTGTGGGACTCACGGGGAGCACCCCGTAGTCCAAGTAAACAGAGGTGATAACATAAAACAAATAAAGTACACTTACTTGTATAATGCCCTCAAAATATGAACCCGTACCCAACCTGCCGTAACAAAGCGAGGGTGTGAGACTATGCCCAATGGGAATATACAAAGTTGTATAGAAAAGAATGGCAGAAAAGATTCTTGATTAGTATTAAATACGGTCCTTAATGCCTATATTTATGCTCATTAACCAGACAACCTTGGATTTGGATATATACATGCTTTGCAGGGGTTAATTGTGCTTTTGTAGGTATTGGAACGCTAAAAGTGAGGATCCGTTGCATTTCGGAGAAGAACGGCAAAAAAGATTCTCACACGCTATAACCACATGCATGAGAAAATATATATGTATCCACACACACACACACACATATATATACACACACACACACACACACTAGTAAAATCCCATGCCTGAAGGCACGATTCAAACTGGGCAAAAAATTTAACACATTCATGCGATATGAATGGTATATACATATAATGTGCCAAAATAGTTTTGTTAGAAATTGATTCCAACCCAAGTAAGAATTAAAAATTAAAAATTAACTGTAAAATTAAAATAGTTTTGTTAGAAATTGATTCCAACCCAACCCAAGTAAATACATCCATGGAGTCCGACCCTTAGAAACATTAAAAATTAAATAACTGTAAAATTAAAGATTTTTTTAGTCCATAAACTGTACAAATTAATATTTGATTAAATATCCATACACTTCCTCTCCGACATGTATGTTGCCCTTATACAAAAAACTTAATTCTATACATATGAATAAAGAACACCATGAAAACATAAATTGAACATCCAATCACATAGATACACCTATTAATTAAGAAAACCAAGCAAACATTGAAAAAGTAATAAAAATTAGTCCAAAATACTTAACTCAACACAAACCTTACACTTCCATTCAATCTCCATATCCACCACTGCACTGCACCACCATAAATAATCTTTGAGGGTTAGTTGAAAACTACATTTTGAAAAAAGCGTCACATCCATGGCAAATGGCAACTAAGACTCCAACAAATCAAACCATCATATAAAATTTGTTGTGTATCAGGTAGGTACAAAGTAAGAACTTTTAACAGTTTCTAGTTTTTACATTTTATCCATTGTCAACTCTCAATAATTCTTAGTTCTTCAAAGTTATTTTTGGGTTACTAACATGGACTGATTTCAATTAAAAGGAAAAAAACTAAGCAAACAACAACAACAACAACAACAACAACAACAACAACAATAATAATAATAATAATAATAATAATAATAATAATAATAATAATAATAATAATAATAATAATATGTATTTAAACCCAATATGTATTCAGCAATAAAGGGAAGCATGTACACATATAGCTATCTTTTTTTAACCAGGTGAACATTTGAAGTCAAATAGAAACCTATGTATTATACGATAGCACTAAATTTAAAATCAATTCAATCAAATCCAACATATATTACCTGCGTATATAGTTTAAAACAATCCCCAAAAATGAATATGAGACATGGCATAAGACACTCAACAGTTTAAAATATCATGCCTTAAAGAATCACATAATAACAACAATAGTTTTACAATATTATAACAAAGTACTACAAAAATGCATATCACTTGAGAAAGCTCTCCTATTGCAACGGTGTATTTACCTAGGAAAGGTCAATAGAATTTAAGTCAGTTACAGATCATAAAAATCCTATTTCAATAGAATAGATTCAACTCAATGGATGAGAAATTATTAACATATACGAAGAAGTAATAACAGGACAACATCATGTAACTAAATTTTAAAGAACAATCCAAACATAGTCCTAAAATTGTAAAACATGATTTCAAAGAAAAAAATTAATGAAAAGGATAGCAAGAGCCCCAAACATATCACACAAAGAGATAACACATAACACTATAGAAAGGGAGAGTAGTGAGTTAAAATAAAATCCCCAAAATATAATTTGAAACCAAGATAATGCAAAACAGAAAATAGGTAGTAAACCTCATATTAGAAAAGGCAACAAAACCCATATATAAATCGGGCATAGACCAATATAGATTTTTCCATGTTAGAATGGAATTAGTTAGACATCTATTTTCATCTTCAATATATCTCCCACACCCAAAGAAAATAGAATGGTCACTAACACATATTATCAACCAACTGGACGAAACAAAGACCATGTGGATATAATAAAAAAATAAATAGTTCATAATGACTCTTTCAAATTTGCCAAAAATGTCCATAATAACTTTTTCAAATTTCTCAGGAATACAATTACATACGGTTTCGTTATCATTGGAGCATTAAAGTGCTAGTTCATTAAATACGTAAAATATAAATTCATTAAATTTCTGCTATTTAACTAAAATTGTAATTACAACAATAATAAAATGTGAAAACTACTTTATTAGCATTGGGAACTAATTCCTACAAAGCCTTCATTCTCTATGCAATCCTCTCTCTCGTCAACTTCCAGTACACAAAACCACATAACAACACAATTTTAGAAACAAAAACAATTTCAAAACCACAAAAAAACAGAAACAAATTAGTGGAAACAAATACTGCAAATTGTACTAAAACATTTATCCTCTCAACTATGTTGTGGGGGTCCGTGGCTTGTCCTCTCCGAGACCTTACCCTCTGCCTAGGTTGCTCTGGCACACCACCGCCAGAACCACTCGCAGGCGTGGGTTCATCACCGGAGGCACCCTTTATTTGGTGAACCACCAAAACCAAAACGGAAAATCACCAAATGAACTTCATGTGGTGAAGAAAGTCACCAAATATAAAAATTCGATAAGTAAAATCACCCATGTTAGACTAATAAAAATACAACATATATTTTCTAAAAATATGATTTTTTGTTAGAAAAAGGTGTGATTTGTAGAGAGGGGACACGGAGTTCGTTGGAGAGAGAAAATTAAGGGCAAGATAGTGAGTGAGAAAATGAGAGATTTTCGATTGAAGCATTAAAAGAGTGAACTCCAGTTCATTTGAAATAAAAAAAAATTAGTTGTTAACTTGGGCGGGATTTTGAGCGGGATAATGAAATCCAAGAAATGATCTGAGCCCTTTATTTTTTGTCAAAGAATCTGGAACGTTATTGTGCTTTCATATTTTGGGATTTCAAAAACTATGGTATCTTATTATATGGATATATATATATATATATACTCTTGAAAAATATATATTCCAATGCATTAAACATTTTACTTTCAAAAACTTACTTATCCAGATTAATTTATCTTAATCTTGTGAAATTGTTCCTTTACTCATACTTAACATTTCTCACTTTATTAAATGCATCTGGTTCAACACTTAAAACGTTACTTCAATTTATTCGAATCGATTCCTTTACCGGAATTACCCTTTATCATTTTAATTCAATAAACTTTAGTATTTTCGTTAAAACTCACCCATTTCTTTACCGGAATTACCCTTAATCACCCATTTACCCACTTTCTTTACCGTTTCCCCTTATCTTATGGACATTAATAGGTATTAATACATTTTCTAATGCATTAACCATTTTACTTCCGAAAACTTTACTTGTTCGGTTACTTGCGAGTCAACCTGACTCGACCCGTGCATTAGGTGTGAAGTGCACTGGAACAATCTACATAATATTGCAAGTACAATTTTATTTTAATTAACATTTTTCCAAAACACACGTTACTTTACTTTCTTCATTTTAAAAATCAATTTACATTTAAGACTACTTTCATAAGAAAATACCATTTCTTTTATCAACACATGTAGTCTTATAATCTCATGTTCATTATATCCTTTAGTCCCAATTTCGCACGCTTTGAAGACTAGAATTCTAACTTTTCTTATTCCAACAGAACTTTCTTTAAACTTGTTCATATATTTATTATCAAAATACTACAATTTTATATGCATGAGAAAGTAGGATTTAAATCCTAAAATCCTATTAAATGGATTAAACGTGCATTTCATCATAGTAATTTTAACCATTTGCAACATACATGCATTTTGAGTCATATGGGCATTTTTAATTTATTTAAACTTAGCAAATGTTCATTTTTCACAAATGTTCATTTTTTTTCAAGAAGCTTAGAAATATTTATTTCATAAGTATTTTGGCAAGATAACCATCATTTCAAATATTTTATTCCATAAAATATTTAACACCAAACTTTTAAAAATTACAAGATTTAACATTCTTTCAAATATTGTATTCCATAAAATATTCAACATCAAATTTCAAGAAATACATCATTTTCAGAAAATGCTAACTTTAATATTTCAAACCTTGGAATATTTATCCATTCTTCTTTTTTAACAAAATCACATTTTCCTATATTTTTATTCCATAAAAAACTTTTGTATTTCTTTCACTAGAAAGCCCATCATCATTCTCATAATAATCATACTCTTAACATTCAACAATAACAAGACTACAACATACACCAAATAGAGTCTTAAATATAAAGAGTAGATTATGCCACCTCAAATGGAGCTCTAATCAGTGGAATGCATGGATAATCAAGATAGACGACAACCTCACCTCCTAAGTTGGCTTTAAGAGGGGTTGTCTAGCTCCACCAATTCTGCCTCCAAGATATCCCCATAAAAACCCTCTTCAAAACCTCCAACAAACATATTCATTTTCTTCAAAACTCCCAGTAAACATCTCCATACTGCGTATCTCTATCTTAACAGTGGAGAAGAATAGGTATTTTTGGTGTGGGTGGAACTATTGAACTAAATATAATCGGATGGCCTACCGACTTTTGAGGAGAGAAATGGTGAGAGTGTTTGAAAGATGTGGAAAAGACGGTAAAGGCAGTGGGTTTTTCTTCACCCCACGCCTCTCTCCCTTTCATATAAAACAAAGCCAACCCCCAAACCCAATAAAACAATCCCTCTGCTATATCTTAAAATGCCTGGATCCAAGAGTTGGCATTAAAAATGATTAACGACTAAGAAGATGACAACAAAAGTGTCAGTTGGATTTTCATTAGGTGTCGTTAGAACGATAAGAGGTCCTCATTCAGATGACCATGATTGTCGTTCGAACGAACCGTTTAAATGACCGAATTCTCCCTTGAAGTCTTATCTTTCTATATTTTTGCACATTTGTCCGAGCAACTTCCAAAGTCTTAAAAAGAGGCACCATATTTTATTCAAATGAAATAATAGAAGTTTTATAACCAATTTATTCTTTTTATTTAATCCAATATTTTACCCGTAAATTCCCAAGGATTATCATCGACTCTCCAAATCAGTTTAATTAGGAATACAATCCAGTCATACTCATCCAATTCTCAATGTTTTCGTATTATCACAACTTTATACGAGGATTAAATAAAATATTTAGGGCAGGATATTACATTTTAAAGTCTAGTATTCAGAGTTTCACATAAGCATTCATCATTCAGAGGCTAAAAAAAGTGTCATATTTATCAATGATGTTGGTTTTTATGAATTTAAATAGTAGCCCATTAACAATTCCAATCGAGTTTGACCATTAGTCCACTAATTTTATCACGTGATTTTTCACGTTTACCCTCATTAATGGTTGGAGCATAAAAAGCACTAATTTACACAATATTATATATCCCATTATGTTGTTACACGGTTCTTAGGTTATGCAAGCGATTTCCCACTAATTAACTAATTAAATGCTAAAATTACTAAATGACTAAATAAAGAATGTAACCGAGTGTGATAAATGTGAGAAGGTCAAGAGATGGGATTACACTGCATTTTTAATTATTTTAATTTCTCAATTTATTAATTTAAAATATTTTGAGATAGTATTAAATCTATAATCTAACTCTCGTTAAAATTATAAATTGAATAAAATCTTTTTCAGAAAATTTATATAAAAATGCCACACAATGAAAAATTAAGAATCATAGTATTTTCATTAAATAACCCACTAGGATCAATTTAACGAAAATAATATCAATCCTTAAATTTTAATACCGAATTAATATTCAGATATCGAAAAAACCTATCTCTAGTTCGATTCCTAAATTCAAACATTAATTTGCTCAATTAATGTACTAACTCTCGTTACATAAATTAATTAGTGACAGTCAAAAATAAATTTTCCTAGAATTATAGCATTAATGAAATTGATTAATTAAACTAACACCATTCGCAATGCATCCCACCCCTTGAACGGGGTGTTTATCCAAACATTCTCATGTGTTCATAAACAACAATAAATAATATGTCAAGAAGGAAATAAATTGAAAAGAGAATGTAGAAATACAATACGCAATTTTGTTCACAAATTTGTCATGAAATGCGCCCTGACATGCGTCCAACTTCTTCACAGTTTTCAACACTTGATTACAAAAAGAAGACTAAAAACTAAACCAATAAATTCTAAATCTAAACTAATTTTTTTTTATTTTTCTGAATTTTTTTTTCATGACCCTAAACTGTACATAATATACAAACTTTTTTTTTCTCTCTACGCGTCTATTTCTTTTAGGGTCTGAGAGTCCTCTTTTTATGAGTTACATCCCTCTTAATTTATAGTCCACAGATTAGTTTGGATGGAGAGATATTGTAGGGATTTTATTTAGCCAAATTAAAAGTTTTTGATTAGATGAAACACGTGGATTCACTCTTGAATTTTTGGCATTGAAGTTTGTGTTCGTTGAGCATAGTGAAAGACATTGCTTGTAGTGGTTGATTATTTCTTTCAACTACACTATTTTGTTGAGGGGTCCTAGGGGTTGATAAGTTATGTCTATATCATTTATTATCATAATATTCTTCGATATCTTTGTTATTGAATTCTCTCTCTTTATCACTTCGAATATGTTTGAGGGTTATACCTTTTTCATTTTGAAATCTTTTACAAAATTTTATGAAAACACTTAAGGTTTCAGTTTTGTTTGAAAGAAACAATACCCAACAGAATCATGAAAAATCATCAACAGTAGGAAATGCATATACCGTTTTTTAGATTGGAAATAGGGTTGGGACAAATACATCGAGGTGGATAAGGTTAAGGGAGGTAATATCCTTTTTCTTATTAAAAGAAGTTTTGTGTTGTTTACCGTAGTAGCATGCATCGTAAATTCAATCTTTTGTATATTTTTATTTTAGGAGTCTTCTTACTATATCCTCGTTACATAAGTTATGAATGGGTTTTATATTAGCATGACTGAGTCTTATATGCTATAACCATGAGAAATAGTCTATAACTGTGAGATATTTTAGTTTTTGGTGGGTTTGGTCATGTATATCTAATGTGTATACATTTGAGGTTCTAGAAGAAATAAAGAATATTTCATTAACTTATGGTCTTTTAACTAGGAAATGTTTTGAGTTCAACATTACATGATATCCTTTATCACATAGTTAACTGATGATAATAAAGTTATGCCCAATACCATCCACAAATAAGATATTATTAATAAAGATGGAGGTTATCGTACCAATTTTTCCTTCACAGATGATTCTACAATTTGAGATGTGGCCAAAAGTTATTGTTCCTCCTTTATGAGGAACTAAGTTAGATAATTTTAATTTTTCACCAGTAATGTGACGAAATCATATGTTGTCAAGATACCACTTCCCTGCATTTACTTCCTTCATGCATACCTATATAAGTTTAAAAAAGTTTTGCATTTGGCACTCTTAAAATTTTGGGTCCATAGAGGTTAGTATGTGGTGATAAGCAGCTGGGATTCCAGAATAATAATTCATTAAAAGAGGGATTTAAGTATTTCATGGAAGGGGATCTTATATTGTGGTGTGGTTTGGATATTTTCTTTTTAGGGTAAACGAGTTTGAGGTTTGTTTTGTTTTGGGAAAAACATCCTTATTTTTCAAAAGGCGGGTTCAATTTTGAATTTATTGGAGAAGTCTTTAAATATTTTACTTCCTCTTTTAGTTTCTTTATTTCCCTTTCAATAAATAATTTCTTATGATCCTTTAAGCTTTCAATGTGAGTGAATTCTATTTTAAGTATTACATTTTATTTCTTCATTTTTTCTAACTCTTTTATTGCATTTCTATATTTAAGAAAATAATGATTTTATGGTTTAAATTTATTTTTCATAGTTTTGTAATTTTCACGAGTAGTTTTAAAATGGTTTGGACAATCATAATAATATTTTTGATACGAATGTAACTCATTGTTTATTCCCACAAGACATAGATTTTCTTCTTCCTATCCTCTCAATTCACAACTTGAGTGAGAATCATGGGAGTCTCTCCACAATGCTTTCATGGATTTCTTTTCATGTCACTCCATCTTTTAATTCATTCTTTTTTATATTAGTTTTGGACAATATGCAATGAAATGGTTGTATTCATTGCATCCAAAACATTTGGATTTTTCTTTGGGTTGGTGTTCATTATAGGGTTGTTTGTTGCAGTTTGGTTTTCTATGACCATCTTTTCACTAATATTTGAGGAAGTTTCGAAAGTTTTTGTTAAAAATGGCCATCATTTCATTTGTGGAACAATCTCCTTTCTCTTGATTTCCAAGGAAGGATAGACTTTTGTTTTGATAATTTTTATCTCTTTCTTCTCTCTCCTTGATCTCCATTTCATATTTGATGAGACATCCAATGAGTTCTTCCAAGGACATCTCTCTCTTGTGAATTTGAGATGGGAGAGCTATCTTCTTGCAGCCCCACTTCTTTAGTATGGACCTCAGGAGCTTTCTATATTTTTCACTGTTGGAAAATTTTCTACTAATTCTATGAATTTATGATTGTATTAAATCTATCATACATTTAAGTAATTGATTCTTCTTCTTGCATTTGAAATAATTCATAACTATGTATGATTATACTAATTTTGTCTTCCCTAACAATTGTTGTGCCTTCATGTGTGATTTCAAGAGTGTCCCACGTATTTTTAGCGGATGTACAACAAGAGACTCAATTATATCCGTTCATAAAAAGTCAGCATACAAGAGTGTCTAAATCTTTTGAATTAACTTAATTTAAAAAAAAATCATTTTCCTTGAATTTTGTCTCAACTTTATGGACGAAAATATTTTCTACAATTTCCATCGGTATGTATGGTCCATTAACTATATCTCTCCATGTTTCATACTCATGGGCTTGAATAATCCGTTGTATTCCATTTTTCCAAAAACCATATTAGTTCCATAAAAAAATGGGGGTGGATATGTTGATTGTTCCAGTTACCCCCAACTCATGATGTCATGGTACATTAAAATGTTTACCTTTGAAGCTCTGTGTTTGTTTGGTTTCAGTTTTTCTACTTTCATGGATAAATAATTTTGTAAAATCGCATTGTTTTACTTGCGATACGAACTTTTACATGAACTATCAAGCCTTTGTTTAAATAAACATAGTTTGCAAATGAATTAGTACTTGTGATTCAAGATCTCGATATGAAGTATGAGGCTTTTGTTGGAAAATAATGTATATATGAAAGGATTAAGCTAATTTCATGTTATTGCTAGGCACTTTCTTGGAAAAATGTTTATTAGATGATATTTTTCCCAAAAGAACCACAACAAATACTAAACGGAATCATCAGGATACAATGCACACATGTCAAGTGTTTGATACAAATTATGTACGATTTAATCAAATCAAGAGCACTCGAAATTTAAATCTCATAATATCAAGTGATAGAGGATATAGAAAAGACAATAATGATTTTTTGGTGTCTAAAACAGAGGCATGAAACTCATTTATAGTCATTTTCCTTTCTGTTCATAAACAATCACCACCGGACAAATGCAATTCAGTAGTTGTTGGATTGTTTTAAAATAAATTCTAAAAATATAACGACTCAAAATAAAAGTCTAAAAGAAATATAAAAGTACAAACTAAACACACACCGGGCTCGGTGTAGGCTCGAATTAGGATTACATGAGTGGCTCGGGACATCGGAACTCTTCTAGGCAAGCTAAATGAGGACTCTGACTTCGCGATCTCTTTTGATTTCTTCATTGCAAGCTCAAATAGGACTTCAGACTTCGCGGTCTCCTTTGATTTATCCGATGCACGCTTTTGACCGCTATTGAGTCGTAATTGACTTGATTTAGCATTATTTGATACTGCGACTATTGATTGACCTACAAAATGATAAAATAGGACATAAGGCAAATTTTAATTAAAACAAGTGACAAAAATGCAAATATTCAGGGCATAAATTATACACTTTTGGGTGCTTATCAATTAATCTTTCTAGATATCTTATTAGGTAGAAAAACACTCATATTATAGGCTCCCGTAGGGAGAAGGTTACACCCTAGACATCCCTTGAACCTTATTTGTGACATGTATGTCAAGATACATAATAATATCAAGTGATAATGGCTATTGACAAAAAATAAAATACTTTCCAAAAAAGATGCACACTACTTCACCGCATAACATTTTCATATCACTGTATACCTCACTACCCTTGAAAGTTTAGCGACGAGACTCGGGTCTAAACAAAACAGGTACGTGGTGATAACTTTCACTCTTCTTGGCCTCATATCCTCGGCATATATATAATGGTATGTTCTCGGTGAACATCACTCAAGTACCTCGAGTATATCGAGTCAACTCCCCCCAGATACTGTCTCTACGAGGTATATCGAGAGGCTCGAATAACGTACATTTAGGTATATCAAAATGACCCTCTAACGTGTACCCATGAGGTATGTCGTGAGGGGTCATAGCCAAATAAGGGAAAATGTATCCTTGTGGAAATTCATTCATAACCTCATGAAATGGAATTATAAGAACTAGCCAAATAAATCAGCTAAGATATACGCCAAACGGTGACATCTCCCAAAAGGTTCTGTATTCCCCAAGAAATTTACCTAAAATAGGTGGGACTCCAGGATTAGAAAAATCTATTCATTTTTCACAACTCTAGACCATGGGTTGCGAGATAAGTGATGAGTACAGTAGGAAATGGATCATCACCCAAGCTTACCCCTAAATAAATAATCATGCTTGTTTAAACTCATGCTTGTTTCTTTTAGGATAACACTGAGAAAAAAAATCCTGATTTAATTTTTTTCATAACATTACACTCACCATCTTGGATAGGGGACGAGAACGCATATGTGAAAATCTGACATCTCATAGTCTCAACAACTAGCAAAATGAAAAGGGAATGTCACTAGCTGACATTCTGGTAGCGTAATTTCCTTAAGGAGTGAAATATTAGCTACAATACCCGTGCCCTAGATTTTATTCCTTTTCTCATGTAATTTGTATTATATGTATAACTCTTAGGATTTGGATCAATGCATATATGGATGGTTGTTGGTAATTGAATTTTCTTGTTGCCCTTGTGAGATATATTGGAAACATATTGGGCAAATTTAGAATCTGAAAGGTGTTTGTCGTTCTAACTAAAGTTAGGTTCGTTCGAACGAGGTCCTCATCTCGTTCGAACAAAGTCCCTTTTTATTCGAATGATAAGATCCTCTCATTTTAAAGAGCTTCTAACGAATCTCACCTGTTTAGGATTTCCTCCCTCATTAATATGTCATTCGAACGACTGCATCAGATATTGAATATTTTTAGTTGGGTTTTTAAATCATTTTGTGGGTTATTTTGGGGTTAGAAGAATAGAGAGAGGGTGGTTCTTCCCCCACCATTTTTCATCAGCCATATTTCCTCTCTCTCTCTCTCTCTCTCTCTCTCTCTCTAAGTTTCAAGAGTTCATCTTCTTCCCCAACCATTTCCCACCATAGTTACACCTTGCCGCCATCATAATACACCATTATACACCAATTTCAAACCTTTTTCTTCACCTTCAAGCTTTATCAAGGGTAGAAGTGGGTATAACCAAGCAAGTGGGAAAAGCTTTGGAGTATTTTCGAGGGCTTTTTGGAGTATTTGGAGCTAGGAGCTTCCATCTTCATCTTTTTATTTTTATCCTCTTCAAACCATATGGTAAGGTTTTCGTCTTCCTAAGATTTCATGGTTTCTATCTATAAAGAATGTGTAGGATTCATGTTAGATAAGATTTAATGCCAACAATGAAGTTATTTGTTGATATTTTCAAGTCTTACAAAAATGGATTTTTAAAGAAGACAAACCCTAAATGGGTCTTTTATGAATAAATAGCATTTTTACCTTGATATATGGAAAGAAGGCATGAAAAATTTAAACCCATGATTTATATCTTATTTAGTTCATTTTCGAGGAATTTCTAGGCTTGAAATCCTCCTTAACATGTGTACAATCGTGTAGTATGATAGAAAATGGCATTTTAGACTTGATAAATCATGTTGAAATGGATTTTGAGGAAATGGTTAAATGTAGAATAATAGCCCTAAGTATGTGTTACAAATATTTTTATAATGAAGAAAAATGATATTTAAAGCACATAAAATAATAGGGCTAAGCAATGGACATTTTGTTAAAATGGTTGAGTGTATTTTATGTAGTTAAACATAAGATAATGAAGTATAATTTTTAGATATAAAATCGTAAAAATGATGTATTGAAAGAAAATGTTGATTTGAGTGCCATAATGAATTAGATATATTTTTCACAAAGTTACGATGAAAGAAATGGCTGGTAATTTTAAAAAATTGAGGGTCCTAGTGGTTGAATTTCCTCGTTAGACCTTATCGATCATTTTTTTGTGAAAAACGGATAAAATGGCACGTTGACAAGATGAAATAATCTTATAAACCGTATACATGATGAAAACGGTAAAAGGGTTTGAATAATGTGAACATTAGCAAAAATGTTAAAACACATTAATATGGACTCGGATGACACCGAGAATAATTAAGAAGGGCCGGAGCCTTAGGGCGAAAGAACCAAAATCACTGCCAGAGCATATGGTAGCATAGATGGCGATGTGGAGCCTATTAAAGTATATGGATATTGAAAGATTTCCCAAAAAGATAATGGTAAAAGGAAATGATAGTGGTTGTTCTCGAAAATATTTAAGTACGACAACCTAATGAAATGTGATAAAAAGGAGACTCGTGAATCAAATACGATTAATAGTCTCTAGACCCGGTATAGGGTGGTATAAAATGATTAAGTGTGAGTATGAGCTCATCGTTCGGGTGTATTGCATAGTAGTTGCATTTATACAAGTCAAATTGTTAAACGTTTTCAAAATTTGTTAAAATACACATTGTATGCATAGTATTTTTTTATAGAAAACGTATAACTTAGTATTGCCCACCTTATTGAGCATTCGCTCACCCCTGCTTTTTATGTTAAAACCCCCACCCCCACCCGAGGTATTTCGAGTAGGGACGTCGAGGAGGACGCTGGTAAGGCCCAAGAAGGCGATCAACTGTGTTAGTGCCTCTGTTATTTTAATGAAGTTATGTTTTGGAATATCTGTAATTCGGGGATTTAAAAATTTTATTTAGGCCTTTGGTTATGGTTCGTAATAATACAGGGATGGTTATGGCTTATTTCTTATTTAATTTGCATTGTGGATTAAATCAAATTTTCATAAATAAACCTTGTAAATTTACATAATTACTTAAAGTGGCCACCTTTTTTTTCCAACTTAAATCGATAAATTGATCTTTAATAAATGGTTCAATTAAAGGATTTTTCTTAAATAATAAAACTGAACTTTCCCCCTTCCCCTTTAACTCCTTGATCTGGTGTGGGTTAACCTAACGATAACCTAAACCCGGGTCGGGGCATTATAAATGGTATCATAGCATTAGGATCCTTAGGTGCGACAGGGTGTTTACGATTTCTTAATACGCTTTCCTTATATGTTTTTGCTTAGTTAATGCTTTAACTACTGTTTAATTTAATAAACCGTTTCCGTTATCACTTTCAATTCGTATCATTGTTTATTGAACTCTCCTTTCCTGTGTAGATGCCTCCACGTCGTGATGTAGCTAGTGGGTCAGGTACTAGAGAGCTTAGACGTATGGAGAAAGTCATGTGATAGCTCGCTGACTCTCTCATGCAACGGCAGCAAAGAGCCAACCGTAGTGGGATGATTGAGAGTACTACCTTCACCTCCATCCTTCAGGAGTTCAGGAGGCTTCACCCACCCACCTTTAATGGGGCATCTGGCCCCGACGTTGCAGAGAAGTGGCTCGATGAAGTCACTAGGGAAATGGAAATTCTTAATATGCCAGCTGGGCACATAGTCAAAATCGCTACTTTCCAGCTCACGAAGCAAGCGCGACGCTGGTGGAGCGTCTAATCTGCCAATACTACAAAGACTATAGACTAGGGTAGCTTCAGATTTTCCTTCCTTGACAGTTGCTTTCCCTAGGAATTTAAGGATGCCAAAAAAGATGTGTTCTTCCAGCTGATATAAGGGAAGGGTTCTGTTAATGAATACCTGGTGAAGTTTGAAAACTTATGTAGGTATGTCGATGCAGTTCAGGGAGATGAGATCGAGAAGATGAGGTTGTTGTTAAGGGCCTCAAGTTGAGCATTCGACTGATCCTAACAGGTATGTATCTGCCAAACTTCAGGACAACGGTGAACAAGGCCATTCGGTTAGAGTTAGATGATAAAGATGGCAAGGCCATCGGGGAGAAGAAAAGGGAGCCTAGAAGGCCCTAGGACGACGATCACAAGAAGTCTCGAGGAAAGGCTTGAGTCTTATTTGCAAAGCTAAAGGCCGTTATGGGGGTTGGTTCTTCATCTACCCAGTGCACCAGTGATCAGAGTCCTATAGCCCCCAAACAGAGGATTTGATTTGCTTGCGTGCCCCCCAATCACTTTAAAAAATATTACCCATAACGAGTTTCAGGCAGTCAGTAGGGTAGTCAGTAGACTATCAGTTTTGTGTTGGGCTAGAGTTCTAGTTCACAGGCCCCACCCAGCAACAGTAATTATCCTCGGGCTATCAGAATCCCACGAGGAATAGTGTGGATGGTTCATACAGTTTATTGCACTTTTTGGCGATCCATCAGTAATGGAAGGTATGATTATTTTGTATAGTATATTAGTTAAGGAACTATTTGATTCTCGCACATCACATTCATTCATTTCGATTTCCTTGGCGTTCAGTTCGGGACTAGAGGTAGATCAGTTTCATCCTCCTATCTTCATAGGCCTTTCGATTGGAGGTGGTATAGCTATCAATTGGGTGTGTCATAGATCTGTGATTATGACTGGATATTATATTTTAGAGAATGATTTGATCCTTATGGACATGGATGGGTTCGAGGTGTTCCTTTATATGGATTGGATGATATGTTTCGAAGTTGCCATCGAATGCCATCGACACAGTGTCTTAGTATCACTTCCAAATGGGTCTCGCTATCATTTTAGCAGTGATAAGTCATTGATTATCCTTGAAAGTTTTCTACCATGCGTGAGCACAAATGGTATTTTGTCTAGTTAAGCAATTATGTGGCTTAGGACGAGACGAATTGTATGATGTTGGGTTACTCGATCATGCGAGAGTTTTCCGTTGTGTTCCCGAATGATCTTCCTGGGTTACCCCCCATATCGAGAGGTGGATTTTTACATAGAAGTTCATAAGGACATCTCTCCCATCTCTATCCCACCTCACAAAATGGCTCCAGCGGAATTTCAGGAGATAAGGGTTTAGTTGGAGGATTTGACTAGTTAGGGCT
Source organism: Sambucus nigra (assembly GCA_949130495.1). Classification (NCBI taxonomy): domain Eukaryota; kingdom Viridiplantae; phylum Streptophyta; class Magnoliopsida; order Dipsacales; family Adoxaceae; genus Sambucus; species Sambucus nigra. The sequence goes on along the minus strand of OX422211.1, from coordinate 221,760,725 downwards.
TCATTCGCCCTAGTGTGTCCTCATGGGGAGCTCTAGTCCTTTTTTCGAAGAAAAAAGATAATTCCCTATGGCTTTACATCGACTACAAGCAGTTGAATAAGGTGACGATAAAGAATAAATACCCTATGCCTCGTATCGATGACTTGTTTGACCAATTACTCAAGGAGGGCAGGTTTTCAAGGATTGACCTTTGGTCTGTGTACCATTAGTTACGCGTTAGGGATGAGGATATCCCTAAGATGGCATTTTAAACTCGATATGGGCGCTACTAGTTCCTAGTGATGCCCTTCGATTTGACTAAGTCCCGTCGATATTCGTGGATCTGATAAACCGCATTTATCATACCTACTTAGACTAGTTTGTGGTCATCTTTGTGGATGACATATTGGTTTATTCAGCATCGAATATAGACCACAAGGATCACCTTCTCATGATGTTGTAAGAGCTCATAGAGAACTAATTGTATGCTAAATTTAGTAAGTGCGAATTCTGGAAGGAGGAGGTCAAGTTCCTTAGCCATGTGGTTTTCGACGAGGGCATTTATGTCAACCCATCCAAGGTAGAGGATGTTCTAGGATGGGATAGACTGAGAATAGTGGATAAAGTGCATAGTTTATTGGGTTTATCTAGTTACTACCGTAGGTTTATGCAATACTTATCTAGGGTTACATTACCCCTCACCATATTGACTCAAAAAGATGTACACTTTGAGTGGTTAGAGGACTGTGAGTCGGCCTTTCACGAGATGAAGACTAGGTTGACTTATATGCCCGTTATTATCCTCCCAGAGTGTGGCAGGGGTTACACCTTGTCTTGTGATGCTTCGGGATCAGGGCTTGGTGTAGTATTGATGCAGAATGGGCAGGTAGTAGCTTATACATCCCTTCAGTTGAAAGTGCATGAGAGGAACTACCCCACCCATGATTTGGAGTTAGCCGCTGTGGTGTTTTCACTCAAGAGCTGGAGGTATTATCTGTACGGGGGATAGTTTGAGGTGTTTTTTTATCATAAGAGCCTCTAGTACATCTTCACGCAACGTGATCTTAATCTCTGTCAGAGATGATGGATATAATTGATGGAGGACTATAACTTCTCATTAGAGTATCATCCCGATAAGGATAATGTGGTGATTGATGCTCTTAGTAGAAAGTCCAGCCTCACCCTTGCAGTAATGAGGTGCCATCGGGTAAAGATTTTCAGTGAGTTACAGAAGTTTGATTTTCACATCCAATGGGGTTACAATAGGGAATACCTTTGGTGTGTGGTGGCTAGTCCACTCATTTAGCAGAAAGTTCTTGAGGCCTAGTCATGTGATCCCAAGTTTGCCAACTATTGTGATCATATTCAGAACGACGAAATGTTCGACACTCTTACCGTGGATAAGGACGGCAGGGTGCGACATAAGGGTCGGTTGATTGTCCCTGTTATTGATGAGCTCCAGGATGAGGGGATTGTCGAGGCCCATCACTCGCGCTTCAGAATACATACTGGTGCCACAAAGATATATAAAGACCCGTACGGGGATTTCTGGTGGGTCAACATAAAGAGGGATGTGGCGACGTATGTAGCTAAGTGTTATACTTATCAGTAGGTAAAGGCTGAAAATAAGAAGCCAGCAGGGCTATTATGACCACTACCCATGGCAGAGTGGAAGTGGGAGCATATTATGATGGATCTTATCACAACCTTACCACGGTCTGAACATGGTCATGATTCATTATGGGTCATAGTGGATCGACTCACAAAGTCCGCACACTTTTTATCGATTAAGGTCATGAACAGTGTGGCTAAGTTGGCGAGGCTAAACTTTTAAAAATAGTCAGACTTTACTATGTTTTGCTCTAAATCGTCTCGGACAAGGATCCCTAATTTATATCTCGATTTTAGAAGAAGTTCCAACAGTTGGGTACCGAATTGAATATGATTATGACATATCATCGTGAGACCGACGGACAGTCAGAGCGAACGATCTAGATTCTGGAGGATATGCTTAGAACTTATGCACTTAACTTTCTGGGCAGTTGGGTGAAGAATCTAAATCTGACGGAGTTCTCCTATAACAACAATTAACAGACGAACATCAAGATGGCTCCCTACAAGGATCTTAATGGAAGACCATGCCACTCTCTAGTTTATTGGGCTGAGGTGGAAGAAATCATCGCCAATTTAGATTTGATTAGAGAAATGACGGAGAAGGTTCGAATAATTCCACAAAGAATCATGACGGCGTAGAGCCAATAAAAGAATTACGTTGATAATCGTCGAACACCCCTGGAGTTTAGAGTGGGTGACCATGTTATGTTGAAAGTTAGAGAGGTAATCAACAATCAATAATTCGGGCATAAGGGTAAGCTGACCCCATGGTATATCGATCCTTCTAGATCCTGGAGCGAATTGGGGATGTATCATTCCACTTGGCGCTAACTCCATAGTTGTTCTAAATCCATAATGTGTTCCATGTCTCTATGTTAAAGAAGTATCTTCACGACCCCCAGCATGTCATCAATTAGTACCTCATTAATTTAGATGAAGATGTTATGTTACCCATGCGATCTAGATCCATTTAGGACAGAGAGCATATGGTACTGCGCGATAAGGTCCTTCCCTTAGTGAAGGTTCTTTGGGAGTTTCATGGTGTAGAAGGTGCAACTAGGGAGCGCGAGTCGGAGATGCGAGATAAGAGCCCGAAAATCTTTTCCTAGTTTTTTATTTTAATTTCGGGGATGAAATCTCCTAAGAAGGGGAGAATTTGATACCCGTGCTTAAGATTTTATTCCCGTTTCCTATATAATTTGTATTATACAAAAAACTCTTGGGATTTGGATCAATGTATATATGAATGGTTCTTGGTAATTGAATGTTCTTGTGGACCTTGCGAGATTTTTTGGAAATATAGTGGACAAATTTGGAATTTGAAAGTTTTTTTATCGTTCTAATGATAGTTAGAGTCGTTCGAACGAAGTCCCTTTTGGATCGAATGAGAAGCTCCTCTCGTTTAAATGAGCTTATAACGAACCTCGCCTGTTTAGGATTTCGCCCCTCGTTAGTATATTATTCGAACGACGTTCTAATGAGATTCGTAATCCCGTTGGAACGAGATGAAATCTTGTTCGAATGACCGCATCAGATATTGACTATTTCGAGTTTTCCTTGTATGTTGTCACTTGTTGGACCACTGGATTGATGTTGTGTGGACCTCTGAGTGCCCCAGATGATCAAAAATACGTATATCATGTGGGGTTTGGGTTTTTAAATAATTTTGTGGGTTATTTTGGGGTTATAAGAAGATAGATAGGGCGGTTCTCCCCCCCACCATTTTTCAGCAACTATATTTCCTCTCTCTTTCTCTCTCTCTCTCTCTCTCTTTCTAATTTTCACTTGTTCATATTCTTCCCCAAGCATTTCCCACCAGAGTTACACCTTTCCGCCACCATAATACACCATTATACACCAATTTCATGCCTTGTTCTTCATCCTCAAGCTTTATCAAGGGTAGAAGTGGGTACAATCAATCAAGTAGGAAAAGCTTTTGAGTATTTTCGAGGTCTTTTTAGAGTATTTGGAGCTAGAAACTTCCATCTTCATCTTCTTATTTGACTCCTCTTCGAACCATAAGGTAGGGCTTTCCTCTTCCTAAGATTTAAAGGTTTCTAGATATGAGCAATGTGTAGGATGCATGCTAGATAAGATTTAATGGAAAAAAAATGAAGTTGTTTATTAATATTTTCAAGTCTTTAAAAAAAGGATTTTTAAAGAAGATAAACCCGAAATGACTCTTTTATGAATAAATGACATTTTTATCTTGAAACATGGAAAGAAAGCATGAAAAATGTAAACCCGTAATTTATATCTTGTTTAGTTTATTTTGGAAGAATTTATAGGCTTGAAATCTTCCTTAACATGTGTAAAATCATGTAGTATGATAGAAAATGGAATTTTAGACTTGATAAATCATGTTGTAATGGGTTTTATGAGGAAATGATTAAATGTAGAAAAATAATCCTAAATATGTGTTATGAATATTGTTCGAATGAAGAAAAATAATATTTAAAGTCACATAAAATAATAGGGCTATGTAGTAGAAATTTGGTTAAAATGGTCTTTAAGTGTTTGAATGTATTTTATGTAGTTAGACATAAGATAATGAAGTATGATTTTGATATAAAATCATAAAAAGGATGTTTTAAAGGAAAATGTTGATTTTAGTGCCATAATTAATTAGATATGTTTTTTAGAGAGTTGTGATGAAAGAAAGGGCAAAATAGTAATTTTAACAAATTGAGGGTCCCAGAGGTTGGATTTCCTCGTTAGACCTTATCGGTCATTTTTTGTGATGAAATGGATAAAGTGGTGCGTTGACAAGATGAAATAGTGATATAAACCGTAGAAGTGATGAAAATGATAAAAGGGTTGGAATGATGTAGATACTAGCAAAAATGTTAAAACACATTAATATAGACTCAGATGACACCAAAAATAATTAAGAAGGGCACGAAACCCCGGGGAGAAAGACCCAAAATCACTGGCTAGAGAATATGGTAGTAGAGCCGGCGGTGTGGAGTCTGTTAAAGTTTGTAGATATTGGAAGATTCTGAGAAAAAATAAGGAAAAAAGGAAATGATAATGGTTGTGCTAGAAAATATTTAAGTAACACTACCTAATGAAATGTGATGAAAAGGAGAATTGATATATAAAATATGATTAATAGTTTCTAAGCCTCAGTAAAATGGTGGTATGGAAGGACTAAGGGTGAGTATGAGCTTATCGCTCGGGTGCATTGCATAGTAGTTGCATTAATACAAGCTAAATTGTTAAATGTTTTCGGAATCGATTAAAATACATGTTATATGTATATTTTTATAGAAAACGTATTGCTTGGTATTGCCCACCCTGCTGAGCATTCGCCCACCCCAACTTTTTATGTTATACCCCCATTTCTACCCCAGGCACTTCGAGTAGGGATCCCGGGAAGGACCCAGGTAAGGCCCCAGAGGGTAATCAACGTCATTAGTGGCTCTGTAATTTTAATGAAATTATGTTTTACGACATCGGTAATTCAACACTTTAAACCTTTTATTCAGGCCTTTGTCTATGGTTTGAAATAATACAGGGTTGGTTATGGCTTACTTCTTATTTAATTAGCATTGTGGATTAAATCAAATTTTTATAAATAAACCTTGTAAAGTGACTTAATTACTTAAAGTGGCCACCCTTTTTTCCAATTTAAAACTGGTAAATTGATCTTTAATAAATGATGAAATTAAAGGGTTTTTTCTTAAATAATAAAACTAGACTTTCGCCCTTCCCCTTTAACTCCTTGATCTAGTACGAGTTGACCCAAGGGTGATGCAAATCCAAGCCAGGGCATTAAATCAACTCTGGATCAATAACATGTCTATTTCAAAAACCGATTTGATAATACCGAGAGATAAAGAGCAATCCCACACCCTGCCAACATTGTAACCCCACCATAAATGGCCCAAGCTACCACTAACCCCCTTGTTGTGAGTACCGAAAGTATAGTAGTGTCCAGCACAAATCGAAGCTCTAACGGATCTCATACGCCCCACAATGGATCTCCAAACAGCCCGATAAAATTTCCAACAAGTCTTACTTGATGACAATCTTGTATACATCCATCGCCTATCCCTTTACCCCAATGCTTGGCTAATCGGTAAATTCGAGATGCTAAATATTAAAAATTTAATGGGAATGGGTCCACCTCAAATCATACGTCTTATTCGTGTTAGTTATAGTGGATTCAGAAGAGGTCATGGCACATATGTTTGGGAACACCTTATCTAGAGGATCACCCAAATGTTTTTTATCCATAGATAATGGAAGGACCACAAATCGAAGTGACATTTGATGAGAATTCGTAAATATCTACCAGTATAATAAGGAGTTAGAAAATGCCCATCGGGATGTATAAATGATGAAGCAAGAGATCAACGAGCACCTGGGCACCTTCATTGCTCGTTGGAGAAATAAAGTCGATCAGATGGTAAACATACCTTTATAAGAGGAACAAGTGGCTATTGTAAAAATGAATATCATTCATCCTTATCGAGACCAATTTAAAACGTAGTATTTACCCTACTTCAAAGCTCTTATGGATGTGTGAGCCCAATTGGAGGACGATCTCATGAATCGGCCTCTTAATAGTGAGAGTGACAATAGAAGGAATGTCCCTCCGTACACAAACAGGAGGACCGATAAGCCAAGCACATCTAGTGTCAAGGTTATTCAATACCTGATGCCCACACTCGCACCCGGGAATACTAAAAGAGTCCAACGAACATTCCATCCCATGTACACTCACATTAGTACAATATATGAAGACCTTAAGAATAAGGGGCTTATAAAGCCCCAAGATCCAAGAACATTACCCGACCCTTTTCCAGAAGGCTTCAAGAATGACCTTTACTGTGAGTATCATTAGATGACGCGACATAACCTAGAAGGGTGATGTGTCATAAGTCTCACCATCCAATACTCGATCAACCAAGGAAAGATCACTACAGCGACTAAAACAAAGCTTAATGTTAGTAATAATCCTCTACTTGACCATGGATCATAGGTGAATGCCCTTACTACAGAAGACAAATTTGGATATCCATCTCTCTTGATTAAGTCATCAACTCGATGAAGAAATAGAATAGTCGAGCCTCAAAAGTCTCGTCAACGGACATTTAGAACCTGTAGCTCCAACACAAACCCACCTGGATCTAATGGTTCAAATGCTGGGAGCTTTGAAGGCTATCAGGAAGGATCCTACGAAGGTAAGTGTAACACCCCGTAATTTTAAATCGATTATAAATTGAATTAATTCGAAATTCATAAAATTCATTTTTTTGGATTTAATTATTTTTGGTAATTTAAAATGTTGGATTTTATTTATGAAAAATACGATTTTAACCAGAATTGAAATCGGGGGTGAAATTGGAATTTTAATTGCATATAAATATTTGTAGGCATTACTGGGCAACTTACCAGGACCTAATCGATTCGTCCTGAAGGCAAATCGATTCAGAAATGGTCAGGGGCAACGATCTGTTCGTTTTTAACCAAAATTCCACCACTTTTTTATATATTAAAAATCCGGGGTTAGAACTTTAAACACTCATTCTTAAAAACCCTAAGGATGGTAAACCTCTATATGTTCATCGTCTTCTACCTCCAAATCTATCCCCATTTAAACCAAGATTTCAGTCCAAGTTTGAAGGCCAATACCAGATTTTTTTCAAGTTAGTTCAAGAGAGTATTTTCATCATCTCTTTATGAGGAACACGTTCATCTATTCAGATTTCTTCAACTAATCTCAGACGTGGTTACCACTATTACTTTTCCTTAGTGTTATGCATCTTGATCATGGCCTACACTAATACTCATGTTTTTAAAAAATAAAGTAGAGATGTTAATTAAGAAAAGTGAAAGATTAGTTGGGACTATTTTATGGAAAACTTTAATATGATTTAAGACTCAAAATCCTTGTATGTTTATTGTGGAGATGGGGTTTTCGGTAGATTGTATGACGTTTGCATGTAAAGATTACGTAGGAATGTTATAAATTGTTTAAACTATGTAAAACCTTGTTTAAAAAAGGTAACTCGTAAAGTAAGGTATTATCACGATATAATTATGGAAATTTGCATTTAATTGGAATTTGAAAACATTTTTGTAATTGAATTGTGTATCTATTTGTGATAAATTGAATGGAAATAATTGAAGGAGTAATGATGTTGAAATAAAAGGTTAGAATCGTTAAAATTACATTGCGTACCACTTAGTGATTTAAATTATCATGTTCGATACCGCGGGGATGATAGGGTAAATGGGTAGTTGTTGCTTCCACCTTACTTAGGTTAGGATGTTTTATAGGTATGGGACCGGGTAGGCCTTTACGTGGTGATTACTTTCTAGGTATGGGACTAGATAGTGTAGAATAGTTACGGATAAGTATTCCGGGGTGGGTCAAATTTTTACGTTGTTCCTTGGTTTAGTGAGCTTAGGGGTGAGGCTAGGTGGTGTTTGTCCGCAGGTTTTCTTCCAAGACGATAAGCTAGAAAATACTTGGGAGTTGGAGACCCATAGGTATATAAATAAGTGTGCTTTGAGGCTTTTATGTCGATAAAAATGGTGGGGCTAATTTGAGATAGTTAGGAGTAACTTGAGAAATTGTGAATTAATGCCTAAGATGATAAACGAGTTTTAAAATGAATTTGCGGAGCGAGTATGTGCAGGGATAAAAATTAAACGGGTCAACTAGCTATAGCATTGTGGGCATGTGTTGGAATCACGAGTATGTGCGGGTTGACAGTTAAACGGGTTTATGGGATATAGTGACGTGTCGTGCGTGGAACCTAACGAGTGTGTGCAGAGCTGACAGTAAAATGGGCTGACTGGCCATATTGAGGGGAATGGGTGTGGGGTAGAACGTAAGCGGGAGTACCATGACTGATGTGGTGTAAAACTTGGGCAGGAGTCCCGCGAATGATATTAATTAAATAGGTAAAATAATAACTTGACTAATTGAATGAATCTAAATGGGTAGTTGTCGAGGAAAAATTAAATGGTTGGGATTGTATCTGGGTGTATTTGGTAGATAGTGATTTACTTTGCTCGCATATTAATATATCTCGATTAATCTAAAATATTCTACTGTTGTGGTTATTATGTATAATATTATTGTCTGGGTTCAAGGACCCTATATAAGAGGTGTAGCTGGTATCCATGCCATGGGCTCTGACCTATTGCGTTGACTAATATTTCAGGTGTAGTGTTGGAGTAACTGCATAGGATTTATTAAAGATCATTTTGGAGGTGCAGCTGGAGTTTCATTTATTTATTTGCATTATTAGTATAGGGTTACTTTACTCAGTCATTTTATATTATGAGACTTCATTATGAATTTTATTGGGCATTTTGGTTCCAAATTTGTTTATGGATTTAGTCATTCACTTTTATTGAATTATTTTATTTGGATTTTAAATATATTGGAGTTGGATTATAACTATTGGAGATGGTGTGTGATGGGTTTTATTTTTCATGCATGACTTTATATTATTGGATAAAAATTATTATTTATTGTGGAGAAAATTTTATGTCTCATATTTGTCACATGCTATATAGTCTTGGCGGCGATTGACGCAAGGAATGCGCGGGGTGTTACATATGGTATCAGAGCATGGATTTAGGTCTCGTAGGTTGTGAGTTCAGTTTAGCTTTCGTGTTGCTTATCCTTGATTCCTTTTGATGATTTGTATTCGTAGTTATTCCGAGTCTGACGTTGTTTTGTTCCTATCTTTTTAAATGGCGAACACTTGAAGAGATGGAGATAGGAGAGAGTGTACAGTTTCGGGCTCCGCCAGTCAGGAGAGGCAGAGGAAGTTTGTTTTGGTTGCCGAGGAGTTAGAGACGATTGTATGTGAGGCCATGGTGACTAGTATCGAGGTAGGGAGACAGAGATGGGTGACTTTAGAGTCGCAGCAGCAGGGACACCCACTTCAACTTGGGATAAGTTGAGGGACAGTTTCCACAAGGTAAATCCTCCCACCTTCGCAGGGGGATTCATCCCAACAGTTGCTAACTAATGGAGGAGAGACACTTGAGGTTGGTAGACTGCACTGATGTGCAGAAACAGCTGTTAGCTGCTTTTAAGTTGACTGGAGATGCTTTACAGTGGTGGGGAAATGTCACCACATCGGAGGGAAGGGATCGCTTGAATTATGGTGATTTTCTAATAAAGTTTAATAATAAGTATTTCCCGTATGCATTTAGGAGTACGGAAAAGTGGGAAATTTTGGACTTAGAGCAGAGCTCAAAATCAATGGTTGAGTACGATTAAGAGTTTATGAATTTATCGATGCTTGTATCGGAGGAGGTCAATACCAAGGCAAAGAAGATGGAGTGCTTTATAAAAGGGTTGTCTTGGTCTATTAGGCAGATGGTGTTGGAGAATTCGGCGTACACTACGTACACTCAGGTAGTGGACGTCACAATATTGTTGTGGCGGGAGAAGGTAAATTAACAAAAGAAGTTGGGGAAGAGGCAAGAGTCAAATGTACAAAGAGGAGAGAAAAAGGGTCACAATGACCAGGCATGGAAAAGGCAGAAGACAGGTCAGGAGCAGCAGGGCAGTGGTGCCCCGGAGGGTCCCCGGGTAACGGTACAGGTACAGGGATAGGGACAACAGTGGGAGCGAGCGCTAAATACGCAAATTGGGTACTTTAGATGAGCGTGTTTTAACTGTGGAGAGGTAGGACACCGAGATTCAAGATGTCCAAAGTCGTAGGGCCCACAAGGCTAAGGTGCACAGGGCCAAGGAGTACAAGGGCAGCAAGGTCAAAGACCTCCCGCACTAGCAGCACCGGGTGCACAGGGAGCACCAATGATGACCACAGTGGGCAGGTGATATTTACTTCAACCTTAGACAGAGAAGACTCAGCAGGAGCCAAGATGTGGCTAGGAAGGTAGTGCGGTACGTACTATTTTCCTAGATATGCATATATATATATATATATATACATATATATATATATATTTAAGATATATTGTATCTTTATTCGTGGGGTAGGTGCATATAGGATTAGACGTATGGGCGCCTGATTGTGGTATTTTATGGGTAGGCATATGTGAGCCTTATTTTATTTTGTGCATTTACGCTTCGTCGAATTTCGAGGATGAATTCCCGTGCTAGTGAGGAAGTATGTAACACCCCGTAATTTTAAATTGATGATAAATTAAAATAATTTGGAATTCTGAAAAATAAAATTTTTGGATTAAATTATTTTTGATAATTTAAAATCTTGGATTTTATTTATGGAAGATAGGATTTTAATTGGAATTGAAATCAGGGGTGAAATGGGATTTTATTTGCATATAAAATTTTTTAGGCATTATTGGGCAACTGACCAGGACCGAATCGATTCGTCCTGGAGGCTAATCGATTCGAAAATGGTCAGGGGCGGTGATCTGTTCGTTTTTAACCAAAATTCCACCACTTCTTTATATATTAATAATCAGGGGTCAGGACTTTAAACACTCATTCTTAAAAATCCTAAGAGCAGTAAACCTCTATATTTTCATCACCTTCTACCTCCAAACCCTAGCCCCATTTAAACCAAGATTTCAGTCTAAGTTTGAAGGATAAAACCAGATTTTTTTCAAGTTAGTTCAAGAGAGGATTTTCATCATCACTTTGAGAGGAACACGTTCATCTGTTCAGATTTTTTCAACTAATTTAAGCCATAGTTACCTCTATTTCTTTCCCTTAGTATTATGTGTCTTGATCATGGTCTACACCAATACTCATGTTTTTTGAAAGTAAAGTAGTGATGTTAATTAAGAAAAGTGACAGACTAATTGGTGCTGTTCGTATGCAAAACTTTAATACGGTTTAAGACTCAAAATCCTTGTACGTTTAGTGTAGAGATGGGGTTTCTGGTAGATTATATGATGTTTGCATGTAAGGGTTACAAAAGAATGTTATAAATTGTTTAAACTATGTAAAACTTTGTTTGAAATATGTAACTTGTAAAGTAAGGTATTATCATGATATAATTATGGAACTTTGGATGTAATTGGAATTTGAAAATATTTATGTAATTGAATTATGTATCTATTTGCGATAAATTGAATGGAAATAATTGAAGGACGAATGATGTTAAAATTATATTGCGTACCACTTAGTGTTTAAATTATTATGTTTGATACCACGAGAACGACAGGGTAAATAGGTAGTCGTTGCTTCCACCTTACTTAGGATGCCTGCTAAGTATGGAACTAAGGGTGTTTTGAGGCTTTTATGTCGATAAAAAGGGTGGGGATAATTTGAGATAATAATGAGAAACTTGAGAAATTGTGACTATGATAGACGGGTATTAAAATGAATTTATGAGACGAGTATGTGTAGGGCTGACAGTTAAACGGGTCGACTGGTTATAATGTCATGGGGGGTGTTGGCGTCAGGAGTATGTGGGGGATGACAGTTAAACGGGCTGACGAGCTATAGTGACGTATCATGTGTGGAACCTCACGAGTGTGTGCAGAGGTGACAGTAAAATGAGCTGACTGGCCATAGTGAGGGGAATGGGTGTGGTGTAGAACGATAAGCAAGAGTCCCGCAACTTATGTGGTGTAAAACCTTAGGTAGGAGCCCCGCGAATGATATTTATTAAATTAGTAAAATAATAACTTGATTAATTGAATTAATCTAAATTGGTAGCTGCTGGGGAAAAATTAAATGATTGGGCTTGTACCTGGGTATACTTGGTAGATACTGATTTACTTTGCTCGCATATGTAACACCCCGTATTTTTTATGATTTAAATAATTATGGGGGTAATTATTATTGTTGAATTAATTAAATTGAAATGTGAGAAATTAATTATTAATTAATCCAAATTAAAATAATTATTAACTACCGTGTTGATGAAAATTATTGGATATCACTGTGTGGGTATGTAATATGGAATTATGAAATTTTATAAATTGTCGAGAGTGAGAAATACAAAAGTTTGGTATACTAAGTCAGGACGTGCGTGTGAATCGTGTCGGGACTGATCTAATGGATTAAAGAAGTAAATTATTTTTAAGTAACTCACATGGTCATTTCGAGTTCTCCATTGAGTCCGGATGGATCGAGATAGTCAGAAAACTCTATTAAGGTATTTTATTTGGACTCCGGAATATTTTTAGGCCTAACCGGAACCCCGTAGGGGTATTTTTATCTTTTGGATTTTTAGGGGATTGTTATAGACGAAAATTAGATAATTAAAGATGAGTGCATGTGGGTGAGAAAGAGTCTGTCAATTTCTAAATCTACGAGAGAGAAAGAGAGAGAGAGAGAGAGAGAACCACAGAAGAAGAAGGAAAGTTCATAGGTGTTCTTGATGCAAAACTCAAGAACTCACACCACAAATCTCACCAGAGCATAGATCGAAAGACGAGGAACAAGTCTATACCAATTTCATCTGTGGATCGGAATATCATAATCGAGGCAAGTGTTTATTGCTTGCTTTCTTTAGTAATAATTGTGTTCATGTTAGAGTAGGTAATTACCCCATTACTATGAAATTGAATTGGGTGAAAATTTAGGATAATTGATCATAAGTTATGATTCACATGATAAGAGATTGATTCCTCATGAATATAAGATGATGTCCATGAATTTATGATAATATTTTATATAAATCTGGGTTTTAAGTTAGGTTTATACATTTAAATTTGAGAACTAGGGTTCTTGATAATTAAATTGGGGATTTTGAATTTGATTGATGATTAGTGATGATTTAATGATGTTATATTATTAGAAATCATGTTAGGAAGATGCTTGGAATGGATTTATTGGTGTTTGGGTTGAAATCTTAGAGGTTTTAGGGTTGTAAATCTGATAAAAACATAACTTCTAGAGGTTGAAGACGTAACAGTGTTGGTCGTGTGAAGTGGTTCGAACGATATGGATCTCGCGCGAAGTTAGTTCTAACGAGATGCTATCTCGTTCAAATGAGATAGCACCTGATTCGAATGACAGGTCCAAAAACCTGGAAAATCCTATTTTTTCCCAAATCGAGTTATACAATTAATTTAAGTGAGGAGAACTGCTATTTGATGAATTTAGCACAATGCATAATTTTTGGAAACTATGTGAGGAATAATACTTTAAATATTGGGAACAATGAATTGACTTTGGGGATTATGAAAGAGATAGTAATCGAAATAAATATACTATACGTAGTAATGAGAGAATAAAACGTATGGAAAGTATATATTCTGGTTGGGTGAATACCTTTTGATTTTAATAGGATGTGTGTATGCCTATTATATACTTATTATTTTGTGTATAGCATACCAACGCTGTTTGCTATCAACAGGAGATTTTTGCCTAGTGGACAGTCTTATCCTGTGTTGTCCATTGGGGGATATTTGACTTGTACCCAGAGCATATGAACTTGGGTACGTGATATCTGAGATGTAGGATAGTTTCGATTGCTGAATGGGAGTGTAGGCATGTGCGTGACCCATTTGGCTAGGCATTATGTTCACCTACAATATATATGATTTAAATTTTATGGTTCGTGAGAGATTGAATCAACAGTCCTTTATGCGGTGAGTGATGCACCAAGACATGATAAAAGAGTATGCATTGCGTCAAGTGGTCTTAACCTAAGGGTGCATGATTAGTATATATATATATATATATATATATGTATGTATAGGGGATGATGTGATTATATGTGTGTGTGTGTGTGTGTGTGTGTGTGTGTGTGTGTGTGTGTATATGTGAATATACTTGGGAAAATCCTATTGTGTGAAATTAATAGATATAGTAATAATGAGAAAGAAAATACTCTTAGTGGATAAATGATTAACCATTCGAACGGTGAATAATGAAATTTAGTCATGTGGGATAAACTATTTCAATAACATATTGTATGGGCAATACAGGAATATTATTAGTGAACGTAGATGGTGATATGGTGACTTCGAACTAGTTAGGCTGGGTAGCATAACTAATATGGGGTAGATGTACGTTAGGCATTCACAATAGATGAGAGGCGAGATTCTCATGTGAGAGTCTGAAAAGCTAGCATGCACATTATATTTGCTTTATTGCAAATTTAAAATACTTGCTAAATAATTTTTAAAACATCGGGCTCTAACCCGTCTCTTGCTATTCTTCTCTCTTTTGCAATACACACACACACACACACACACACACACACACACATATATATATATATATACAAACATATATATATATATATATATATATATATATATATATATATATATATATGTATATATATATGTATATATATATATATATACAAACATATATATATATATATATATATAATATGGGGTAGATGTACATTAGGCGTTCACAATAGATGAGATGTGAGAATCTCATGTGAGAGTCCGTAAAGCTAGCGTGCACATTGTATTTGCTTTATTGCAAATTTTAAACACTTGCTAAATAATTTTTAAAACATTGGGCTTTGACCCGTCTCTTGTTATTCTTCTCTCTTTTGCTATATATATATATATTATATCAGGTGCCCAGCCACAGGGTTACCAGACTTAAACGCTTCGATTGTTTAGTGAGCTGCAGTGGTTGTGGGAGTTGAAGGTCCTTGCATTTAAACGCCTCTATCATTTCTTTCAGTTGCATGTGTCGCCCATTCTCAGTGATTTTATTAGAGAGATTGTACTCAGTTTATTTTAGTAGCTCATTTCAGTTGGATTGAGTATTTTATGGCTTATTGGCCTAAGAATTTAACAAGAATGTTTTATCCAGTCTTATTTATTTCAGTAGTTGAGTTATATCCAGTATTTATTATATTCCTATGAATGGTAAATAGTTGATTTCTTAATAGTTAGAAATTATTAAGGGATTCTTTGGGTATAACTTAAAATGGAAAATGTTTTGACACTAGCTTAATTATTTATTAAGTGATTATTAATGTTAAATGTATTTCGACAGTGATGCTAAGAATGAACCAACTGAACACTTTATTTTAAATTGGATAAAGGATTGATCACCCGATATTTAATTTGGCGGGGTGTCACAACATATTAATATATCTCGATTAATCTAAAATATTATATTGTTGTGGTTATTATATATAATGCTATTTTATGAGTTCAAGGACTATATTTGAGAGGAGTAGACGGTATCCATTCGGTGGGCTCTGACCCATTGCATTGACTAATATTTCCGGTGTAGTGTTGAAGTAACTGCATAGGATTTATTGGAGATCATTTTGGAGGTGCAATTGGAGTTTCATTTATTTATTTGCATTATTAGTATAGGTTTACTTTACCCAGTCGTTTTATATTATGAGACTTCATTATGAATTTTATTGGGCCTTTTGGTTCCAAATTTATTTATGGATTCATTCATTCACTTTTATTGGATTATTTCATTTGGAGTTTTAATATATTGGAGTTGGATTATAACTTTTGGAGATGGCATGTGATGGGTTTTATTTTACATGGATGGTTTTATATTATTGGAAAAAAAAGGTTATATATTATAGAGAGAAATTTATGTTTCATATCTGGCACATGCTAAGAATGATAATTTATTTAGTAACGTCCGTCGTAGTCTTGCTGGCGGCCGATGCTAGGAGTGCGCGAGGTGTTACTGTAAGCTTATACCAGCTAATGCACCCGGTGTTCTAAGAGAATTCAGATCACCTTCTATCAGACCATGTAGGATTATACGAATCTTATTAATTAGAAACTTTGAAATTGATGTCGGAACCAAAGGACTTAACGTTAAGGAAATTTGTAAAGTAAGATATCTCGGTAAAGATTTAATAACCTTGTACATTAGGGTTTACTAGTATTATATTTTATATGCAACATACTTGATCTCAATTCTCTCTGGTATTACGTACTAGATGGGATATCCTTATAAGGTGCGTTTGACACTGATTGGTACCCCGGTTATGAGATGGGCTTTACTTGGATTACTTTACCTCAGACATTACATGACCATTATACTTGTATTATCCCATGGTGATAATACAATATAACTCTTTCATATGGCCTTGGGTGGGACCATATGATTAGTGTTAAGGCGTAATGATGATCCCTTGAATATTTTGGAGTTATAGGGGTGGGATAACCTATAAATCTACCTACTACGATGCGAGAGTTGTCGAAGGCATTACGTAGGCCTTCGTTATGTGCAGACTACAATGGAGCTTTATATGTTGATGTACGTGGTTGGAACTGTACTGATATTAAAAGTACACTTATAGAATGTCTTTACTTATATCCTTATACATTGGTAGTATTGAGTGTAGAATTATTTAGGATCCATTGATTACATCCAATCGAGATGAATAATAATTAATCATGAGATCACTTGGGCTTGGGTGTAGACGCACGAGATATCTAGTTTTTTTTGGGTTGGGATTAAACTTAAAAATAACTAAAGGACATGGGGAAGATGCGTAGTAAAATGGTAGCCATATTCATACAAAATATTATTATACTTAAATTTGTTGTTAACGTTGTTGTTGACTTTACTTCTCATGACTTAAGGATGCCGTTCCCGCCTCAGCCATGATTTTCCTATTTGCAATTCATCCTTTATTGATAATATTAAGATATATGTGTCGGGTGTGCATACCCATTATTTTTACTACTATTTACTTCATGTTGAGTCAGAACTACGTAGTAGTTTTATTATTAGATGTGGGGTTATCTTGAGACAAATTTTGTTATTTTCTACCAGACGTTGGTTATATCAGGAATTGTATCAGATGTTGTTAGGCTTACATTGGAGTATTATTTTAGTTATTTACTTTATGTACTTTATTTTATTTTGAGATGATTAGAATGGTATTTAATCGTATTGCCTCATATATTGTTTAGTTTAGATTTGATCAACCTATTATCAGATTTTAAGGTGTGTCATAGTTGGTATCAGAGCATTCTAGGTTCTAGAGTCATATGTCAAGTGTGTTCATCACCTTTCTGCATTGTGTTCTTTGATACTATAGAGCCTTAGCATTTATATTTTACTCTACTACTCGTACATTTACTGATACTCTTTTTTTTTACTCTCTTTCAGATGGCGAACACTCGTAGATGCTAAGTACGACAACAACCGTCTACGAGCGTCGAGTCAGAGGCAGTTTCCCCTCAGCCATAGCAACCACCACCACCACCACCACCAAAGAGACAGGCTCTAACTATATCATCGACAAACTTAGCAACTATTATAGCTCAACCAATGTTTGCGAGTTTGGCAACTATACATACACAACAGTCGCTACCACCACCACCACCAGTGGCTACACCTGTACCTGCACCACCTGCTACTTTTTGATGGGAGACTAACCGAAATTCTTTCGGGAATGGGAACCCACTAGATTACTCGGTATCTACAGATGATATTTTAGCGCTATAGTGGAGGCGTGATATTGAGCGACATTTATTATTGGTAGAGTGCACGGAGGTGCAATAACAGATGCTTGCGAGTTTCAGATTGGTTTGGGGTGCGTTGGATTGGTGGGGGTCCATTACCACTATAGTGGATATGTCACTACTCACCTTAGCGCAATGCTGGAAGAAGTTCGAGGGAAATTATGACCCTTCCTCACAATAAAAGAAGTTGAAGGCTCAGTTTGATAGGCTGAAAAAAGAAAATCGGACGGTTACTGAGTATGAGAGAGATTTCACTCGCCTTTTGCACTTTGTACCGGATATTGAGAGTTCTTAAGAGAAGGAGATGGACCATTATATCAGAGGATTGACATAAATAATTAAGCGAATACTGATGGGAAATCTTACGTACGCTACATATATATAGGTAGTGGATTCTTCACTACTCCATTGCGATACCCATCAGAAGTTTCAGCGAGTGGGGGTGAGGGGGAGATGAAGAATGATAAAGGAGGAGGAGTCCAAGGGCCAAAAACTGTCGATGCCGTAGATCTATCCCAATGGAAATGGGGATCCGATCAGCATCAGATAAGTCCTTCACAGGGGAAGCATCCTCCTAAGATATTTCTTGGGGATGACCATTGCCATCAGGGCATTCAAAGACATTATGGCCAACAGGGCCAGAGAGGAGAGGGTCAGCTAGGCTAGTGGTAGAGACAGTAACGCAGACCTCAAAGCTAGGGTCAGGGATAATAAGGCTATTATCCGACTCGCCCTATCTAGGGTGAGTGTTTCACATGTGGTGAGACTGGTCATTCGATCTGGAATTTCCCTGGAGTCAATCAAGTTGGATAGGGGCATCAGAAGTAGGGGAGTCAATATGTTCTTCCTTCCCCACCCTAGTTCATGACATTACCTCTTGCACCACAGTGTCCAACGCTACCTCCTCCAAGGGTGTAGGCATAGGGACGCCCACAGCTGTATTATGGATATGTGTTTAACGTATACTAACAAGATCAAACTACTCAACCCCAGAAGATTGTGGTATGTTTTATATTTATTATAGTTATGCTCGGGTACTTTTTGACACGAGAGCGGCGTATTCCCTTTGCTAGTTGTAGATTTTATTTTTCATCGAGCATGGTAGGTATAATGATTGACATGTCTATGCATGTGGATACCCCAGTAGGTATGGGTGATGCTTTATGTCAGGTTTATAGAGATGTAGTAGTGGCGAATGGTCATTTTGCACTTTTTCACCAACTTATTATTATTGGATATGTTTACATATGGTGTTGTTTTAGGTATGGACTAGTCAACTACGTATCATGCTCAGATCGATTGCATCGAGAATGCTATTACGTTTTCTATTCCCGTGCATGAATGATATGCCTAAGCACAAGTGATATTCTAGCACATATTTATATTATATCAATATGAGTGCACCTGAGAAGGTCACAATATTGTTAGATTCGATTCCAACCATCCATGTGTTTATGGATGTGCATGAGGAGGTACTAGGATTATCTCCTACCAGAGAGATAGATTTTTTATTGACTTGGCTCCAAGCACCAAACTCAAAGAGAGGGAATCATACCGTATGGCTCCATTAGTGATGCGAGAGCATATCCAGCAGTTGTTGAGTCAAGGGTTCATACACAGGAGCACATCTCTATGGAGAGATCCTATATTGTTCATAAATAAGAAATATGGGACACTTCGACTGTGCATGGATTATATAGAATTGAATAAGGTCACAAAACAAAATAATTACCTGTTGCCGGGTATCTATGACACATTTGATAAGTCGAGGGTTGGGTAATTATTTTTCAAGATTGACTTGCGCTTGGATAATCACCAACTACAGATTTAGGAGGAGTATATTCCAAAAATGACATTTCTTACACGCTAAAAATTGTATGAGTTCCAAGTCATGCCATTTGGGCTGACTAACGCATCAACAGTTTTCATAAATATGATGAATTAAGTGTTTTATCCATACTTGGACCAGTTCGTCATTGTATTTATTGATGTTATTCTTGTATATTCACAGTTAGAAGAAGATTATGCGCGTTACTTGAGGATGGTTTTGCAGTCGCTTAGAGGGAATAAATTTTACACCAAGTTTTCTAAATGTGGATTTTAGCTCTAAGAGGTAAATTTTTGGGGGATATGTCATATCTGACGTCAAAATTTTCTTGGATCCTAGGAAGGTAGCTCCTGTTATGGTTTGGTAATAACCGATGACACCTACGTAGATTATGAGTTTCTTAGGCCTAACAGGGTACTAGAGGATGTTCATCTAGGGGATTTTGAAGATTGTTAGACGATTGACTCACCTCACCCGAAAAGAAGTACAATTTGCATGGAGTACAAACTGTCAGCGATCATTCGAGGACCTCAAGGAGAATCTCACCACCATAATACTTTTTCTTGCTTTACCTCATGGAGGTGTAGAGTATATGGTTTACATTGATGCATATCTTTAGGGTTTGGGATGATTTCTAATGTAGGATGAAATTCCCATAGCTTATGCTTCTCATAAGCTTAAGCTACACGAGGCACTCATATGACTCACGACTTGGAGTTAGCGGTAGTAGTCTTTACTCTTCATGTTTGGATACACTATTTACTAGGTGGGAGGTTCACTTTATTTTTCAATCACAAGAATCTTCAGTTCCTGTTCATACAGAGGGATCTGAACACGAGGTAATGAAGATGGATTGAGTTTATAAAGGATTACCACTTTTCATTAAGTATCACCTGGGAAAGGCGAACGTGATAGTGAATGTGTCAAGCTAGAGGCCGACTGTTACTCTAGCGGCATTATAATCAGAGTATGAAGACAATTTGTCTTATATTTGGGTAGAGCAGTGGAAGGTCACACGTGAGATGGATCTAGCGGATTCTTTATTAGCTGTTGTGACCGTTACCCAACTATTGTATACCAGTGATTTAGGCATAAAGTTTGGATTCTTTTTGTCAGTAAAAGAAAAATAAACTTATAGTGGGTGGAGTTAGTTTCTTTTCGATTTGCTCAGATGAAGGATTATGGTTCAAGGGACAACTAGTAGTGCCAGAGGATCCATAGGTGAAGAAAGAAGTTTTAGTCGATGCCCATAGCACATGATATACATCATATTCTGGAGGGGATAAGATGTACCAAGATACGCAAAGATCGTATTGGTGGTATGGGATGAAGAAGGACGTTGCTGATTTCGTGTCTAGATACACCACCTGACAACTAGTAAAAGTGGAGCACTATAGATCGATAGGGGATTTGAAGCCACTTGATATTCATTAATAGAAGTGGGAAAGCATCGTTATGGACTTTATCATGGGGTTTTCGAGATTATAGAGGGGACATGATTCTATATGGGTTATTGCGGATAGATTGATAAAGGTGCCCAATTTCTTCTTGTTCACACAGATTTCACATACAGAGCAGTATGCCAGACTGTTTGTGGTAGAGATAGTATGACTTTATGGAGTATCGCTGGATATACTGTCCAACATGGACAAAACTTTTATTTCCTAATTTTGGAGGTTTTTTTTAGGATGCGATGGGGGTGCAATTAAGTACAAGTACAACATTTCACCCTCAACAGACGGTCAGACAGAGGGGTGAACCAGATTTTGGAAGACATGCTTTGAGCTTATATAAAAAACTTTAAGGGAAGTCGGGACACACATTTATTTCTTGTGGAGTTTGCATACAATAAGAGTCACTAGCAGACTATTGGGATGGCACCGTACGACACGTTGTACAAACGATCATGGCGTTCACCTAGCTATTGGTTGGAGTCTGGGGAACACAATATGTTACTACCAGACATGTTTTTTAAGTAATGAATTACATATATCGCCCCACCGAAGGGGGATGGGACATGTACACACCACCAAATATAAAATATCCAACAGATTATCCTTAACCAGACCCCCATGAGAAGCACCCAGAATTACGAAGCTCGCTGCAACTCATCCATAAAATCCATTAAGAAAGGGGGAGAAGTGTTATATCTCTCCTTATACCATATCAACAACGTGTGTGGCCATTTGGTATTCCACCCGCACGGGCTCACCCTGATGGGAGAGAAGTGGGGGAATATCTCTCTCGATGCATATGGGGATTCGAAGATGAAAGTCCTCTTTTAGCCACTCGCGCGATCTTCGTAAGCTACCACAAATATACAGAGATCATCATTAAAAGGGGAGGAAAAGATAAAAATGGTGTCTCCAGCCTATTTTACTCAAAATAAACAAAAGAACGTATCCATCCCCGAAAGAATAGCATCCAAAGAGAAACTGATGCATAAGAATCCAAATGAGTCGATGGTCCAGGGACTAAGTTACGGGATGGGAAGTTGTTAGGCACCCATTCCGCCCTTTCGGTCTTTCACAGGATATTATAGTGTTCTCTTTTTTCTCCAACATATATCTCGTGTATAATGTGAGCTATGTAGAAATAAGTTAGAAAAATAAATCATCATACTCACATTATGGCAAAGACAAAGAGGAATCATTCTAAGGAGTGTGCAAAATAATAAGAATTATATAAAAATACGATGTTAGTGATCACTGAATCATAATTCACTACGAGGAAGTGAATGTGCATGTCGGGTGGCAACACTAATATGTAAGTGCATACATTCTCACAATATAAACTAAATATAAGAAATAAACAAAGTATTGCAATGATCGAAATATGACTCGAATACCGATAATTACTCGGGACGCCTACGTAGACAAAATAGGCATCAAAATCCATGCAGTTCGACATAATAAAAAGGATGGGATTTATACCATAAACTCAAATTTAGGACTCCTCCTTAGTTGGTTTGAAGAAACGTGATCAAGTGTAAAGTGTATAAAAAGTGAGGAAATTGCACTTTGGGGTTTATGAGTGATCCCTCTTTTTTGTCTTTTTTGGTTTTATGAAAATATATTATGTGAATACTAGTAATGGAAAAGATATTATTTGATGTGGAATCAAAAGTGGAAGAAAATTAAATAAACAACACTAATTAAATGAAATAAAAACGAGTAGGAGTAGACATCTTATAAGATTTTGCTACTAATTTTTAAAGGGGAGTAGGTTGATTTTATAGTGGTAGGGTGATGGTAAAGTAGGGATGAGGTAGGTGGAAAGATGTGGTATAAAATTGAGGTAAGAAAGGTGAGTGGAATTTTGGAAGCTAGGATTTTTTAGAATGGTGGCTTATTGATTTCGAGGCAGAAAATGTTCTGTTTGATGAAAAGGGGGTCCTTAGAAATGAGGTCATGACCTCATTAAATAGAAAAAAATAGGGTTAACGGGTCTACCGATCGGTATAGAGCCTAGACTACCAATCCTCACCCCTCTTGTTTACCGAAAAAGTAAATCACATCTATGCCAAGAGGCAGAGGGCCATCGATGCCTATAGGCAATCCAAAAAAGACTTTTTCAAAAAAATGGGCGTAAAATGAAAACTGTAAGTCCGAATAGTGCATGACTTGGACCGTTGGAAAGGGGATTCAGAGCATCATGAAAGTCTATTAGGACACTCATATTCAAGAATTGACTAAAGTCAAATGGGGCTCGAAAGCACCCGATGGCCTCTAGACGGGGGTTCTCGAAGTAAATATGCAAATACGTGCGAACCGTTGGAAAAGAAATTCAAGAACCTAAAGTGAAATAAGATTCGCTCAAATTTGAGGGTTGATCGTGGTCAAATGAGTTCGAGAGTGCCCGATAGCCTCTAGATCAAGGTTTAGAGTAAAAAGGGGGTACACACGAATTGTAAGGTTGATTCGCGTACAACACGAACCGTTGGAAGGGTAATTAAGATCCATATGAAAGTGCAATGAGATTTTATTGAGGTTGGAGAGTTGACCGAGGTCAAACGAGCTCAAGAGCACCCGATGGTATCTGGATCAGAGTTTCAGAGTAGGGTCTAGGGTCTTAGGGTGAGAAGAGAAGTGTTAGGGAACTTATGAAGTATTTAGAGAGTATTAGGATGGAGTGTCTATAAAGACCCTAGATGGGCGAGCTTGGAAGAATTGGAGGTCGTCTAAAGATTGACTCCTCGTGAATTTTTAAGAGTTTTGGGGGCTCGAGCCTTTACTGGGGATTTAAGAGAGTGAAGGTAACCGATCCAAAGGGTTGAGGCCAATTTTATGGACCTAAGTTAATTCTACGTACCTAAAGAGTGAAAGTGACTCTAGACACCATATTTTAGGACCGTTTTAAATCTCTCCTTAGGTCCCTAGCACCTCCCCAATTCACCACAAACCCTATGTCATACTCTGAATACTGATCCAGAGGCCATTGAGAACTCCTAAGCCCCGTTTGACTCTGATTAACTTCAACGTTAGAGAAAAAGCTCAAAGAATCATTGAAGTTCTCTGAATCTCCTTTCCAATGATCTGCCCTGTTTATAAATCGACACAACGGTTCGAACGAACGAACCACTTTACTACTAAAAACTGGTTTAAAGGCCACCGGGCGCTTCCGGGCCCCTATTTGACCCTAATCAACTTCATCGACAGATCAAAAGCTCAATGAATATTTGAAGGGTACCCCTTTCTAACGGTTTGCTCCGTGAGTAAAACGGCATAACGGTTCGGATGAACGATCTATTTTCCCCCCAAAACCAATCTGGAGGTCATCGAGCGCTCCTGGACTTTATTTGATAAAAGTCAACTCTTCGGCTCAAATGATACTGAATGAATATTAGAAGGTCATTGAATAACCTTTCCAATGGTTGGCCCATGCACGAATCAGCCTTAAAGTACGGACGAACGACCCGTTTTACTTCAAAAGGTCACTAGGCATTTTTGGGCCCCATTTAACAAAAGTCAACTAACCTAACTGAGCGAAAATCTATGGAACATCGAAGTGCCTTGCATAAACTTTCCAATGATTCACCCCGTGCACGATTCGAACTTACGATTTGGAAGAACGATCCATCGTCATCCGACGATCTCCTGTTAAAAGGATCGACGAACGCTTCTGAGCCCCGTTTGACCCAAAGTCAACTCCCGAACCCAGGATCAACTTAAGGTTTCTCCAAAGTCTCGAAATAACCTTTCCAATGTTATGTCCCGTGCGTGATTTGGACTTACAAATTGCGTTTTACAATAAATTTTTTCCAGAAAAATATACACGAGACTTGCAATTGGCAGGTCCATTTCCTTGCATATCGACAGTGTGTCTAAGGTTAATTACCAATACACAGGGAAAGGGAAATGCCGGTCGACAGTCCCCTAACCCTATATAAGGAGAGCATGAGCTCACCTTCTATGGCACCTAAGAAACATCAACTTTAACGATCTCAGCAACATTCTTCTTAAGTTAGTGAGATTTCCTTGTTTGAAACATTTCTCCACCTTTCATTCCCATCACTTTCGTACCTAATTTAGAAAAAATCTCGTACATTCTTAATTAACTTTCAAGGACTCTCAACATCAATCAAGATCAATCTTCAAGTCTCCTAAGAAGGTCCAAACATTCTTTTCTCTCTTTAAATTTCTCTATTTTCGCATTAGTTATATAAATTCTTAATCTCTCTTTTACTTTAGATCATACACATATTAATCTTCAATCCTTTATTAGTTATATTGCACATAATATATTTTCTATAAAAAAAAAACTAAACAAGAAAAAGAAGGTAACAACCATAAATTCGAACAGGACTATTCATTACATTTTCTCAAAACTAAAAACACATTTTTCTTACACACACATATAATAAAATCCCCGTTCGAATTTATGGGATAAACCCCACCCTCATGCCATATGATAACTATGGGGACTTTGATGCTTTTATAGGCCAAGTAGGCGTCTCGAGCTAAAACCCGAGACTTGAGTTCTATTTTCATATTTTCCCTATATTATTCATATATATCATATTTTTGATTTGTACGTGTGTCTTATCTCACACACATTAAATTTCATCATAACAATCAATATCTCGACAAGCGCACACATTATATTTTTTAATTATTATTTTGGGAACATTCCTATGGATGACCTCACTTCATCTTTTCCACGATGCGAGTTGAGTGATTCCGATATCCATTTATATATACATCCATACGGAGAAATTAAGGAAAATAGTAACATAAGCCCATGAGAGACCGAAAGGGTAACACCTTCCCATTCCGTAACTTGGCCCCCGAACCTCTGATCTAATTGCTTTCGCAAGCATTAGTTTGTCTTTGATGTTGTTCTCTCGAGGCTGCAACAGGTTCTTTTGCTTGTTTTGAGCAAAATAGGCTGGTGACTCTATCTTTTTGTATCATCCTACATCGACGACGACCAAAGTGTTCCTAAAAATGGTGTGAGACCTCTCTCTCTCCACCGTGTGTGCGAGTGATAATCCCCGAGAAGGAGAAGGAGATAAAAATGGAAAACCCCGAAATCACGGGAGCGACGGATGGCCACCGTGGCGACTCTGTCAGGGACTTGCTCAAGAGGCTAGAGTTTGTTTGCATGGGTGTTATCATTTTTTGCTTGTGTGCGTATGTACTTACATGTATGTTCCCTTTTTTCTCCTCTATGAGTTCTTGTATATGTCTACCTCATGTTTATGTCACCTGTCACTCACTTTTCACTTCACACACTTGTAAATACTCTCTCTATACACCTTACACTACCTACACTTGTATATATGTTCATTTATATCCACACGTTTCACACACAACTTAGAATATCCATGCTTAGGTGTCACTAACACACACCTCCACTCACCACACTTATATATATCCATGCTCACTTACACATATCACAACACTTGTAGTTGATCTATGCTTGGATTCACTACCACGCACTCACTTATAGATATTCACATATTACTCACTCTCACGCTTAATGTAATCTTCATGCTCTATGCTAGATTTACTTTTCATGATACCTGTACATTCTTCCTTATTAGTATAGTGCTCATATTGCCAAATAAAATATTCTCTCCATAATATACTAATCAATAATCATGCATTTTGCACACTATATCACCAAGAGTATGGCCATTGACCAAAATTAATCCCATATTGGAGGGTCACTTTATGATGGGAGTTAGTCTGGCAGTGCGCATTTAGCCTAAGCAATATGACTATTACCTTCCATTGGTCATGTACCTTTGACGTATATCGAACGATTCCCTCCGCATCGTATCGCTTGACCGAACTCACAATGGGAGGTATATAGTAGGGAACTCATTCACATACATCGAGTATATCGAATTCGCTTTAATACGTAGTGTCCCCATGAGGCATATAGTGAGGAATTCACGTACACTCAGATATATCAAATGGCTTGTCCACACGTACGGATTGCCCTCAAAATCAAGAGGTATATCGTGAAAGTCATGCCAAAGGGGGGAACCTTTCCACTAACCCAATAACTACATACCCTCATATAGACGTCAAACCTAGGGCACTCATACTTAGTTTGTCGGTTATTACACGAAACTCTGCAGAAATGCTGGGGCATGCCACCCAAATTTTTGACCGATTTTGTCTTTTTCCAAAACGAGACCCTGTCCACTAGCCTGGCGACAAGTCAAACCATGTTTTACATATTTTTCAAACCCAATTTTTCCTAGGCTCGGGTCTCATCTGACTTTTCTTTTGCATTTACGTGAACCTAATATAAGTGAGAATATTATTATAATAATAATAATAATAATAAATTAATAATAATAATAATAATAATAATAATAATAATAATAATAATAATAATAATAATAATAATAATAATAATAATAATAATAATAATAATAATAATCTTCTCTCGTTTTCCCTTCTTTCTTTACCAAAGTGTCAAAAATATTTTTCCCCTCTTTTATCAAAAAACCAAAACACTTTTCCTCTTTCTCATCAAAATACCAAAAACAAGTTCCCTCCTTTTATATAAAAAAATATACCAAAAACATTTTGTCCTCCCCTTTCCAAAAAAATGTCAAAAACATTTTCCTCCTTTCCAATAAAAGATTCTTCTTTTTCTCTTTCAAAAATAAATTCAAATCATTTTCCTTCTTGGTCGATCGCATACCCGACCCTTGGCCTGACTCCCAATAGGCTTCAATCTTCCGTCGAACTGCCCCAAAGCTCCGTCAGTTCTCCCACTACTTCCTCCGAGTCCGAAATCCACCTTCACCAACTCTCTATGGAAAACGTAAAATAAATACAGAACGTGCAACTTGATTTGATGACGGTCCTAGTCAAACTTACCGCCAAGACTGATAACCTTTAAATAATAGTTCATGAGATGTAGAGAAATCGGGTCCCTATTCGCGAAGAGCCCGAGGATCTCTTACCTCGCTCTATGGGTCCACCCTCACCTGAGCTTGTTTGGGTCTCAAAAGAATATCAACATGTCCCACGTGTGCCTCATGTCAACAGGCTACCAACATCTTAGCTCCCTATGCCAAACCTTGCCCAGCCATGGACTAACCTCCCAGTACCCGTCGAATTGTAGGAATAATAATTAAAAAAGGTCAAGGAAGAATTTAAGTTGTTAATCAATAAGTTCAACCAATTTCGAATCTCTGGGAACTACATGGATTACACCCATATGTCTGCCTACCGTAAAGCAAGGCTGCCGAAAAATTCAAGATGCCTAACGTTGAGAAGTTCGGGGGTAGTGGGCCCCTTATTCATCTTTGAGGCTACCACTGAGCCATGACTCTCTTAGATGCCACCGAGGAAATAATGGCCCAGATGTTCCAACAGACATTGAAACACAATGCTCTTCGTTGGTTCCTATCCCTCGAAGAATCCAGAATTTGTAGTTAGGAGGATGTTATCCGTGAATTCATGTTGCAGTATAAATACAACGAGGAGTTGGAGGTTACACGCTGTGATTCAGAACTTCTCAAGTAGAACTCTAGAGAAATCGTTAGCAATTTTATAACATGGTGGAGGGAGAATGCGGCCACTATGACCAACCGGCCTTTCAAAAAGGAGAAAGTTAGTATTATAAGGAAAAACTTCTTACCCCTTGTCCGAGCAACGATGGGAGTAAAATATTACCCACATTTTCGAACCCTTCGAGAAGTAGGAGAGGAGAAAGACAGAAGTTGAGCCGAAGAACGTATCCGGATAATTCACCCCAAGAGAATATGAGAAGCCTACTACAGTCTCAAATATCAATAATATCTCATAACTTGCTACCTCTTGGGCACCATAAAGATGTAATAATCTAGCCAAAAAAGATTACACCTAGATTCATTCTCCCCTCTCTAAAGTCTACTAATCCTTATTGGGCTGAAACCTCATCAAACCTTCGGACCCTCATTCACTACCAAACCCACTTCTCAAAAATTTCAAACCCAATGCCCTTTGCGATTTTCACCAAACTTTCGTCCATATCACTGATCAGTTCTTCCATCTCCGAAATGTAAGTCAAGGTTTAATTTACCAGGGTGTCATCGCCACACCGACCAATACCAAACCAAACACCACTCACAATCCACTTGCAAATCATAAAAATGCCATCTTCTTAGAGAATGACCCGAAATTCGATCCATTTACCCAAATCATACCTGGTAAAGCACCCATCATGATCATATTTTCGCCCAAAGCCCTTAAAGTCTGCCCATATTTTCTCCTACATCCTACCTTCTTTTTCCAACCAAGCTCTATTACTTCTCACAAGAGCGTGTTGTGACACCCCGCCTAATAAAATACCGGGTGATCAGTCCTATACCAAATTAAAACAGGAATCCCAGTTGGATCATCCTTAGCATCACTGTCAAAAACTTTTTAAAACTTACTAACCACCTAGTATTCCAAAAATTGGTGCCAATTTTAACTTTTTAATTAAACCAAAACAGTACATGCGGAATTATAATATAAACCATTCACACAACTGAAAGAAAGTAAATAGAATAGTAATTACACAACTTGCCGAATAAATCACCGGCCACCAAATAAATAATCCAATACAAATAATCAACACCTGAATGAATTACACCTGAAAACTGTACCGAGAAGTCTGGGCTACAAGCCCTAAATAAAACTGAGACTGATACAAGATTCCTACTCTAGGAATGAATGAATGATGCGTCTAATCCAAACTCCTGCTAGCATCCACATATGCCGCAGCTCCGTGTCCCTGGAATAGAATATCAATCCTGGCGTCCCTGTGGCTGGACACTTAAAAGGTTTTGAAAATAGTTTTATAGCAAGGGTTAGAACCCAAAATATTTTAAAAATATTTAGCAAGTGAATTAACTGCAGTAATTTAAAATGCATGAATGCGCTTCATATTTAAGTTAGTGTCGCACTCCCTTGTGGATATTCTCACCCCTCCACTACTGTGCACACCTACCTGTTATCTTAACCCCACCTAGTTGTACTACCCCGTCCAACTAGTCCTAGTATAACCTTCCCTTGCCATATTATAAGTTATTTCACAATTAACTTAATTAATTCCTCTTAAATAATATCATATAACCGTGTCACAAGTTATATAAAGTAAACACTTCGCACACTGTATTATTCCCACAAATGATTAACTTAATTAATTTCGCATTAATTAACAGCATATAACTGTAACCCGGGTTATATAAAATAAATACATCACACACTGTATTATTACCTACATATAATATTCACTACCACATTATACGTACCTTTACTAACATCCACATATATATCATACGTGTATCCATCCTTCCGAGTTTACCCTCATCGGATGATTCCCTCTAGAATGCTATCTCACTAGGTGTGCTCGCAAAACCTAGTTTCCCCAAGTTAGAATCGCTCACCAACTTGGACTAAAATATAACGAAGTGGAGGCGGTCATATTCCTTCCCTGAAAGTGAGATAGGCCCCTCACCCATATAATGGACGCTATGACCTGGGGATATACTCACCCTACTCCTCAAGCTAGGGGATTCACCCACATCGCGCAACCTCCCTTGATAGCACTAGAGAATATAATTTAATAAATATCTAATCACTGATATTTAGCAGCACACACAATATATGCACATATATATATATATATATATATATATATATATATATATATATATATATATATATATACTATCACTACACCGTATATATATAAAATAAACCCCGGCTTTACCGTGTACTCACAACCCGTAACACTATCCTGAAATCCCGAGTCTCTCGCCTGACTCGACCACATAAGTTTTCTCACTTATAATAATATTACTATTATCCCGAGTCTATGGTCTAACTCTAATTTAATTAATTCCCACATTAATTAATGTAATACTATCCCCGAGTCTATGGTCCGACTCTGTGTTAATTAATTTACACACTTAATTAATTAATACCAATCCAAGTCTATGGTCCGACTTTCATTTAATTAATTTCACCCAATTAATTTCTATAATGATAGCCCGAGTCTATACCTCTACCCTTATTTAATTTAATATCACCTAAATTAACTTATTATCTCCCTGAGTCTACCATCCGACTCTAATTAAATTAATTACCCACCTATTAATATAATATCTTCCCGAGTTTACCATCTGACCCTAATTAAATTATTAGCACAATTATCAATTTAATACCAATCTGAGTCTGTGGTCCGACTCTATTTAAATTAATTTACACACTAATTAATTTATTTCCTTCCCGATCCTACAGCCCAACTCTAGCTAATTAATTGCACATTAATTAATTTACCACTTTCCCGAGTCTATAGTCCGACTCTACTTTAATTAACTGCTCATTAATTAATTTAATACTTGGTGTCGCACAACCATTTTACCCGAACTCGCTCACTTGGCCCGTAACTTAATATGTTCCCGAGTCTTTATTCCGACTCTAAATTAATTTATCTCCAAACTTAATTCATTACCTTGGGTCGCTTTACCAATATACCCGGATTTACTCACTTGATCCGTACATCACTATTTTGGAATAAAATCTCTCAATTTTATCCATTAAATGTCCCACATAAATTCATCCTAGTCCCAATTACTCTTTCCCATAATTACTAGGAATATTTGTTTCATAATTATTTATCACTAATAAATATATGGAACTTAATTTATAAATTAATTTCCCCTTATAACTCACCCAGGCCGAACTGGGCAAAATTTCCCACCATCGATCGATCGATGCCCCCGATCGATCGATCGACTCCTTCGTTACAGGTCTGCCTCCCCCTTGTTTTCCACCATTAACGAACCTCAAGGTTTCTAAACCAGAATTTAAACCTCTAATTACATCATTCCATCATCTACACATGGTTAATCCACATCCTATCCAATCATAAAGACCATTAAGATAATCAATTTCTCTAATTATCTCATAATTTTCGAAATGGGTCTTACACCATAAAATTTAGTTATCTGTTTTAAATCCCAAATTCCAGATGCAATTTCTACTCTTTTATGTTCTGAAATTTTCGTTCAAATCATATATACATATTCAGATATCAATCACCCATCTAAATCTTACTTTGAATCTCATTCAAGTGTTTCAAAAACAAAAACCCCAATTTGTACCCATTTGCACCCAAAAACGAATTTTCATACACACATCACTATGATATGAATTGATTATCATGTATTAAGAATCAAAACAGTTAACCACTTGCCTCAAAGTGTTTGTAGTGTCTGATTCGTTGTTGTCGTCCCTCAATTTGGTTCCAATAACCTCCAATTTGCCTTTTGATTGTTTTCCTCCAATCTCCCTCTCAAACCCTAGGTTAGAATAATGTTGGCTGCTCATTTTCCTTTTCTTAGGTTTAGGTTTAAAAACACAAATACCGTTTTTTCACCTAATGGGCTTAATTAAAGTGGCCCAACTCACCCCGTGTGGGCCCGGCTAAGCCCAAAAATATCCCGAGACCCAATTACTACCCCCGGGTACTCTTTTCTGACTATCTCGACCCATCCGGACTCAACCGCGCACTCAGAATTGGCATCCAAATTAATTTATAAAAATCCTTATTTCACACCCAATTTAGTCTATACCGACTCCCGGCTGGAATAAGTGATCTGCATGGCTCTCCTATTAATATCCATAAATGACTTGTTTTTGGTAAAAGATGAACATTACCATATGTAAATTCAGGTGCATGATACACATCGGTATTCCAGTGCATTTCTCCCTCTGAGTCAGAATAAATATGTTTTCGAACCTTCTCTTTAAAATTCAAAGTGGATGTTCCCGCACGAATCTCAGCAATCACTTGTTCTGATTCTACATATTGATCATTTTGAACTAAAAGAAAACTTTAGGGTGGAATATTTACATTATGTATAATATCTTCACTCTCAATCGTTACATACAAGTCTATAGAACATAGAAAGGCAGGATGTCCATGACGTGTACGTGTCGGATGAACCAAATCTTCATTGAATTTTATTTTTCCATTAGAAGGGGCTCGCACATGTTCTGCAGTACCCCCTATGAATACTCCGCCGGTATGAAAAGTTATACCCCGTCATTAATACCTGAAATGACGTAATTAAATTATTACTATTCACTTAGTAAATAAATTTCCCTAAACATTAACCATTCACTTCCCGGTAATATTTAAATAAATATATTGTCATAATTAATTCAATTAAAATTACAACACACCAGTAATTTAAAAAAAAATCCCGAATTAATTAAATATTAAATGCACAAAAATACGGGGTGTTACATACTTCCCCCCTTACAAAGGAATTTCGTCCTCGAAATTAAGATAAACCTAGTGTTCCAGTATTTACATATTAGTCACTAGTCAAGTGCCTCCAAGCCCGCTATATCTATCCCATCCGATTCTAACCATGCGTTACACAAGGATGCATTTAACTTTACCAGGGTGCCCATACACCCTATACCCGTGCTTAACCGCACAAATTTTTTTTGCCTTAATTAACCCGGGTGCCCATACACCCTATCCCCGCCCTGTACCGCACGAAAGTTACCCGACTGTGCTAGTCGTAACCCGTAATATAACTTCGAACCCGTAATCATATTACCTATATATATATACCTATATAGTTACTGCCCGGGTACTCCACCCATGCTACGTCCAACCATCTCCCCATAAATACTTGTCTCTCAACGTAGAAGTATATACGCTTACCCTTATGCTACCGAAGACAACATGAAATACCACGCCCTTACTACCACTAGTCCTTGCGCGAAATAAACCACGAGCTATCTCTCTTTGCTCAAAAATGAATTTAACCACCCTGATTCACTTCAGTAAACATCCCCATTTACCGGGATAAAATGTGAGAACACAAAACCTCACTATGTGTTATTGCACCACGTAATACAACATATATACCCACATATATATAGGCTATACGCCCTCTCTGGTGATACCTAGTACCAACCATACCCTGGTGTCGCGGACACCAAAATTTAACTCCACTATTCACAATAGTTAAATTCCATCGCTATCCAGCCGATGTTTAAAAGTATTATCAACACTACTCCCATAATTCACAAAAGTAATCATTCCTCGCATAATTCAACCAATCACTCAGTGTACGACTCCATTCTCCCATGAAGAACACTAAGGAACTCCGCTACCCTACGGAAAGTTTACCCACATGCTATGGCTGCTACCGCCAACGCACCCACTAAGTTCAACTCACCTGCAAACTCTAGTAAAAAATAAGTCTTATACTGTGACATCCTCTTTGTCACTCAACAATATACCCCATGCCCCTAGGGTGAAATAATTACTTATATACTCCAGCTGCAACAGCTGGTTCTCAATTTTTGGAACAGCCTCTCCCTGCCCGAATGCACCCGTGATTTGCTTTAGTGGATGTACATCCAGGACCTTATCCTGTAGTTGACCCCTGCCTCGCTTAAGGAAATATCCCTTCATGTGTCTCGCTTTTCCCACAAACGAAACACTTTCTAACATGTTCACCCTGCCACTGATCCCTTCCATGCCAACCTTGTTGGAATTTCTGGCCATCCCGCCAATAGCCTCCAGTTCTAGATCGTTTGGCATGATTTCCTTGCCGGAAATCCTGCTCTTGATCTCCCCCAGTCTGCTGCTGGGATACCCCACTAATGTTGTTCCTTTCTGCCTCATCCGACTGGCTAATCCCCACTCCCCTCCCGCTTCCTTTCGCGTGGAAGCGATATTCTCGACAGTGCCGGAGTGTTGCGTTAATGACATCAGTATACTCTACTAATGCGGAATTAACAATTAAGTGTTGTCTGATTCTCCAGACTAACCCATCCATAAACTTTGCTTTCTTTCTCTTTTCCTAGCTTACCATCATCCGGTAAAAATTTGCCAACGAGTGAAATCTTCCTCGTAATCGGCCACTAAACGGTCTCCCTTTGAGTCACCTCACAAAATTGTCTCCTCCTTTCGGTCTCAACCGCTGAAGGAAAAATACTTGCAGTCGAACCGCACCCAAAACTCGGCAGTAGCTAGTGTGACCCTTTCCTCAACTGTGGTGATTGACTCCCACCACTGTAGTACCACTCCCACAAACTAAAAGTGGTTAGCCTTTACTTCCGCACCCCATCGCAATCTCCCATGCGTAGGTGACACTGGATACCTCTATTCCTTGACACGCTAGTACTACACCTGAACCCCCTCGCAACTCTGGTGGGTTCCCGCTAAAATAACCTCTCTTTATCGTTTCCACCCCGACGACCCTGTGTGAGTCTGAACATCCGACGCCACTAACACTTCTGGCTTATTTTGTTGAAAGTACCTTGCCGTTGTGACCACCGTTGCTCCAACTGCCTGTGCTACTATTCAGTGACCTATGCTGTCAAAATCATCTATGGTCGTTGCTGCGGTAGCTCTTGCTCCTAACGAGCCTCCTTCGTCTCATCTCCCCCTGCTGCCCTAGCTGCTCTCTCTCTCCTGGGCGTCATCTGGAATGAGAATCGAATTTTTGTATGAGTTCACTCTCAAATATAAATTTCGCAGAAGAACGTATATGCGCATACGTATGAGAATACAACAATCCTATAATAGGGCTCTATATCAAAGATTGTCAAGCAGAAACGTGAAAAGCCGCACAGATCCTAAGGACACTAGAACCTGATGCTCTGATGCAATCTGTGACACCCCGCCTAATAAAATACCGGGTGATCAGTCCTATACCAAATTAAAACAGGAATCCCAGTTGGATCATCCTTAGCATCACTGTCGAAATTTTTTTAAAACTTACTAACCACCTAGTATTCCAAAAACTGGTGCCAATTTCAACTTTTTAATTAAACCAAAACAGTACATGCGGAATTAAAATATAAACCATTCACACAACTGAAAGAAAGTAAATAGAATAGTAATTACACAACTTGCTGAATAAATCACCGGCCACCAAATAAATAATCCAATACAAATAATCAACACCTGAATGAATTACACCTGAAAACTGTACCGAGAAGTCTGGGCTACAAGCCCTAAATAAAACTGAGACTGATACAAGATTCCTACTCTAGGAATGAATGAATGATGCGTGGAATAGAATATCAATCTTGGCGTCCCCGTGGCTGGACACCTAAAAGGTTTTGAAAATAGTTTTATAGCAAGAGTTAGAACCCAAAATATTTTAAAAATATTTAGCAAGTGAATTAACTGCAGTAATTTAAAATGCATGAATGCGCTTCATATTGAGTTAGTGTCGCACTCCCTTGTGGACATTCTCACCTCTCCACTATTGTGCACACCTACCGGTTATCTTAACCCCACCTAGTTGTACTACCCCGTCCAACTAGTCCTAGTATAACCTTCCCTTGCCGTATTATAAGTTATTTCACAATTAACTTAATTAATTCCTCTTAAATAATATCATATAACCGTGTCACAAGTTATATAAAGTAAATACTTCGCACACTGTATTATTCCCACAAATGATTAACTTAATTAATTTCGCATTAATTAACAGCATATAACTGTAACCCGAGTTATATAAAATAAATACATCACACACTGTATTATTACCTACATATAATATTCACTACCACATTATACGTACCTTTACTAACATCCACATATATATCATACGTGTATCCATCCTTCCGATTTTACCCTCATCGGATGATTCCCTCTAGAATGCTATCTCACTAGGTGTGCTCGCAAAACCTAGTTTCCCAAAGTTAGAATCGCTCACCAACATGGACTAAAATATAACGAAGTGGAGGCGGTCATATTCCTTCCCTGAAAGTGAGATAGGCCCCTCACCCATATAACGGACGCTATGACCTGGGGATATACTCACCCTACTCCTCAAGCTAGGGGATTCACCCACCTCGCGCAACCTCCCTTGATAGCACTAGAGAATATAATTTAATAAATATCTAATCACTGATATTTAGCAGCACACACAATATATGCACATATATATATATATATACTATCACTACACCGTATATATATAAAATAAACCCCGGCTTTACCGTGTACTCACAACCCGTAACACTATCCTGAAATCCCGAGTCTCTCGCCTGACTCGACCACATAAGTTTTCTCACTTATAATATTATTATTATCCCGAGGCTATGGTCTGACTCTAATTTAATTAATTCCCACATTAATTAATATAATACTATCCCCGAGTCTATGGTCTGACTCTGTGTTAATTAATTTACACACTTAATTAATTAATACCAATCCAAGTCTATGGTCCGACTTTCATTTAATTAATTTCACCCAATTAATTTCTATAATGATAGCCCGAGTCTATACCTCTACCCTTATTTAATTTAATATCACCTATATTAACTTATTATCTCCCTGAGTCAACCATCCGACTCTAATTAAATTAATTACCCACCTATTAATTTAATATCTTCCCGAGTTTACCATCTGACTCTAATTAAATTATTAGCACAATTATCAATTTAATACCAATCCGAGTCTGTGGTCCGACTCTATTTAAATTAATTTACACACTAATTAATTTATTTCCTTCCCGAGCCTACAGCCCAACTCTAGCTAATTAATTGCACATTAATTAATTTACCACTTTCCCGAGTCTATAGTCCGACTCTACTTTAATTAACTGCTCATTAATTAATTTAATACTTGGTGTCGCACAACCATTTTACCCGAACTCGCTCACTTGGCCCGTAACTTAATATGTTCCCGAGTCTCTATTCCGACTCTAAATTAATTTATCTCCAATCTTAATTCATTACCTTGGGTCGCTTTACCAATATACCCGGATTTACTCACTTGATT
Organism: Sambucus nigra; assembly: GCA_949130495.1. NCBI lineage: Eukaryota > Viridiplantae > Streptophyta > Magnoliopsida > Dipsacales > Adoxaceae > Sambucus > Sambucus nigra. The sequence goes on along the minus strand of OX422211.1, from coordinate 221,722,681 downwards.
CGTACATCACTATTTTGGAATAAAGTCTCTCAATTTTATCCATTAAATGTCCCACATAAATTCATCCTAGTCCCAATTACTCTTTCCCATAATTACTAGGAATATTTGTTTCATAATTATTTATCACTAATAAATATATGGAACTTAATTTATAAATTAATTTCCCCTTATAACTCACCCAATAAGAACTGGGCAAAATTTCCCACCATCGATCGATCGATGCCCCCGATCGATCGATCGACTCCTTCGTTACAGGTCTGCCTCCCCCTTGTTTTCCACCATTAACGAACCTCAAGGTTTCTAAACCAGAATTTAAACCTCTAATTACATCATTCCATCATCTACACATGGTTAATCCACATCCTATCCAATCATAGAGACCATTAAGATAATCAACTTCTCTAATTATCTCATAATTTTCGAAATGGGTCTTACACCATAAAATTTAGTTATCTGTTTTAAATCCCAAATTCCAGATGCAATTTCTACTCTTTTATGTTCTGAAATTTTCGTTCAAATCATATATACATATTCAGATATCAATCACCCATTTAAATCTTACTTTGAATCTCATTCAAGTGTTTCAAAAACAAAAACCCCAATTTGTACCCATTTACACCCAAAAATGAATTTTCATACACACATCACTATGATATGAATTGATTATCATGTATTAAGAATCAAAACACTTAACCACTTGCCTCAAAGTGTTTGTAGTGTCTGATCCGTTGTTGTCGTCCCTCAATTTGGCTCCAATAACCTCCAATTTGCCTTTTGATTGTTTTCCCCCAATCTCCCTCTCAAACCCTAGGTTAGAATAATGTTGGCTGCTCATTTTCCTTTTCTTAGGTTTAGGTTTAAAAACACAAATCCCGTTTTTTCACCTAATGGGCTTAATTAAAGTGGCCCAACTCACCCCGTGTGGGCCCGGCTAAGCCCAAAAATATCCCGAGACCCAATTACTACCCCCGGGTACTCTTTTCTGACTATCTCGACCCATCCGGACTCAACCGCGCACTCAGAATTGGCATCCGAATTAATTTATAAAAATCATTATTTCACACCCAATTTAGTCTATACCGACTCCCGGCTGGAATAAGTGTATACCCCGTCATTAATACCCGAAATGACGTAATTAACTTATTACTATTCACTTAGTAAATAAATTTCCCTAAACATTAACCATTCACTTCCCGATAATATTTAAATAAATATATTGTCATAATTAATTCAATTAAAATTACAACACACCAGTAATTTAAAAAAAATCCCGAATTAATTAAATATTAAATGCACAAAAATACGGGGTGTTACACGTGTATTATCGTTCATACCCGATCTTGAGGGAAAGATATGGAATTGCCAGCAGTACTAAGCCAACTTCTAGAGTTTGGGCTAAAATTTCCCTCTGAAATGACCATTGATTGTCTGAAGTTCAGCTCCTTATTCATGGAAGCCTAGTAGTGGGCTCGAGAGTAAAAAAATTAGGTGGTCTCGTTAACGAAGTCAGTTTAGACGATGTAGTGCAGATTATGGCAGATTTGTTCTAACAGACCAATGAGATTTGCTTTATATTCGAGTTACTTGATGCCTTAAAACTATAAGAGAGGTTGGTCCCTTCATTTTTGCACCTCCTCGTTGAGTGGAAGGATCTATATGAAGAAGCCGTTGAGGTTGTGGAATACATTAACTTCTCATGGCAAGATGACATCATTTCCACCGGATAAGGGGATAAAATCGATAACTCAGATAAAGAGACAAGTCAGGAAAATATTAGTTTAGTAATCAGTGTGCGTGGGATGATATCTTTTGAAGATCTGCCAGGAGAAATTAACAAAGTGGTGGAATAGCTCGATAGATGAAGAAATGGGGTTTCTGTTCTTCCCCTCTTCCGTGTACCATATGACAAAATCTGAGAGACACTACCGGAGTCCGAATCCTCATTCAGAAGGGATAGACAAAGGAAAGGGAGTTGTCGAAAAACTCCCCATGCCAGAAATGACCATCGAGAAAAGAAAGATCTTAGACCAGCTCAAGAAAACTCAGGCTAACATCAGCTTATGGGGACTCTTCATGTCTTCCCATCTACACCGAAATGCTTTAATAAAATTACTTACCGGGCCTAGAGTACCTCCTTCCACCACTCTAGAATAAGCCACCTAGTCGGGTCATTAACCTCTACTACATTACTTTTCTTCTCTGAAGAAGTAATCCCAAAGTTTGGTCATAATCATAAATATGCTCTCAATATATTTATTGAAGTAATGGGGAAGGCAGTCCCACTTTCACTCATCGATAACAGATGAACACTTAATGTTTGCCCGTTAAGAACCTTCAATTGCCTGGGTTTGAAAGTAAGTGAACTTGCTCCAACTTCCACCGCACTGCGCGCCTGTAACAACACTCGTTGAGAGGTGATGGGATCCATAACACTCATAGTAGTGGCTGACCTTATAAATCTCATTACCAAATTCTAAGTTATTGACATACCTGCTTATTTCAATCTATAGCTCGGTCAGCCATGTCTTTACAACATCAAGGAGGTATCTTCCTCTCTCCATTAGAAACTGAAGTTCGTCGTTAAGGGGTAAGTTATCACCATCTTGGGCAACGATGATAATACTGAGAATGCAAGTACTAGTAATCCAATAATAGAAATACAATATGGGGTGAATAATATGCTCTTGTCTAGATTTTGAGTTAAACCACTTCCACACTCCTAGCAAGGGATGATTACAAAGACCAAGTTTGTCTAGAGCACAACCATCACGACAATGTCAACGTGATACAAATGTTCAAGAATGTGCACTTCATGCACAGACTAGGGCATGGACGACGATAACAGGAGATACTGAAACCCATAGTCCTGAAGAAGGCCTTTCCTCCATGTGACTTGGGTTATCAATAATCATCAGAGGAACTCAGAATGCTTCACCAACCCCGATTGAAGCGAAGATTAAAAAATACCAAGACTGTTTCGAAGGATTCCTTGAATGAAAGATTCATCAAAGAGGGTGACGATTTCCCCTTTTATAGCTTTCCCAAATCATGATATGATCATGTGGACAAGAAGATGAAGCCAGGGATGGGTATATTCTCTCACTACGATTACTCCTGACCAAAGACTCCTAACATCATGTGCAATCTCTCGTTGATAAAGCTATAGCTATTATCGAGGTTTTGAGGGAAATGACTTCAAGGACTCATTCAATCTGCAGATAATAAGACTGACATTCTGCATGATCCATTCAAATGTAACATCGTTGGGTCCGTCCATCCTGATCAACGCCGCTGATGAATCCATCCTCAACTGGAATGTTATAGCAGTTCCACCTTCTAAAATACAACCCAACCCATATATTTATCTTATTTCTTCCTCTTTTGTTATTCCTCATTTTTCTAATAATAATGTAATCGGGACCTCCTTCGATGAGCTTCTCGATGCTATTTTTTCCGAGAATGAAATAAACGAAGATTTTGAGTATCTTTTCATGACTTATATTAATTTTCTTGATTCTAATAAAACTCTTGATGATGATAATTTTACAAATGAACAATCCTTAACCGATCTTAATAAGGTTAACAATATAACCCCATTTAAAATAATGAGGATGGTAACATTATTATTAATCTCGGTTCTAGTAGCCGACTAAGCGAGATTAGATGGGGTCGACCCTTGACGAGCATGAGCATGCACAACTCGAAGAACTATTGAAAGAATTTGTGAACGTCTTCGCATGGTCCTATGACGACATGCCTGACATTGATCTTGAGATTGCTCAGCACGAGATTCTAACTCTCCTGGAATGTAAATCGGTCATTAGAAACTGCGAAAGCTCTGCACCGAATGATCTCTCAAGGTTAAAGAGGAGATGGTCAAACAGTTGAACGTAGGCTTTATTCGGGTGATCGAATATTCCACGTGGCTAGACAATATTGTACCCATACCAAAATTAGGAAAAAAAGTCTGCATGTGCATCGACTATTGGAATTTGAACAAAGCATATTTTAAAGATGACTACCCACTACCCAATATCGACATGATTGTGGACAACACGACCAGTCACGGTCTCAAGTCATTTATCGATGGGTTTTTCGGATTCAATCAGATCAAGATGCACCCTAATCATTAGGAAAAAAATGTATTCTTCATCCCTTGGAGAATCTTATATTAGATAGTTATGCCATTCGGTCTAAAAAATGCAGGGGCTACCTACCAAAGGGTTTCCATAACTATCTTGCATGATATGATACACAAAGGGGTCGAAGCCTACGTGGATGATATGATCATTAAGTCTAAAACTCGGGAAGGTCATGTTTCCACCTTCGAAAGTTCTTTGAACGGATACAGCGATACTAGATGCGACTTAATCCAACTAAATATGTCTTCGGCATCACCAAAGGGAAGCTTTTGGGATTCATGATTAGCGAGAAGGGGATTGAAGCAGCTCCTGCCAAACTGAAAGCTATACTATAAATGCCACCACCCCGAACGGAGAAGGAAGCGAGAGGATTCTTGGGAAAATTATAGTATATCAGCCGATTCATTATCCAGTTGACTTATATTTTTGAACCCATCTTCAAGCTCCTCTGAAAGGATTCCACCAAAATCTGGAATGAGGCCTTTCAAAAAGCCTTTAATCGAATCAAATTGTACCTTACCCAACCTTTGGTTCTCATGCCACTGCAACCTAGTCTCCATCTACTCCTATACTTAACCATAATAAACACCGCATCTGAGGATTTGCTGGCCCAATACATTCAAAAATTCAGCAAAGAAAGGGCCATCTACTACGCCAGTCGTAAATTGGTAGGGTACAAAGTCAACTACACTACCTTAGAGAAAGCAAATGTTGCCCTAGTCTGGGTCACTCACAAATTGTGACACTAGATGCTCGTTTTTCCTATTAGACTTGTATCCCGAGTGGATCCTATCAAATACCTGGTCGAGAATCCTCCCTATCTAGACGAATGGCCCGATGATTGATGCTGCTAGTTGAGTTTTATATTATGTATGTCAAGCAGAAATCCAAGAAAGAAAGATCCATATCTGACTACCTTGTTGACTACTCTATGAAAGAAATGAACGTTTGAATCTCTGAATTCCCGAACGAAGATATCCGTTGCACCTCTCACGAAGACCTTTGGTGGAAAATGTTTTTTGACAGCGCTGCCAATAAAAAAGATACGATATTGGGATACTCCTGATCACCCCTAATGACTCCCACACTCCCATTACCATCAAGCTAGATTTTTTTTTGCACCAACAACATGACCGAATACGAGGCATGCACCATAGGCCTCAAAGTCACTCTCAAGAAAGGAGTCCACTAACTAGATGTCTACGGAGATTCTCACCTCATCATCGGACAACTCCTTAGAAGATGGAAAGTTAAAGACAAAAAACTCTTACCCTTTTGTACCCACCTAGAAGAGATAGTCTCCCAATTTTGAGGTATCACCTTCCACGACTTTCCCCGAGCAAGGAACAACTTAGCCAATGCTTTTGCTACTCTCACCTCCATGGTCGACATGCCCGAGGGAGTAATTATGGCCCCTTTCTTTGTCCAAAAACAAGCTAAAGAGACCCATTGCTACCATATTGAGGTCACCACAGAAGAGGACTTCGATATGGTCGAGTGTTGGTATTACGATATTTGTCACCTCCTCAAGCACGATAGGTACCCCCAAGATGCCAATAAGAAATACTGAGAAACCCTCTGCAAACTGGTTACCCAGTACATTGTTTACGATAAAGCACTGTCCAAGAGAAGCTTTGATGGAATCCACTTACACTGTATCGCAGTGTAATACCCCATAATTTTATTGATTTTATTTAGAGGGATTAATTAAATTAAATGGGATAATTAATTGGAAATTAATACGGATTTAAATACTAGCGAGACGTGAGTTGGTATTTGATTATGATAGTAATGTTGAATATTAGTGGGTGAATATAGTAATATGTGATTACGGAATTTATTAAAATTATCGCGAGTCATAAATACGACAATTCGAGAAATTAAGTTGGAATGCGTGAGTCAGTCGCCTCAGGAATCGTTTTAAATGAATTTAAAAGTAAATTATAATTTTATCATCCGTATGGTCATTTTGAGTGCGCCAACGTGTCTGGAGGGGTCGAAATAGTCAGAAAAAAGTAGCCGAGAGTTTAGTTTGGGTCTCGGGGCATTTTTAAGCCAAACCGGCAACCCGGGAGGGTATTTTAGTCATTTTAATTTTTAAGGGATTTTGACCCACGAATTTTAGGCTTTATTTATCAGCCCATATTAGGGCCTCTATCAAAAATCAAGGAGTGGGAAACGTGAGAAAGAGGAGAAGTTACAAGAAGGTTACAAGGCCATAACCACCACACACCACCACTATTCGTCGAAATTATGACCGGAGAGAGGAAGAGAACCAACCCTTAACGTCATCAACGGATCGGAACATCAATTCCCAAGCAAGTTATTTGATTCATTAACTTTCAGCGAATAATTTATCCATGATAGTGTAGGATTTTATGATAGCCATGAACAATGATTGAAACTCATGAAACTTGGAGATGAAACTCTAATTCTGGATAGGATTTGCATGTAGTTTGATTCTGAAAGTATTTCATTAACAAAATCATAACCCTTGATGAATAAAAATGGATTTAGGAAGAGAAGTATGATAATTCTTGAAGAAAATAGAAAAATGGGGTTTTTCATGAAAATAGGATGATTTGATCCAAAAAAAAGTCTAATTGATGATGATTTAAGAGTTATGGAACGTTAAGAATCATGTAATTAGGTAGTAGAATGACCCAATATGTTTACTTTAGGATTTAACATCTTGTAATGAAGATTTGGGAAAAAATTAGGATTGAAAACGAAGAAAACCCGTAGCCTGCACCTGCTTGATCGATCGATCGTCATTTATAGGTCGATCGATCAACTGGCTGGATTGATCGACACCCAAGGTCGATCGATCGATCTCCCCAAAAACTGTGACCTTTTTCCCCTTTTTGAATTTAAGTGTTTCCGAACATGGAACGTTGTAGTTGGGGATTATGTGAATACATTAGGACTTTAGAAAGACCAATAGGGATATATTTGAAGCCCGGAACATATTAGAATTTGGTTGGAATGTAGTGTTGAATTTATGAGTGTCGAAGGAGTAATTTTCTATTTTATGATGCGAGAACATGATTTAAATTCTTAGGAGTGATAAGTTAGGATTTGGGACCTAAATATGGACCTCGGAGTACTGAATTGATATGTGGTATGCGTAGGAGACTTAGTAACCTCTTCGGTTAGGTTTTAGGTACTCGAAACTATACAACGTGAGACTTATCAGCGAATTATATTATGTACAATCTGGAATAATAATAGTGTACGAATTAGACTAATGGTATAGGGCTGAGAATATACCTCAAATAATATAACAAGTTATCTAAGTTGTGTGAATGCGTAGTACATGGATTATTATGTGTATGACATACCTACTATACTTGCTATCACGGGAGGTTGTCATTCGGAATAGGACCGTCTGATCTTTGTGTGCCAACGGGGGGATTTAGATTGGTACCTTAAGGGCATAGGGCTGTGAATGGCTTGTTTGTGAGCTAATAAGTCAGCTGACCATGGGATCGTAGGTATGTACGTGAACAATGGGTATGTGAAGTATGTTCGCCTCTAATATGTGTGATTTTTTTTATTAGCAACGGTTCATGAGCGATTTGAAACACGTAGTCCTTATGTACGTGATGTACCGGGATTTGATAGCAGAGTATGCGTGCACCGTAACTTAGCCTAGGGGTTCCATATTTGTATATATATATGTTGAAAATAATATACTTGTGCTTGTAACTGGCTCATTGTTAAAGTGTGAATGTGAATAATTGAGATATTTGAATGGGATTAAAAATGAGAATTTCCTATCATAATTGTTATAAATTAATCTGATCAAGGAAAATGTGATACACACGGGATATATTAGAATGATATGAATAAACCCCTATATTATAATATGAGGACAGAAAGTGGTACAGACTAGTTGGTTAACGGCATAACTAGGCCGGGTTAAGGATATACGTTAGGCGTCCACATTAGTTGAGGGGTGAGGAACTCATGTGAGAGCACATAACTAACATGTAGATAATATTCACTGTTTAATGCAATTAAGCACTTGCTATATTTTTAAACTGTTTTCACCTCGGGTTCTGACCCGTTTGCTTTTAAATCTATTTTTCTTGTAAACGCTTTTTAGGTGCCCAGTCACAGAGACGCCAAGCATAGGAGTTCCATTACATTGACGTGTTGTAGCTGTTGTGGAAGTTACAGGATCTCGATATTATACGCCTCCACATTATGCATTTGATTCTATTCTATGTCATTCATCAGTTAGGTCATGTCGCCCATTTCCATTTAGAGACATCTTTCTCAGACTTTCTGTTTCATTTCAGTTTTGGATTTATTTATTTAATCAGACTTTGTATTGGGATTTATTCAGTATTTGGATTATTCAGGGAAGTGTTACTCTAAACTCATTGTATTATTCCATTATTCTATCGTGATTGTGATCTGGGTGTGGTATAGTTAGCTTAAAATTTAATTGGTTGCATGCTAATTTAACTTAATAAAATTTGGCAACTCACTTTTTAAATATTAGGTGGCTAGTAATTGTTTAAAAATGTTTTCGACAGTGATGCTATGAACTGAACCAACTTGACATTTTGTATTAATTTGAATAAAGGAGTAGCTACCTGATATTTAATTCGTAGGGGTGTCACGTGCAGGGTCTGAAATTGAAGAAATAATACAGAAGATCCACACGGGGAATGCGGACCGCACATGGATGGCTATATTCTCGCCAAGAAGATTATCCGACAGAGATACTATTAGACTACTATGATTCAAGATTGCATCGCTTATGTTCGGAGATGCCTTAAATTCCAATAACTTGGCAATCATCAGCACTTACCTCCATGAGAATTGTATAATATGACTTATCCCTTATCGTTCTCTACATGGGGCATTGATTAGGCCTCTCAACGGGTCGTGTTGGGTCATGTACGGTTCTGATTAGAGGTGATAATACCCAAACACGATCCGTTAATATTAACAGGTACACGACCCAAACCATTAGCATCCGTTAATATTAACGGGTAACGGGTTCGGTGACCCTATATTACCCGTTAGTATTCATTAGTTTAAAAATAATGGGTTTTAATGCTTATTCTTATAATGGTTGAGAACTTGATATATACATATATATATACTATCACACAAAACCATATGCATATATTGAATAAAGTCCGACTAACCCGTGCCTAACACCCGTAGCACTAGCCCGAGAACACTCGTGTCTGTATCCCGACTCGTAATTTAATTAATCACACATTAATTATCTTTCCTTTTAGTTATGTCACCCAACTATAATACCCATACTCACTCATTCAGCTTTTATCTTCATCTATTGGAATTTATTACACACAATACCACTATTAAGAATAATCATTACAAGAATAACCATTATAAGAATAAAATATCCCTAAGTTAATCTATAAGTTAATCGCAACCATTATAAGAATAACCATTAAAACCCATTATTTTTAAATTAATGAAGAATAACGGGTGTTAATGAAGACTAACCATTAGTCTTCATTAGTTTAAAAATAATGAGTTTTAATAGTTATTCTTATAATGGTTGAGATTTACTAAGGGATTATATATATATATATACTTACTAATGGGCTATAATGAGTGTAATATTAGTTCGGGTCACAAGACCCAATAAAACCCGGTACCACTAACGGGTAATAATGGGTATAAACGGGTTTAATCGTATAAGAGTACAAACCCAAACATGACCCGTTATGATAACGGATCTACCGTGTTGACCCGTTAATGGCCCAAATCCAATAAGACTAAACCCATTAACTTATAATTTCATGTTGTGTCGTGTCGTGCCTCATTTTTCTAGGTCTATTCGATACCATAGGGAAATTCACACCCAAAGCCTCCAATGGGCACGAGTTCATCATGGTTTCCATTGATTACTTAACCAAATGGGCCGAAGCCGAGTCATACGCAGTACTAAATGCTAAAAAGGTAGCCAAGTTCATATAAAAGAACATCATCTGCCGATACGGGATTCCACATGAGCTAGTATCAGATAACGAGTTATATTTCAAAGCAGAATTCATAAAATTGGTCGACGAGTATGGGATTCAGGGACAAAAATCTTCTCCTTAACGACCACAAACCAACAGTGCAGTTGAAGCAGCTAATATAAACCTCAAAGAAATCATTAGTAATATGATCGAGAGTTGCCGAGATTGGGCCGATCGGATCCCTTACGACCTGTGGGACTACTGCACTTCAATTCGGGCATCTACCGGGGCTACCCATTACTCTCGGCTGTACTATATGGAAGCAGTCCTACCCGTTGAACTAGAAATGTCGTCATTACACATCATGCTTGAAATCAAAGTCAACAAAGAAGACTGACATCAGAGCCATTTCGACGAGTTGTCGCTCTTAGACAAAAGGAGGTTAAAGGCTCAATATCATATACAAGGGTACCATTGCAGGATAGGTAATCATTCAATAAGAAAGTCAAGGATCGTGGTGTCCGAGAAGGGGACTTAGCACTTAAAGAAATCACAGAACTCGTCTGGGACCACCCAAAGGGAAATTCAATCCAAGTTGGAGTGGCCCCTACATCGTGAAGAAGATCCTATCCGGTGGCGCCACTATACTCACTCACCTTTACGGAGAAGAGATGGCGCATCCAGTCAACCTGGATCGTCTTAAGAAGTTCTACCCTTAGTCCGAAATCTCAGCATGCTACGAATATTCTCATCCCCCTTCTATTTATAAAAAAATCTTCATTTCCCTCTACTCAGAACTACGTGGGGCTTAATCCTCTAAACAAACTTTTCACTTTCAAAATAAAACTCAGAAAATTTTCAAACCCCCAAGAGCTACGTAAGCAGCTCATACCCTTTACATGGGCACCGTCCCTTTTTTTTCCCTAGATGCTATTCTTTTATTACCTCCAAGATCGACAGTTCGCTTTACCATTTACATGAAAAAAAAGGATTATGTATGCCTTAGAGAATGGTATAGATAATTCGAATGTAAAAATATCAAGAGACACAACAATATAATTAAAAACCCTTTATTCCATTATGGGAAAATTCAGTATTATTACATGAAATATCAGCTTAGGGAGTCAAATAATTACCCCCAACCAAACTGTCCATAGACTAAAATTAACTAAACCTACCCAAATTTACTCCCACCAACCAAAAATAACCAAACACATAACCATCACAAAAGCTTCAGAAATGACCCTATCTGCAGCTGCCGGAAAACCCAACCCCATCATCATCTGCTCCTTAAGGCCCCCAAACTTCCCATGCTTGTATGGTATGCCGAAGGCGCTCCTGGGACAATAGGCTCGGACCTGCCTAGAAAAAACTATTACGCCCCCTCTATAGTGTCAAACATAATAAACTATCTCTGGACGGTCTCCTCTGCCAAGATCTTATCCACTACCCTCTTCCACAACCATTTCATATAATCTTCAGAAATAAGCCAAATTATGTCAACAGATTGGGAAGGATGGGTTGACGGCCGACGAATCTCCCACAGAGAGCCCAACCACATGCATAAGCCTTCAGTCAAATCTATTACAAGAACAATATCCAGGGTACGAGAAGGCACAATTTGCTCCCATCCCATTTTATGCAGGAGCCACCAGGGGAAATAGAATGAGGTCTTCTGAAGGCCAACTAATCGAATATACCGGTATTCCCCCAATTTTAGAATGGGCTACAACTCCCTCCACCACGACACTAACCAGTGCAGACATCGAGCTCCGCGCTCCACAAACTAGTTTATCCAATTCTCTATGAATGGGCCAAAGCTGATGAAATAACGAGTGAAGAAATTCAACACAACTGCCAAGGTATATTCAAGGAGAATCGCCAAATCGAATCTCTCAACCAACCACATAAATAGCATAATCAGACTTCCTCTCAGAAAATCAGAACGGCCTTCCCGCCAAGCATCTAGACCATTTAAGAATATCATCCACGCTGTAATACCATCCAATTGAGGCTCCATCATTAAATCCTTGATCACCAATAATAGTTTTGAAGTTAAGCCCAGGGCAATGTCTCTGGCATGGCCCGCATCATTGAAATGTCGCAGACGCACAAAATATAGGATAATTGGGAGATAAATCATCCCCCCATTGACCAATGGGCGAGCCGTCGAAGGAGAGATGTAGAGCAATCCTACTAGGAACTCTTGAGGATATAGAGAAGATTCAGGCATGCTCGTCGCCACACTGGAATTAACCCCCCAACATAACGAAAAAATCCTCATAGGTAGGACAGACCTCATCCAAGCCAAAAAGGAAAACATGATTCTCAGGATACCAAAATTATGCTACCGCCGCCAGCATGTTCCAGTCGATGGGCTGATTGCGCCACAAAGAGACCCGCCACAAGTTAAAATCGTCGTAGTCTACATTGTACATACACGTAGCTTCCAAATTCTCGAGATATGAAGAAAATTCTGCACTTATGGGAAGGGACATTTTGGAAATAATAAGACATAAGCGAAGAAATAAACAAGGAAGGAGAAAAATGTGAATAGGTGAAGAAACCTCACCACCCTACCCCCTTTTATACATGAAAACCTAGGCTACAAATAAGAAATTTGAAGAACTCGAATAACAGACTGCCCCACCAAGTACCTTGAAGCTGCAGAAAGTGCAATCAAAGCCTTAGGATGATTTTACTGGACTAACCTATCGATGGGCAGGACAAGGGGTATGTCAATCGACACCTCTTTATTTTAGAAAATTCTATCTTTCCTTTTTTGTCAAAATAAAAAATCTAAAAAAATAAATCCTTAATTAAAGAGAATTCGGTTTGTTTATTTCTACATTATCCATTTTTACTCATCCTTTCTCAAAATATTTTTTTATAGTTATTTAAAAAATCCCATCCTTTTTACGATCTATGCAATAAAGAAAAAAAAAAGCATGAAGATTAAGTCATTTAAAGAAAAGATAAATAAATAAAAATTTCACTTCATTATATATATTGCCACTTCCTTCACTACATTTTTTCAAGAAAAAAGAAAAAAAAAACAGAAATAGCAAAAAAGACAGTGGGATTTAGCCCGAAAACCCCCAACTATATGGTGAGAAAGTTTCCCCTGATGGAGAGCTGTGGAGCCTCCACTCCCGGATCCAGATCCCTCCTCCGAGGAAGCATACGACACTAGATAAGATGGAATCAAGACCAAGTCCCTGATATTGGTAGTCGCCAAAGACACCTAGTACCGGATGTCCCTGAGCCAAGTAATCAACATTTGAACATGCTGCAAGCAAAATAACAGAGTCAAAAGGCAAACAAGTCAGTCTAAAGAAAAGAAAAATCCAGATAAGGACAAAAAAAATAAAAGAGATATACCTCTGGCTGAAGGACATCCTTTGTTAGCCCCAACACCTTCGGATCGACCGTATTATAGTGGTTAATCATACATAGCGGTTAATCATACATAGCAACCCCCTTCCAGCCAATAGGAAGTTATATGAAGGTGGGGCAAGCTTAATGAATGGAACCTTCGCTTTCGCTGTTAACGACGACGCACCACCTGTGTTGTGGGCAGACCCCAACGACCGACTCGTACCCATGCCCAAAGTCGTAGGAGGTGGAGGCATGTTCACCACGTCATAGATACAAGGAGGCATTAGCTAACTCATCGTAAAATCGAGGTAGTCATATATCATAGTCGTATCCGTGTACGCCGAATAGGGTTCGATAACCATCGCCACCGACCTAGCCTCCTTCGACATCTCCCTCACCCACCTCATGTACAATGGGGGTGTCGTCGTTGGAACCACCACCTCATCCTCTATAATCTGTCAGACCACTCTCTCCCCTAAGTACTAGGAGTAGCCGAACTCGTGCGCCAACAGCCGTCGCATTTGCGCATTCACCCCAGTCACCCCCGTATACTGGACAGTTATCCCATAGGGATAAAAGGTCGCCTGCAATTCCTATTAAAGATCAATCTTAATGCAAATAGAGAAAATGTCAAAAAGGGATTCAAAAGATATGAGGACTAACCTAATCGCTCATCAGGGTGTTCAAAACTAGACGCACTGTCGACAAAAAAGGAGACTGCTTCAAAAATCGGTTGGACTTTCACCACCAATACATCCGACTGAAGTCCCCTACCTTCTCATCATGTAAACTGGTCAAATGGGCAGTGACCCCGATCACCTCATAAATCACGCCTGCATGCAGACAAAAGTCTGCAATAAGAAAAAACAAAAAGGAAATGCTAGAAAATACGTAAAGAAAAATGAGCGAATTAGCTCTAGAAGATATGTGGCCCTAGTAAAAGTTACCGGTAGCATCGGATGAAAGCATCCAAAGAAGAATGAAGGGTCGCCAAAGTCAGGTTTCCCCAGTCAGAGAGAAGGATATTCAAAAATACCCTCAAAAATGGCAAAAACCATAAGTGAACAGTGTCACCGCTCGACGCCACCAAGAAGCCTCCCAACATAAGAAGAATAAATAAACGGTCCATCTGTGACACCTGCAACCCTTCTTTCTCATCAAACCTTAAAATCATCTCCCGTAGAGAAGAAATGCGGATCGAATCCTCATAGACTATTATCCTTGCATCTCCCAATGCAGCCCCAATCGCTTCAGGTTTCACCCTCAAAGACCGATCCACCACTATCAGGAAACCCTCGCAATCAATCCCCAGCAGCTACTGGACATTAACGGGAGTCAACTTCATCTCCCCGAATCCAAGATTAACGGTGTGGGTAGTGTCCTGCCACCTCTCCTCGAGAGAGTATAGAACAGCTTTAGAGCACGGCGTCTCATCCAAAGCAGAGGCCAATCGCCCAAAACCTGCGAAAGAATCTACTCAACGCACCACTATCGGAAGGTGCTCCCACACATCCTTAAATCCCGTCGTCCCCGTGAACGTAAGATTGTCGAAGCTATGTCAGACTGACAAAATAAAAGAAACCTTTTATCAACTCGGGGAAACAAATGAAGAAAAATGAAAAAGAATACCAAAGGTTATCATACTTACATAGCCACTAGGGTTCCTTACCCTAGATGAACGATGGTGCGTAGGCTCACACAGAAGAGTGCGATAATCGGCAACTGGTTCGAATAACTCGAAGTCATTTTCATTGCCTAATGCCAGGGGCACCCAATCCCGCCACTCTAGGTCTGCCCAATTTTCAATACCCAACCACGCTATATCGGTCGTGCTACTAAAAAAATCCACCATTTATAAGTCTCAAAGAAGGAAAAAGGCTCAGGAACGGATCTTAGCAAGAAAGGGCAGAAGATGTGAATGCTAGAAGCTGTGAAAAATGAGGAGAACTCATCCCTTTTTATAGGAGGCCAATGGGCATGCCGATCTACAGTCCCTGACATCCACCGACTGACACATACCTCTTAGCTTTCCTAAGGACGCCCAAAGTACCGTGCCATTTCCAAACGACAACCCTTAAAGCATATCGATCGACAACCCCCTGAAATTTTTTTACAAAATCCCAAAAAATTCCAAAAAAATTCTAAATTTGCCAAATAAATATTGGAACATTTCTTCACTAAGAAAGCCATTTT
Organism: Sambucus nigra; assembly: GCA_949130495.1. Classification (NCBI taxonomy): domain Eukaryota; kingdom Viridiplantae; phylum Streptophyta; class Magnoliopsida; order Dipsacales; family Adoxaceae; genus Sambucus; species Sambucus nigra. Next base: position 221,707,014 of record OX422211.1, on the reverse strand, counting down.
TCAAGTTCTCGAAATCCCCCGACGGATTAAAATTACATTTTTATCACCAATTTAAACCCTAGAATATCACGATCGCATCCTCGAAGTCTACTACAATTCTCCAGCGGAATCTCAGAACCTCAAGTCATCAACTGTTTCCCCAGCAGAACGTCAAAATATAACTTCCCCAGTGGAGATATAATCCAATTAGATATCTCTCCTACAGCGTCTCAGAGAAATACAATCCCCAGCAGAACCCAAATCAAATGCTTCCCCAGCAGGATTACATATTACCCTCCCAAATACCCAGTGGAATTTTCCAAACTAAGGCTATATCCTTTTAAAGGACACAATCCCCAGATGAATGTCTTCCCCTGATAAAATATCAAAACAATACAGTCCTCAACCAAAATCTCAAGTACAAAAGGCTCCCTAGAAGAGCAACCTTTACTTAATGCCCGCAGAATTGGTCGCCATTACTTTAGGTTCGCATAATTGGCCTCGACCACATAATTGGTCGCCACCTTAGTGCCCTAATCCATCTTCTATGGGTGATTTACCCACCCTTGATTCGCAAATTTGAAAGATCGGGGCGAATTCGAGATTAATTCGCAAACTTTGTTGGTTAAATTCTCACACTACAAAAGTCAACTAACGAATTCAACACTTTGGAGACTAAAACTCGTATAAAAAAGTATTAACTTCCATCTAAAGAGAACTTCTACTTTTAAGCATTTAGGTCCCTTTGTAGATATTTGGTTCTCACCAGGAGAAAGGCTAAATCTTTATAGCAACCAAGTTGCCATAAAGGTCATACTTTTCCCGATGTAGGACTACAGATTTAAGTAAGTGAGGTGCATGTAGTTTTAAAGGTAGTAACTGGGATAAATGTTTTTATTCAAAACTTGAGTGGGATCTTCTCTCTCAAAGCATATTTTGTACCAAAGTTTTTATTTTCCTAATTATATAAGATTAAATATAAATATTTTTATATTTAAAAAATTGTTAGTACATTACAAATTAAGACTCTACAATTTTTTTTAGTTGTTCCAAATTAAGAGTCCACATTCCTTTTTGGGACATAATCAACAAACTAAGTTCAACGATAGTGAATAAAAATTAATATTGACCATTCACTACACCAAAACTGCTAACTTGTCATGGTAAAAAATCTTGAGAAGTCAAAGAGTGTGACAAGTTTGGGGGTGACAAAGGCATTTGACATGGACTTATCATAGACTTGTCACGGACTTTGACCGTGACAAGTCCGTGACAAAAGGAAAACTTACCACGATTAAAGTCCGTGACAAATAAAAAAAATCACGGGCTTTGGTGTGATAAGTCCGTGACAAGTTTCCTTTGTCACGTACATGTCATGATCAAAATTCGTGACAAATTTGGGCAGATTTAAAAAGAAATTGTTGACCAATACGGTCACTTCCACTGCCCAACAGGATATTTGTACCCTTTTATAGTAAATTTTAACTTGTCCAAACTGCATATATATCAAGCAACATTCAATATTCAATAACCAACACAAATAAATACAAATATCCACCACGAAAACAAAACCAACATTTGAATACCCATAACAAATAAAAAAATACAAATAATATCCAATATCTAAATAAAATATATACAAATTATGTCATAGAGTAGGGTCTACAGGAGATTGGAGGAGGAAGGAAGGCCACACAATATATGAATTGATACACCTATAAATTCGCCAAACGCCGTATTGTTCTTCCAAACATAAAGGTGCATTCTCCTTTCCGGTCAAAACATGCGTGACGAGAACCTTTGCCTCAAAGTCTTGCATGAAATGTACATGAACCACCATACTAGAGAGGTGCCCGGGTCCCTCAACCCCCTCGCTATCGGCGAGCCACCAAATACTCCTATTAAAAACACGCTCGACCAACCAATTAATGACATAGGTCGTTCTATGGGGGTCAAGATGGGAAACGGATCATATAAGGGCGAAGAGTCCATACGTATCAATGAGGTCGCAGTGGCGTCCTCGTCTACCTATTTCCCCTTCCCCTTCCCCTTGCCCTTATCGGAGTTGGACCCCCACTGGCGCTTCATGAAGTCGTACATATCTATGACCATCTCCTCCAACCTTGATAGCTTATTGTCATGGGTGTCCACCTTAAGAGCCAACCTGGAGTTGCTCGTCTCTATCCCGATGATCCTCGACTTCCCCACCCGAGAGCTCACTCCTAGTTCTCCCCTTGTGATCCGCCCCGAGCACTTGGTTGAGTGCGTCCGTAGCCAAAGATGCTTTGTTTGCATCAGACTGCTTTTCATGAACTTCCTTAAGCTTTGCCTAAAATGACAAAAATTACATGAATAGTTAATTAAGTTAATTAAAAATTATAACGTAATTAAAAAAATTAAATAATTATAGCTTACAATCATGGCTTCCATGCCCGGGGACACCTCCTTATCCTTACCCTTCTTTGTTCGGATAGCCAAATCGGCATTGAATCTATGTGGCCTACCCCCAGGGCCACTCCCTGCCTACTGAAATAAAATAATGCATAATTAGTAAGTAACACGAAGTAATGCAAAATTAGAATAAAATAAAATTAAAATTAAAGAAAGATAAAAACTTAGCATCCCGTGCTCCACCTTGGCGTAAGATATCCACACGGACTAGTGCACGTCCACCTTTTTCGCCCAGTTTTCCCTCCCCAATTGACGAGATGTCAATTGTCACCTCTTGGTCTCACTATCGTCACTGTGATAATGAGATCGGCTCCTTCGACGGGACGGTATCAGGAACTCTTATAATGGACTCCCGAGTCTGCCCAAAGTATCGTGGCCGTAAGTTTTTCTTTCACGTCTTATATAGATCTCTCAATTGTTCTAACGTGGAGTCGTGGACATGTATGGTCAAGATGAATTGATCTTGTCAAACAAATACAAACAAAAAAGAAAGTAAGTGTTAGTTGTATTTAAATTATAAAATATAAATACACTGCCTGTAGTTCCCCCAGATGGAGATCTTGAGCTCATTTGGCACCTTCCTCCAATTAGTGTACCCCGGGCCGATCATCGCCTTCAATAACTCCAGGGATATAGCCAGTAATGTCATCTTATTCTCGACGACGAACCCCGATTTGCCCCATTTTGGGGGCCTAGTGGCCGAGGAGCCCTCGTCGCCTCCGCTACCACGATGCGTTGTTGAAGACATTTTCTGCAAAAATTGTTGTTATTAGTACAAACATGTATATGAGAAAATGATCAAATCCAAATGAATTATAATATTGTACAAGTTAACGACATTATAAATCTAAAAATGTTTCAATATCGAGTCATGTCATGGACTTTGAATTAATACTTAAATTAATTAAAATCCAAATTAACTTATTCACTAACAAAAAAATCAATTTTGATTCAATTTCAAATTCGATAATAACAAATCACTAGAAGAATACATGTTAATGACATTATAGATCTAAATATTGTTTCAATATCGGATCATGTCATGGAGTTTGAATCAATGCTTAATTTAATTAAAATCCAAATTAACATATTTACAAACCAAAAAATCAATTTTTATTCAAATTCGATAATAACATAGCACTAGAAGAATACAAGTTAATGACATTATAAATATAAATATTGATTAAATATCGAGTCATGTCATGGAGTTTGAATTAATGCTTAATTTAATTAAATTCCAAACTAACATATTCACTAACCAAAAACCCAATTTTGATTCAAATCCGATAATAACAAAGCATTAGAAGAATACAAGTTAATGACATTATAAATCTAAATATTGATTCAATATCGGGTTATCTCATGGACTTTGAATTAATGCTTAATTTAATTAAATTCTAAATTAACATACTCACTAATTAAAAAATGAAAAAAAATCGATAATAACATATTCACTAGAAGAATACACCCACTGGTTATTATAAGCAGTAAACTGATCAAGTACAAATGAATTAAAATCATTAAACTGTCATCCGATAATAATAAAGCACTAAAATAATACACCCAATGGTCATTACAAATAATTGGAATACTTATTACAAATCTAAAAATTGTTTCAAGTTCGGGTTATCATAAAATATGGATTGATATTCGGTAGGAGCAGCCAAGTCATCCACATTACTGTTTAGACGCTTTGGCGCATATAGGACAATTGACCACGATTTGTTATTGATATAATTCGAGTAAAATACTTGCTTGGCCTTTTGAAAAGCACAAACAAATATCTCATCGCTTACATGTTCGTTCATCTTCAACTTGGACAAGTCAACCATGATCAAATTGGTGCCATTAACTTTACAAGAATTTTTATCCTCAAATCTTGCCCAATCACAGTAAAACACAACCTATTTGAAGCTTATATATTCCAATCTAAAAATATTTCAAATTACACCATAATAAGTCATTTCATCTTCAACGTGGTTTTTATCTTTGGCGCTCGCTCGAAAATAAGTAAGAGCCTTGTATGAAATGCCCGAGTTCTCATATACATGACCACCCTCATCGACGAACTCAACATTGTCATCCATGCAGCTCGGGTCAGGCATATATTCTCGAGTGTAGATTAATGACTCCACGGTGATGTATTCCTCTGCAATGTATCCTTCAATGTATCGTGTATTCTTGAGTAATCTTTGAATTCATCAATCTTTCAAACGGATACATCCACCGATATCTAACTGGGACGCAAAGTGCCTCGTCGTAAAGGTGTACCAACGGATACATCCACCGTTATTAACTTTTACCCCCCGTTACTTGTTATATAACACTTTCTTTGTGGGCTAGAGGCATGCATGTATTCTCATGTGAATGCATGATTACTTATTACTTGTTATATAAAATTTATAGTATGTTTCATTTAATTATGTCTTATTTATATTCGATTTTTATAGAATTATGTTTCATTTCGCATCACATCTTTAAATGTTATAAATGCCTAGGGCCAACCAACTCAATGGACATCGAAGTGTTCAAATCCGCCAGTCAACAACATTTCAAGAATTCAAAAAAACAATGAAAATAATAATGCTTTGTATTAGAAATTTCGAGGGACAACCAACTCAATGGCTATCTAAATGTTCAAATCCACCGGTTAACAACAATTCAAGAATCCCAAACAATTCAATAATTCAACAATCTATATGTGTGTGTGTGTGTGTGTGTGTGTGTGTGTGTGTGTGTGTGTGTGTGTGTGTGTGTGTAGAGAGAGAGATGTATATATAAAGAGATAGATAGATAGATAGATAGATAGATAGATAGATAGATAGATAGATAGATAGATAGATAGATAGATAGATAAATAGATAGATAGATAGATAGATAGATAGATAGATAGAGAGAGAGATGTACGAAATCTGTGTAGAGAGAGAGAAAAGATGGTCGCTGCAACTGCAATTAGAGAGAAAAACCAAATTTTAATTTATACCAAAAATCAAATACACACTATACCAAAAACCAAATACAAAATACCAATTTCAATTACAATTTAAATTTATAATACTAATTTTAATTTTAATTTATAATACCAATTTCAATTTCAATTTTAATTTGAAATACCAATTCCAACTTATAATACCAATTTCAATTACATTAGTAACCCCAAAATACACACACAATTTCAATACACAAAATTACAATACATAAAAATTTCAATACACATAATTTAAAAAAAAATCAATACCCCCCCCCCCCCCCCCACACACACACACAGAGTGATCCACGCACACACACTGGCCCATATCCACACACACACACACTGACCCCCAGACACTGACCCACATACACATACTCACACACACTGACCCACCCACCCATACACACACTGACCCACACATAGAGACCCACATACATACACACACTAACCCACCATCGCCACTGCTCATAGACACATACTGAAGCATGCACACACACACAAAGGAATTACAGAGAGAGAAAGAGAAAAAATGTACCTGATGAGATGAGAGAGCGAGAGAGAATCGCATGAGGTTTAGAAAGACAGAGAAATAAATGAGGAAAGAAAACAAGGGAATGAAAAAATGAAGCGGCTAGTTTTGTTTTATTTTTAATGTTGTCACGGACCTGTCACAGTCTATGACTATGACAAGTTTACAAGGTTGTCACAGTCAATCTCCGTGACAAACATGAAAAACGTGCTTGTCATGGTCAAAGGTGACATTTTAGGCTTTTTGATGTAGTGATTGATTGAGTGTATCCTTAGTCTACACAAATTAAAGACATGGACTCTTAATTTGGAACAAAGGAAATATTATGTTAAATATAATATAATACTCCTATATATCTGATATTGTTATATTAATAATATTTATTTATTAGTTTATATATATATATATATATATATATATATATATATATATATATTAAAAATTATAATTATATATTGAATACATAGACGCACTGATGGCGCTCTCAAACCCTTGTAATTTGAAAATTGACGCATTTAGGCACTCGCACCCGCACCCGCATTAGGGCACCAAGGTCGTCATAACTTAAGGCTCCAAGAATTGGCCTCGTCCCGCACAATTGGTCTCCATAACTTAAAGCCCGTAGAATTGGCCTCGACCCGCAGAATTGGTCACCTCAACTTAAGGTACGCAGAATTGGCCTCAACCCATAGCATTGTTCCCCTCTACTTTAGGCCCTCAGAATTGGCCTCGACCCGCAGAATTAGTCACCCCAACTTCAGGTACGCAAAATTTACCTCAACCCGCATAATTGTCCCCCTTTCTTTAGGCCCGCAAAATTGGCCTCAACCAATAGAATTGGTCGCCACGACTTTAACTCCTCAGAATTGACCTCGGCCCGTACAATCGGCCATCCCCATCATTACCTTAGGTCCTCATAATTGACCACGACCTTCTGAAATGGTCATCCTCATCCCTTTGGTTCGCATAATTGACATATTTCCCAAAACATCGTAGGGTGTCTATTCGACGACTTTCACTTATTCCAAGCTCATCCGTTGAGGGGATTTATAGACACCACATTCTAGGACCCCCTAAGTCTCTTCTTAGGTCCTTAGCACCTTCCCAATTCACCACAAACCCTAGATCATACTCCAAATATCGATCTAAAGGCCATTAGGCGCTCCCGAGCACCGTTTGACTCCGGTCAACTTCATTGTCAGAGAAAAATCTCAATGAATCTTCAAATGTCTCTTCATTCCCTTTCCAATGGTTTGCTCCATGCACAAATCGACATAACAGTTCAGACGAACGGACCATTTTAATACCGAAAACGATCTAGAGGCCATCGGGCACTCCCGTGCCTCGATTTGACCCCAATAAACTTCATCTTCAGAGCAAAAGCTAAATGAATATTTGAAGGGAACTGAACTCCCTTTTTAACAGTTCACCCCGTGCATGAAATAGCATAACGGTTCGGAAGAGCGATCCATTTTTGCCTAAAAATTTATCCGAAGGTCACCGAGCACTCCCGAACTCCGTTTTACCAAAGTCAACTGTTTGACTAAAATGAAACTAAATTAATCTTTAAAGGTCAATGAATACCCTTTCCAATTGTCTATCCCGTAAACGAATTAGCCTTACATTATGGACGGATGACCCGTTTAGTCTGAAAGGTCATCGGGTGATTTTGGGACCCCTTTGACTAAAGTAAACTCTCTGAATCGAGCGAAGATCTTTGGAACATCGAAGTGCCTTGCATAACCTTTGCAACGGTCCCACCCATGCGATATTCAGACTTACGGTTTGGATGAATGATCCATTGTTGTCCGACGTTCTCCTATCGAAAGGATCGATGGATGCTTTCGAGCCCCGTTTGAACTAAAGTTAACTCACAGAACTAGGAGGGGCCTAAATGATTCTCAAAGGTCTCTAAATAACATTTCCAACAGTATGCCCCGTGCGTGATTTGGACTGATAAATTGCTTTTTATGACCATTTTCCTTAGAAAATCTGCACGAGACTGCCAATTGGCAGGTCCATTTCCTTGCCTATCACCAGTGTATCTAGGGTTACCTGTCGACAAGCAAGACAAGGACAATGCTGATCAGCATTCCCCTAACCCTATATAACGATAGCATGAGCTCACCTTTCAAGGTACCTAAGAAACATCAACTTCAGTGATCTCAATAACATTCTTCTTAAGTCAGTAAGGTTTCCTTGTTTGAAACCTTTCTCCACATTCCCATCACTTTCACACCCAATTTAGTAAAAATCCTCTTACATTCTTCATTCACTTGCAAGGAAGCTCATCATCAATCAAGATCAATTTCCCAGTCTTCAAAGAAGGTTTGAAACATTCTTTTCTCTCTTTAAATTTCTTTATTTTCATGGAAGCTATATAAATTCTTAATTTAGCTTTTACTTTAGATCATATCCATATTAATATTGAATCCTTTTATTAGTTATATTGAGCATAATATATTTTTTATAAAAAAACAAAATAAGAAAAAGAGGGTTACACCCATAAATTCCAACGGGATTATTCACCACATTCTCTCAAAACTAAAAACACATTTTTCTTACGCACACATATAATAAAATCCCAAATCAAATTTATGGGACGACCCCACCCTCATGTCGCATGAAAACTACATAGACTTTGATGCCTTTATAGGCTTTGAGGCGTCTCGAGCTAAGACTCCAGACTCGGGTCCTATTTTCATATTTTTCATATATTATTCATATACATCATACTTGTGATTCATACTTGCATATTATCTAACATATATTATCATTTCATCATATCAATCAATATCTTGATAAGCGCACACATCATATTTTTTAATTATTATTTTGGGAACAATCCTATGGATGACCTCGCTCTATCTTTTTCAAGATGTGAGTCGAGCGATTCTGATCTCCATTTATATATACACGTACACACTTCATGGAGAATTTAAGGAAAATAGTAACATAAGCCCATGAGAGATCGAAAGGGTAGGATTGGTGCCTAACACCTTTCCATTCCGTAACTTATCCCCCGAAACTCTGATCTAATTGGTTTTGCAAGCATCAGTTTGTCTTTGATGCCGTTCTTTCGAGGTGGCAACATGTTCTTTTACCTGTTTTGAATAAAATTGGTTGGCAAATATGTCTTTTTATATCACCCCACATCGACGACGTCCGAAGCGTTCCTAGAAAGGGAACGAGATGTCTTTCTCTCTCTCTCTCACACACACTACCGCGCGCGTGAGCGCTAATACCTGAGAAGGAGAAGGAGATAAAAAGGGAAAACCCCAAAAGCACCGGGGGAGGGATGACCACAGTGATCAATTGAGAGGGTTGAGGTTGATTTTGTAGATATAGAGAGTTGAGGTAGCCGATTTATAAGGTTGAGGCCATTTCTATGAACCGAGTTGAATTCTGCAGACCAAAAGAATGAAAGCGACCGATTGAGAGGGTCGAGATCAATTCTGAAGACATAAAGATTTAGAGTGATCTATTTACAGGGTTGAGGCTGATTCTATAGACTTAAGTTAATTTTTTAGACCTAAGGAGTGAAAACGATTGATTCAAAGGGTCGAGATCGATTTTGTGCACATAGGTTAATTTTGCAGACCTAAAGAGTAAAGTAATCTATTCAAATAGTCGAGCTCGATTATGAGAACATATGAGTGAAAGCAACCGATTTTGAGGGTTCGGATTAATTCTGTAGACCTAAGTCAATTCTGGGGACTTAAATAGTGAAAGTGACTGATTCATAGGGTTGAGGTCGATTTTGAGGACCAAAAGAGTGAAAGCGATCGATTCAAAGGGTCGAGGTCAATTCTGCGGACCTAAAGAGTTTTGATTATCAGTAGTTATAACAGTTAACATTCTTCAATTTTGATTCCATTGGGCAGTATGTTAGTGGTCTGGATTCTGCGAGTGTTGGTGCATTTTGTTTAGCGACTTTTCTTCGGGTTCTTAAATATTCAGTCCCTTGGGGATTTTTTAAGAATTATTGTGAATTTTTTGGGCAATTTTTGAATTTTTCTATAATTTTTATGATGAAATTTGAGGGGACCGATAATAGGCTTGGGCAGAGATGTGCCTATCGACACAGGGCATGGATTCCCAGGTTTCTTTGGGGGGTTGAAGGGCCACTGTCGATAGACATGTCTAGGGGACTGTCGATCGGCATACCCCTTGGCTCCTTATAAAAAGACGAGTGACCTCCATCATTTTCACACCTTCAATTTAATAAATTTCTTTTCTCTCTCTCTAGCAATTTGTTTTGACCGTATTTCTTTAAAAGAAATTATAGAGGGTGCAACAGACAAAGCTTGCATGGTACTGACAACTAGGTATGTCTTAAGTGGCTTGATGTTGAGGTGCTGATGTTGGGGGGTGAGAACACTTATGATAGTTTCGAACCCATTCTGGATCAAAGGTTTTATTTTGGGAACCAGGGAACCACCGTTCTGTGAGGGTGAAGAATCCAAATGGCTATGTGAGTACTTGTTCTTTTATCTTTTCTTTTCTGTTTTCTCTCTCTTATCTTTGGGATGCTGAGGTTTTTTGGCTTGTGTGCAGGTGGATATCGCTTCGTCGAGTATCCGTTCTAGTGGATCGACAAGGATAAAAAAAGTGTGGGGGAAACTCCCCTAGCCGGTGTAGTTGATGGTAGAGGTTGTTGGTTTTGGTCCTCTGGCAGTGTCTTTGGATGAGACGGCGAGTTCCTCGATGATGTTGTACCCTTTGGGATAGAGGTGGTGGGATACCACCCATACATTTCACTTGGGCGTGGAAGAGATGACGATTACTCATATGGATTTTCATCACTTGACTGGGTTGGAGTGCGAGGATCACTAGATCGTGGTGGATCGAACTTTGCATAATTCTGAGGTGGTAGTTCTAGCTTCCCCGGGGGATATCAGGCATATCATTTCTAGAGAATCTATCAGGATATGGGTGTTGAAGGACACCTTATTGGCTTGACATGTCGATGAGATCGAGGTGAGGCAGGTATCTCGTTTATTCATTTTATTATTGTTGGGGAATTTTAGGTAGTGACAAGCGACGATATTGTCCATTTGTGGTTTCTCCCTTTTTTTAGGATCGTCTTTGACATCCATATGTATGAATGGGGGAGATTTACGATGTCGTTCCTTTATGCCTCTCAAGATGCCATCAGTCGGTGTCGTCAACACAAATTTTACGAGGCCCACGTACCTCCTGGAGGTTATCTTTAGATAAATATTTCTTTATTTTCCTGATTGTCTTTATTTCTGTCATTTGTATTACATTCTGTAGACATAGTTCTACGAGGTGATTGGGCACAATTTTGGATTTGTGTCCTTGAATGCGAGTGAGGCTGGGAACTTTCGGAGGATGTACCGGTGGAGGAAGTCGAATGCCATGATGAGCGATGAGCTTAGGCTATGGTTTTATCCATTCCTTTTGGATTTTATGAACTTTTTAGATTGTTAATGACTAGCCTTTATTTGGGGACATGTGACGTTCTACCCTTGGCATTTCTCCTCGAGAGCTGGGAGAGTTACGGGAATATATGCCCATATACGGAGGTTTCTGGCAGATGAGTATAGGTACATCGGGTACCTAGAGGAGAGGATGGTGAGTCAGGTGATGGAGGGTGAGGTGGAGGTCCCACCGTCGGTGCGTCCTGAATTCATGATGTAAGGGATGGATATGTCAGATGAGGCAATGTCGGTGGTGATAGAAAGAGAACCCTACATGCCCTACACGAACACAATGACAGGATATGACTATCTAGACTTAGCTAAGAGTTAAATGTTGTCATCATCCATTAATGATGTGGAGGGTATGCCTCCATTAGTGACAGGATCAGGGAGAAGTAACAGCATGCCAGTTTCTTCAGCTCACAGCTCGGGGGGGTGATGCGGAGGCAATAACAGAGGATGTTCCCATCCAGCACCTTTGCACTCCTTCTTATCATGTCCGACTGGGTGGTGGACAGGTCATCTTGGTTACTCATCATCCTCATGCAGAGATAGACAGTTTCACTACTCTTCCTGGCGAGGTTCTTGATAACTCTTAATTTGTGTCTTCCTTCAGTTATGGATTTGGAATGTCGTTGCGGTCAAACTTCGAGTATCAAATTTCCTGGAATTACCTACAAAACTTGTTAAAAATTCAGTATCGTGAAAAATTCGGGTATCAATCCAATTTCTAGCGTTGAAACTGTAATCGAGAAAACTTGCAATTCCAAATTTTATTAAAAAAAAAATGTGTTTTTAAATTTTTTCTTTAATGTTTTTTTTTATATTTTAAAAACAATTTTCAAGGGAGCAAACGACAATTTATGCAACTAAAAGGACTATGAAAAATCAGAAAGTAATCTAGTTGAGAATTTATGAGAAGAAACAAGAGGTGGGAATACACCGCGTAGTCAAATTAATTTAAAGTCATAATCATTCAATTAAATAGTTCGAAATAACATTGAATTTAAAATTTAACTCTCGTTACAATCCAAAATTCAATTTTATCTTTTTCAACAATTAAAACGGAAATAGTCACGACATAAAAAAATAAGATTCACACTCGGTTCAATAAAATATCCGCTAAGATTAATTTATTAAAATTTGTACGAATCTTTGAATTGCACACACAGAATTAATATTTTAATTTAAGAATAACACTTATCTCTAAGTGAAATCCAAAAATCAAATATTAATTTGCACCATTAATTTATTAACTCTCGTTACATAAATTAATGTGTGATTTTTTTCAATTTAATTAGCCAAGAACACATCAATAAATCATTATTCAAATAAAACAATTCAACATACACGTTTTATCCCACCCCTTGAATGGTGTGTTTAGCCATACATGATCAAAATTTTAGTACAAGCACAATTAACAAACAAGAAACTAAAGAGAAAGAGAAAGAAATACGATACGCAATAATTGCTTGTGTCAACTGTGTGCATGAACACGCGTTCCAAACTTGTCACAAAATCTGACTGGATTACAAAAATAAAAAATAAAAAATGAACCTACAAATTTTTCTAGACCTAATACTATATTTTTTTTCATTTTTTTTTTACTATTTTTTCTACCCTCTTTTTTTCTTTTTCTATCTCTCCGTTCTCTCTCTGTATCTGTGTTCTCCCTTTTGTGCTGAGAGAGCGGGCTATGTTGTCCCTATCTCTTAAAGCTCTATATCTGATGCTGACTTTTCTGTCTGGTACCCTGCCCTGACTGTTGATTGTCTCTCTCGATGCGACGCTTGCAAGACTTCTTGAATGGCACTGAATTCCCCCCTCTTGATCACCATTTAATGTGTTGCTCCTCATTTTTTTTATAAGCCACGAACTGTTGATTGAAGAGAGATTTTTGTGGGATTTCCTTTTGGCTTGGGATTATGTCCGATTTTTAAGGGTTTTGAGATGGGTATTTGGGTTGTGAGTGGATTCGGGTTTGATAGAGGACGGGTTTTGGAGTAGCGGGTACCGGCAGCCTCGAGTTGTGGGGTGGATCGGGTTGGAGTAGTGCTGGGTTGAGGGCGCCGTCGGGTTGAGGATGCCGCCAGTTTGAGGACTTGGCAGGTCCGGTGACGGGTGAAGGGGATCGGAGGTGGGGTCGCTGGCCGGAGGTAGTCAGGATCGGGTTCGGGAGGGTCGAGTTGTGTTCGGCCTGGGTTTTATTGGCTCCGAGATGGACATCCGACGGGTAGGGGTTGAAAAGTTTGGTGATGGCGGACAGAGGGGGATCGCCGGACGTTTCGTGGGTCGCCGGAGATGGTTTCGTGGGTCGCCGTCGGAATTGGCAGGTGGGTATGGGCTGTTGTATGGGTTTTGAGATTTGTATGGTTATGGTGTTTTGTGGTGTAGGTGAGAGAGAAAAGAGGTGAGATGTTTTGGGGAAGAAGATGGTGAATAGGGTTATGGGTAGTAATTGGGTGTGTGAGGGTGTAGGATAGATGGTGAGGATGAGTGAGTTTGTGAGATGTGTGTGTTTAATTTGAACACCTAAAAACGACACCACCTAAAAAATAAAATTAAAACTAAAAAATAAAAAAAATAAAAAATAAAAAATCTAACTAAAAATAAAACAAAGTAAAAAAATTAAAAATTAAAAATTAAAACTAAAAAATAAAAAATAAAATAAAACAAAAGAAATAAAAACTTAAAATCTAAATAAAAACTAAAGTCCTAACAAAAAATATAAAATCTAATAAACTAAAAATAAATTCCTAAAAACTAATCCTAATAAAACTAAAAACTAATAAAAATCAAAATAAAATAAAATTACACTAATGAAATAAAAATAGAAAATAAAACTTAAAAATCCTGAAAAAATCCTAAAAATAAAAATGACTCAAACTAAAAATTTAAAAACAATATGAAATACAAACTAATCACACACCAGGCTCGAAAAATGGACTGGGCTAGGTTAAGGTTACAGAACTGTTTCAGGGCATCGGATCACATCAGGGCAAGCTCAGAATGGACTTCTCACTTCACGGTCTCTTTGGATTTCTTCGATGCACACTTTTGACCGCTTCTGCATCGCAATTGCACTGATTTAGCATTATTTCTATCGCAACTACGTATTGACCTGAGAAATAAATAAATACGAACATAAGGTCATTTTTATTAAAAATGAGTGACTAAAATGCATCTATTCGGCGCATAAAATATACACTTTTTGGTGCTTATCACACCACCCCCAAACAGAACATTGCTAGTCCTCGAGCAAATATTAGAGAGAAAACAGAAATAAGTATCCAAAAGTGTGCCACTTTCGCAGGCACTGGCGATTGCACTTAGCATGTGCAACAAGCCGTTAAACCTATAGGTTGGCCTACAGGACAAGTGGTGTCTCGTGAAGGTTTGCATTGAATATACCCACAAAATTCGAAAACTTATTTGTATGTAGTTTTAGATTTGATGATGAAATGTTATACAACCCAACTTAAAAGGACGTCAAGGAACATCGTATTCAACTATCAAAATAAGATATGAAATTACTTAATACCAAAGGCGTAATCCTTCATAAAATTCAGCGTGTGTTGTGTGAAACCATTTTAAGTATCATTAGAGTAATTCTAAGATCGCCTTTTAGGAATCGACGCTTTGACTTCAATTATCACTAGATATATCTCTCTAAATCGAACTCTCTAAGAATTGGGTAAATATATCTCTCTAGTGTGTGAGGATGTGAGTAAATGTAAAGTAGTTCAAACGTCTCATACACTTTATAAGAATTGACGGATACGTGAAAGAAAATTGATCTCATGAAGGAATGCTAACCACTATATCGAGAATGTCGAGTTATTCACCATATAATCTTCCCGTTTCCCCGAACGCATTACCAAGGGTGAAAATATGGTTTATGAATGGTACGAGGGGATAATAAAATGAAGAAGATGAATGATTGAATTTTTTAGAAGAGTGTGACACACTTTGAATAACTAATGTCTTCATTTTCTAAGATCGCATGATTTCTTTTCTTCTTTTCTATTTTTCTTTTCTTCTTTTTTACTTATTTTTTTGAATTTTTTATTGCGATACCTTTTGCTTTTCATAACACGCATGAAGACAATTTACATTGATAATTTCAAACACTATTTTTCTCAAAAATGATGGCAAAGATGGATGGTATTTGGGACATATGGATAAGGGTAATATGGAAAATGATAATGGGTGAATGATAATGTGATAGGGAAAATGGTAAGTGTATGGCAAAATCGTATTAGTGCTCGGACAAACTACAAGATACATATTTCTTACAACTCGAAAATGATGTCATTCTCAGTAATTAAGCCAAATTTGAAAAAAAAACAATGAGATTATGTAACTACTAAATGTAGTACCCAAAGAAACTTGAGTCAACTTGTGACTCTAAGATACGTAAAAACCCTTAAAAAGATGAAAAGCTCAAGTCTCACAGGTTTAAGTCGCAGTGATCTTTTAAGGCTCTCTTGAGAGTATAATTACTCTTCAACTTTTGATTGTAAACGTGATAATGCAAAATTGTCGAGTTTAGGAATTCATGGTGCAAGTACGCTTACATAGGTATTAATTAATTTATGATTAAAAGAGTGAGTTTTGGGTCAAACACGGGTATTCCGAGATTCTAAAGGAGGGATGATAGAAAAATCATGTCATAAAAACTTATTTTTAATTGCACAAAAAGTTTAAGAGCACTTGTTTCTGAAATTTTCAAAAGAGGTACAATTTTGATAAATTTTCCACCCCCAAACAAAAGAGAACATCGTCCTCGATGTTTAAAACCAGATATAAAAATTAAAAGCACAAGGGAGGAAAGATAGTACCATAATGAACCAGTAGTGAAATGTATCGCACTCTGGAGCATAGATTAAACCTGAAGAACAGATGTGATACAAAAAGATGTACAAGTCTATAAAGCATGTGAAAGGCATTGGGTGGTGTGAAACACCAACCCCAAACAGAATAAAACTCATACTCAGAAACAATGAACGATGGGTTGCCTCTCGGTAGCGCTAAGTTTAACGTCTTCAGCCAGACCAACCCAATCTCACCCTAAGGATAGGAACTATGAAAAGCACATGGCGATAAAAAAATGGGGTGAGAAGTATCACCCACAAACAAGACTAAGCAGTCAGTCTTCATAAATGGGGTCAACAAGGTCAATTTCTTCAATGTGAGAGGGGCCTAGATCTAAGAAAGGCTTTAGTCGTTGACCGTTGACTTGAAAGAGGCTACCATCTTTAGGATTTTGAACTGTGATGGCACCATAAGGAGTAACAGATTCAACAACAAAGGGTCCAGACTAACGGATTTTTAACTTCCCGAGAAAGAGATGAAGACGGGAGTTATATAACAACACTTTCTGACCAGGGTGGAATTCTTTACGGAGGATGCTTTGGTCATGGATTCACTTCATTTTGTCCTTGTACTTCTTGGACAAATCATAGGCATCATTTTGTATCTCCTCTAATTCAGTAAGTTGGATCTTTTGATTAAGGCCAACTTCGTCGATATCAAAATTAAGGGCTTTGACATCCCAATAAGCATGATGTTCAAGCTCGACAGGTAAGTGGCATGGTTTACCAAAGACCAAGCGATAAGGAGACATGACAATCGGAGTCTTAAAAGCCGTACGGTATGCCTACAAAGCATCATTCAAACGTAAGGATCAGTCTTTCCTATTAGGATTAACTGTTTTTTCTAAGATTTGCTTGATTTCTCGGTTGGAAACTTCAAATTGACCACTAGTCTGAGGGTGGTAAGAGAGACCAACTTTGTGGGTAACACCATACTTTTTCACTAGATATTCAAAGATGCGATTACAAAAATGTTTACCCCCATCACTAATGATAACTTTGGGAGTTCCAAAATGTGTGAAGACAAACTCCTTAAGAAACTGGACCACAATGTGATGGCCATTGGTGCGGCAAGCTATGGCTTCAATTCATTTGGAAACATAATCAACTGCAACTAGTATATATTGGAAGCCATGAGATGAGGGAAAAGGACCCATGAAATCAATGCCCTATACATCAAAGATTTCGACGATGAGATTGGGTGTGAGGGGCATAATGTGACGACGAGAGATACGCCCAGATTGTTGGCATTTGGCATAAGCCTGGTAGTAGTTATGGGCATCTCAAAAAGAGTGGGCCAGTAAAAACCACTTTGCAAAATTTTGGTGGCAGTTTTCTTAGAGCTAAAGTGGCCACTACTGGCACCATCGTGACAAAAAGAGAGTATACTTAACTGTTCATGGTCAGGAACACAACGACGAATGACTTGATCAGAGCAATACTTAAAAAGGAAAGGATCATCCCAAGAGTAAAATTTTACCTGGGCCATGAACTTAGAACGCTCTTATTTCGACCAATGATTGGGCAGTTGGTCGGTAATAAGGAAATTAACAATATTATCATACCAAGGAGAGGTGGATATAACAAAAAGTTACTCATTGGGAAATGTTTCAGAAATAGGGATAGGATCAGATTCAGATGTAACAGTGAGGCGGGAGAGATGGTCTACAACTAAATTTTCGCACCCTTTCTTATCGCGAATTTTTAGGTCAAACTATTTAAGCAAGAGAATCCACCGTATCAAATGTAGCTTAGAATTCTTCTTCTAAAGAAGGTGCCATCGGGCAGCGTGGTCAGTGTAAACGACGATAGGGGAACCGATGAAATAAGATCGAAACTTATCGAGTGCGAATACGATAGCTAGCAACTCCTTTTCGGTGGTCGTGTAATGAAGTTGAGCATCATGAAGGGTTCTGCTAGCATAATAAATGAGTGCTGGCTCTTGTCAACCTGCTGACCAAGTACAACACCAAGAGAAAAATCAGATGCGTCACACATGAGCTCAAAGGGTAAAGACCAATTAGGAGGCTGAATGATAGGATCAGAAGTGAGCTCGGCTTTAAGGCGCTCAAAAGAAGCAACAAATGCATCATCGACGACAAAGGGAACATCTTTGGATAAAAGGGTTGTTAAAGGTCGAGCGAGTTTAGAAAAGTTCTTGATGAAACGACGGTAGAAGCCCGCATGTCCTAAGAAGGAGCGAATGTCCTTAACAGACTTAGGAATGGGAAGCGAGGAGATTATGTCAACTTTAGCTTTATCGACTTCAATACCGTCGCGAGAGACTATGTGACCTAAAATAGTCCCATTTTTTACCATGAAATGACATTTTTCCCAATTGAGGATCAATTTCTTTTCTTGACAACGTTTGAGGACCATAGTGAGGTGAGAAAGGCATAACTCAAAGGAAGAACCAAACACAGAAAAATCATCCATAAAGATTTCGAGAAAACATTCTACCATGTCGCTAAAAATGCTAATCATACACAGTTGAAAAGTCGCAGGTGCATTGCAAAGGCCAAAGGGCATGCGAGAGTAGGCAAAAGTGCCAAAGGGACAAGTGAATGCAATTTTCTCTTGGTCTTCGAGGCAATTGGAATTTGATTGTATCCTGAATAGCCGTTAAGGAAACAGTAATACGCATGACTAGCTAAACGTTCGAGCATTTGGTCGATATAGGGAAGAGGAAAATGGTCCTTACGAGTGACAACATTTAGCTTTTGATGGTCAATGCAAATACACCAGCCCGTTTGCATACGGGTGGGAACAAGCTCATTATCACTATTTTTTATGACGATGACACCAAACTTTTTCGTTATCACATAAATGGGACTGACCCACTGACTGTCTGAGATAGGGTAGATGATACCAGCATTGAGCAATTTTAAAATCTCAGCGCGCACGACATCTTTCATAGCAGGGTTGAGGCGACGTTGGGATTCGCGAGAAGTCTTGGCGTTCTCCTCCAAATGAATGCGATGACTACAAACATTGGGGTTCACACCGTGAATATCGAAAATGGTCAAACCAATAGCAGTGTTATGCTGAGTAAGTGTAAGAACATAATTCTTAGTATATTCATTTGGTTTTATTGGCTTAATTCCGGACAAAATAAATTAAGTCTAGGCTAGTTATTTATGGAGTCTATTTAAAAGCCTTACACATAATTTAAGTCCAAGAATGTGCAATCAAAGATTTCAAGAAGATTACATGTCAAGACGTGTTTCATATGTTTAAGATCACTCAGGTATGAATACTTATGAGAAGTTGGGTAATGTGTGTATTGATTAAATACTGGGTGATTTATTTGTTTGGGAATTAAAATCGTTTTATCGTTTTAAAAATTATTTCTGAGTTGCAAAGAGTCTAAGAAAATTCGAGGATCAAATCAAAAAGAAAAATAATATTTCTTTTACTGTGTCTCGCTCAAACGAGATTGAGTATCGTTCAAACGACATTGCATGTCGCGCGAACGAGATCTCATCTCGCTCGAACGACCTGCCGCCTCGATTTTCGTGTTTTCATTTTCTTGGACTCTGTGCAGCTCAGTTATAAATAAAATATATCTGTAAATGTTTCGTAGTATAGAACTGTTTAGAAAGACTTATTCCCATTCAAGTTTTTCATCTTTCGGTGTTTATTCAAGATCGTATTACTCAATTCTAAAGTTAGTGATCTTGAATGTGGTTTACTGGGAGACTATTTGTTCATCAATAACACTGTGTTGCACTTTGTGAGGAGAACTCTACAACCGAGAGATGAGTGCTATTGTAGAAGGAGACCTTACGAAGTAACTTATGGAGGAGCCATCTTCTTCTTCACTGTTGCTCTCCTCGAAAGGGAAAGTTCCAGCCGAGACATCGAAACCGACACCTGCGGGTATTTCGTATGTCGCACTTATTTCATTGTAATCCGTGTAAGCCGTTTTCTTACAAATTATAGTGAAATAAAAAGGTTTTGCCCTTCGGGGATTTTTCCTGAAATTGTTTCTTTTACCGCATGTTTTATTCATTTAATGGATTTAATAATTTAAATGCATGTTATGGTTTAAGAAGTTAAAATTGGTTTTAACTAAAAATTGGAACAAAGTTGTTTTTACCTAAAGTACACTAAAGGGCTGTTTCAGTAAGAGTGTGGACTAATTTCTCTTCTTGATCAGTGGTTAAATCAGAAGCAATGATAATAGGGTGATGGTGGTTGGGAACTAAGAAAGTATATTTCAACTCGGGAGGTAAGGGTTAAGCTCCAAACTAGCCGGTGGCGCAGGAGTGACATCGGACTCAGACGCAGAAACAGAGTCCGGAGAATTCTCGGTGCATAAAGTGGAGGAATCTGATGTGGCAGGAAGTGCAGAAGGTGGAACAGAGTGATCCACGTAGTGAAGAGTGTCATCATAGAGGGGCTCAAAGGGAGGATCCCAAGAGGAAGTGTCCATTAGTGGAGTGGAATCTAGCAGGGCATTGAGTTCAGAGATGGAGGAATCAATGTCAAAGTCGGATCCAAAATGAGCCAAACATTGGTGGAGAGGATCGTCAGGGTAAGAGTGGTCCAATATTTCATAAACTAAGGAGTCAATCACACACACCTCATCAATAGAATCGACATCAGCCGATTTGTCCATATGGTGGAATATATTGACTTCTACAGTCATGTTGCCAAAAGAGAGATTCATAGACCCGTCACGACAGTTGATGATGGCATTGGCAGTGGCTAAAAAGGGGCGACCCAATATGATAGGAGTATTGGTTGGGTCAAGCGCAGGAGTGTCTAAGATGATGAAATCCAAGGATATAAAAGTCTGAAACTTTTACCAAAACATATTCAACGATTCCTTTAGGTACTTTTACGGAACGATCAGCAAGTTTAAGAGTAACTCGTGTAGGTTTCATGTTCTGTAAACCTAACTCAAGGTAGAGGGAGTAAGGTAACGAATTAACACTAGCCCCAAGATCAAGTAAAGCACTAGTAGTGAATTTGTCGCCTAACATGCAAGAGACAGTTGGATGACCAGGGTCTTTATACTTCACAACATCGTTATTATGGAGAAGGGATGTAGCTTGCTCAGTGAGGAAAGCATCTCGCGAAACATTTGTCCTACGCTTAACAATGCATAAGTCCTTCAAAAATTTAGCATACGAGGGGACTTGTTGAATCGCGGCGAGGAAGGGAATGTTATTGTGAACATTTTGAAAGACTTTCTTGATCTCATCAAATTGCTGGGCTTTCTTAGTGGGAGCCAACCGATGAGGGAAGGGTGCCTTGGGCACTTAAGCAGAGGTGGGCTCGGGAGGATTGGTCTCAGTGTGAGCTGGGGATTTAGATGGTGGGGTAACCTTAGGGATAGGATCTAACGGTGGGATGGTCGGGTGAGGTACA
Organism: Sambucus nigra; assembly: GCA_949130495.1. Taxonomy (NCBI): domain Eukaryota; kingdom Viridiplantae; phylum Streptophyta; class Magnoliopsida; order Dipsacales; family Adoxaceae; genus Sambucus; species Sambucus nigra. The sequence continues at coordinate 221,685,390 of OX422211.1, read as the reverse complement.
TCAGTGGGAGCATAAACACCATTATCAACTTATTTTCCCGAGCGAAGAGTAGACACCGCTTTCATATCCGCTTGGTAATTGGGTTGAATGGAAGTGGAACCAACCTCGTAGGCCGAGTCTTTGGCATTCCCCTTAGGGTTAGGAATGGGTTGACTGGGAAAATGACCTTTCTCTCGCTCATACTCGAATTGGTTAAAACGTTGCTCAAGCCGTTGGACGGCTTGAGTCTGAGTGGTCATAAACTGAGTGAGGAGATTCCCGAGAGAAAAGGTGGAGGAATTTGGCAGAGGGGCCTAAGATGGTTGGGGAACCAACTCGCGCTGGGAACTAAGTGGTTGTGAATACTCAAAGGAAGGAGGGGGAACAGGAATAAGCTGATTATTATTGTTTGAATGTACGTCGTGGGGGACAAAGGAAGATGGAAAGTGCAATTGATGGTAAGGAGCAGACCGATGTGGGACAGGAGGGCAAGGTTGCCTTTGTGGGTTGTGTGGAAACCCAGGGGGACTACCAACATGTTGTTGTGGTTGGGCAGGAGCGGAGTTGTTGTCGTACTTATAAGAGAAATAGGGATGATTCATATTATTAGGATTGCAAGTAAACGACGGGGGAACGAGTTTCCTAGTGGTATCAAAGGCACATGCTTGGGCCATGGTGGGTTCGGGATCATCTTGCACGAGGGGGCACAAATGAGCTAAATGATCTTGACTTAAGCAGACACCACAAGATGAAGGACTAAAATCGTTGACAATCATTGCTTGTTTAGAAAGTGTAATATTTTGTTGCATAGTAAAACTGAGAGCGTCAACGGTTTTAGTCAAAGAGTGTAAGCTGTGTAGCAAAGTTTTAAAAGCAGGATCATTTTTTACCTCAGAAGTGTTCCCTACACGTGGAGGATCGGATCTCGAAAATGCATCGGTGCCCTCCCAATCTTGGGAGTCATCGCCTAATTCAAGGAGAAAATTATAGGCGGCGGTGGGAGTCAAATGCATGAACTTCCCTTTATGCATTGATTTAATCATGGTGCGAGAAGAAGGGATAAGACCATTGTAAAAACTATGGACTAAGCGACTTTTCTCGAGATCGTGATGTTGGCAACTATTAATATGGTCTTAAAAACGGCCCCATGCTTCATAAAACTGTTTGGTAGGCTTTTGTCTAAAATCCTGAATTACTTGGCGCATTTCATTTGTTTTGCTCATGGGATAGAATTTAGACACGAACTTCTTAACAAGTTGTTCCCACGTGAGGATAGAATCCGGGGGCAAGGAATGGAGCCACATGGATGCATTATCGTGAAGAGAAAAGGGAAACAACCGAAGACGAACATTCTCTTCGTCTAAGTTTTTATTTTTAAAAGTAGCACACACAGTGATAAATTTCCGCAAGTGAGTGTAAGGAGACTCGCGCTCAAGGCCATGAAAACTGGGCAACATAGAAATAGTCGTGGGGCGAAATTCAAATTGCACGGTCGGAGTGGGCGGAAGAATGATATAGGAAGGCAGAGTGGCCGTAATCGGGGCAAAATAGTCCCTTAAAGCGCGCTCGTCGGCTATGATGGGTGGGGTAACAGAACCAGGGGAAGTGGGAGAACTAGGCGTCTCCGAAGAAGAACACGGATCAGAAAAATGAGGAGCAACGATAGGAACACGATCACCTAAGAGGGAATTTAGAGATGGAGCACTAGGGGAACGTGTTAATCGATGATCAATGCGTTTCCAGTGTGGCATAAAAGGAAGGAAAAAATATTTTTGGGATTTTTGGTTGTTTGAAAAAGAAGAAAATCTTTGTGGATTTTTTTTGGAAAATAAGGAAAATGAAAATTATTTTTGGAGTTTTTTTTTATGAGAAAAAAATGAGGCGGAAAAAAAGAAAAATATTTTTATAGTTTTGGGTTTATTTCAAAAAATGCAGAAAACACGGGAAAATGGGCGATGGACTAACGGTGGAAAAACTGACGGGTGGAGCAAAAATTGGACTACCTAAAGGAACAACTTAGACACGTACACAAACGGAACAAGTTCGAAAGAGCACATAGCCAAATTATTATCTTCAAGTTAAGTGATTGGGTAGTCAAATTTTAATTAGTTCGCGGGCGAGTAAATCACGGACTCTTAGGCCTCGCCTGTAAAAGTGTGCTCCGACTTTCTTCCCGAGAGACAAGAGGCTTACTAGTTAAGGCTCACCACATTAGCTACTACAACACACAACTATATGGTAGCACGCTGGGGAAGGCACAAACCCGTTTTCTGGGCGGCTTCACTTAAAACCCAGTTTCCCTAGACAAAAGTCTTAAGATAGCTGAATGAATATTTGTGTGTGCGGAAAGGACTCACTAGAGTATCCTACGAGGGTCTCGTTTCGAAAGGGTTCTAATGAACACCGTTCCAAGTTGGCTATCTAGTTGATTGATTTCAATTTAAGTGAGAGCACATGTAATAAGTAAATGGAGATGTGATTGAGTGGGTGATGAAATCCCAACTCGTTGCAATGACCGGGTATAGGTATTAGATAAGTTTATTCATCAAACCATCCAATTTAAGTGCGATACAGAAATAAAAAGCATATAGGAGCAAGTAACACAAAAATTGACTCGCTTGCAGGAGATTCGCGAGTGATAAAGAGTTTACCTCCATAGGTTTTCACACGCGTGGATTGAAGACCGATTTGAGTCGATCGGGGGGAAGTACGCCTACTTCAGTCATCCCCGGAATCCTACCGATCCAAAGTAGAGAGGCTATTAAATCCTCGCCTTTGGACGCTCTCTCTCTACCTTGTCCGGTTTCCCTTTTCGTTTTTTTTTTTTTTTTTTTATTTTCGGAATAAATATTACAAAATTAAATTGGTGTCAAAATGCACCCAAATTAATTACAAGGCCTCAATAATCCTAAACAACAAGTTTAAGGAGGGAGAGGAAGGAATAACTACACTAAAAAAAATTGGCAATTACAAATCTTAACGGGCTTCAATCTTCAAAAAATCGGCAACGACGTCATTTGATAACTCTTAGTTTGTGTCTTCCTTCAGTTATGGATTTTGAATGTCACTGCGGTCAAACTTCGAGTATCAAAATTCCTGAAATTACCTACAAAACTTGTTAAAAATTTAGTATCGTGGGAAATTCGGGTATCAATCCAATTTCTAGCGTTGAAACTGTAATCATGAAAACTTGCAATTCCAATTTTTATTCAAAAAAAAATTGTGTTTTTAAAATTTTTCTTTAATTTTTTTGTATATTTTAAAAACAATTTTCAAGGGAGCAAACGAAAATTTATACAACTAAAATGACTTTAAAAAATCATAAAGTAATCTAGTTGAGAATTTATGAGAAGAAACAAGAGGTGGGATTACATCGCATAGTCAAATTAATTTAAAGTATTAATCATTCAATTGAATAGTTCGAAACAATATTGAATTTAAAATTTAACTCTCGTTACAATCCAAAATTCAATTTTATCTTTTTCAGCAATTAATTCAGGAATAATCACAACATAAAAAAATAAGATTCACACTCGTTTCAATAAAATATCCGCTAAGATTAATTTATTAAAATTTGTACAAATCTTTGAATTGCACACACAGAATTAATATTTTAATTTCAGAATAATACTTATCTCTAAGTGAAATCTAAAAATCAAATATTAATTTGCACCATTAATTTATTAACTCTCGTTACATAAATTAATGTGTGATTTTTCCTAATTTAATTACCCTAGAACACATCAATGAATCATTATTCAAATAAAATAACTCAACATACGCGTTTCATCCCACCCTTGAATGGGGTGTTTAGCCAGACATGATCAAAATTTTAGTACAAGCACAATTAACAAACAAGAAACTAAAGAGAAAGAGAAAAAAATACGATACGCAATAATTTCTTGTGTCAACTATGTGCATGAGCACGCTGCCCTAACTTGTCACAAAATCTGACTGGATTACAAAAACTAAAAATAAAAAATGAACCTATAATTTTTTCTAGACCTAAAACTATATTTTTTTCTTTTTTACTGACTATTTTTTCTACCCTCTTGTTTTCTTTTTCTGTCTCTCCGTTCTCTCTCTCTGTATCTGTGTTCACCCTTTTGTGCTAAGAGAGTCCCCATTTAATGTGTTGCTCCTCATTTTTTTATACGCCACGAACTGTTGATTGAAGTGAGATTTTTGTGGGATTTCCTTTTGGCTTGGGATTATGTCCGATTTTTAAGGGATTTGAGATGGGCATTTGGGTTGTGAGTGGATCCGGGTTTGATAGAGGACGGGTTTTGGAGTAGCGGGTACCGGCGGTCTCGAGTTGTGAGGTGGATCGGGTTGGAGTAGTGCCTGGTTGAGGATGCCGTCGGGTTGAGGATGCCGCCGGTTTGAGGACGCCGTCGGGTTGAGGATGCCTCCAGTTTGAGGACCTGGCAGGTCCGACGACGTGCGAAGGGGATCGGAGGTGGGGTCGCTGGCCGAAGGTAGTCAGGATCGGGTTGGGGAGGGTCGAGCTGTGTTCGGCCTGGGTTTTATTGGCTCCGACATGGACATCCGATGGGTAGGGCTTGAAAGGTTTGGTGATGGCGGACAGAGGGGGGTCGCCGGACGTTTCGAAGATCGCCAGAGATGGTTTCGTGGGCCGCCGCCGAAATTGGTAGGTGGGTATGGGCCGTTGTATGGGTTTTAAGATTTGTGTGGTTATGGTGTTTTGTGGTGTAGGTGAGAGAGAAAAGAGGTGAGATGTTTGTTGGAAAATTGGAATTTAAATGGGTATTTAAAAGCTGTCCAGATTTTTCTGGACAAATTTTTGAGCAACTTTGAGCTTAAATTTAGGTGGGATCCACACTACGAAAATTGTGGGACCATATACGAACGCGTTCACCTCCGCAAGGAGATTAACGTAGTATATTCATATGTCCAATTTCAATAAGTTATGAATGATAATTATGTCCCAAAAGTGACTCACAAAGCAATGAAAGTTAATGAATTGGGTGTGTTTTAACTCTTGTCCCACATTGGAAGAGTAGTGGAATTTTGATGAGTTAATAACACTCAAAGTATGGACTAAGGCTTGGATGCCTTGGGGGTATCCCAACTCTTTGAAGGGGAGATGACCTAAGCTATGCTCGGGTTGACTTTCGGTCAAAAGTCCACACGCGCGCGCGCGTTCACACGCGGTTCGGGCTGGGGCTTGGGCTTGGGCTTATAAAAATTCTTAAATTTTTGGGCCGAATCTAATTAACTTTCTGGGCTTTAATTAATTAATTACGGAATTAATTAATCTTTAATTAACTGATATTCAGTTAATTCCAAGAGTCAGCAGTTAACCAAATTAACTGCTTTGACAGTTAATTTCGGTTTTGACTGTTCCCAACAGTCAAGACTTTTGCTATAAATAAAATGTTTCCCCCTCAGTTTTTACTACTGAAAAAATAAACCCTCCAAAATTTCGAAATTGCTACTGCATTATTTCCTCTGCCCAGAAAATTCTTTTCTTCATTTTCTGCATTGCATGTTCTTGGTTGTGTTGAGTATAAACACAGAATTTGAGTTCGTTGAAATTAATTATTGTTGTGCTACATAATTAATTGAGGAAATCCGTTCTATCTTGGGAGACAATATTCATCAACCTCGGAGCACATTGGAGGGAATAAATTGTCTTAAGGAAACTGTTCATAACAGGGCTCGGATTTATCTTTAATTCTTTTATTATTTCTGCAAATTCAAGTAAGTGTTTCATTTATGTAATTCTGTTTTAATTCTGTAATTATATTAAATTCATAATTCTGTACAATTGTTATTTATAAATAGTAGGCATAACAATGTTTTGGGAAAGAAGATGGTGAATAGGGTTATGGGTAGTAATTGGGTGTGTGAGGGTGTAGGATAGATGGTGAGGATGAGTGAGTTTGTGAGATGTGTGTGTTTAATATGAAAACCTAAAAATGACACCACCTAAAAAGTAAAAATAAAAATAAAACTAAAAAATAAAATAAAATCTAACTAAAAATAAAATAAACTAAAGAAATTAAACATAAAAATATTAAAACTAAAAAATAAAATTCTAAGCTTATAAAACTAAAATAAAACAAAAGAAATAAAAACTTAAAATCTAAATGAAAACTAAAGTCCTAACAAAAAATATAAAATCTAATAAACTAAAACTAAATTCCTAAAAACTAATCCTAATAAAATTAAAAACTAATAAAAATCAAAATAAAATAAAATTACACTAATAAAATGAAAATAGAAAATAAAACTTAAAAATCCTAAATAAATCAAAAATAAATCCTAAAAATAAAAAATGACTCAAACTAAAAATCTAAAAACAATATGAAATACAAACTAAACACACGCTAGGCTCGGAGAATGGACTGGGCTCGATCTGGACTAGGTTAAGGTTACGGGACTGTTTTGGGACATCGGATCACATCAGGGCAAGCTCAGAATGGACTTCTCACTTCACGATCTCTTTGGATTTCTTCGATGCACGCTTTTGACCGCTTCTGCATCGCAATTGCTCTGATTTAGCATTATTTGTACCGCAACTGCGTATTGACCTGAGAAATAAATAAATATGAACATAAGGTCATTTTTATTAAAAATGAGCGACTAAAATGCATATATTCCGGGCATAAAATATACACATTTGGGTGATTATCAGTTCTCTAGAGGGATGTACGATTTTACGATTCTGCTTTGCATTTTAATTCAATTTCTTTCTTGAATTATTGACTTGATTGCCTTGGTTAAACTGATTCTTTTGCATACGATTTGTGTATCGGCATCGTAGCTACAGGACATTCAAGACTGGATGGTGTCGGTGTCTGATCATGTTAGGAAGATGACCATATCTTGTATGGTGCCACCGATCAATTTTGAGGAAAGCGCCGATTCTGGGAGTGAGAAGACCTATCGCTCGTCATTGGGGAAAATGCGTTCCTTAAGGTGGTTTTGGTTGACAGGGTTTTGGAATGTCCAAGTTGCATCCTGTCACATTTTGATCTTTTTTGCCTTTTTCTTATTTCTTTTTTACCCGAAAATGTAAGCTCAATGATATATATATATATATAGACACACACACACACACACACAAGATGCATACAAGACGCGTCTTTCATTTTCTTAATTTATCCTGAATTAAATAGCCTAGTCTACATGCACTTTAATTTTCCACCGGGGTCTTATATGTTGAAGAGGAAATTAAAAACATGCATTTATTTTTGGTATTTTCCTTTTATATAAAGAGAAATCGGGGAAACATTTTGTAAACAGACTATTTTTACACAGAGAAGTTCATTGAAAGATTTACGTAAGATAGGAAGGTAGAAATTTTCTAAAAATGGGGGGACGTCGATCGGTATACCCTTTGGCCTACCCATCGGCATAAGTCAAGTCCAAATCATATTTTTATCCATTATTACACTTCTTCTGTACTTACGAGTACTTAAGAATAGTAGTCGTGATAGCAGGTTGAGCCCTTCATTTTTTTTGGGTGCCTTTGGGTTTATAAAGGGGGATTGGTAGTGAGTTTCATCACCACACTTTAATTTCCCTTCTTCCAATTTTTTAAGTCTTCTTATCTTTTTAAAATGGTGGTCCCTGTGACTGAAGCGTTCACAGCTTACCTTGAGGGTTTGGAGGCCTTGTGCTTTTACAATGTTAATTATGAGGCTTTTAACCTGCGCCTAGTTACCTTGTGGCATAATCGTTCCATGGATTTGAATTTCTCTGAAGCAATGCTGCAATTCTAGTATCCCGAGGAACATATGTTTCGCGTCACCCTAAACTAAGTATGCCTTATGTACGAGGAGTTTTTTATGATGTTAGGCGCCAACCCTAGTGTTCTTGCGGCTATATTGGACCTGTCCCGTTCCTTTCGGATATCAATAGCTGAGTTACTTCACATTTCTCCTTCGATTGCCCTACTGCTGATGCATGGAGGAAGTATTATCCTTTCGGCAGTGCTGAATTCAGTGGGTTGAAGGGACTGAACCGATAATGAATTTGCTAGTGCCTTAGCTCTAGGACTGACTGATAGGTTTCTTTTAGTAACTGGTGATATGATGGTGGATCCTCAGGTGGCCATGATTGTACTATGAATGCCTCATCATCGTAATCCTACCGATGTCATACTGGCGGATACTCTGAACATCCTGGATGATTGGAAGGAAGGTCGGGCCAATTTTTTACAGGGCAGCCCCATGATGTTTTTCATATGGATGTTAGAGAGAGTGCACCTACTGGCTCCCCCCGAGTAACATCTGATGAGTGTTCCCAATTTCTTTGCACAACCTTTTTTCAGCTTTGTCCCATCTACGGAGAATTGGGTGAATTGACTTGTGGAGAATGGGGCCAGGAATCTTTGCCAGTCAGTGCCTTGGTAGGGCAATTTGCACCCTATTCTACAGTTGGGTGATTATGGATATATTCAATTCATGGGCCTTCGCTAGACTTCTTTCAATTTTCCATTGTGACTTCTGCGTCAAGTAGGGTGGGAGCAAATTGTTCCTCCTTGTGTGACCAACTTCTTTCTTAAGATTTGACTGAATCTTTATGGTTGATCTTGGGCCTTTATGGCATCGTCGTCGACCGTCTATCCGTTCGTCTCAGTCCATTGGGGAGCCTATGTTCATACTTGTGGACTATTTAAATAGGTACGAAAGAAGGTGGTGTTGAATATTTGTGCCAATAAGACTGGACAAAGGTTGATTGTGATTTTTTATGCTTTAAAGGAGGGTGTTGTGGTTAAGTTAATCATGCCATACCGTCGCATGGAACGGATACAAAAACGTAGTCAGGATTGGGATTCTTGGGGTCCTCTCGGGACAGGGATGATGATGAGGCGGTCCCCTCGAATATTTGAAGTAGGCCTTGTGGGGAACATTAGGAGGGTTTTGGTAATACGTGGGTTGGTTGTGTAGGCTAGGTTGTAAAGTTTATGAGGGTGTTGGTTGTTTTTTTCGTTTCGGTCGCAGATGTGTCATGTAATTGTTATTTTTCATTTTTAATAAAAGATGATGATGATTTTGACATATTTTGTTGTGTCGTTTGATGAATTTTTATATTTGAACTATCTATACCGACCGCTAAGACATATAATATCCTTTTATTCGTTTAAATGATAAAAGAGACTAATGTTCTCGGTGGGAGAAAAGAATAACATTTTTTAAAAGAGAAAGGATCGTGCCCAAATTATATTTATGGGCTGCCTACATACCTCTGCTTTGAAAATTGCGAGTTTTTATTTTGAAAAGATGATTTTATGAGGATCAGGTTTTACGTAGTTCTGAGTAGAGAGGAGAGAGAATCTTTTTTTTTTCTTTTTAGAATTGAAGGAAGGTGAGAAAAGTTATAGTGTGATGAGATTTTTGAACCAGGGGTAAAATTTCTTTACGGTCCAAATTGACTAAACACACCATCTCCTCTCCATTGATGTATGTGAGCATAGTGGTGCCTCCTAACACAATTTTTTTTACGATGTAGGGCCCACTCCAACTAAGTATGAACTTCCGCCACAGATCCCAAATGGGTTGTATGATTTCTTTGAGAGTAAGATCTCTTTCTTTGACACTGTGATCCTTGACCTTTTTATTGAATGATCATGTAATACGACGATGGTACCCTTGTATATGATATAAGGCTCTTGGTATTCTTTTATCCAAGAGTACAAGCTCATCATAGCGACTCTAATGTTAATGTTCTTCGCTAACCTGACTTTCGAGCATGACTCGCAGGGAGGGTATTTCAAGTTTGACAGGTAGGACTACCTTCATTTCGTAGACTAAAGAGCAGGGGTAGCCCCATTGGGAATTCTGATGTAGGTGCGGTAGCCCAGAGGGCATATGGGATTATGTCTCCTCAATCTCTAAAACTCTTGATCATTTTGCTAAGGATGGACTCGAGGCTTTTGTTGACGGTTTTGACGACCCTATTGGTTTGCGGTTGGTGGGGAGAAGACTTGTGCCTTTGGATTCCATACTCATCAACTAGTTCTGTGACCTTAGATTTGAAATGGATCCTATTGCCTGATACCAGCTCATGAGGATCTCCGTATCGGTAGATGATATTTTTATTGATGAACTTATCTACTTTCTTTGTAATTGACACTGCGCAAGACTCGATCATAACATACTTAGTGAAGTAGTCAATGGAGACGAGGATGAATTCATGCTCGTTTGATGCCTTGGGAGTAATTTCCTGATATTGTTAATGCCTCAAGTGGAGAAGGGTCAGGGAAAAGTCATGTTGTACAAATCCCAGGGAGGCAAGTGCTAAAGGTTGGTGAATTATTGGAATTTGAGGCATCTTTTGACGCAAGAAGCACAATCTTGAACCATGGTGGTCCAGTAATATCCCTAACGAATGATTTTTTGGCAAGTATATGATTCTTCATGTGAGGCCCACATTCCCTGCTGTGGATTCTTTAAGTCACGTCTTCATTCTCGGCCCTGTTATGCAATGTAAGTGGGTTCAATCAAAATTTCGTTTGAAGAATGCCTTATCACAAATGATGTACTGAATAGCCATCCTACGAAGGTTTGGGCGATCTTTCTTGTTAGAATCCCAAGGATATATTCCATACTTGAGGAGGCGCCAAATGTCGTAATACCATAACCCGTCCAATTTTGGATCTTCTTCTATTATGAGCTCAATGTGATGGCAGTGAGTGGGTGTGACTTGTTTTGTGACTAAAAAGGGGCCATTATTATTCCTTCAAGCATGTCGATCATAGAAACTTGGGTTGTTAATGCATTAACTAAGCTATTTCTTGAACGAAGAAGGTACTGAAAGATAAGCTCTTCGAAGTGAGCATGGAAGAGTAAGAGCTTCTCGTCTTTAACTTTCCATTTTCTAAGACTTTACCATACACTGAGAGTTGAATCTGCATACACATTAATGCATTTGATATCTCTTTTGAGGGAGATCTTTATCCCTACAATACATGGTTCATATTATGTCATGTTGGTGCAAGGAAAGTCTAATTTGATGGCGATGGGAGTATGAGAATTATCGGAAGCAATTAGGAGTGTCCCAATATCGTGTCCTTTCTTGTTAGCACCAATATCGAAGAACATATTCCACATAAGATCTTTATGAGAGGTGCATAGAATGTCTTCATCTAAGAATTCAAAAATCCAAACATCAGCTCCCCCATGAGATTATCGATAAGGTAGTCAGAAATCGCTCTTCCTTTCATGCCTTTCGGCGTGACATACGTGATATCGAATTCAGCAAGCAACATCAACCAACGGCCCATGCGATTAAATAAGGTAGGCTTCTACATTAGTTTTTTCATCGAATCTATTCAAGATACCAATTTTATAGGGAATGAAAACATGTAGTACCTGAGCTTTTACATGACCCAAACCAAAGCGACACATGCTTTTTCTAATATCGTACAGTTCACCTCATACCCTGCTAGATTTTGACTAGTGTAGTAGATGGCTCTCTTCTTACATGATTCTTAGATGTATTGGGCTACCATAGACCCTATTACGGTGTTGGTGATGGTGAGGTATAGGAGGAAGGGGAGACCTTGATACAAGCGTGTGAGCACTTGAGGTATCATTTGACCTATTCAAAGTCTTCTTTACATGACTCGTTCCAGACTTTGGTTGAATCTTTCTGAAGAAGTTTGAAGATGGGTCCATAGATGGAGGTTAGTTGCCTGATGAATTGGTTGACGTATTAGAGCTTACACAAAATCCAGGGATTTTTTTCTTCATTCGAGGTGATGGAATCTCAAGTATTGCTTTTAATTTAGTAAGGTCTGTCTCGATCCCTTTTTACACACCTTTAATATGAATAACTTTCCTTTTGTGAAACCTAACACGCATTTTTATAAGTTGAGTCGCATTTGGTATTATTGTAGCAGCTCAAAGAATTTCTTCAAGATTATCGAGTCTTGAACTTGATGTTCATATTGTCGACATAGACTGCAACCTCCTTTTGGATATGGTCATGCGTAATGGTTATAGTGGCCCCTTTTTTTGGTAACCCTGACATTTTTTGAACCAAATAGCATGCATGTATAGCAAAAGCTTCCCCACGGGGTGATGCATGTGGTGTTTTCCTGATGGTTCCTGATGGTGATGATACATCTTAATTTGATTATACCCGGTAAAATCATCGATAAACTATTTGAGAGCATGATTGGTAGTGTTATAGATGATCATGTCGGTTGGGCATCGGGTAATCATCCTTAAGAGATGCATAATTCAGATCTCGATAGTCCATGCACATGCAAAATTTTCCTCCTAATTTCTGCCCAAGGATGATGTTTTCAAGCCATGTAGGTTATTCAGCCACACAAATGAAACCTACGTTCAAATATTTCACCACATCGTCTTTGACCTTGACTGACCATTATATCCGAAGCTTTCCTAACTTCTTCTTGACTGGCTTGCTTTCTAGGAAGTTAGGAATGTCGTGTTGTGCGATTTCTTGATTAATACCGGGTATGTCACTATAGGACCATGCGAAGATGTCCACAAACTCCTTCGGCGGCTCTTCAAATTATGACCGTTCATGCTCGTTAACAGTGGACCATATCCTAATCTCGTGTGAATGGATTCTAGGACCAATATTGATAATAATAGGGAAGGGGATCTGGTAATGGTCAGGGTTCTAGAGGTTTTATGATATTTCGGGCAAGAAGGGATTGATAAACTTTTGAGAAAGAGGCATGAAGCTCATTATATTCCTTTCTGGCTATATTGGGAGGACTTTTGAATGTCCATGATGAAGCAGGTTGATAGAAATTGTTAATGGTTGAGATTGGGACATTGTCTGACTTATCATACTTTCAAGGGGTAAGATACTCGATTATCCTCTTTAGCTCATACTCCATTTTATGAATTGTGACCCCTTCTTTGATTTTTATCCCTACCTCCCGGAGGGATCTAAAATGGGGGTAGTACTCGCTTCCCATTGAAGTTCTGATATGTGTCAGGATGTTCTTCTTCACAATACTTACTTGTTCTTCTTCTGATGGTGGTTGGCGGCCTTTCCTCCGTCTCATGCCAAACACTGCTTAAACCTCTTCCCCCTTTAAAAACTAACCCGGGTTTTGCTTAAGAAGTTCCAGGTCTCGACGGGTAACATTTAAATCTTTGTTGTACTTATACTGAGTCATGAGTTCTAGGGCCACATCTTCCCAACTATGGATTATGGATTCCTCAAGTGATAGGCACCACCAAAGGGAACCTTCTTTAAAAGTTTGTTGGAACATCTGTGTCATTATCTCTAGTGATGCTTTGAGAAGAGTCATGGCTTGGTGGTAGTTGCATAGGTGCATGATTGGTGGTTCACTGCTTACGGATTTCTCAATGTTTATAATTTTGAACATTTCTAGCAACCGGACTTTGGAATAAAGAAACATGTGGGGGTGTAATCCACATAGTTCCCTAAGATTTTGATATGGTCAAACGTCTTAAACAACAAATTGAGGTCTTCTGTAACCTTGTTCAACTCTTTTTCTTTAGGATCAACAAGAATAGACACTGGCAGATTACCCCCTGACTGGGCAAGATTCGTTATTGGCGACTTAGCTGGTGCTGGTGGCGACCCATTAGTAAGTAGGGCATGCAGTACATGCTGGAATTCTTTCGAAACCAACATCATTTCTAGAGCTGGCAGACCCATAACACATGGGAAGATAATATCGAGCTGGAGAGCTTCGGTATTATGAACCTTGTTTCATTGCATCTCTTGGACCTCTACTTGAAGATTGTCAATCTTGGCACAAAGTTGAGTAAGGAATGTTGTTAGATCTAGCTAGACATTAACATTCTGGTCAACATTCTCCACGAATAGTCTTCAGAGGGATTGCTCGAATTTTTTAGAAGCAACTGAAAAAGAAAGCAAGCTCTGGGGTGGCTTGATGGAGGATATGCACCAATAGGGAGCCAGGCCAAGACTGGGGTATGCGATCGCACATGAGAGGGAAAAGTGTTTTTATTCTTTTATTAAAGGAAAAAAAGAATATTTTTGGTATTTTTTTTAGAAAGATGAGAAAAGGGAAATTTCTCAGTGTGGTTATTATTATTAGGTTTCACTTGTATTATATTTCGCCTAGGGTCCAAGTGAAATGTTGAACATGAACCGAGCCTGGGATAAGATGGGGTAAATGATGAAAGACGCAGTTTGTATTATTTTCAAACTCACGGGCATGGTCATATTTTTAAAAAATTGGGTGAAGTAATGCAAAATTCGAGCAGTAAGGAGACCCAAAATTTTAGCAGATTTTTGCCTTGAAACCGGCAAACTAGGTATGAATGTCCTATGGTAGATGCCTTTATGAGGTTGATTTATTTTTTGGGTTAGTGTAAAGGTTCAACTTTTGGCATTACTTCCATAATAAACCTCTTACCTATAAGGGCAACCATTCACCGGTACACATGAAAAAGCCATTTAATATAACTGAGTGTACATGAATTACCTTGCGATATACCTCATGGAGACAATATGTGTGAAGGAAAATTTAATATACTCGATGTACGTGAATGAGTTCCCTGTTATATACCTCCCACCGTGAATAGAATCAAACGGTACATTATGGGGGGAACCGTTTGATATATGTCAATGATACTAGACCAATGAAATGTGGGAATCATATCACTTAAGATAACCACGCATCACAGAGCCGACACCCATCACGATGTGACCCCCTAGTATAGTCAATAATATGATGTTCAAGTAACATAGTCTGCAAGAATGCATGAGTATTAAGTATTATTTTTATGGGGATTTTTATGTATACGAAGAGACAAAAATAATATTATTGCGAAAGCATAGAATACACAAGTAGTATGGGGAGTAAAACTAGAGAATATGTACACAAAACAGGGAGCTTATACAAAGCATGGTGATATATAGAAAATGTGAGATATGTTAGTATACACAAATAAATGGGAAGTATGTGCAACGTGAGAGTGGAAATAGAACATGTGTAAGTAAAGAAAATGTATGGATATATACAAGTGAGAGTAACGTCAGTGCGACTAAGCATGGATTCTACAAGTGGTGTGTGAAATAAGCATGCGGCTATGTACAAGTGGGAAAAACGTGGGAGTGTATTCTAGTGTGAGACTAAGCATGGATATTTACAAGTGTTATGGAGCATGTGCAAGGTGCCTAAGTGGGGTGAAACATGGCGAAGAAAGCATGAAACATGTGATAGAAGATGTAATAGACACGTGATGAGGGAAATAGCATAATGGATAGGAGTATATAGACATCATGATATGAAAAGGTCATATATACAATATATAAGTACGATATTAAGAAGAATATATGTGGGGTATATACACACATGGAGAATAATAGATTAAAAAGGAGAGATAGATAAGAAAAACCCGTGTAAATTGAGTCTAGTCCTCTAAAAATAAAATAATTCCCAACGAAGTCGCCACTGTAAACATCCGGGATTCCTTCGGCGCGAGCTCGCCCTGATGGGAGAGAATTGAGGGAATATCTCTCTCGGCGCGTACAGGGATTCGAAGATGGAAGTCCTTTTTTCGCCACTTGCACAATCTTTGCGGGCTACCACGTATATAAATCGGTTGTCCTCAAAAGGGGAGGAAAACATAGAAAATGAAGTCACCAACCTATTTTACTCAAAATAGGTAAAAGAATGTAGCCGTCCCCAAAAGAACGATATCAAAAGACAAATTGATGCATACGAAACCAAATGAGTTGAGAGTCCGGGGGACTAAGTTACGAAATGGGAAGATGTTAGGCACCTATTCCACCATTTCGGTCTCTCACGGGATATGATAATATTCTCCTTTTTTATACAAGATGTGACTTATGTGTATAATTTTTTGGATGTACAAATAAGTGAGAAAAATTATATTCTACTAACATTATGAGAAAGACGAAGAGGAATCATTCTAAGGAGTGTGTAAAAAAATAAGAATAATATGAAAATGTGATGTTAATGCTCACAAATCACGACTATAAGGAAATGAATGCGTATGTCGGGTGTGAACACTAAAATGTAAGCGCTTATAGACGCACAATACTACTAAAAATAAGTTATAAACAAAGTATTGCAATGACTGAAATAAGACTCGTATCTCAATAATGACTCGGGATGCCGAGTAGCCAATATAGGCATCAAAGTCCACGTAGTTCGATATACTATAAGGGTGGGTTTATCCCATAAGCCCAAATTTAGGACTCCTCTTTAGTTGGTTTTGAAAAAACGTGATCAAGTATATACATGTGGAAAAAGTGAGTAAATCCCCCTTTGGGGTTTATGAGTGAACCCTATTTTGTATGTTTTTTGGTTTTATGAAAATATATTATGTAAATACTAGTAATATGAGTTGACGTGGAATAATGGAGTAAGACTAAAAGATATCGAAAGTAGAAAAAAAGTAAGTAAATAATACTAATTAAATAAAATAGAAACGAGTAGGATTAAACCTCCTATAAGATTTTGCTATTGATTTTTTAAGGGGGGGGGGGGGGTAGGATGATTTTAAGGTGGTGGGATGATGGTGGAGTAAGGATGAGGTAGGTGGCAAGAGGTGGCATAAAATTGAGGTAAGAAAGCTGAGAGGAATGTTAGAAACTTGGAATTCTTAGGATGGTAGTGCACTGATTTCGAGGCAGGGAATGTTCTGATTGCTGAAAAAAGGGGTCCTTGCAAATGAGGTCATGATCTCCTTAAATAGAAAAAAATAGGGTTAGGAGGTCTACCGATCGACATAGTCTCTAGCCTACATGTCATCATACCCCTTGCTTGATGGCGAAGTAAACTACACCTATGCCTATATGCAGAGGGCCAGGGGTGCCTATAGGCACTCCAAAAAAGATTTTTTTTTAGAAAAATGGGCATAAAATACAAACCTTAAGTCCAAATCGCGCAAGGCTAGGACCGTTGAAAAGGGAATTCAGATCCTTATAAAAGTATAAGGGGCAGTCCTAGGTTTGAGAGTTAACTAACACTACAAGAAAAAAGCCTTTTTATAACCTTTTTTAAGTGTCATAAAACCCATTTTATGACGCTTTAATTTTCAATAAAAAGAGCACAAGTTGGGTGTCATAATTGATACCCATAAAAGTGTCATATTAGATAACAATTATATATGACCTTTTTTTTCAAAACTGTCATATCTACTACAAAAAATGGTCATAATATACTCTATAAGATGTCATATTTGATTTAAAAAGTGTCATGATAAATAATTTTTAAAATTTTAAAAAGGTTATAAAAAATTTCATCACATGAGGATTTAATATAAACGGTCATAAATTAAAAATATAATAAAAAAAATTAATAACCAGTATTAATGTCATAGTTGGCAAATAAATCTAAACACAAACCAAAATTCATTGAATTATTCCACATTCAATGTTACAATTGATACATTATAAATTATAACATTTAGTCAAGAAATACAACAACATTCCCACCAACATTTTTTTGTCTCACATCAAATAAAACTACATTAAATCAAATCTAGTTAACACATCAACCAAATTAGATTTTTCTATCAAAATTAAGTTTTCATCCGTAGTAATAATCGCTTCATAATTTTAGGCAACAATGCATCGAAGTCCTCTTCTCATTTACGCTCACTGTCATGTTGTTTGACAACAATACACCTTTCACACGCCTCTAACTAGATGTCCCTGCATAAGTTTAAAACATCATAAATAAGTCTCTAGTGCAATGTAAAACACAACATATGAATTCCAATTTTTTTAAAGTATTAAGTCGTGTATAATTTAAGTCGAAAATATTTTTCATATAACACAAATAATTGTAAACAAATTTAAAAAAATTGGGGAGAAAATGCATGTATATTCGCTTTTCGATATGTTTATTAGTTGTTTTACTTTCTTGTCCACCAATACCCAATTTTTAAATGCGTATCTAATCGACTTGACCAATTTAGAACACTTATTAATTTCAAAAAAATTCAGCATAGTTTCCTTTGTTTATTCGTGAAATCCAACATGTTTTAACATTAAAATAAACTCAACAACAACAAAAGCCACAACTAAACCAACAATAAATCCCTTTCACCGATTCAACATATATAAGATAAAAAAAATAAGTCCATCAACATAAAGGTTCAACGAACTCAAGTCCGAGTTTTAAAAAAATACAATAATAATCTCACACGGCCCGCACAGCCTAACAATAATCTTACATTAGTCCCTTGTGAAGTGTGTGTCCCTCTTTTCAGGTCGTTATATTCTTATCTTGCGTTTCCACACACCAACCCAACTAAAAAAATAGTTATAAATTTAAAATTTAAAACTCTATATGAATCCATGAGTCTCATAACTACATAGGTTATTTGTACAAGTTACTCTAATCATGTATGAGGTGTGTTTGTCTCTTTCCATAATGTTTGATTGTTGTTTTGCATTTTCGAAGGCCCAATTTTTAAGTTTTATCATTTAAAATTTCCAAATTTTGATAAAATCTCAAACCCGTGAGTTACATGACTACTCGGGTTGTTTCCACAACTTTCTTTGATCCTATGTGAGGTGTTTATGCATTTTTTTCATGTCGTTTTGCTCTTATCTTATGTTTTCATTCTCCAACATGATTTTTACTTTAACCACGATCATGGATCTAAGTGCGATTACCCCACTTTAAGATGCATAGATGACTACTCATGCACTCGACGGTTTGCTTATTCGGTCTTGATTGATACTTCTCAAAAACTAAATGCGCAAACATTAGTGTCACAACCTCCATCAAATTTCGAGAAGGTATCACCGACAAATTTCTTCACTTCAGTTTATAGATTAGTTTATCTTCTTATTACTTCATGTTGGAGTAAACGATCATATTTATGTTGTTCGTTAAATCATATGATATAAACTAGCGGTAGAGGTTTGAGTTATTTTTGTCAATTTATTTTTTGATTTGTTTGTCATTGATTCAATGTTGTGATTGATGAGTTTAAGTTATCTTCATTAGCTTAAGATGAGTTTGAGAGTCGATGCTAGTCATTCGACATTTTACTATATAAATGACAAATCCTAATGTTGTGATATTGCTGAATGCTAATACGTGCACATACATTGTACCTGTAGGGTTTTTAGAATGTGAAGTCATTTTATGTTGTTTGTTAAACCATTTGATGTAAACTAGTGGTAGAGTTTTTTTTTGTATTCATCTATATATTATTTTGTCATTGATTTTGTATTTTGTTGTGACTAGTGAGTTTAAACTATCTACTTTGTCTTATTATGAGGTTGAGAGTCGATGCAAAGTCAAGATATAAACATTGTTTTCTGTAAATCAAGAATCTTAATGTTATCTTAATGTCGTGATATGCTTGTATGTACATAGACATGTATCTATAGACTCATTGAATGTGTGATCGATTTCTGTTTTATATTAATCACGTGATGTAAACTTGTGGTAGATATGCCCATTTTTCTAAATTATTAAATCGTATATAATTTAAGTCGAAAAGATTTTTTATATAATACAAATAACTGTAAATAATTTAAAATTTTTTGACAGAATTTCCTGTGTTTATACGACTATTCGGTCCGTTAAGAAATAAAAAAACTCCAATAACAATATGCAAAGTGACCCAATTTATCAAACAAATTCATATGTTATTTTATTCACTAAAAGCATACATCATAACAGAAGTATTAGCATATAATGAAACAACTTACAGAAGTATGCTGAGCCAGTGTCGCCAACTCTTACATCGTTACTTCTACCTCTTGTCTAAGTAGTTTATGGTATGCAAGATCCAAATTCAGTCTGACCCGTTACAATCATCTAAAAAAGGCATTGATTTTAATGTTAAAGAACATCAGTGGGTTGGTTATCACAACATATAGAGTATACTACTTACCTCGAAAAGAAATAACCCATGTTGTACCACTGTGGATATTTACACAGATCTCAAAACTCGTAGACTTCTCGGGAGAATACATTAAATTCATCCCTACAAAAGATAGAAAGAAACATAAAATGACAAGCTAGGACTAAAACATATTTCATAAGAAAAATCCCAAATAAAATTTTCAAATTATTTGTGCTCGCAGCATAACTAACCTTAGGCCCTGTTTGATAAGAAAGTGGGAAAATGTAAATGATTCCGAGGCAAATGATTCTAGAGAAAATAATTCCAAGGCAAATCATTATTTTCCAACAGATGTGTATTTGATACAAGTTGGAAAATCATCAATTTTCCACCTTTTCTATCAAACACAAAAGTTGGAAACTAGAAATAATTGTGGAAAATTTGTTTACGGAATATATATATATATATATATTAAAAAAAATATTAACAAATTAACGAAATATATGAAATAAATAAAAAATATATGAAATATTAAAAAAAAATAAACAAAATATATTAATATTAGAAATAAACCAAATAAACCAAATATATGAAATATATGTAATCTACGAAATATTAGAAAAATATACAAAATATATTAATATTTAAAAAATATACATTAAAGTACGAAATATAGGAAAATATACAAAATATATTAAAGGTACAAAATATATAAAGGTAAAAAATACGTACATATATGGAATATATTGATATACAAAATATATGCAATATATGAAATATACATATATACTAAAATATATAAAATATACGTATATACTAAAATATATAAATGTACGGAATATAGAAATATACGAAATATATACATATATGAAATATACGCAATATACATATATACAAAAATATATAAAATATATGATATACAAAAATATATAAATGTACAGAATATATAAATATACGAAATATATATATATATATATATATATATATATATATATATATATATATATATATACGAAATATATACATATATGAAATATACGCAATATGTGAAATATACATATATACTAAAATATATAAAATATACGTATATACTAAAATATATAAATGTACGGAATATATAAATATATGAAAAATATTAAATATACGAAATATATAATTATATACGGAATATATACATATATGAAATATACATATATACTAAAATATATAAAATATACAAAATATATATATATATTTACAGATTTATAAATTATATATATTTGTATAATTATAAAATATACTGAGTTTAAAAAAAAATTACTTTGAATGATTTGCCATCCAAAGGTGGCAAACAAAAACCTGCCCCCCCCCCCCCCCCCAAAGAATTGGTTTCCATCTTAGGGTGGCAAATCGTGCTTAGGGCTCTTGTACATAGAAAATAAATTTCAAGTCAATTTTTCGCTATCAAACGGTCAAAAAGTTGGAAAATTTTGAAATTTTCCAACTTTTTAAAATTTGCCTTGGAATTCAAGTGTTATCAAATGGACCCTTAGGGTCCGTTTGATAGCACAAAAATTCCAAGGCAAATTCTCAAAAGTTGAAAAATTCTGGTATTTTCCAGCTTTTAGGCTGTTTGATAGCCTTAATTTGCCCTGGAATTTGTTTTCTATGTATAACACCCCTTAAGCACAATTTGCCACCCTAGGGTGGAATTCAATTCTTTGGGGGGGTCAGGTTTTTGCTTGCCACCTTTGGGTGGCAAATCACTTGAAACCAATTTTTTTTTATAACTCTATATATTTCATAAATATATAAATATATATTGTTAATAAATATATAAATATATATATTTCGTATATTTTAATATATATTCGTATATTTTATATATTTTAGCACATATATGTATATTGCGTATATTTCGTATATTTATATATATTTCATATATTTATATATTTCGTACATTTATATAATTCATATATTTTAATATATATTTATATTTCATAAATTTTGTATATTTCATATATTCCTTATATTTAATATATATTATTTACAAAATATATACATATATATTATGTATATGTATATTATATTATGTATATATACATAATATAATATACGTATATTATATTATATATTATATTATGTATACGTATATTATATATATGTATATTATATATATACATATATATAATATATGTATAATATTATATATATGTATATTGTATATATATATATATATATACAATATACATATATACAATATACATATATATAATATTATATGTGCTTAAGGGGTGGCAAATTGTGCTTAAGGGGTGTTGTACATATATATGTATATATACACAATTTGATAGCCTTAATATATATACATATATATAATATACGTATACAATATAATATATATACGTATATTATATATATATATATATATATATATATATATATATATATATATATATGTATATTATATTATATATGTATATTATATATATATGTATGTATAATATACGTATATATACATAATATAATATAATATACGTATATTATATATATATATATATATATATATATATATATATATATATATATATATATATATATATATATATATATATATATATATATATATATATATGTATATTATATTATATACGTATATTATATATATGTATATATACATAATATAATATACGTATATATATTATATTGTATACGTATATTATATATATGTATATATACACATATATAATATACATATACAACATATAATATATATATATATATATTATATATGTGTATATATACATTATTCTGCATATATATTCATATTGTATATGTATATTATATAAGTGTATATTATATTATATTGTATATGTATATTATATATATGTATATATACAGACATATTATATTGTATACGTATATTATATATATGTATATATTCATAAATACATAATATATATGTATATATTCTGTAAATAATATATATATATATATATATATATAGAATATAATATTATGTATATATTCTGTAAATAATATATATTTAGTATATTCAGTATATAATATAATATATATTCATATATTCCGTAAATAATGTATTATATTTTCTTAGATTTTTTATATTTAATAGATTTTGTACATTTAATAATATAAAAATCTATTATATTTAATAATATAAATGATTTTTATAGTATTAAATGTACAAAATCTATGAAAATATAATATTTTATTTACGAAACATATTCATATATTAAATATATTATTATATTTAATATATGAATATATGAATATATATTATATTATTTGCGGAATATATATATTTCATAAATTATTATTAATTTCTGAAAAAATATTCAAAATATATGAATATTCCGAAAATTAATAATAATTTACGGAATGTATATCTTTCGCAAATTATATTAATTTTCGAAATATATATATTCCGCAAATAATATAATATATATTCATATATTTTGTATATATGGAATATATATATTTAACAAATAATATAATATATATTCATATATTTTGTATATTTAATAATATATATTTATTATATATATATATATATATATATATTCCGTAAACAAATTTTCCACTTTTATATCTATTTTCCAGCTTTTGCGTTTGATAGAAAATGTGGAAAATTGATGATTTTCCAACTTGTATCAAATAGACACAAGTTGAAAAATATTCATTTGCCTTGGAATTGTTTGCCCTGGAATCAAATGTCCTGAAATTATTTGCATTTTCCCAGTTTTCTATCAAACGGACCCTTAGTGTTTATGAAATATCACAAGGTGATGTTAATGTCGTCATTTCCCTTGATCTTGGACCATTGGTTTGCACGAGTACGTGGACCTTTGGGGCGGTTTTTATTCCCATTCTAATATAGCACTTTGGCATTTATAGGCAAAGTTGTCGATCGATAGTGCTCCGACTAAGTTGTGGAATATGACTAGCGGCAAATCTCTTGATCTATCACTCAATGGGCTTACAGGAGAAATCCCAATTGACCTCTCATCTCTCGAACAACTAACTCTCTTGGACCTTTTTATGAACAAGTTTCATGGTGATATTCCTAGTTTTATTGCAGAGCTGCCCAATTTGGAAGTGTTGAAGCTTTGACGGAATAATTTCACTGGCTCAATCCCATGGAAGCTTGGGCAAAATTGTAAATTACTCGAGCTTGATATTTCGACGAACAAACTGACTGGATTAGTCTCTGAGTCTCTCTGTGTGGGGAGGAGGTGGAATATCTTGATTCTGCTCAATAATTTCCTGTTTGGGCCTTTGCCTGATGATTTAGGCTAATGTGAGACCCTTTGGAGAGTCAGATTGGGCCAGAACTATTTGAGTGGGTCAGTACTAAATGGGTTGTTCTATTTTGCCTTCTCTTTCACTGTTGGAATTACAGAACAATTACTTAACTGGAAGATTTGAAGATATAAAAAAGGTACCACTCAAATTAGATTAGTTAAATCTCTCAAATAATCATTTTTCTGGTTTTCTCCCTGCTTCTCTACGAAATTTCTCAAGCTTGAAGATTTTTGCATTGAGTGGAAACAAATTTACAGGTCAGATTCCATTCGAAATAGGCAGGTTGAAAAAAGAATCTTAAAGTTGGACATGAGCCAAATCAATTTTACTGGCTATATCCCTCCTGAAATTGGTAGTTGTCTCACACTAAGTTACTTAGATTTGAGTCAGAATAAACTCACCGGGTCAATACGGGTTCAAATAATACAATCGGCATCTGGTCAGCACTAAGATTCTCCCTACCCAGTTCCTCATTTCAACAAGTCTCAGGGCAGAGCTCGCCTTCTCCGACCGTGGATAGGGATTTCGACTACAATGATGATTGTGCAATGCCATTGATGCTTCTCTTCTCCCACCTCCACACCCAAGACTTGTTTTTCATGTGGATGAGAATGATGTATATGATACAGGGGCGGACCTAGGTGGTCCCGAAGGTGGGCGGCCACCGCATATATGCAAAAAAAAAAAAAAAAATTGGGACCTATGTGTAATACTTTAGAGTGTAAGGCATTAAAGTTCTGCTATTTCACAAGGTAAGGGGCGGAAGTGTAATTAAATTTAAAATAACTAAAACAAGCTATCTGTTTCTCATAACCCTATCCTATTCTCTTTCTTTCTCTACCCTACTATTACCTTCGTTCCCTCTTTCTTCCTCCGGATGTCCCTCTCCTTCCAGCCCCTCTTCCTCCGGACTCCCCTGCCTCTTGGTGCTCCGACAGTGCCCGACCGCCCCTCCCTCCCGTCCCACCAGCCACAGATTTTCTCTTTCATCTCCTCCGGCTCAAAGATTCACACACAACAGGTAACTTTTAATTGTTAGATATTAGATGGGTCTTAGCTTTTAATTTTAAATGTTTAATGGGTTTTAACTCTTAATTTTAAATGTTAAATGTTAAACGGGTCATGGTTAAATATTAAATGGGTCTTAGCTGTTAATTTTAAATTCATGCTTGAATATTAAATTAGTTTAAATGCTCACTTTTAAATGTTAATTAATAAATGCCCAATGTTTAAATGCCCAATTTTTTGTTAGTTTACTTGTAATTATTGTGCTTATGTTTGCTTAAAATTTTGAAAATATAGATTTGTTGGGTATTTGTTTATTGGTATTATAAAAATAAAAGTATTGATTATTTGTCATTGGGTTGTTGCCCATTCCGTGATTATATTAGTTTTCTCATTTTATTTTGCTAATTTTAATTGTCGAAACATAATTTGGAATATATTTTCAAATTTAGGGCAATTATGTTGAATTTTTTTTACTGTTATTTAAAATTAGGGTAATATTTTGTTGAGGTATTTTGAAAAATGTCCAAACAAAGTGAGAACAAAAAATGGGTGAATATAAATATGAATATTTTTAGTGTTAAAAAATAGCAAAAAAAAGTAAAAATGACCCTAAAAAAATCGCCTCGGGGGCTCCCGCCCCTGAACCCCCGGTCTTTGTAAAAAAAATTCGTACCCCCTCACCGGAAATCCTGGGTCTGCCACTGATATGATATGCCTGAGAAATTGATTTGAGGATTTATTTTAGTTGCAGTACACTTTTATTATTCAATAATATAAATAAATGACACTGTAAAATGTTCTAGTGTGGGTGAGACGAAGTGCGGGTGCAGCAATTCAAAGATACTAAAAAAAGGATACAGGTGCAACAAGGAAAAAAATAATTATGTAAAATTTATATAATATCTCTGAATTAATATTGAAAAATATGCATTATCATAAGTTTAACAAGTAAATAACCAATTTTTAGGATATACCAACATATTGTATCATTGTCAACTCCAAAACATTTAAGAAAACACTAATAAATCAAGCCTTAACCGTCATATTTACAACAAATGAATTTCTCTACGCTAATGAATTATAAATATCAACCAGCTATGCTAGCTATTGTTCAAGCATCAATATCAAATGAATTTCTAAAGAAAGCATAATCATAAAATTGACAAACATATACTTGTTGTCAAGATACGCTTCTGTAGAAGGGGATGGAAATTTTCCACTCTTTATGCCACATTCAATTTCATAGTACCACTACATATAAAACAAGGTTGATCCAAGTGGAAAAGGCAACATCATTAATTTCTCATGGCACGTAATTCTAACCAGAATGATTGTGATTTGAGTAAACATATACTAACCATAAATATGTCATATTCGAAAAAAAAATGATATTGATGTCTTTTGAATAACCATATCACACGAGTGTATATGTATGAACCTCAAAAATAATAATTTTGAAAAATTATTCAAATTTACTAACACTTGCATGTATGATCCTTTCCAACAATATACTTAAGTCTATATTTTAAAAAGAACTAATTTATAGGCTTGTTTTTTCAAGCAAACTTAGTCTACATAAACAAATCTATAGATAAACGTGTAGAACTAAAATATTATCAGTAGTAATCAGTTCAAAAAATAGATCTAAGTACAATATAACAATAGGTCTACAAAATTTATTGTAGAAAGAAAACAAGATCTAACAGTTATACATAGGTCTGGATCTTAACGTGCAAATAAGAAAATTTATTTTTCTTAAAAATAGATCTACTAAAATGCCATATCTTCAAAATATCTTGTAGAACTAAAATGTTTTTCAAGAAAAATTGTTTATATACACAGAAAGTTGAAAAATTAACGAGATGCGCTCAAATCTTAACATAACCTGCAGGAATCACAAGAACTTAGTTAACTCATAATGTTAACTCCCTAAAGTTGATCTAGTTAATCAAACTAAATTCACAAAACATAGACTTAGTAATACACGATTTGATGTTGCTAAATTTATGTAATTAAGGTACTATTTTGGATCGTTATATGTAATCGATTTTCTCGTTAGCATAATTCCACTTCATTCCTTTTCCCAATTCATCTATATGTCCGTGCGAAAACTTTTATATCCAATAAAACTTTTATATCCAAGAGGTTCTTCAGAGAATTCAAGGTGGGGGACCAGGTGTTACTCAAAGTATCTCCTATGAAGGGGATAATGCGTTTTGGGAAGAAGGGGAAACTGGCACCAAGATACGTGGGGCCATTTCCTATCATAGAGAGGATTGGGCCAGTTGCGTATAGACTCGGGTTACCGGAGCATTTGCATAGGATTCATGATGTGTTCCATATTTCCTCACTAAGGAAATATCTTCGGGACGATTTGGCCCATACTCACATTGCTTTAGAGGACATCGATCTTCAGCCTAATAGTTCCTACGAGGAGGGGTCGATGGCTATTTTGGACCAAAGCGAGTGAAAACTGAAGTCAAAGATAGTACCATTAGTACGTGTTCAGTGGCGGCATCATAATGCCGAGGCGTCCACATGGGAGCGCGAGGATGAGATGCGGGACGAAATTCTGTTATTAGGGGGGAAATATGTAATACCCCGTAATTTTATTGATTTTGATTTAAGGGATTAATTAAATTAAAAATTAATCTGGATATAAATACTAGCGAGATGTGAGTTAGTATTTGATTATGATGTTAAAATTGAATATTTCAGTGGTATTGAAAATATTTAAATTGTCACGAGGCAGAAATACAACAATTTAGAAATTTAGTTGGGACACGCATGTCAGTCGCGTCAAGAATGAAATTATTTAAATTAAAAAGAAAATTATATTTTTATCAACCGAATGATCATTTTGAGTGCGCCAACATGTCCGGAAGGGTCGAAATAGTTAGAATACACTTGTCGGGGGTTTAGTTTGGGTCTCGGGGCATTTTAAGGCCAAATCGGCTACCTAGAGGCGTATTTTGGTAATTTTAAAGATTAGGGAATTAAAACCCACAAAAATTAGAGTTAATATTTATTATATTAAAGGGGCCACTAAGGCCATTACCAACCAAAATCATTAGAAGTGGGCTACGGGAGTTAGAGAGGAGTTACCATAGGGTTTCAAACCAAAAACACTCACCACCATCAAATTGGAAAGGATTTGTGACCGGAAAAATAAGAGAATCAACCTTGAATCATCGACGACACATCTGAAGAAAAAATCTGAGGCAAGTGATTTTATATTTTTAAGTTCATTTAATATTTCTTTCATGTTCAGTGTAATAACTATTTTGTCTTAAAAGTTTTGAGGAAAACTAATGAAATTTGTTGGAGAAACTCTAAATTTGGGATAGGATTTGCATGTAGAATGACTATGGACGAATTTAGTATTCGAAGACTTAAATATGATGATTTAAAAACGGATTTATGATGAGTAATTGGTCACAATAAAATTATGGGTTCATGTTCATAGGGTTTGGGGTAAAATTTGGGGATGGATGATAATTACATGTTATTTAAGAGGATTTGACCCCAAAAATATATTAAGAAATGACCTAAGAGGGATTAGAGAAGTTTAAGAACATTAAAATGCTATTGGAATGATCTTAGGATGAGTTTAGAGAAGAGAAAAATTAAGAAAAACGAAGTGAAGAATTTTTGGGCGCAAACTGCCATCTCGTTAGAAGACCTGTCCAGGTCGTTCGAACGAGACTTCTAACGAGATGGCAGTACCCCTTCTAACGAGTTGGTAGTTTGTTCGAAGCCATTCGTTCGAACGACCTCGTTCGAACGAGAATTCTAACGAGTTGACTAAATGCCTTTTTAGGCCTGGTTTTATTTCAAACCTTCAAAAGACTTATATAATTGAGTGTAATCCCTCCCTTGTTGATTTGTGGATATAGTTATGAGATGATTAAAACTTGGAGTTTCGTAGTAATCCGAATGATGTTTATGGGTTATGATATTAATGTCTAAAAACTTCGACGTGAGGAGAGTTGTTAACTTTAATGTATATAATTCGGGGACTTGTAAACGTATAACATGAAATGACGGTATAGGAATGAGAAATATACCTCTATTAATATTATGGGATACTGAAGATGTGTGAATTCTTGGTATATGTAGTTAAATGTGTATAACATACCTACCATACTTTCTATCAGGGGAGGTCGGCGTTCGATCAGGGCCATCTAGTATTTGTGTGCCTACGAGGGGGATTTAGATTGGTACCTCGAGGACATAGGTCAGAGAAGGACCTATTGAGAAGTTAATAAGTCTGCTGATCATGGGAACGTAGGTATGTGCGTGACCCATGCGATGTGAACTATGTTCGCCTCCATTATGTGTGATTGTTGTTTATTGAAAACGATTCCTGAGAGATTCGAAATACGTGGCCCTTATGTACGCAATGTAACGAGATTGGATAGCAGAGTATGTGTGCACCGCAGCTTAGTCTCGGGGTGCCAGTATTGTATATTTATGATGAGAATAATATAGTACTAATTGAAATGAACTGTCATGAATAAATGTAAGTGTGAATAATAGCAATCTTTTTTGTAGAGTTGAAAATGGAAAATCTCTATTGAATAGCATGATTAATATGGGAACTAAGAAGGAAAGTAAAACTCTCTGTTTAAATTAATATGTCGGAACTTAAATCGTGAATCGTATAGTAATGTTATATTTTATATTGGACTATTTAGATATGGGAATATCTAGAATGGGTACGGGTACGATAGGAGTGCACGATTAGTTGAGAGGTGAGGAACTCATGTGAGTGCATGCACTATCATGTACTTTATATTCACTGTTTAATTATATTAAACCACTTGTTGTATTTTAAACTGTTTGCACAATCGGGCTCTGACCCGTTTTCTTTCAAATCTATTTTTGTAAAAACCTTTTTAGGTGCCCAGCGACAAGGGCACCAAGCATAGGAGTTCTATTCCCGTGACGTGCTGCAGCTGCTGTGGGAGTTACAGGACCTCTATAGTAGACGCCTCCACTTTCTATGTTGACTCTATTTCAGATTTACTCATCTGTTGGGAATATCGCCCCATTTCCTTTATAGACATCTTATCTATTCAGTTTATTTCAGATTTTGGGATGTAATTAATTAATGATTCAAACTTTGTATTTGTTTATTCCAGTATTCGGATTGTTGTGAGGAGTATTCCTCCAGATTCATTATTATTCTATGGTTATTCTTTTGTGACCATGTTGTGGTTGTTACATTGGTATTTCATAATCTACTTATTGCATGATAATTGGATTCAATTAAAATTGACAACTCACTTATTAAATATTAGATGGCTAGTAATTATAAAAAAATATTTTCGACAGTGATGCTATGAACTGAACCAACTTGGCATTTTGTATTAATTTGAATAAAGGAGTATCTACCCGGTATTTAATTAGTCGGGGTGCCACATGTGGTATCAGAGCATCAGATTCTAGTGTCCTTAGGATTTATATGGCTTATTATGTTTCCGCTGATCTTTCTTTGATGTAGAGCCCTATATTTTAGGATTGTTGTATTCTTTTGTATATGTTTCGCTCTTCGGATATTTTGAGATAATAACTGCGAACTTATAAGAATTTACTCTCATTTCAGATCCTTCCACGACGTGCCCAGTGAGTTCGTAGGGATGCTCAGCCCGAGCCACAGCCTGCACCAGTACAGGGCACCATGAATGCCGCAGAGGTTGCTGCTATTGTAGCCCAAGCGGAAAATGTTGCCCTCGCAGTTGTGCAGCAGGCACCACCCTAGGCGCCAGCAGTAGCGCCAGTTCAGACTCATGCATTCCCGTCTGCTTGGGAACGTGTTCGTGATGCTTTTCAGAAAGCACACCCTCCGGAGTTTACAGGTATCTCCGATGTTGTTGTGTCCAGCCAGTGGAAGAAGGACATTCAAAGACATTTGAGGATGTATGAGTGCACGGAGGTACAGAAACAAATACCGGCTACTTTTAAGCTAGTAGGATCAGCGTTACAGTGGTGGGAGTCCATTACCACCCCGGAGGAGAGAGATGCCCTTTCCATACAGGAGTTCTGGGTGCGGTTCATCCGCAAATATTTTCCATCAGCCGTTCACACTGAAATGAGGAGGAAGTTAATGAACCTCAAGCAGGAGGGGAGAACCGTGGCCAAGTATGAGGCCGAATTCACTAATCTCTTGAACATTGTTTCCGATGAGATTCCGACTGAGGAGAAGAAGATTCAGAAATTCATAGATGGGTTGACTCGGAGGATCCGTCAGCACTTGTTGAGAAATCTCTCTTGGCCACTTATTCTGATGTGATTAACGCAACACTGCTTCACTGCCAGGATCACCGCTTTCACATGTCTGAGAGTAAGAAATCAGGAGAGTCCAGCCATCAGGGCATGACAGGGGGAAATGGTGCCAGCGGGGCACAATCTGCTCAGAGTCAGCATAGGCAGGGAGATCAGGGTTCCCAGCAAGGGGATTTTAAGAGGTTTAGATCTAGGAAGTGGACAGGGAGGTTTTCGTCAGGGCCAGCAGGGTCAACACGGCCCACAGGGACAATACGGCCATCAGGGCCAACAGCAACAGTTTCATCAGGGCCAGAACGGCCAGGGGAGGAATGGCAACGGCCACTAGGGCCGTGAGCATCAGGGTCAGAGAGGGGGGAACTTTACGGGGAAATGTTTCGTTTGTGGTAAAATTGGCCACAAGCGATAGGAGTGTCCTGATAGGGGCAGGGACCCACAGCAGCAGCAGCAGGGTGCTCAACATGAGCCCCAGAGACCTATGTTTCCCGCCGCCCTCCCAGCAGCACCACAGATGCCAGCTTTGCCACCCATCCTAACAGTCCCAGTCCAGTAGGGACAGCTACAGTACGGGCGAGTTTATCAACTACAGCATGTCGCAGTCCTACAGGATCCACCTGCTATTGAGGGTATGTTCTCTATTCAGGGGACTATGGGGCGTATTTATTTGATACGGGGGCCACACATTGTTTCATTGTCACGAGATTTGCACGCACTTTGGGGTTGTTAGACACTGCAGAGAGCACGATTACTTGCGTAGATTCACCGTTGAGTAGGGGTTCCGTGATTTACCTTATTTGTAGAGGTGTGGGTATAGAGATAGGGAGATTTACTTTACCCGCTGATATGCTAGTATTAGATATGACCGAGTACGATGCGATTGTTGGTATGGATTGGCTAGTTGCGTACCGAGCCATGATTGATTATTTCAGTAGGAGTATTATTTTTGCCATTCCCGGGCAGGTGATGTTTTTAGTGGAGATACCTAGCCCCGAGGGAGGATCGTCCACTCACTTATACTATATAGAGGTGGAGACCTCTAAGGACGTGGTGATACCACTTGATTCGATACCCGTTGTTAGTGAGTTCGCTGATGTATTTCAAGACATACCTGGATTACCTCCTAGTAGAGAGATAGATTTTGTTATTGATTTGATGTCGGGCACTCGGCTCATTGCCCGCGCACCTTACCGTATGGCTCCAGCGGAGATGAGAGAGCTAAAAGATCAGATAGAGCAGTTGTTGGGTCAGGGTTCATCCGAAGGAGTACTTCACTGTGGGGTGCCCCTATATTGTTCGTAAAGAAGAGGGATGGATCATTGAGATTGTGTGTAGATTACCGGGAGTTGAATAAAGTTACGATACGGAATAAGTATCCGTTACCCCGAATCGATGACTTATTTGACCAATTGAGAGGAGCTTGCTTCTTCTCAAAGATTGATTTGCGATCGGGATACCATCAGTTGCATATCAGGGAACAGAACATCTCGAAGACTTCTTTCTTGACGAGGTATGGTTCCTATGAATTTCGAGTTATGCTTTTTGGCTTGACCAACGGTTCAGTCGTGTTTATGGACTTGATGAACAGGGTGCTCAGAGAGTTCCTAGACCAGTTCGTCATTGTCTTTATTGATGACATTCTGGTTTACTCCCAGACAGAAGAGGAGCAAACCGAACATTTGAGGCAGGTTTTGCAGACGCTACGTCAGAACGAGCTATATGCAAAGTACGAGAAATGTGGATTTTGGCTGAAGGAGGTTCAGTTTTGGGGGCATATCATTTCAGACCAGGGGATATCTGTTGATCCGAGGAAGGTATCCATGGTGAGGGAGTGGGGACATCCCACGACATCGACTGAGATCCGTAGTTTCTCGGGCTTAGCAAGATACTACAGGAGGTTTATCCGGGGTTTCTCAAACATAGCCGGTCCTTTAACACATCTGACTCGCAAAGGTGTGTCATTCATCTGGAGCGATGCCTGTCAGTTGGCATTTGATGAGTTGAAGGACAAATTGACCTCAGTGCCTGTGTTAGAATTGCCCAGACCGAGAGTTGAGTATTTAGTCTACAACGATGCGTCCTTACAAGGACTTAGAGGTGTGCTGCAACAGGAGAGTCAGGCCATAGCTTATGCTTTTCGTAAGCATAAGCCTCACGAGAAGAATTACCCCACACACGACTTGGAGTTAGCAACAGTCGTATTCGCTCTTCGGATTCGGAGACACTATCTCCTGGGGGAGAAATTTCGATTGTTCACAGACCACAAGTCTCTACAATACCTCTTCACGCAGAAGGAGCTGAATATGCGTCAACGTCGGTGGCTTGAGTTTGTAAAGGATTATCAGTTCGATATCCAGTATCACCCAGGGAAGGCTAATGTGGTAGCAGACGCGTTGAGCCGTAGGCCAGTAGATGAGGTGGCCGATGTGTGGAAAGCTAAGTGGAAGGAGTTGGGACACCAGGATGCAGTTGCCCGATCGTTCATGTCTGTGATGACTATTACACCTCAGATTGTTACGAGAGTGGTAAAGGCCCAGGAAAATGACTCGTTATGTCAGGAACAGATAGTGCGATTACTAGCAGAGGGAGCCGAGTCTTATACCGTTAGCTCAGATGGGGGATTACGCTTCAATGGGAGACTGGTCGTTCCGAAAGGGGAGGACTTATGACACGAGGTAATGACAGAGTCGCACGGATCACGGTACACCCTAGTGGGGATAAGATGTACCAAGACATGAGACGACAGTACTGGTGGAGCGGGATGAAGAGAGATATCGCCGTGTTCGTTTCTAAATGCGCCACTTGTCAGCTAGTAAAGGTGGACCATTAGAAACCGGCGGGACTTCTGCAGCCATTAGAGGTTCCGATGTGGATATGGGAGAGCATATCCATGGACTTTATCACGGGGTTACCTATGTCACAGAGGGGTCACTACTCCATATGGGTAATTGTGGATCGGTTGACCAAAGTTTCTCATTTTCTACCCGTAAGGACAGATTACACTACGGGACAGTATGCTCAGATTTTCATTGCAGAGATAGTGAGACTTCACGGGGTGCCTCTAAATATCGTGTCTGACCGAGATAAGATATTTGTTTCACGATTTTGGGAGAGTTTCCAGGAGGCCATGGGTACAAAGTTGCGGCTGAGTACGACATATCACCCACAGACTGATGGGTAAACAGAGCGGACAAATCAGATGTTGGAAGACATGTTGCCTATGTGCATCTTAGATTTTGGAGGTGGTTGGGAGCAGTACCTTCCACTGGTGGAGTTTGCTTATAATAACTCCTACCAATTCACCATTGGCATGGATCCATTTGAGGCGTTGTATGGTAGACCTTGTCATTCCCCAGCATGTTGGTTAGAGGTGGGGGATAACAAACTCCTTGGACCGGAAGTGATTCAGGACACTTCGACAAGGATAGGGATGATACGGAGTCGCATTCGGGTAGCTCAGAACCGGCAGAAGAGCTATGCTGATGCCAAGAGGTTCTTCAGAGATTCAAGGTGGGGGACCAGGTGTTACTTAGAGTATCTCCTATGAAGGGGATAATGCGTTTTGGGAAGAAGGGGAAACTGGCACCAATATACGTGGGGCCATTTCCTATCATAGAGAGGATTAGGCCAATTGTGTATAGACTCGGGTTACCGGAGCACTTACATAGGATTCATGATGTGTTCCATATTTCCTCACTAAGGAAATATCTTAGGGACGATTTGGCCCATACTCACATTTCTTTAGAGTATATCGATCTTCAGCCTGATAATTCCTACGAGGAGGGGCCGATTGCTATTTTAGACCAAAGCGAGCGAAAACTGAGGTCAAAGATAGTACCATTAGTACGTGTTCAGTGGCGGCATCATAAAGCCGAGGAGTCCACATGGGAGTGCGAGGATGAGATGCGCGAGCGTTATCCAGAGTTATTTTTACCAGGTACTCTTTAGTTCCGAATTTCGGGACGAAATTCAGTTATTAAGGGGGAAGTATGTAATACCCCGTAATTTTATTGATTTTTATTTAAGGGATTAATTAAATTAATTGAGAATTAATTGGGAATTAATCCGGATATAAATACTAGCGAGATGTGAGTTAGTATTTGATTATGATGTTAAAATTAAATATTTCAGTGGTATTGAAAATATTTAAATTGTCACGAGGCAGAAATACGATAATTTAGAAATTTAGTTGGGACGGGCGTGTCAGTCGCGTCAGGAATGAAATTATTTAAATTACAAAGCGAATTATATTTTTATCAACCGAATGATCATTTTGAGTGCACCAACGTGTCCGAAAGGGTCGAAATAGTCAGAAAACACTTGCCGGGGGTTTAGTTTGGGTCCCGGGACACTTTTAGGCCAAACCGGCTACCTATAGGGGTATTTTGGTAATTTTAAAGATTAGGGAATTAAAACCGACGAAAATTAGAGTTAATATTTATTCTATTAAAGGGGCCACTAAGGCCATTACCAGCCAAAAGCATTAGAAGTGGGCTACGGGAGTTAGAGAGGAGTTACCATAGGGTTTCAAACCAAAAACACTCACCACCATCAAATTGGAAAGGATTTGTGACCGGAAAAATAAGAGAATCAACCTTGAATCATCGACGACACATCTGAAGAACAAATCTGAGGCAAGTGATTTGATATTTTTAAGTGCATTTAATATTTCTTCCATGTTTAGTGTAAGAACTATTTTGTCTTGAAAGTTTTGAGGAAAACTAATGAAATTTGTTGGAGAAACTCTAAATTTGGGATAGGATTTGCATGTAGAATGACTATGGACGAATTTAGTATTTGAAGAATTAAATATGATGATTTAAAAACGGATTTATGATGAGTAATTGGGCACAATAAAATTATGGGTTCATGTTCATAGGGTTTGGGGTAAAATTTGGGGATGGATGATAATTACATGTTATTTAAGAGGATTTGACCCCAAAAATATATTAAGAAACGACCTAAGAGGGCTTAGAGAAGTTTAAGAACATTAAAATGCTATTGGGATGATCTTAGGAAGAGTTTAGAGAAGAGAAAAAATGAGAAAAACGAAGTGAAGAATTTCTGGGCAGAAACTGCCATCTCGTTAGAAGACCTGCCCAGGTCGTTCGAACGAGACTTCTAACGAGATGACAGTACCCCTTCTAACGAGTTGGTAGTTCGTTCGAAGCCATTCATTCGAACGACCTCATTCGAATGAGAATTCTAACGAGTTGACATAATGCCTTTTTAGGCCTGGTTTTATTTCGAACCTTCAAAAGACTTATATAATTGAGTGTAATCCATCCCTTGTTGATTTGTGGATATAGTTATGAGATTTAAAAGTATGTTAAGGATTAAAACTTGGAGTTTTGTAGTAATCCGAATGATGTTTATGGGTTATGATATTAATGTCTAAAGACTTCGACGTGAGAAGAGTTGTTAACTTTAATGTATATAATTCGGGGACTTGTAAACGAATAACATGAAATGACGGTGTAGGAATGAGAAATATACCTCTATTAATATTATGGGATACCGAAGATGTGTGAATGCTTGGTATATGTAGTTAGATGTGTATAACATACCTACCATACTTGCTATCAAGAGAGGTCGGCATTCGATCAGGGTCATCTAGTCTTTGTGTGCCTACGGGGGGGATTTAGATTGGTACCTCGAGGACATAGGTCAGAGAAGGATTTATTGAGAAGTTGATAAGTCTGCTGATCATGGGAACGTAGGTATGTGCATGACCCATGTGATGTGAACTATGTTCGCCTCCATTATGTGTTATTGTTGTTTATTAAAAACGATTCCTGAGAGATTCGGAATACGTGGTCCTTATGTACGTGATGTACCGGGATTGGATAGCAGAGTATGTGTGCACCGCAGCTTAGTCTCGGGGTGCCAGTATTGTATATTTTTTATGAGAATAATATACTACTAATTGAAATGAACTGTCATGAATAAATGTAAGTGTGAATAATAGCAATCTTTTTTGTAGAGTTAAAAATGGAAAATCTCTAGTGAATACCATGATTAATATGGGTACTAAGAAGGAAAGTAAAACTCTCTGTTTAAATTAAGATGTCGGGACTTAAATCGTGAATCGTATAGCAATGTTAGATTTTATATTGGACTAATTAGATATGAGAATATCTAGAATGGGTACGGGTACGATAGGAGTGCACGATTAGTTGAGAGGTGAGGAACTCATGTGAGTGCACGCACTATCATGTACTTTATATTCACTGTTTAATTATATTAAACCACTTGCTGTATTTTAACTGTTTTCACAATCGGGCTCTGACCCGTTTTCTTTCAAATCTATTTTTGTAAAAACCTTTTTAGGTTCCCAGTCACAAGGACACCAAGCATAGGAGTTCTATTCCCGTGACGTGTTGTAGCTGCTGTGGGAGTTACATGACCTCGATAGTAGACGCCTCCACTTTCTATGTTGACTCTATTTCAGATTTACTCATCGGTTGGGCATGTCGCCCCATTTCCTTTAGCGACATCTTATCTATTCAGTTTATTTCAGATTTTGGGATGTAATTAATTAATGATTCAAACTTTGTATTTGTTTATTCCAGTATTCGGATTGTTGTGAGGAGTATTCCTCCAGATTCATTATTATTCTATGGTTATTATTTTGTGACCATGTTGTGGTTGTTATATTGGTATTTTATAATCTACTTATTGCATGATAATTGGATTCAATTAAAATTGACAACTCACTTTTTAAATATTAGGTGGCTAGTAATTATAAAAAAATATTTTCGACAGTGATGCTATGAACTGAACCAACTTGGCATTTTGTATTAATTTGAATAAAAGAGTAGCTACTCGGTATTTAATTAGTCGGGGTGCCACACTCACCTATAATATGGTTTCATATTTCATCTTTATAATTTGTTTTTTTTCTGGGATCCAAGCATAACATAATCGTTTAATTAATAGCATTACAAATGAATACAGAGAATATTTTAGAAAACACGAAACTGTTACTCTAGATGAAAAGGGTTCGTATTATTATTATTATCCTAAACATGAGAACTGTAAACATTACATATATTAAGGGGTCTGGTTTTGCCATGGAATTTGCACCTGAACTTTTGTTGGAGTTGACGGGATCCGATCAGTTACATGTGTGGTATTATCTTTACATCCTTCTAATTTTTCCTGGCTTATAGTCAAGTCACATGAAGCATCCAAAGATCTATTTGGCACAAGTGCAGCAGTAGAGACAAGAATACTATGTAAATTTAACTTATTTTTCTGGCTCGAGGCACTACTTTCATATGTGAGTATAATACCAGATGTTCCCGAGTATGATAGATCTCCCCCAGAGCAAGCCGTCATTGATGTTAATCCATCCATCTAAAGGCCATCCTTGAGCCCTTTCTTACATAGCACCTTGGAATCAGTCATTGATTCCCTGAAATGCGTGGCTCCAAAATTATTTGCAAATAAGGTGATATCATCCATATTGTCCACTTCGAATCTAGCAACAAGAACACGCGCATATGCCATAGCTTGCTTTTTTCGAAGCAGAGATTTTCGAGTCTCCAAAATGCGTTGAAGTCGAACCTTGGAATTTTCTTCTTGTGTGACATCATTGGCTCCTCCAAGAAAGCCTTTGAACATGGAGGAAGCAGTTGATTGTTTATAATCCCACCAGCAACTTACAAACTTCCTTCAGCTGCTATATTGGTTGTTGATAATTTATTGGACTAAATAGAAGTCTCAATCTGTAAAATCTATTGTTCTAAATCGTACAAACCTATCAAAAACTTCGGGTGTGTTTATGAAGAACATAAGTTGTTGAAATTTGGATTTGGTGAAGTAGGAGGAATGAATGGAGGGTGGTGGAGAGAGAATGATGGAGTATCCACCTTTAGGAATCTCATCTTTAGCGAATTTGAGGTGAGAAATAAAGGGTTCCACCAGACCAGACGCTAACTTCTCGCTAATGCCCTCCGAGAAGACCACAAGATGGCATCTTATTCTGATTGGGGTGAGTTAAAATAGGGAATAGTCGAGGAGGATTTCAGGATCCATACTCGAGAGAGACAAAAAGAGGGTTTGATGAAGTTAGCTAATCCTAATTGGCACAAAATTCATCTTATCATTAATGTGTAGGGCATGTAAAACACATTTAGCCAGCGGGAGATGATGAAGCATTGCAAATGGGGTATGTATTTATGATTGCAACTTGATCATCACCATTTTCTTTCAACATTTCCAACTGGGGTCGCCAACCATATCCATATTTTTTGGTTTTGATCTTATTTCTTGCTGAAGCAATCTTTCTACTCAACTTCAGATCATTTTTTAGTCGGATTCATTGTTGTGGATTTATGAAAATATTATTACTTTTATAACTTATTATGCATTGCTCAATATTTTCTTTATTGCATTGCTTTCCTTTGCTTTTTAACGTCACATTATTTGTTGTGGGTTTAAGTGGTTACACTATCAATTTTTATACTTATAGCACTTTTTTCACTACTTTATCTCATCATGTTGAATATCCGGATTCACCCCCACGTGCAATGCACGTGTGCACGGCTATATTCTTTTAAAGGATTGGAAGATTTAGTTTCTTTATGTTAATAAAAAGAATTTAGTTATATATTTTAGGGGGAATGGAAGCGAGGCAACAATGAATAACAATGTCTCATAAACCTAAGCGAACTTCGTGTCCAAGGATAGGAAGGTTGGACACTACTTGTAAAATGAATCAAATTTTGGAGGCAGAATAAATGATAAAAAAAATACCCCAACAGTTAATAATCATTGAAAACGAAATACAAGATACACACCTCGTCAACGACATCAGTTGGTAAGTTCCACATGCTGATGCCTTTGAATTTGCCATTATTTTCTTGGAGTACTAAAAACCTTCCAATTCACACAACTTAAACTTCAGAAAAAATGCAACAATACTCACCCAATGTTCCAATCTTACAAAGCAACATTACCCTTTGTCAACCGCATAGTTTGTCAACAGACATTTTATAACCTATTGACGGATGTTTTATACAAACATTAGCCGTGTGCAATAGTTCTGCTCCAGTAGCTGCATCATGATGTTGAAAAAAGTCAAAGCATAACTCAAATGTCTGTAGTGAGTGGCTTTATTATTTCCTTTATAAAATTCTAATTTATATGCTTATTATGTGTTGGAGTTGTATGAAAATCATAACTTCAAGATATTCTTACATCATGTACTTGTATAATGA
The DNA here is from genome assembly GCA_949130495.1 of Sambucus nigra. NCBI lineage: Eukaryota > Viridiplantae > Streptophyta > Magnoliopsida > Dipsacales > Adoxaceae > Sambucus > Sambucus nigra. The sequence goes on along the minus strand of OX422211.1, from coordinate 221,644,793 downwards.
ATCAAAACAATTACATGGCCTACCAAATAATATACACTTAAAAATATAACATAGATGTGGCCATCCCCGATCCGCGCGGCGGGCGGGAGCGTGAGGATCCTAGGTCCTGCACGTCCCTCTCAGGAGCGCTTCGGCCGGCATCGTTGATGAGGTGAAAAATGTAGAGAGATGGAGTCGCCAATCTATTTTACTCAAAACAGACAAAAGAAAGGGAACCATCCCGAAGGACAGCATCCAAAGACATACTGATACATACGAAACCAAAATGATTCGAAAAGGGTCCGGAGGCTAAGTTACGAAATGAGAAGGAGCTAGGTACCCATTCCTCCCTTACGGTATCTCATGGGTCTTTGCTATTTTCCTTTATTTTCCCCATGATATGTGTGCATGTGTATATGTAGTGGAGTTAGGAATCATCGACTTGTACCATGGAAGAGATAAAGCGAGTCATCCGTAGGAAGGTTCATAAAAATAATATTAGAAAATATGATTTACGCGATTATCCTTGCGTTGATCGTTATAATGGAACGATAACGTATGTGGAATAATACGCCACTAAGATCAAATATATATATATATATATATATATATATATATATATATATATATATATATATATATATATATATATATATATATAAGTATATATATATATGTAAATGTATAGGATCTAAGAGAATTGAACTTAGTGAAAATAGAAAATGAGAGAAAAAGAGTAAAAATAAGACTCGAGTCTCGAGTTTTATCCCGAGAAGTCTACGTAGCCTATAGAGGCATCAAAGTCCACATAGTTCGTATGCAAAACGAGGGGTGGGATTTATCCCATAAATTCAATCGGGTGATTCTCTTATTTATGTGTGTGTGTGTGTGGAAAAAGTGCTTTAGTTGTGAGAGAAGTGTAAGAAAAATGTGAGAATTCCTGTTTGGAATTTATGAGCAAACCCTCTTTTTCTTATTTTTTGGGTGTTTTATTTATATGAAAATAAGAGATGTGCAATAATACTAAATATTATATTAGGATATGTGAGATGAGAGAATAAGAGTGCTAAATAATAAAACAAGCTAATGCGAATTTAATGAGAGAATTGAGAAAATTGGACCTTCTTGAAGATCTTGAGCTTAATCTTGAATGTTGGAGAGAAGCCATTTCACTTGGATAATGATGGAGGGTAGTAAATTCACCAAATTTGATGAAAAAGATGATGAAAAGTGAAGGTTGGAAAGGGTTTTGGATGTGGAAATCATGTTGACTTCGAGAGAGGTCTTCTGGATTTGCTGAGAGTGATATGTTTCAGATCTTGGCTCCCTTGCAAATGAGGTCAAGCCCACATTTTTATAAGCCCAGGGCATTGACGATCGGCATAGCCCTGGTCCGGCCAATCGGCAGGTGTGTTTAGGCACAGTGTCGATAGGCAGGGTCTGGGACCTACCGTTTGACAGTGTCTTTCTGACCTTTTCGGAGAACCGGCCATAGAGTGAAAACCGTTCACCCGAATCGTGCATGGGGTGGATCATTGGAAAGGTAATTCAAAGACCTTCGAAAGTCCTTTGGATCTCTCCTGGGTTCGGGAGTTGACTTTGGGTCAAATGTGGCTCGAAATTGCTCATCGGTCCATTGGACGGGGAATCGTCGGACGCAAACGGATCGTTCGTCCACATGGTAAGTATGAATCATACATGGGGTGGATCGTTAAAAAGGTTAGGAGATGTAATTATACATTCCAAAGAGTTTGATCCGGTTTGGGAGTTGACTCTGGTCAACCGGGCCCTAGAAGTATTCGGTGACCTCTTGAAGTAAAACGGATCGTTCGTCCGTACCGTAAGTCAGAATCGCACACGGGGCAGACCATTGGAAAGGAGTTTCAATACCCTTTGAAGATTCATTCGGTCTCGGATGAGCTGAAGAGTTGGCTTTGGTCAAACGGGGCCCGAGAGTGACCGGTGGCCTCTAGATCAGGTTTTGGGGGAAAATGGGTCGTTCGTCCTCATGGTAAGTCATAATCATGCACGGGACGGACCGTTGGAAAGGGTATTCAGGGACCTTAGAAGATTCATTTAGTCTCAGTCGAGCTAAAGACTTTGATTTTTGGTCAAATGGAGTCTGGGAGTTCCCGATGGCTTCTAGGTCAGTACTCGAGGTATGACTTGGGATTGTAGTGATGAAGGGAGGTGCTAGGGACCTAAGGAGCATTTAAGGGGTAACAAAATGGGGTGTCTACAGAGCCCCTCGACGGGTGAGTTTAGAACAAATGATAGTCGTCAAATAGACACCGCATGATGGCTTGAAATAGAATGATCAATTCAGGGGGTCAGAGCCGATTATGAGGACATGGGGGGTAAGGATGACCAATTTAGAGGGTCGAGGTCGATTATGAGGACTTACGGGGTGAATAATAGGGATGGTTTGGAGGAAAGGTTTAGGTTAATTCCTAAGGAGGTGCTGGGGATGACCGATTCTGCAGGTCAAAGCAAATTCTGAGGGCTTAAAGATGAGGGTGATCAATTCGGCGGGTCGAATCCAATTCCGAGGGCTTGAAGATGAGGGTGACCGATTCTATGGGTCGAATCCAATTCAAAGGGCTTGAAGATGAGGTGACTGATTCTGCGGGGTGAAGCCAATTCTGTGGGCTTGAAGATGAGGTGACCATTTTTGCGGGTCGAAGCCAATTCTGCGGGCTTAAGTTGAGATGATCGATTCTGTTGATCGGAGGTAATTTTGAGGGCTTAAAGATGGTGTGACCAATTCTATGAATCGAAGCCAATTCTACGAGCTTGAAGATGAGATAACCATTTTTGTGGGTCAAAATCAATTCTGCAGGCTTAAGTTGAGATGACCGATTCTGCGGGTCGAAGCTAATTCTACGGGCTTAAGTTGAGATGACCGATTCTGTGGGTCAAAGCCAATTCTGAGGGCTTAAAGATGAGGTGACCAATTCTGCGGGTTGAAGCCAATTCTGAGGGCTTAAAGATGAGATGACCAATTCTGCGGGTCAAAGCCAATTCTGCGGGCTTAAGTTGAGATGACCAATTCTGCAGGTCGAAGCCAATTCTGCGTGCTTAAGTTGAGATGACCAATTATGCGAGTCAAAGAAAATTTTGCGGGCTTAAAGATGAGGTGACCAATTCTGTGTGTCGAAGCCAATTCTGAGGGCTTAGAGAAGAGATGACCAATTTTGCGGGCTTACGTTGAGTAGACCAATTTTGTGGGTAGAAGACAATTCTACGGGCTTAAGTTGAGATGATCGATTCTGCGGGTCGAAGCCAATTCTGAGGGCTTAAAGATGAGATGACCAATTATGTGGGTCAAAGCCAATTCTGTGGGCTTAAAAATGAGGTGACCAATTCTGCGGGTCGAAGCCAATTTTGAGGGCTTAAAGATGAGATGACCAATTATGCGGGTCAAAGCCAATTGTGCGGGCTTAAGTTGAGATGACCAATTCTGCGGGTCAAAGCCAATTCTGCGGGCCTAAGTTGAGATGACCAACTCTACTAGTCAAAGCCAATTTTGTAGGCTTAAGTTGCGATGATCGATTCTGCGGGTTGAAACCAATTTTGAGGGCTTAAGTTGAGATGTTCTCGGGGAACTCTGTCGAGGAAGTAACCTTGTGAATTTGATTTGAGCTGGGGAGCCTATGGCTAGGTAAATCCTTGTGATTTTGGAGATTTTGCGGAGGGATAGCCAAAATTCCACCAGGGAAGTGATTAATGGTCCAGGTTTTGGACGTATTGCTCGGGGAGGTCTGAGACCTTTGGGGCATAGGAGATGATCCTTAGAGATCCTCCGGGGTTTTTTTGCTGGGAGGAGATTCACTTGGCTTTTGAGAGTTTCACTAGGGAACTATGGGTTTCGCTTGAGGGAATGCGAATTTTTCTTGGCGAAAATGTTCTAAATCTTTCCAGGGTTTTTTAGGAATTTTTTGAGGATTTTTTAGGATTTTCTGGTATTTTCTTGGAATTATTATAAGAAATTTTAAGGGGGGTGCCGGTCGGCATGGTGCAGAGGGTTCCATTCGGTAGTGGCACGAACTTTTGAACTGCCTTGGGAAGGTAAAGGGGCAGTGTCGATCGGTATGTGGGGGTCAATGCCGATCGGCATGACCCTTGGCATTTTATATAAAGGGGGCGAATTCCCTTCATTTTTCACAGCTTATTTCTTTCTCTCTGTCTGCTATTTTCCTCTGTAAATCATTCTAGTATTTTGATCTCTAAGAAATGGACGCCTTTGTGAGCACTGCAACACATAAGGAAGGGTTGACTGTTAATGACTGGGCGAATGTGGAGTGGAGGGTCAGGGCGCCTCCTGCTTTGGGGAATGAGAATTCTTTTAATGCATTCGAGCCAATTGCGAATGAGCGAACCTTCTTGCGGGAGTCATCGCGTCATCGCTCTTCGAGGGTGGTGAGCCCCGACGGTTATGTAAGTAACCTGACTTTTTGCATTCTTCTCTTTTTTGGTGATTTTTCCTTCCTTCTTGAATTTTTGACAAGGTTTTTTTCTTTTGATAGTCTGATATCTCTTTGAAGAACATGCATGCCCGTGGGACGATGAGGCTTAAGGATGTTTGGGAGCATCTTCCACCTGTGGTGCGTTGGGTGATATCATCAGCGAGTTTTGGGAGGTTGGCGTCTGCGCTGGATGAGACGCCTCATTCGACAGCGGTCTTATGCGCTTTAGGGGAGAGATAGTGGGATACTAACCACACCTTCCATTTCGACTTTGGGGAGATGACCATGACTCCCATAGACGTGCAGCAGCTGCTGGGGCTGAATTGTAACGGAGAGCAGATAAAGGTGGATCGCTTCCTACGAGTCAGGCCGGAGGCAGTACGAGCGACGCTCGGTGACGTAGGGAGGATAGTTTATGGGGATTCTATTCAGCTGTCCTTGCTGAAGGATGTTTTGCTGAGTAGGATGGTTGATGTTGAGGATGGGCTGCACGTGAGGCAGATGGCCCGGTTGTTCATATTGTTGGTGTTAGGAGGTTTTATGGTGGCGTCGAGCGACGATGTCGTCCATTTTTGGTTCCTGCCGTACTTGATGATGTTTTGGAACATCCCTCTCTATGATTAGGGTATCCTGACTTTAGCGACCCTCTATTTTTCTTTGGATGCATTCAGTCGGTGCTGCTGGCAAGTTTTTATTGGAGCCACGTATCTCTTTGAGGTATTCCTTAATTTGCGCACTTTCCTTTCATGCATTCGCACTTTCCTTATGCGTCTCTTTTTTATTGTGAATTATTGTCTTTGGCAGACGTGGTTCTATGAGGTGATTGAGTGCAATACCCAGCTAATTGCCCTGAAAGACGAGACTGTTGGGGACTTCTACCGATTGTATCGATGGCAGAAGGCCAATCGGCAGTCGAAGGGATCTCTTTCTCTGGAGGTGATGCGCCAGGTCTTGAATGGCCTGACTAGTGGTAGGGTAAGACTCTTTCCTCTTCAGTCTTAGTTTTTGCATGTTCTGATTCTGTATTGACTTATGCCTGCTGGGGATTTTCAGGTGACTTTTTACCCTCGGGGGACAGCTATTCAGGATACGGGGGCGACTGGAATGAACGCGCAGATGAGGCATTTACTGGAGTATGAGTTTGGACATTCTTGGTATCTTGGGGAGAGGGTGGTTTGGAAGATTACTGAGGAAGAGGTGATGGTGATACCTGCGTAGCCTCCTACGTCTATGAGGTGGGAGCGGCTGCTGTTGGAGGATGCGAGGATCGCGGCGATGATCGGCGAGTCTTACCTGTTGTACACTGATATGGCTGTGCGTATGACTATATGGACTTTGTGATAAGCTAATTGATGGCACCCAGCATATATGATGCCTTGCCTTTCCCTCATGCGGGTTCGAGTCGGGTGGTGGGGTCTTCCCACAGCGGCGGTGGTCCGTCAGTGTCTGCGACGGCGACGAATTCAGAGGTTCCCTTCATTCGATTGCATACTACTTCATACAACATTCGGCGAGCTGATGGAAGGATGTTCCCCATGTTGCACCGTCCTCATACGATGGATCTGGAGGAGTTGGGTTTGATAGAGGAGGTTATTCATCCTGTGGTATACCTTTCTCTTCTTTTCCTCTTTTTGGTTTCTTTTCTGTTTTGATCCTTTTTTCATTGATATTGATTTTGCCTTTTACTTGCAGCAAGTCCGGGTGTCGACCACTTGACTGAGGGATATTAGGGACTGGATATCTTTGGCGACTGCCCATATTCGGGATGCGCTCCCGGTTCCTTCTTTCTTGGTGCCGTCTGCTTTGTCTGGGGAGGACTCTGGCTCGGGTAGCGGTGGTGTGTCGTCTCGCCATAGGGGGAAGAGAGCGCGTCGCAGGGGTGGAAGCTCTTAGAGAGAGGGAGAGAGAGAGAATGTGGGTTGGGGTTGAGTCCCGTTGTTTTTTGCTTTTCTTTATTTCCTGCAAAATTTGATGTAACACAAAATTAAATATATATATGCAATGCAATGTGGTTTTTTATTATCTTTTGTTACTGGTGAATGCATGCACGTACGCTTTTACTTTGCTGCTGAGACCGTAAAAAGGGATATTTTGGGATTTTGGAGGAAAGTTTTAAAAATAAGAAATTATATAGGGGTGGAAGAGGATTTTTGAAATTCTGTTGAGAATATCAATTTATTTTTTATTGAGCTTCTTATTTTGACAAAAGAGGAAAAAGGAAAATTTTCAAAAATAGGGTGTTGCCGATCGGCAAGCCCCTTGTCCTGCCTATCGATAGTTAAGTCCAGTACCATAAATTCAAAGCTTGGATCAGTGCCTTCTTCAGCCTCTTGTACATTGTGGGGTAGGATTTCCTCCAATTTCTGCAGAGGTTATATTTTTTATGAGGGTTTTCGAGTATAAAAAGGGGTAAGGGTGGAGTGTTTACATCACACCTTCGCATTCTTACTTACTTGCCTAATATTTCTTAGTCTTGCAAGATGGATCTCCCTTGTAACATTGGGTTTACTAACTACCTCAAAGCCGTGGAATCAATGTGCTCTTATAATGTCGACTATGATGCTTTCAATATGCGTCGAGTTTCTTTGTAACGCAATCGGCCCATTGAGTGGAACATGTTGATGGCGGCAGTACAATTTTGGTACCCCAAAGACCATGTATTCCGCTTTGGGTTAGATGAAGTTTATCCTACCTACAAGGAATTTTCTACCATGTTGGGGATAAATCACAGTGTTACTGCAACTCTTCCTGAGTTTTTCCGTTCTCCCAGAGATTTATTGGTCGAGTTTCTTCTCATTTCACCTTCGGCAGACAGACTACTGGTTGCTGGGGGAATGATCTCCCTTTCGGCGGTGTTAGAGTCCGTGCATTTGTAGGAGGTTGGCGATGCTGGATACGCCAAAGCCGTTGTCCTGGGCTTAGTATCAAAATTACTGCTGGTGACTGGAGAACTGCTGGTGGACCCACAACTTGCAGCCATTACTTCATGGATGTCATACCGTCGTAATCCTACAACAGTGATACGGGCGGAGACTTTGAATGGTCTGGATGCCTGGCGAGAGGGTCGTTTTGACTTTTCGAGGGGTAGCCCCGTGAAGCTGTTCATGTGGTTGTCTGAGAGACACCGCATGGTGACTCCTCCAGAGTATTCTTTGTCGGTTGTACCCAACTTCTTTTCACGCTATTTTATCAGCGTTGGCTTAGACATCGAGAGTTGGGAGAACTGGTTTGTGGAGCACGGGGCTCTAAATTTATGCTGGTCAGTACCTTAGTGGGGATAGTTGCTGCCTATTCTGAAGGTGAGAGAATACCCGTATGTCTGGCTGGTTGGTCTCAGACAGACCTCTTTCTATTTCCCTTCGTGGCTTCTGCGTCAATTTGTTTGGGAGCGGGGCGTGCCACCTTGGACACTAGACCTCTTTCCAGTAAAAGACTTGACTGGGCGTCTGCAAATGCGGCCTTACTCTATTTGGGAGAATCGACGTCCATCGACCCGTCCCTCTCAGTCTGTTGGGAGAGTTTGGCACGTCCCCGGGGATTATATGCAGTGGTTGTGGAGGAGAGTGGTCAGCAAGATGTTGGCAGTGGAGACTGGACAAAGGTGACTTGTCTTATTTAATACCATGGAGGGAGGTGTTGTGGTTTTTTCGAAGCTGGTTGGAGCCTATCGGTCCATGGAGCGTCTGCGGCATTCTGTTCAGGCAGGGGAAGCTTGGGGACCCCAGGATGTAGATGATGATGATGAAGCGGGCTCCTCTGGTAGCTGTGGGTAGGACTCTTGGAGAGTTTGTTGTGTAATGGGGAATAAATGTGGGGATTTTATTTTGTCTTTTTTAGGAAGGTAGGGGAAGGGAGTTATCCGTTCGTTTTCTTATATAATTTGAACTGTAATTTCTTATTAGTGAAATAAACAAGTTTTTTATCATCCAGCTGTGCCTTTTGATGAGTTTTGTGTTTTTGAATTATCTATACCGATCGCTAAGGCATACATAATCCTTTTGTTCAAGCATACGTTAGAATGAACTGTTGTTCTTGGAGATAAGAAAAGAATAGTATTTTATATAAAAAAAAAGGCAGTGCTCATGTAAGGGGAATGAGCTGCCTACGTACCACTGGGGTTTTTGAAAAATCTTTAATTTGTTTGAAAATGGTTTATTGCAGAGGATCAGGCCCACGTAGTTCTGGATAGAGGGAAATGAAGATTTTTTTTTAGAATAGAAGTGAGATGAGAAGAGTCGTAGCGCACCGAGATTTTGAACTAGGGGTAAAATTTCTTGAGACAGTCCAGATTGACTGGGCGAGCCATTTCCTCCCCATCTAAGTCGGTGAGCATGGCAACACCGCCGGACAATATCTTCTTTACAATGTAAGGGCTGTTCCAATTGGACTTGAATTTCCCTCTGGGGTCCTAGATGGATTTTATGATCTCTTTGAGGGCTAAATCCCATTCTCGAACACCGCGATCCTTGACTCTCTTATTGAATGAACGCGTTATTCAGCGATGGTACCCTTGTATGTGGTATAGCGCTTTTAATCTCCTTTCGTCTAGGAAGGTCATCCCATTAAGACGGCTTTGGCACCAGTCTTCTTCACTGACCTTGCTTTCATGCGTGACGCGCAGCGAGGGTATTGCCAGTTCCACGGGTAAGACTGCTTCCATGCCGTAAAATAGAGAGTAAGGGCTAGCCCCAGTAGAGGCTTGAATTGATGTTCGATAACCCCAAATAGCGTACGGGATTCGATCGGTCCAATCTCGACAGCTTTCGGTCATCTTGTTGATGATGGCTTTGAGGTTCTTATTGGCGGCTTCAACTGCACCGTTGATTTAAGGTCGGTAGGGAGAAGATTTGTGTCTCTGAATCCCGTACTCGTTGACCACTTCTGTAACTTCTACCTCGAAGTGAAAGCCGTTATCTGATACTAGCTTGTGCGGGACCCCATACCGACAAATGATGTTTTTCTTGATGAATTTGGCCACTTTCTTAGCGTTCAGTATTGCGTATTACTCAGCTTTGACCCATTTAGTGAAGTAATTAATGGCAACTAGGATGAACTCATGTCCATTGGAAGCCTTTGGTGTAACCTTCCCTATGATATCAATGCCACAAGTGTAGAATGGCCAGGGAGAGGTCATGTTGTATAATTCTCGCAGAGGCAGATGCTAAGGTTGGAAAACTGTTGGCATTTGAGGCATCTTCGAACATAGGCGGTGCAATCCTGGGTCATAATGGTCCAGTAGTAGCTTTGTCGAATGATCTTCTTGGTAAGCATGCGACCATTCATGTGGGGTCCACATTCTCCACTGTGGATCTTCTGTATTATCTTTTCAATGTCAGCCCCTACGATACAATGCAGATGAGTTCCATCGAAGTTCATTTTCAGCAGTGCTTTGTGACAGATGATGTACTGGGCAGATAGTCTTCAAAGGGTTGCTCGATCTTTTTTGTTGGAACCCTCATAGTACCAACAATTGGATAGCTCGGGATCTTCTGTGGTGACGGGCTCAATGTGGTAGCAGTGGATTGGTTTGTCTTGCTTTTGAATAAGGAAGGGGGGCATTGTGATTCCTTCGGGTATGTCGACCATGGAGGCCAAGGTAGCAAGGGCATCGGCTAGGTTATTCTTTGCTCGAGGTAGGTAATGGAAGGTGATGTCTTAGAATTAGGAGGCTAGTTCTTCTAAGTGGGGATGGAAGGGTCGGAGCTTCTCGTCCTTGACTCTCCATTTTCTGAGCACTTAACCGATGATGAGGGCAAAATCCCCGTATATGTATAGGCATTGAATACCTTTCTTGAGAGTAACTTTGAGGCCTATCGTGCATGCCTCATATTTAGTCATGTTATTGGTACAAGGGAAATCCAACTTGATGGCGATGGGAGTGTGGGGGTCATCTGGGGCGATCAGAAGTATCCCAATGCCATATCCCTTTTTATTGGCAGCGCCGTCAAAGAACATTTGCCATCGAGGGTCGTCTCGGACAGCGTAGAGGATGTTTTTATCTGGGAATTTGGGGACCCAGATATCAACTTCATCCATGGGGTAATCATCGAGGTAATCAGAGATGGCTCTTCCTTTCATGGCTTTCTGCGTGATATACACGATATCAAACTCGACTAGGAGCATCAACCATCGGGCCATTCAGCTAGACAAGGTGGGCTTCTCAAGAAGGTATTTAATGGGGTCCATTCGGTATACAAGTTTGATGGGGAAGGCGAGCATGTAGTGCCGTAACTTTTGGGTGACCCATACAAGTGCAACACACGCCTTTTTCAAAGCAGCGTAGTTGACCTCGTATCCGACCAATTTATGACTGGCATAATAGATGGTTCTTTCTTTATGGGAATCTTCAAGGTATTGGGCTAGCAAATCCCCAAGTGCAGTGTCGATTATGGTTAGGTATAGAAGCAAGGGGAGACCAGGTTGTGGTGGCATGAGTATCGGGGGTTGGGTCAGATATTATTTGATTCGGTCAAAAGCTTCTTGGCAGGCCTCGTTCCAAACCTTAGTTGAATCCTTTCAGAGGAGTTTGAAGATAGGTTCACATATGGAGGTTAGTTGGCTGATAAACCGGCTGATGTATTATAATTTTCCATGGAAACCTCAGACTTCTTTCTCTATTCGGGGAGGTGGCATCTTAAGTATGGCTTTCAGCTTGGCAGGATCTGCTTCCATCCCTTTCTCACCGACCATGAATCCCAATAGTTTTCCTTTTGTAACGTCGAAGACGCATTTCTGTGGATTGAGTTTCATCTGATACTGTCGAAGTCGTTCGAAGAACTTTTGAAGAGCAGGAATATGACCTTCTCTAGTTTTGGATTTGATAATCATATCATCCACATAGACCTCAACTTCCTTGTGAATTAGATAGTGCAGGATGGTTGTGGCAGTCCTCTGGTAGGTATCCCCGGCGTTCTTGAGACCAAATGGCATAACAGTGTAACAAAAGGTTCCCCATGGGGTGATACACGCAGTCTTTTCTTGGTGATCTGGGTGCATTTTGATTTGGTTGTATCCAGAAAACCCATCGACGAATGACTTAAGAGCATGACCGGTTGTGTTGTCCACGATCATGTCGATATTGGGTAACGGATAATCGTCCTTTGGAGAGGCTTTGTTCAAGTCCTAATAGTTTACACACATCCGAACCTTCTCTCCTGATTTTGGTACGGGCACTATGTTGGCTAGCCATGTGGGATATTCGATCACACGAATGAAGCCCACGTTCAACTGTTTGATCACCTCTTCTTCGACCTTAAGCGACCATTCGGTGCGGAGCTTTCTCAACTTTTGTTTAATCGGCTTGTAATCTGGGAGAGTGGGAATCTCATGCAGAGCTGTTTCAAGATCAATGCCGGGAATATCGTCATAGGACCACGCGAAAACATCCATGAATTCCTTTAGCAATTCTTTGAGTTGTGCATGCTCATGCTCGTCAAGGGTAGCCCCTATCCTAATCTCGCATAGTTGGCTACTAGAATAGAGGTTAACAATAGCAATATCTTCTTCATTAACTTGAACGCGGTTATGTTATTTATTATTAACCTTATTTAGATCAGTTAAGAATTGTTCATTTGCAAAATCATCATCATCAAAAGTTTGATTAGAATCCAAATAGTTAATGTAAGGCACAACAAGATACTCAAAATCTTCGTTTATTTCATTGATAGGAAAAATATCATTGAGAACCTCATCAAAGGAGGACTCGATTTCATTTGAGCAATGATAGACAACTGAAGAAGAAATAGGGTAAACATTGGGATTAGGGGAGATTTCAATAGGTAGAACTGGCGCAGCATGCCAGTTGAGGAGAGGTGTATCAGTAGCTTTAATCAGTTGGGATGGATCCAGTGATGTAGTGCCTGAGTGAACCATGCAGAGTGTTAGCCCCAGTGTTTGTAAGCTGAAGTAATCTTCAAAGTCACTTTCCTCAGTTTCTTCGGTATCTTTAATGAGCAGTTATACATGGTGTTGGTAACTCTCAGTCCATAGGTAGCTGTCTTGGAAAAAGATCTCTATTCTAGGCTTCATCTTCTTGTCTATATGGTCATACCATGGTTCTGGAAAGTAGGGGTGGCAATTTTTGACACGACACGATAACCCGACACGAACTCGACACGAAGTTAGCGGGTTAGGGTTGACGATTTCTTGACACTAACCCGAATATGACACGACTCGCCAATACGAATAATAAACGGGTTGGGTTAGTGTCAAACACGTATAACTCGAAAATGACACGAATAGATCCGCTTAACTCGTATTTTATGGAGGATATATTAGATAATTTATATATCTGGATAGGCATTCTATAAAATTCATGGAGAATCGGATGATAAATTATTTATGTGTTGAAATAAGTTGAAATTAATTAAATTTAAGTTATTGTAGCCCTATGATTGGTTAAGAGAGAAGAAAAAAATTATTTTATATTTTACTTAATGGGTTATGCGGGTCAACCCGAACGCGACACGACAATAAATAGGTCGGGTTAGTGTTTGCTCATCTGACACGATTAGTTAAATGGGTCGGGTTAGGGTTGACTAATACTTGACACGAACCCGACATGACACGACCCGAACACGACACGACGCACACGAATTGCCACCCCTACTGGAAAGCCATAAAAGGGGAAGTCTTCGACCTATTTGATGAATCGTCCATTCAAGGAGTCACCTGGGATAGTCTGGATGCAGTCTAGTCCTCTCTTTGGTCGAGACTGGAGGATCATTTTGAGCTCTTATTCTGACGATTGATACCCCAAACCATAAGGAGGGAAAGAGGTCTTCAGTTCAATCGGCTCAAGTATACCTTGTTGTCTTTGTCCTAGCCCCAGTATGGGCATGAAGTGCATGTTTATGAACATCTGAATCACATTGACATTGCCATGAGGGTTGTATTCTGGACAAACCCTTTCTTTGAAATCGTTCCCTGTCCGGAGTAGAAGTGGTTCAACTCGAAATCCTGATAGGAGCATATCATTTAACCCGTGATGTATCTTAAGAATGGGACTCTTGGTACTTACACCCTCGGTATTATCGTCGCTGCTCAAAATGGTGATGACTCGTCCATCGGCGAAGAACTTCAATTTCTGATGGAGCGATGAAGACACACCCTTGATATTATGGAGCCAAGGTCGTCCTAGTAACAGATTGAAACAAGATGGGATGTCAATAACTTGGAATTCGACAATAGGATTTATAGGGCCAGCCCCTATTATAAGCTTTATGGATCCCATCACCTCCCGACGGGTATTATCCTATGCACGTACAGCAGCGGAGGTTGGAGCGAGGTCGCTTTCTTTCAGTCCTAAACATTTGAAGGTTCTTAGTGGGCAGACATTCAAAGCAGATCCATTATCGAAAAGAGAGATTGGTACGAACTTCCTCATAACTTCGACGGAGATGTTAAGTGCATGATTATGGTTTGGCCCAATCTTGGGGATTTCTTCTTCGGAAAAGGATAGCATTTGGGTAGAGGTCAAGGATCTGACAAAATTTACTGTTTCTTCTAGTATAGTAGAGGGAGGAACTGTGGGTCCAGTGAGCAACTTGATCAGAGCGTTTCTATGGATCTGAGAAGACATGAAAAGCCCCCATAGAGTGATGTTAGCTTGAGTTTTCTTTAGTTGATCGAGGATCTTGCTCTCCTCGAGGGTCATCTCTAGCATAGGTTGCTTTTCAGCGCCCTTCCCCTTGTCATTGGCTGGTAGTGAGCTTGGAATCTGGTAATGCCTCCCTGATCTAGTCATGTGATTTACTGAAGAAGGGAAGAACATGAATCCCATTTCCTCGTCAACCTCAGGTTGTTCCTCCACCTTGTTTATTTCTTCGAGAAGTTCTCCAAATGATATCATCCCACACATGTCATCTACCGGGCCAGTTTTCTCTGAAGTTTGTTCTTAATTCGAATCTTCGAATTCTTTCCCCCATCCGGTGGCAATAATTTTGTCTTTCTATGTAAATTCAATGCATTCCACAACTTCAATGGCCTCTTCATATAGGTCTTCTTAATCAATGGGGATATATAAGGGCGAAGGGACCAGGTTTCCTCGTAGCTTCAAAGCATCAAGTAACTCGGTTATACTACAAATATCATTGGTTCGCCTGAATATCTCTGCCATAATCGGGTAACATCATCCAAGCTGACTTCATCGGTTGGTACTACCCAACTGTCTGCCTCTCGAGCCCATTTTCGTGCTTCCAAGAACAGCGTACTGAATCTTTGGCAATCAATGATCATCTGTGAGGGCAATTTCAGCCCGAACTCTAGGAGTTGGTTTAAAACTTCTGATAATTCCATACTTTCATTTTCAGAACGAGTACGGACATCGATGCATGCTTTGGTAAGGAGTGACAGTGCCTCATCAGTGAGGCTAGCAGGGTGTCAGAGGAAATTTGGGCAGGTTTGGAGAGGATCAGGAGAGTATATGGGTGTGATTGGAGTTGAGGGATTAAATCTTGGGTTAATTTTTAGGAAGATAGCATTGGTATGATTTGGGAGTGGGTTATGAGTAGTGTTTGGTTTAGGATTATCTGGTGGGGCAATGGTACCCCAGTCAATTAGACCTTGGATTACGTTTCGGAGGTGAAAGCATTGGTCAGTGGTATGGCCAGCGATTTGGTGAAAGGCGCGATGGGCATCTGCCTTGAAGTTTCTTGGGAGTGGATTTGTCAATGGACATGGATCCAAGGGTTTGATAAGGTTGTGGCTTAACATGGCTTGATAAACTTTTGAGAGGGGAGCATGTATCTCGGTGTATTCTTTTTGGACGGGACAGAACGGCTTTCTGGTGCCCACGAGGTGGCTGGTTAAGAGATATTGTTGATGGTTGAGACTGTATCACTGGCAGGCATATCATATTTCCTGGGGGTGAATTGTCCGGACACTTTCTTTGGTTCGACATCTGTTTAGCAAGACCTTCCTCTATTTCTACTCCTACTTCTCTGAGAGCTCAGAAGTGGGGGTAGTATTGTCCTCCCATCATTGCTCAGACATGGGGTAAGAAGTTCTTCTTCACCATGCTGACTTGTTCTTCCTCGGATGGCCGATTGGTCATGGTTAATGCTTTTTCCCTCCATCGAGCTATGAAGTTACTGACAGATTCCCCAGAGTTCTGTTTGAGCAACTTTAAATCACGGTGGGTGACCTCAAGATCTTCATTGTATATATACTGTGACATGAATTCTCGAGCTACATCCTCCCAACTACGAATTCTGGACTCTTCAAGAGACAAAAACCATCGGAGGGCGCTATCCTTCAGAGTTTGCTGAAATAATTGGGACATCACTTCTTTAGAAGCCCCTAGTAAAGTCATGGAATGGTGACGACTGCGGAGATGAATAATCGGGGGTCAACTTCCTTCGAGTTTCTCAATATTTGGCATCTTGAACTTCTCGGGTAACCTCGCTTTAGGATAAGGAGACATGTGGGTGTAGTCCATGTAATTCCTTGAGATTCTGACTTGGTCAAACTTCTTGGTGAGCATCTTGAGGTCCTCTTTGACCTTGTTCAGTTCATCTTCCTTCGGATCAATGATCATAAGTAAATTAGCCCCAGTCTGGGCGAAGTTCGGCATTGGAAGCTGGGCAGGCGACGGACCATTAGCAGGAGAGGCACGTGGAGCGTGCTGATACTGTTCAGGAATCCAGATAGGCTCGAGTGGATCCATAGCACGAGGGAATAGGGCATCGGGCTCTTGAGGAACAGGAACCAGGTTTCGTTGCATCTCCCGGACCTCAGTCTGGAGGTTGTTAATCTTGGACACGAGCTGAGCTAGGACTACCGTCAGATCTAGCTGCACAACGGGTACTTGATATGTGTCCTTCATGGAAGGTGGGTGGATTCCGGACTCGAAAGAAGTAACAGGGGAACGGACGAAACTCCGGGGTGGTTTGACAGAAGACCGAAGCCAATAAGGAGCCAGGCCAAGGGTTTGCGATCGACCTAAGAAGGCGCAAAATGGGATTTATTTTTTTTTTAGAAAAAGGATGAAATTTTTTTGACATTTTTTTTAGATTGAGAGACAAAATATTTTTGGCTTTTTGATAAAGAGAGGAGAAATATTTTTGGATTTTTTATGAATGGGGGAGAAATATTTTTGGATTTTTTATAAAGAAAATAGATTTTTTTGGGGGGGGAGGGGAGACGGTCTCAGCATGATTTATTATAATTATTATGTTCTCACTTGTATTAAATTCTCCTAAATGCAAAATGAAATGCTAGACGGGACCCGATCCTGTAAAAATTGGGTTTGTAATATATGCAAAGCTACGGTTGGACTTGTGACTAGGCTCACGGACAGGGTCTCGTTTTAAAAATGCACAAAAATTCGGGCGGCAGGACGACCCAAAATTTCGACAGAGTTTCGGGTTGAAACCGATAATCTTATATGTGTATCCTAGGCTTAACACGTATATGCAGGTATGCAGTTGGTTGGGTGAATCGGAAAGGGTTCCCCCGTTTAGCGTGACTTCCATAATATACGTCTTGCTCTTGCAGGCAATCGGCACGTGTAGACAAGCCATTTGATATACCTGAGTGTACGTGAATTTCCTCACTACATACCTCATGGGGACGGTACATGTGAGAGCGAATTTGATATACTCGGTGTACGTGAACGAGTTCCCTGTGATATGCCTCCCGTCATGACGTCGATAAAGAAGTACGATACGGCGGAACCGTTCGATATACGTCGATGGTACTTGGTCAATGGAAGGTGAGAGTCATATCGCTTAGGCTAACTGCGCCCTGTCGGACCAACGCCCATCACGAAGTGACCCTCCAGTTACTGGGTAGAATTTGGTCAATAGCAATGCTCTTTCGTGATGTTGTGTGATACATGCATGATTCTCTTATTAGTATCTTATGGTGAGAATGCCTTTTTTGAACATGCCAAACATGGAGCAAAGTACGAGTACCAATGGTACACCAAGTACGATTACCACATACGTTACGATCTCTCATGGGTTTTTGCTACTTTTCTTTATTTTCCCTGTGATATGTGTGCATGTGTAGATGTAGTGGAGCTAGGAATCATCGACTTATACCATGGAAGAGATAAAGCGAGTCATTCGTAGGAAGGTTCATAAAAATAATATTAGAAAATATGATTTACACGATTATCCTTGCGTTGATCGTTATAATGGAACGGTAACGTACGTGGAATAATACGCAACTAACATCAAATATATATATATATATATAGGATCTAAGAGAATTGAACTTAGTGAAAATAGAAAATGAGAGAAAAAGTGTAAAAATAGGACTCGAGTCTCGAGTTTTACCCCGAGACGCCTACGTAGCCTATAGAGGCATCAAAGTGTAACACCCCGTATTTTTAATGATTTAAATAATTAAGTGATTAATTATTTTGTTGGATTAATTGAATTAAAATGTGAGAATTTAATTGTTAATTAATTCGGATTTAAAATAAATATTAACTAGCGTGCCAATGGTTATTCCTTATTGATTTAATATTAATGTGTGATATGTAATATGGAACTATACACTTTGATAAATTGTCGAGAGTGAATAATACGATAGTTTGGCAATATAAGTTCGACGCGCGTGTGAGTCGTGTCGAGACTAATTGATTGGGATAAAAAGAGAAATTATGTTTTATTAACTCGTATGGTCATTTTGAGTGCGTCGTTGAGTTCGGGAGGGATGAGATAATAAAAAAACACTACTCGGGTCATCTATTTGGACTCGGGGAGATTTTAGGCTAAATCGGCATCCCGTAGGGGTAGTTTTATAATTTGAATTTTTGGGGAGATTAAATGGACGAAAATTATAGTTTTATTATATCAGTTACGTGGGAGAAATTAGGACTCACATTCACATAACTCAAGAGAGAGTCACAGAGAGTGAGGGGGAGCAAATCCCAAGGAGCCAAAGCTTTTAGGCATCATTTTCCACCACCGTTACAACCAACGCATAGATCGGGAGGAAAGGAACGCGTCTATACCAACATCACCAAAGGATTCAGACCTTCGATTTAAGGTAAGTGTTTATTACTCGCTTTCTTTTATCAATAATCATACCATATGAGAGTAGGTGAAATTAATCATGATTTACATGTTAACTGGGTGAAAATTAGAGGTTAAATGATGATTAAAGGATGGGTTAATCAGTTGTAGATATTCCTTCATGTATGTAGACGATTAATCACAAAATTGAATCATTTATTGATGAACGAATCTGGGTTGATTAGGTTCTTTAATTGAAATATTGGAAACTAGGGTTCATGTGAATTAATTTGGGAATTTTATATAATTATGATGATTGATGACGAATTAATGATCCTAAGATGTTATGAATGATTTATAACCTGTCATGTGTTGATTGGGATTGATGATGAGGTGTTGGGTCATGAACCTTAGAAGTTTTTAGGGTTAAAAACAGTGAATACGTAAATATTGCAGAATAGGTCTTACATAACGAAACCGGTTTCATTTCTGGGGGATTCGGTTCCATTCGGTGAAAACGTAACTGTTGCAGAACAGGTCTGATTAGGGCTGTGTTTTTTTTCCGAACATTCCGATTTTTTCGATATCCGATCCGATATTTTTCGATTTTGGAACGTATATAAGGTTTCCGATTTTCGATTTTTCGAAAAAAATCGGATCGAAAATTGGAAATAATTCTGAATTTTCGATTTTTTGATTTTTTCGATCCGATTTTTTCGAAACTATGCCGATCCGATTTTTTTGAAACTATGCCGATCCGATTTTTCCGAATTTTTTCTGATATTTTCCGAAATATTTTTCGATTTCCAATTTTTCCAATTTTTTAAAATATTCTCATGTGTCCCACATCAGCTAAGAGAAGAAGAGAGGCAAAAAAAAGTCCTCTATAAAAGGAGAATATCCCTCTATCCTCTACACAAATGAAAAAAATGGTTAAATCCTTATATATTTACATGTTGGGTTAAATCTTTTTTTCGATTTCTTTAAAATGAGAATTTGGAGTAATCGAAAATCCTATATTAATTTTTTTTAAATTTTGGAATTTCCAAAATTTCTGAATTTTTAGTATATTTTTTGAATTTTCGATTTTTTTCGATTTTCCAATTTTTCCGAATTCAAAAAGTTTTTTTATTTTCCGAAAAAATTGGATAGGAAATTGGAACAAATATTTTATTTTCGAAAAAATTTGATTTTTTTCCGAATGGTCATTTTTCGATCTGATCCGGCCGAAACACAACCCTAGGTCTGATGTAACGAATTCTATTTTATTTCTGGGGGATTCGGTTCCATTTCTGGGGGATTCCAGTGTCGCTGCAGAACCTTGGAGAACCTGGGAATTTTTCTTAGAGTTCAGTTTGAGTTACCGGTTTATTGGAGTGAGAGAAATTGCCAGATAGTAAACTTAAACAAGATAGAATTTCGGGAAAGTACGTGAGAATTAATACTTTACTTATTTCGGTATAGAGAGAATGTACCTTGGAGACTACGAGACAGATAGTAATTTGAATATTTATACTATACGTAGCGATGAGAATGAAATATGTATGAGAAGTGTATGATTAGGTTGGGAATATGAATATGAATCTTAATAGGGTGTGTGTATGCCTATCATGTGATATTATTATTTAGAGCACTAATGGGTGATAACCCGGGAGTGTAAGAATCTTATTGTTAAGCGCACTAATGAGTGATAACTCGGGGGGTGCAGGATATTATTGTTAGGTGTACAAATGGGTGATAACCCCGGGGTACAAGGATGATTATTGTTAGGGACACTAATGGGTGATAACCCGGGGGTGCTGGATTATTATTGATAGGTGCACTAATGGGTGATAACCCGAGGGTGTTGGATTATTATTATTGATAGGTGCATTAATGGGTGCTAACCCGGGGATGCAAGATTTTCTTGATAGGTGCACTAATGGGTTTTAGCCCGGGGGTACATGATTAGTGTGTGTGTGTGTGTGTGTGTGTGTGTGTGTGTGTGTGTATGAACTTGTAAATATTTATACTGTGTGAAATTAGTAGACTTGGCAATAATAATAATCATTGCATTGCGCCAAGTGGTCTTAACCTAAGGGAGCAGGATTAGTGTATATATATAGGGATGATGAGACTATGTATGTATATGAGTGTACTTGGGAAACTTTCTACTTTGTTAAACTATTAGATAAAGTGGAAATGAGAAATAAAATAATCTTAGTGGATCAAAGATTAACCTTTCGAACGATGAATAATGAAACTTAGTATGAGAAATAAACTATTTGAATAACGTATTGGATGGGCGATATAAGAATATTACTAGTGAGCATAGTTAGTATAAGTATGGTTTCTGACTAGTTAGAGTGGGTGGTATAACTAGGGGGAGATTAGATGTACGTTAGGTGTGCACAATATATGAGAGGTGAGAAACTCATGTGAGAGTTCAATAAATAACATGCGTATAAGACTTATTTTAAAAATAAATTTTAAATACTTGATAAATCATTTTTAAACCTCGGGCTCTGGCCCATTTTTTTTTATCCTTTCTCTCTTTTGCTATATATATATATATATTATACCAGGTGCTCAATCACAGGGGTACCAGAATTAGAGATTGGAGTATCAGACGCGCTGCAGTTATTGTGGAAGCTGTAGGTCCTTGCAGTAGACGCATCTATCTTTTCCATTCAGTTTCATCTAGACTTCTCATCTGGGCATGTGTCGCTCACTTCTAGTCTTTTATCTGAGATATTGTATTCAGTTTACTTTATGGTTTAGAGTTTTGATCTGGGAGGTTTCACCCAGTCTTATTTATTTCAGTACTTGATTCATGTTCGGTATTTATTATATTCCTATGTGTGGTGAATGGTTTATATATTAAGACTTAATGAAACTGGATTTACTTGGTTTTACTAAAATTGGAAATATTTTGACACCTAGTTTAATTTTATATTAGGTGATTAATATGTTAAAAAGTTTTTCGACAGTGATGCTAAGAATGAATCGACCGAACATTCTGCTTTAAATTGGTACATGACTGATCACCATATATTTAATTGGGCGGGATGTCACACAAAGTCCACGTAGTTCGTATGCAAAACGAGGAGAGGGGTTTATCCCATTAATCCAATCGGGGTATTATCTTATTTGTGTGTGTGTGTGTGTGTGTGTGGAAAA
This sequence comes from Sambucus nigra, assembly GCA_949130495.1. Taxonomy (NCBI): domain Eukaryota; kingdom Viridiplantae; phylum Streptophyta; class Magnoliopsida; order Dipsacales; family Adoxaceae; genus Sambucus; species Sambucus nigra. The sequence goes on along the minus strand of OX422211.1, from coordinate 221,623,225 downwards.
AGTGTTTTAGTTGTGAGAGAAGTGTAAGAAAAATGTGAGAATTCCCGTTTGGAATTTATGAGCAAACCCTATTTTTCTTATTATTGGGTGTTTTATTTATGTGAAAATAAGAGATGTGAATAACACTAAATAAAAAGTATATTAGGATATGTGAGATGAGAGGATAAGAGTGTTAAATAATAAAACAAGTTACAGCGAATTTATGAGAATTTAAGGAGAGAATTGAGAAAATTAGACCTTCTTGAAGATCTTGAGCTTAATCTTAAATGTTGCAGAGTAGCCCTAGCACTTGGATGATGATGGAGGGTAGTTTATTCGCCAAGGTTGATGAAAAAGATGATGAAAAGTGAAGGTTGGAAAGGGTTTTTGATGTGGAAATCACGCTGATCTAGAGAGGTTTTCTGGATTTGCTAAGAGTGATATGTTTCAGATTTGGGCTCCCTTACAAATGAGGTCAAGCCCTCCTTTTTATAGGCCCAGGGCATTACCGATCGGCATAGCCCTGGTCCTGCCATTCGTCAGGTGTGTTTAGGCACACTGCCGATAGGCAGGGGCTGGGACCTGCCGTTTGGCAGTGTCTTTCTGGCCTTTTCGGAAAATCGGCCGCAGAGTGTTGTAATACCCCGTAATTTTAATGACTTTTAAAATGTGTTATATTTTCAACTAAGGGATTAATTGGATTTTTATTATAAATGAATTCATTTGGGTTTTATCCGAATTGTGGATATTAAAATGAATGATTTTGAATATTACTTAAAGATATTTAGGTAATATATGAATGTGATGTTATTGATATTGATGTGAGTTATTAATTCAGTAATTTGAATTTTTAGTCGGACGCGGTATGGGACATGTCGGGACAAATTTATTAAATTAAAAAGGAAACTTATTTTTATCAGCCTTATAGTCATTTCGAGTGCGTCGTTGCATCCGGAAGGGTAGAAATAGTCAGAAAAGTCTATTTGGATGTTGGTTTTGGGTCTCGAGTCATTTGGAAATGAAAAGATAACCAAAAAGGGCATTTTGGTCATTTTTACATGGGAATGAATAGTGATTTTGGATTTTGTCTTATTATAAATATTTGGAGATTATTTCTACGTGGGCTCGTTCATCTCTTTTACACAAAATTGAGAGGTCGCCTTTTTAGAAATAGTGAAAGGGTGCTTGGTAATAGAGAATATTGCCTCAAAAGGAGGAGAACTAAGGGCCAAAGGTCACCACCACCAACCACCATCGGAAGTTGATCGAGGAAGGAGAGAACCACCTATGTTATACAACCCCAATAGATCATATCTTCATTAGAGGCAAGTATTTCATAATTGCAATCTAGTTAGTATATTGTCCATGTTAGGATAGTTATTGAAAAGATGAGATTTTACATGTTTGGAAGATAAAGATATAGTTGTTGATTGATTTATGGAAAATGGAAAAATATAGGAATCAAACTGATGTTGTAGGTAGATAGTAATCCATGAAATAATCATCAATCTGTTGAAGAAATTCTAAGAATCATTGGTTTGTTCTTGAAGATATCATGTAGATAATTTTCTAAAAAAATAGGATAAACATATGCTTTTAATTCAAACTCTTGATGATTCTTGTATGTTTAGATCATTAGAATCATTTACATATGTTGCTATATCATGTAGTAAGGATTATAAGAAATTTGGGTTGTTAATATAAAGGTTAGAATGATCAAAAGTTATGAAACCCGTAGTATAAGAACTACAGAATCTGGGTTGTTATCTGGGCGATCGATCGATCGACCCCCTACCTTCGATCGATCGACCTCCCCAGAATTCATGATGTTGTTTCATTTTAATTCTTGATCGTATCCCAAATCTTTTGTAAATATTTGGTGATTGTTAATTGGATATAATGGGACTTAGGGAAGATCAGTAAGCCCTAGATAAGAACCGAATTAAGGTGATTGGAATTTAATTGATGAGAATTATGATAATTAAATTTGGAAGAAATTTCGGGTGCTAAATTCATGTGTTGGATTCTAATTTCTATGCATGAGGAATAAGGATAGGTCTAATAGGGAAAAGTTAATAAATCGCCTGGGCAACCTTAGGTTTACAAGAAAGTTTAATCCTAGGTGATAAAAGAGGTGTTTATAAGAGATTAGAAACTATCGGTTATAACCCTAATTAAAGGAGGGTTTAATTCGTAGTAATTCGGGAGATAAGATGATATGGACCAGTAGGATATTAGTGATTTCTTACTGAATAAATATAATGAGGAAAAACATATTTAAACCTTGAGTAATGAGTGAGACTCTGGAATCATTAAATTAAGGAAGTAAAGTCATAATATTTTAATACGTAGGATTTAAAGAGATATAATGCTACATATGGGAACTATCTTAGGGTAGTGTGAGTACCTGGTTGATATTATATTTATATAGGTAGATGATAATGCCTATTTGATTGATTGATAATTTATATGTAAGACATACCCAGCTTACTTACTATCGATGGGAGGTTTGCGCGTGAGGGCAGTCATATCCTTATGAATCCATGGGATATTTGATTTGTCACTCGAGAACATAGGTCTGTGAAAGACTTATCGGGGAGTTGATAAGTCCGCTGACTATAGAAACGTAGGTATGTGCGTGACTTGTAGGTATGAGGACTATGTTCGCCTCCAATTTTTGTGTTGATGTTTGTGGTTCGAGGAATCCTTACCGAATCTTTTAGTCCCCTATTCGGCGTCCAGCGATAATGGGACGTGATAGCAGAGTAATTGCATGCACCACAGCTATGACTCAGGGTGTCGTATTATATATGTATATGTATAATGAATTAAATGAATGTACGTAGAGTGGGTTGATTAATCTACTGTGTGATAATTGTAGATAATGGGGAATAAAAAAAAGAATTGAATTAAGTTAATGAATATTTATTCTTATAGATTTGAAAAGCTTAATTCATATTAATGAGAAACGTATCTGAATGATTATACTACGTATGGTATGGGACATACGGGGTTATGACTTGGGATGGAATCATATTATGAAAACTAGTTAGGAGGAACCATTAACTAGGAGGTTAATAGGAAACGTTAAGCGTGCACACTAAGTGAGAGGTGATAATATCAAGTGAGAGTCTGGCTACTAACATGTACATAGTAAATGCTTTATTGCACTTGCTAAATACTTGTTATTTTCAAAATTATTTTCACATCAGGCTCTAACCCGTTTCCTTGCATATTATCTTTTATATTGTACCTTCTATATCAGGTATCCAGCAGCAGGGACGCCAACCTTAGAGGATTATGACGAGCTATGGAGCTATGCAGTGTTTCTTAGACACCTATCTTCGTTTGATTCATAATGTTCTTTTATTTAGGGCATGTCGCCCAAAGGAATTCAGTTATCTCTTTTTTTATCTGAGTCATATAGTCTTGTACTCGTGTCATTTTAATACATTTATTATTGTTGGGATTACTATATTGGTTTATATTTGGGAATGTTTATTCCAATTGCATTTAAATTCTTTTATTTTATATGTTCGGTTATTAGTGTTGTAGAATAATATGTCTAGTGTTATTCGTAAACTAAAAATGATTTTGTTGAATTAGAATTTGGAAAGTTTTTAACACCAGCTTAATTGTGTATTGGGTGATTTGTAAATATTTTCGACAGTAATGCTAAGAATGAGCCAAATGTATATTTTGTTTTAATTTGGTGTGGGACTGGACACCCGGTATTTAATTAGACGGGGTATTACAGGTGGTATCAGAGCATCAGGTTCTAGTATCCTTTAGGGTTTGTACGGTTTACTGTGTTTTCAGCTTATCGTTCTTTGATGTAGAGCCCTATGAGTTGGATTATTGATTTTCAATTTACGCCTACGTTCTTCAGTTATTCTGTCATATCAAATACTGATAGTAACTTTTGTTCAACGTATACCTCAGCCCGCCCCAGCTCAGGGTACAATGATTGCAGCCGAAGTTGCTGCAATTATCACTGAGGCACTCAATGCAGCTCTAGTTGATGTTCAATAGGCTCCAACACAGGCACCAGTTGTGCCACCAGCGCAAGGGCAGGTGTTTCCTACTGCATGGGAAAGAGCGAGGGATGCCTTTCAGAAGGCACACCCACTTGAGTTTCAGGGTGGATCAGATGTCGTAACTGCTAGCCAATGGAAGAGAGATATCCAAAGGAACTTGAGAATGCTCGAATGTACTGAGGTTTAACGTCAAATACTAGCCACATTTAAGCTAGTAGGGGCAGCTTTGCAATGGTGGGAGGCTACGACCACTGTCGAGGAGAGAGATACAGTAACTATCCAAGACTTTTGGATACGGTTTGATCGGAAGTACTTTCCTTTCGCCATCCAGACGGAGATGAGGTGGAAATTACTTGATTTGAAATAGGGAGAGAAAACAGTGGCAGAATACGAGGAAGAATTTATGCGACTAACTAATTTGGTACCAGCAGAGGTACCCACTGAGGAGAGGAGAATTATAATGTTCACTGATGGGCTGAACTATACGATTCGCCAGCATTTACTGGGAAATCTTTTACTACGTACTTATGTAGATGTTCTTAATGCTACAATGCTTCACTTCCAAGATAACCGCATACATGCTCAGGGTGTCAAGCGGGGGTTTGGGTCAAGCCTGCAAGGTAAGACTAATGGGGGCAGTTCTAGTGGGACTCAGCCAGGACAGAATCATCAGCGTCAGAGTGATCAGAGTTCCCAGAAAGGGGATTATGCTAAGTGTTTACGATCTGGAGATTCACGATTTGAGGATAGAGGTAATGGGCAAGGACAGCAGGGCCATCAGGTCCAGAGGAAGGTTCATCAGGGCCAAGGGAAATGAGGTAATGGCCAGCAGGGTCGTGGTCAACAGGGACAAAATGATGGAAAGTTTACGAGAAAATGTTTCGTGTGCGGAAAGTATGGCTATAAATGACAAGATTGTCCTGATAAAGACAAATTCCCTCAGCAACAAAATGCTCGACAGGAGCCACAGATACTAGTATTTCCACCAGCTGCTCTTCCAGCTCCAGCTCCAGCTCCGGTGCTAGCACTACCTCCCATTCCAGTAGCACCCGTGAAACAGGGTCAGTATGGGCGTGTATATAACATCCATCAGGCAACGATTCAATAACCACCACCCGTGAATGAGGGTATGTTTTATATCTAAGGAGTTATGAGGCGCATACTGATTTTTATAGCAAATAATATTGTATGGGCAAAAGGGTTACTAAACTTAGCCTATGGCACTGTTATTTACGTAGACTCACCAAGGGGTTGTGGGACACCTATATTTTCATGTCATCACGTGGGCCTGATTCTTATTACGGAATTACTTACTTTAGGCATATCCGAACATGATGTGACTAGCGGCATGGATTGACTTGTAGTATTTGAGAGCGTATGGACTGTTATAGCCAGCATCTTGTCTTTAACAAGAGAGTAGATGAGTAGACTTTTATTTGAAATCGATAAGACCCGTAGAGAAGTTATATACTATTGACTAAGGACCTAAGGAGTTTCGATGACCGACTACTTTAGGTAGTAGTGTATCGGGGGGTTTCCTTATTTGGATTTCGCTTGCGAGACACCCCACGCATGAAACTAACAAACGTTGGGAGTCGAAATAAGTTAGGTCTTTAGGATATGAGTTTATAACCTTTGCGATAAATCAGAGTATTATGCGGGTAACCATATCCATTTTATAATGGAACTTTGGCACGAGGCTGGTATAGGGAAGCTTGGGTAAAGTTTAAATTCGATTCAGTTGAAACTATATGGTGAGGCTTAGCGTATAACATAAATAAATATTTTTGATAATATACTATATGGGCGGTACGACTTAGATTACTTGCGATGTGAGATTTATACTCAGAGTTGACCTCACAAGTATGACTTATCTTTCCGAATTTCGGGACGAAATTCTGTTATAAGGGGGGAAGTATGTAATACCCCGTAATTTTAATGACTTTTAAAATGTGTTATATTTTAAATTAAGGGATTAATTGAATTTTTATTATAAATGAATTCATTTGGGTTTTATCCGAATTGTGGATATTAAAATGAATGATTCTGAATATTACTTAAAGATATTTAGGTAATATATGATTGTGATGTTATTGATATTGTTGTGAGTTATTAATTCAGTAATTTGAATTTTTAGTCGGACGCAGTATGGGACGTGTCGGGACAAATTTGTTAAATTAAAAAGGAAACTTATTTTTATCAACCTTATAGTCATTTCGAGTGCGTCATTGCATCTGGAAGGGTAAAAATAGTCAGTAAAGTCTATTTGGATGTTGGTTTTGGGTCTTGAGTCATTTGAAAATGAAAAGACAACCAAAAAGGGCATTTTGGTCATTTTTACAGGGGGTGAATACTGATTTTGGATTTTGTCTTATTATAAATATTTGGAGATTAGTTGTATGTGGGTTCATTTATCTCTTCTACACAAAATTGAGAGGTCACCTTTTTAGAGAGAGTGAAAGGGTGCTTGGGAATAGAGAAGATTGCTTGGAAATGAGGAGAACCAAGGGCCAAAGGTCACCACCACCAACCACCAACGGAAGTTGACCGGAGAAGGGGATAACCACCTGTGTTATACAACCTCAAAGGATCAGATCTTCATTAGAGGCAAGTATTTGATAATTGCAATCTAGTTAGTATATTGTCCATGTTAGGATAGTTATTGAAAAGGTGAGATTTTACATGTTTGGAAGATAAAGATAGAGTTGTTGATTGATTTCTGGAAAATGGAAATATATAGGAATCAAACCCATGTTGTAGGTAGATAGTAATCCACGAAATAATCATCAATCTGTTGAAGAAATTATAAGAATCATTGGTTTGTTCTTGAAGATATCATGTAGATAATTTTATGAAAAAATAGGATAAACATATGCTTTTAATTCAAACTCTTGATGATTCTTGGATGTTTAGATCATTAGAAATCATTTACATATGTTGCTATATCATGTAGTAAGTATTATAAGGAATTTGGGTTATTAATATGAAGGTTAGAATGATCAAAAGTTATGAAACCCGTAGTATAAGAACTACAGATTCTGGGCTGTTATCTAGGCGATCGATCGATCGACCCCCTACCTTCGATCGATCGACCTCCCCAGAATTCATGATTTTATTTCTTTTTAATTATTGATTGTATCCCAAATCCTTTGTAAATATTTGGTGATTGTTAATTGGATATAATGGGACTTAGGGAATATCAGTAAGCCCTAGATAAGAACCGAATTAAGGTGATTGGAATTTAATTGATGAGAATTATGATAATTAAATTTGGAAGAAATTTCGGGTGCTAAATTCATGTGTTGGATTCTAATTTCTATGCATGAGGAATAAGGATAGGTCTAATAGGGAAAAGTTAATAAATCGCCTGGGCAACCTTAGGTTTACAAGAAAGTTTAATCCTAGGTGATAAAAGAGGTGTTTATAAGAGATTAGAAACTATCGGTTATAACCCTAATTAAAGGAGGGTTTAATTCGTAGTAATTCGGGAGATAAGATGATATGGACCAGTAGGATATTAGTGATTTCTTACTGAATAAATATAATGAGGAAAAACATATTTAAACCTTGAGTAATGAGTGAGACTCTGGAATCATTAAATTAAGGAAGTAAAGTCATAATATTTTAATACGTAGGATTTAAAGAGATATAATGCTACGTATGGGAACTATCTTAGGGTAGTGTGAGTACCTGGTTGATATTATATTTATATAGGTAGATGATAATGCCTATTTGATTGATTGATAATTTATATGTAAGACATACCCAGCTTACTTACTATCGATGGGAGGTTTGCGCGTGAGGGCAGTCATATCCTTATGAATCCATGGGATATTTGATTTGTCACTCGAGAACATAGGTCTGTGAAAGACTTATCGGGGAGTTGATAAGTCCGCTGACTATAGAAACGTAGGTATGTGCGTGACTTGTAGGTATGAGGACTATGTTCGCCTCCAATTTTTGTGTTAATGTTTGTGGTTCGAGGAATCCTTACCGAATCTTTTAGTCCCCTATTCGGCGTCCAGCGATAATGGGACGTGATAGCATAGTAATTGCACCCACCACAGCTGTGACTCAGGGTGTCGTATTATATATGTATATGTATAATGAATTAAATGAATGTATATAGAGTGGTTTGATTAATCTACTGTGTGATAATTGTAGATAACGGGGAATAGAAAAAAAAGAATTAAATTAAGTTAATGAATATTTATTCTTATAGATTTGAAAAGATTAATTCATATTAATGAGAAACGTATCTGAATGATTATACTACGTATGGTATGGGACATACGGGGTTATGATATGGGGAGGAATCATATTATGGAAACTAGTTAGGAGGAACCATTAACTAGGAGGTTAATAGGAAACGTTAAGCGTGCACTCTAGGTGATAGGTGAGAATATCAAGTGAGAGTCTGGATACTAACATGTACATAATAAATGTTTTATTGCACTTGTTAAATACTTGCTGTTTTCAAAATTATTTTCACATCGGGCTCTGACCCGTTTCCTTGCATATTCTCTTTTCTATTGTACCTTTTATATTAGGTGTCGAGCAGGAGGGACGCCAACCTTAGAGGATTATGATGAGCTATGGAGATATGGAGTATTTCTTAGACGCCTATCTTTGTTTGATTCATATTGTTATTTTATTTAGGGCATGTCGCCCAAAGGAATTCAGTTATCTCCTTTCTATCTGAGTCATATAGTCTTGTACTCGTGTCATTTTAATACATTTATTATTGGGATTACTGTATTGAATTATTATTTGGGAATGTTTACTCCAATTGCATTTAAATTCTTTTGTGTTATCTGTTCGGTTATTAGTGTTGTAGAATAATATGTGTAGTGTTATTCGTAAACTAAAAATGATTGTGTTGGATTAAAATTTGGAAAGTTTTTAACACCAGCTTAATTGGGTATTGGGTGATTTGTAAATGTTTACGACAGTGATGCTAAGAATGAGCCAATTGTATATTATGTTTTAATTTGGTATGGGACTGGCCACCCAGTATTTAATTATGCAGGGTGTTAAAAGGGAAAACCGTTGATCCGAATTGTGCACGGGGTGGACCGTTGGAAAGGTAATTCAGATACCTTCGAAAGTCCTTCGGACCTCTCCCGGGTTCGGGAGTTGACTTTGGGTCAAATATGGCTCGAAAGCGCTCGTCGGTCCATTGGACGGGGAATAGTCGGACGCAAACAGATCATTCATTCGCATGGTAAGTCTGAATCGCGCACGGGCCAAACCGTTGGAAAGGTTAGGAGATGTAATTTGACATTCTAAAGATTTTAATCCGGTTCGGGGAGTTGACTTTGGTCAATCGGGCCCTGGAAGCATTCGGTGACCTCTCGGAGTAAAACGGATCGTTCGTCCGTACCGTAAGTCATAATCGCACACGGGGCAGACCGTTGGAAAGTGGTTTCAGTGACTTTTAAAGATTCATTCAGTTTCGATCGAGATGAAGAGTTGACTTTGATCAAATGGGGCCGGAAGTATTTGGTGGCCTCTAGATCAGGTTTCGGGGTAAAACAGGTTGTTCGTCCGCATGGTAAATCGGAATCTTGCATGGGATGGACCATTGGAAAGGGGATTCAGGGCCCTTCGAAGATTCATTCAGTCTCGGTCGAGCTACAGACTTTGACTTTTGGTCAAATGGAGCCTGGGAGTGCCCCATGGCTTCTAGGTCAGTACTCGAGGTATGACATAGGTTTATAGTAATGAAGTGATGTGGTAGGGACCTAATGAGAGTTTTAGGGGTAACAGAATGGGGTGTCTACAATAGACTTTAAGGGAAGTCCTACTAGTGAAATTTCCCGTGAAACAAGGATTTACAACATCTTTTTAAAACTCAATAACCTCAAATATAACCATGGATTCCCCATCATTCATGATGGGTAGCACATAAGTACAGAAAGTAAGTTTTCACCAAGCTCTGGTATAAACTGTACGAACTAATTTTATCAATTGTCCCAACTCTAATGTTCCTCCACAATACATCAACGAGGGTCTAGGCCTTCTGCGACCATAATGTGTTGACCACGCTAAGTTTAAAAAAATAGATTATAACACTTCAATTTATGTGAAACTAAAATCTACATATTTTAAACTATAAAGTATACTACTCGAGTAAGAATGATACGGGTTGAGTAAAATTAGTAAAATATGATTTGGGCAAGGTCGTTTTCAGTTGGGTGTTAAAGTAAAAATAATTACTTGTTACGAAACCAGTAATAAAATTATATGAAATCTATGGTTGTCATAAAAGTTTCAAATGAAGAAATACACCTATGACACCTCTAAAACTCGAAGAATGCGGGAACATAAAGCATGTTGAAAAGTCGTCTAACCAACGTGCAACATCTTTTACATCGATTGATCGAAATTTCCTTGACGTTGTGTGTCAGTTGGCCGATGTGCATCATTTTAATGTCGATTGGTCGACTTGACTTTGTGCATCATTTTAATGTCGATTGGACGACTTGCCTTTGTGCATTGTATCAGTTGACGGACGTGCAACATTGTTTGGGAAACTATGACATGATAACCTAAATATAATATGCATACATGCAATCAAACATTTACTAGACAAAATACATATTGATTTAAAAATGAAGTTCACACATGTTTTAAAATATTCACTACAAGTGTAACAATGTACAAGGACTACACTGTTGTCCTGCAACCGCCCAAATTTGCATTTTCATTTTATGGGATAAGAAAGAAATATATAAAAATAAGGTACTAAATAGTTTGGTCACAAAAATTAAAATGTTAATTCCTTACATGTATATGTACATACAATTTGCATTGTAAAGCACTGTTGTCCGACTTTAAATTTGATGGGTTATAAAAGAATAACTTGTGCTAATTCAATCTCTCAAACGTTGTCGCCACAACAATGTACCGCGGGTAAGGGGACAAATTGGCAATTATTGAATCACACTATCCATAATAATTAGTGCTATAAAATAAATTCAATGAATTTGATAGATGAAGGATGTTTTCAACCAAGATCAATAAAACTAACATTGAATACTCAATTGCATAGAATTCCCTACTTATCGAGATGCCAACATTATTTGCACAAGTAGAAGTTCCCTTTTTGGCATTGGTGTAACACCCCGCCTAATTAAATACCGGTTGATCAGTCCCATACTCAATTAAACCAACATATACAGTTGGTTCATTCTTAGCATCACTGTCGAAAATATTTTCCTATCACCTAATACTCAATTAAGCTGGTGTTAAAAACTTTTCAATTTTAATTTAATAAAATTTTATTTTACCATTTCGAATAATTCCACACATACCATTCCACAACAACAATAAACTGAATAGATGTCACAATATAATTTAAATGCAACTGGAAAAAACTTTTCCAGTAAATATATCTCAATACATAAATCCCAATAATAGTAAACGTAACACAACGACACGAGTATAAAATCCTGACTCAGATAGAAGAGAAATATCTAAAATCCTCTTGGGCGACATGACCTAAGTGAAAGATCACTAAAGAGTATCAATCAAATAAATGAAGGAGTATAAGCAATACTCCATAGCTCTATAGCTCGTCAACCATCATAATCCTCAATGACTGGTGTCCCTGCGTCTCGACACCTGATATAGAAGATACAAGCGAGAAAAAATAATATGCAAGGAAATGGGTCAGAGCTCGATGGTAGAATAGTTTTGAAAACAGCAAGTGAATAATTACAATATTTATCACTTATAATATACATGTTAGATTATAGAACTCTCTCTTGAGATTCTCACCTCTCATCTAGAGTGCACACCTAACGTACCTCTAAGCCATCTTAGTTATAGTTTCCACACTAACTAGATTAACCACATGTGTCCATTCTTTATAGCCCAAATTATTCCCACGCATTAATCCTATAATACATATAATGATGTTATATATATATATATATATATATATATATATATTATACTGCACCCCGAGACACAACTGCGGTGCTGCATTACTCTGCTATCTTGTCCCAATACATCTCGTCATTGTATAGGGAACTATAGGTTCGGTAAAGATCCCTCGAACCACAAATATCAAATCACAAATAATGGAGGCGAACATAGTCCTGAGCTTTTGGGCTATGCACATACCTACGCACCCAAATGATCGTTCTATACCATTGTTGTCACTAATGGTAATCAACCTAAGTCCTATATTCTCGAGCGACAAGTCGAAGGTCCCATATATTCATCAGGATAAGACTTCCCTCACGCGTATACCTCCCGTCGATAGCAAGTAAGCTAGGTATGTCATACATACAAATTATCAAACAATAGGCATTATCATCTACCTATATAAAATTAGGTACTTATTCGACCTATGAACAATTTTAAGAATTTATTCAATCCCCAAGTACCCTTCGTATTTTTTGAATACTACCCGTACTTGTAATCATGATTATCATCATATTTTTTTTGTAGTTATCACTCACATAATATTTTATCCGACCAAAGTACCCGTAAATATATCATCGATATTATCCTTACTTGATATAACGATTATTCTCCTCTAAATCGTAATATAATTATGTAGATATCTCTCACAAAAATTTAATCCTCAAATCCAAATAATTTTCCAACATTAACCCAAGTCCCTCTCTCCTTATTAATGTACCAAAATTAATAAATTCTCACCATGGGCCAAATTACCATTTTCCATTTTTTTATAAAGGTACATTTTGCCAGAAATATAAAATTATAATTTTGAGCCTTTTCTTCTTCGATTTTGAAAAAACTTAAAACTGAAAATTTGTGCAGAACGTGATTTTACACAAAAACTCGCGTGCACACTGTCAATTTTCTCTTAAAACAGTCCTAAAATTATCGTACAATGTTCGTCCCTTTCAACAATTTTTTTCATGCGTTTTATCCATTTTCTTTCTCATCAAAACCAACACAAATCAATCAAAAGCTTCTCCTAATTAATCTCAATTGATATAGCAAGATATATGACCAGTTTCTAATAATCAAACAATCTAAAATCATCAAATAGTTTGGATTAAATCATATTATTCCTAAAATTCTCATAGGTTCTTATTTCTCCAAAAATCATAATAACTCAGACTTCTTCTATCATTTGAAACCCAAAATTTGTGGATTAAATCATTTTAACAAAAAGAGATTTATTCTATCTAATTTTCATATCAAGAACAAATTCCAAAAACTCTATAGTTCATCTTTAAATCATGTAAGTTCATGCTTTTTACTTAACCTATCTAACATGAATATTGTAAGCAATAAAATAAAGCACGAATTACACTTGCCTTAATTATGTAGGTCTGAATCTTTGGTGATGATGGTGTAGAATACTTTTCTCATTTTTCGGTGACTTTCGATAGTGGTGCTGGTGGTAGAAGGTAGCTCGTCCCCTTTGGCTTGCCCCAAAAGTCTCTCCTCCCTCCTAAGTAACCTCTTCCCCTCCCAAGAAACTCATCACTTTCTCTCACACTAAAACCTCTCAAGTATTTTGTGATAAAATGAAATGAATCTACGTTTCTCTAATCCATCACCTTTATAATAAGACAAATCACGAAATTACTATTCACCTTCCAAATAAAATTACCAAAATGCTCATTCGGGGTGTCATTTCATCTCCAAAGTGACCCGAGACCCAAATCCAACATTCGAATAGACTTTTTTGACCATTTCGACCCTTCCAGATGTAACGGCGCACTCCAAACGACCATAAGGTTTATATAAAATAATATTTCATTTTTATTTATTTAAATTAGTCCCCACACGTCCCGACTTAAGTTTCATAATTACCGTTTTAGTAATTCACAACAATATAAATAACATCATATTCATATATTACTTAAATATCACTAAGTAATATTTATAATCATATATTTCAATATCCAAAAATAATATAAAATTCGGATTAATACCAATTAATTAATTTAAAATTAATTCTAATTAATCCCATGAACTTTTAATTTAACTCATTTTAAAAGTCATTAAAATCACGGGGGTATTACAATTGGCAGGCTAAAGTGGACATTATACCTTCAAATTGAAATACATATAATGATTGTTTTCTAATTGTTCCCAGTAGCTCAAAAGTGTGACAATTCAAATGTTACTTCATATTTCTTATAATCCCCGACAATTTAGCACTTGAAGAACACAAAATAAGATAACTCATTTTAAAAACAACACTAACGATAGCATTCTTATAAAATCTCTTAAGAATAATTATTATATTATATAATTTTTTAATTTTATTTTTGAAATGAAAATTGTGAATAAAACAAAAGCTAAAAGTAAAACTCAAGACCAACTTTATCTTAGTATTATTTAGAAAGTTATATAGTATTGTTGAGCTGTAGGTTCATGGATATGCAATATTTGTATGAAAGTGAGAATGTGAGAAAATTCATCAAGAACAAAAATGCAAAATTTGTAAACGAGCTCTGGATGCTCAAAATCCTTAACGGATAACTTTTCTCAACCAATGATCAACATTACAATTTTACAATTTGTAATGTTTATTTAAACAAATAACAACTTATGCTAATTCAATCTCGCAAATGTTGTCGCCACAACAATGTATCGTGGGTAAGGGGACAAATTGGCAATCATTGAATCACACCATCCATAATAATTAGTGCTATTAAATAAATTCAATGAATTTGATAGATGAATGAAGAGTGCGACAATGTGATAATTGATTTAAATTAAATTTGCAAGTTTCCAAGAACCCTTATTTAATTAGAGTCTACTTTTAAATTAAACAAATACAACCGTTAAACATGCATTTAAATCAACCCATCAAATATAAAGCACGTGGCACGGTAAATATGCTGAGACACAGATTTCAGAAAAAAAACCTTTCGGGTAAAACCTTTATTTCACTATGAATATATAAATCGCAACTTACAATTACATAGAGAAATCTGTAATGGATCAACACGCAGTCTTGAACTCAGCAAGAGAATACACGCAGCACCCTCCAAGGACTCGTAGCCCAAACAACAAAGAAAGAACCGCAACTTTCCTTAATGACACGCAACCATAAAACTTTGTAGAGACTCCCTCAGCAATGACACGTAGCCCTCGGTTGCAAAGATCTCCCCACAAAGGTTGAACAATAGCAAAGCTTGTGTTTTAGGGTTAAAAAAGATTCACAAAAGTAATTGACATTTTTGTGTGTGAATCAAAAAGATGTTTGGCACATAACAAAAATGAAGTCTTCTTGTGTTTGAACTCTTAAAAAAGTTTTCTCAGAGACTTGAAAAAAATACATCAACGAAATAGGAATATATATAGAAAATAAGAGTCGGTGGAAAAACATTACACGGAACTGTTCGAATTTATCCCAGGCGGACCGGTCCGGCTAGGAGGCGGATCGATCCGACCTCGGATCGGTTCTTTTTTAAAATATGCTTATTCGATTCGCAATCGGTCCGTGGTATACCGGAGCAAAGCGAATCGGTCCAGTAGGTAGGCGGACCGGTCCGGGGGCGGATCGGTTCTTTTAAAATAGGGGCGAACCGGTACGGTTATCCAGAAAAATTAAAATCCTTTTAAAAGCCTCATTTTGTTTGAAAAAACTTACTTCTTATTTTTATAAATAACATTTCATAAAAATTTCTCAATACTAAGTATGAAACATTAAGGGACTTAGAAACAAAACTTTACCAAGTTCATTCTCGCAGAGGTTATGATGTTGAAGACGCTTTGATATTCGGATTCGTTGATGTAGATGTGATCTTGAATTTCTTCAACGGTGTAACGGCGTACGACATACAAATTGACGATGGACAAAAATGTCCTTACAATGAAGGATGTTTTCAACCAAAATCAATAAAACTAACATTGACTACTCAATTGCATAGAATTCCCTACTTACCGAGACACCAACATTATTTGCCCAAGTAGAAGTTCCCTTCTTGGCATTGGCAGACTAAAGTGGACACTATACCTTCAAAATGAAATACATATAATGAGTATTTTATAATTGTTCCTAGTAGCTCAAAAGTATGACAATTCAAATGTTACTTAATATTTCTTATAACCCCTCACATTTAGCAGTTGAAGAACACAAAATAAGATAACTCATTTAAAAACAACACTAACAATGACTTTCTTATAAAATCTCTTAAGAATAATTATTATAATATATAATTTTTAATTTTGTCTTTCAAATTCAAAATTGTGAATGAAACAATAGCTAAAAGTAAAACTCCAAACCAACGTTATCTTAGTATTATTTATAAAGTTATATAGTATTGTTGAGCCCTTGACTTCAAAAGTTTAGGTATTCATTTTCCATTAGTTAATTCCTAAACAAACAAATGTCCATACACCTTCCCATGTCAAAAGCTTATGTTTATAACAAATAATAATGATACTAGTTATAATCATGATTAGGGTTGTGTTTCGGTCGGATGGGATTGGAAAATGCCTCTTCGGAAAAAAATTCAATTTTTTCTGAAATAAAAAAACTATTCCGATTTCTGATCCAATTTTTTTAAAAATTAAAAAAATCCCGAATTCGGAAAAATCGAAAAATCGACAAAAATCGAAAATTCACAAAATATATTAAAAATCCAGAAACTTCGAAAATTCCAAAATTTCAAAAAAATAAATTATGGATTTTCGATTACTCGAAATTCTCATTTAAAAAAATAAAGAAAATGGCTTAACCGAACATGTAAATACATGAGGATTTGACAAATTTTTTTCACTTGTGTAGAAGTTAAGAGGATACTCTCCTTTTATAGAACATATTTTGGAGCCCTCTCCCAACCAACGCGGGATATGGGAAACTTTCAAAAAAAATTGAAAAGAAATCGGAAATCCAAAATCGGAAAATAATTTCGAAAAATTGTATCGGAATAGTTTTTTTGGAAAAATCGGATTGGAAAAATCAGAAAATCGGAAATTCAGAATTATTTCCGATCCGATTTTTATCGAAAAAATCGAAAAATCGAAAATAGGAAAAATAGAAAAGCTCGAAAAAATAACACAACCCTATGCACAACAATATATTCACGTCAATATTGAATTAGGAATTTTGACTTTTATATTAAAAAGACAAGTTACTTATGTAGTGCTAATAAAATTAGATAACCAAGCGTCTTGGCACATTGGTATAACGCTGTCACTAGAAAACTGTTTGGGGGTGGATTGAGTTTGGTCCCCAATTAACGAGAATTAATCGAGATGCGCGTAAGCTGCCGGGACACGTCGTAGTATGAAAAGTATCTTATAAAAAAAAATAAAATTAGACCGAAAATTGCAGAAGTCTTGTCCAACTTTATTTCCCTCCAAGGGAAGTCTTGTGGAAAATGGGAAGAGAGAGAGGGAGACATATACGGAGGACGTGTAAATTTAGAAATGCACCAAATGACCAAAGGCCCCGCTGAAAATGGGGGTGCGTTTTCAGTTTGCTTGACCATCGGGTTTCCCTTCCGGAGGGGGACGCAACTCAACACACCCAAACTCTTCCTCTTTTTCCCTTCCCTTCACCATCCCCCAAATTCATAATTTATTCTCTCTAATTATACAAGTACGTCTCCTACCTACATTTCTGATCCACCTATATAGATCCCTACTTTTATTTTCAATACATGATCGGATTATTTGAATCTGATGCAGGTTATTTTCGTAATTGTTATTGATCTCTCCTGCGAATGCAATTCCGAATCAGAGGATGACTACTCGAAACACCGACTCTTGTCAGGTACATTGATGATCCAAATAATGTGTTGGAAAAAAATGCTTGTATTATAATTATGATTTTGTTTTAGGGAGACGGTGGTAAACCACCGCCACCACCACCACCTCAACATGAGACGCCTGGTCCAACTGATCAACAGCGTTCTCGCGGTGGCAATAAGGTAATTATCGTTTCCAATCTCAATTCACATTGTCATTGTTATGCTTAATTGTACAGATTATTGAATTGTGTGTTTTACTGAATAGGAGCATAGTACGTCAAACATTACAAAAAGCTTACGCCTATTTATGTCTTGATAAGTTTTTTTGACAAGAAAAGGCTTTGTGCTGTACTTTTTCTTTTTAAAAATGAGTTGACCTACTTCTAAATGAATGAGATTCATTGTTTCTATTTATTTATTTTGTTTACGTAAGAAACAAACCTAACCACGTAAGTGTACCATATTTTGGAACTGTGTGCACCAATACGCGCATAGTTAGGGTATTAGCATTTTCTGATAACTATGGTGTAGTAATTTGATCATTAGCTATAGTGGCGGACCCAAGATTTTTTTATCAAGGGTGCGGAAGTTCCGAGTGGTGGTGGGAGCTCTCAAGATGATTTTTTTAGGTCTGTTTTGACACTTGTGCAAAATTTTAGCCAAGTGATGACAAATACCTCTTCAAGTTGTATTATAAACAAGGAGCATATATCAAGTTGCTCCTCGAACATTTTTTAAGACACGTTTAGTTCAAGCCTTTTTATTTTGTTTCAAAAAGTCTCTCACCACATAAAAACACTAAGAAAAAGAGCTCCGGTGAGGGTCGCCGGAGCTCCGACAGGGGGGGGGGGGGGGAAGAGGGGTCTGGGGTGCTAAAAATAAGAGAATATTGATTAAATGAGTGAGCGAGAGACTTTTTGGAACAAATTAAAAAGGCTTGGACTAAATGTGTATAAAAAAATTTTTGGGGGACTTTTTCGTAATTGATCCTATAAACAATTACTCACTCAAGTTATATTTTATTAGTAAAATTTCACTAAATTAATTAATAAAAAATATCATTAAAACAAAACACACAAATTTCTAATAATTATACAATTTAACAAGTTACTCAATAATTGCTAATCTAAAAGTTTATTAAAAATCACTGTTTCATCCCTGATATTTCGTAAAAAAATTCAGCAAATCAAATGATAGAAGTATTAAAACAAATATTCAGCCCGGATATTTCAACAATAAAAAAAATACAAAACAGATTTGACATTTCAGCCCTCAATAATCAATATATTGATCTATAAGTAATAACCTTGTAAAATCCAATTCTATGACATTTCAAAAAGTACAAATCTTGAAATAAAAATTCAGCAATTTAAGGCATGGAATGGGGTTCCAAACGCACAAAAACACCCTGAGTAGCATTAACTAGGGTCGGGGGAATCTCATTGAAGTCAATTTTCTCAAAGAAGCTCCTTCACTGTAATCAACCAATGCATCAAACATTTCCCAGCCAAATAACCTCCGGTAACAAAATGAAACCCGAAGATCAAACAAACTCTACTAAAAATAAAAAAAAATTATTTTATTGTCAAAATCGAACAACGCCCATTAAATAAATATAAAAATCAAACTGTAGAGATAGAACAACTTACATTCTTGTCACAACCAAGAATGAAGATATTCCCATCATACCACTATGCAGCCATAACAGTCTCAATACCAAGGTTCTAAAAAACGCGAGGCGTGATCAAGGCGTGGAGGCCAAGCCTTAAGCCTTAGAAACCTAGGCGGGCCTTGGCGTAAAAAGGCGTGAAAAGGCGTTTAGGCATTTTTTAATATATTTTAATATTTTTTGACTATGACAAGGCTATTTAAAATACTAAATTGGTACATACCTTAAAAATATGTCTAAATATTTGTAAATTAAAATACTATTTTTTAAAATACAAAAAAAAAAATAAAAAAATTGCTTCTTTTCACGCCTTACTTCTAAAAAACTCGCGTTTTTTCACGCCTTACCCCCAAAAAATGCGCGTTTTTTCACGCCTTTCCCCAAAAAACGTTGACCATCGTTGACCACGCCTTGATCCACGCCTAGAGCCAAAACTTGGCGTATTTAAAAAGCCTCGCGCCTAGGCGCGCCTTGGCGCGCTTTTTAGAACACTGCTCAATACTATCCGCAATCAAATCCCTTGACTGCAGCCATAACAGACTCCTTAAGAATGGAGTCGGGTTGGGGTAGAGGGGAGGAGCAGAGGGGGAGGTTGGATGGATGGGTTGCCGCCTGAGGTAGAGGGAGAGGGGAGAGATGAGGGGAGAGAGATGGTTGTGCTGAGTTGAGAGAGATGGGAGCTTGGGTTGTTATTGTTAGGGGTTTTTCTTAAAATATGCAAGCACGTGTTTTTTTAGTAGTAATTACATTTTGCCCCTTGAGGGTTTAAAACAGCAAAAACCCAATAACTTTCACTTCAGAAAATTACACTTGGGTCCATTTTTTTTTCTTTTTTAGCATATATGTCGTAAAAAATCCCCAAAACCCAGGCAGGGCGGCCGCCCACCCTCGGGACACTGTAGGTCCGCTCCTCTCCTTATTAGCTACCAATTTTGTTGGGACATTGTAATAATATGAACTCTTGCATAATGTAAGGATAGCTAATTTTTGATCTCTTTGGGACATACGCTCAACAATGTGCAATCATAATTACAAAGATAGTGAATTTTATAACCTACAAAAATCTGTTAATGCCATCCTGGAAACGGAATGGCCCCTCTTCTATCTTTGAAAGTGTCAAGAGATACTACTGATGAATGACTGCTCTGACTCAACCGACGACTTTAATTTAAATGGAATGGCACATCCTTACAACTTTGGAAGTTTCAATAGATATTTACTAATGAGAATGGTTTGCTTTGAATCAACCAGTGCATTTCATTTTTAGTCAAAAGATTGTTATTCTGCTCTCTTACCTATTCAATTGCTAGAAGTAAGTTTCATCATCTTGGAGATATCAAGAGAAAAAAGGGTTTTTCTTATCCTGTCCAGTAGAGAAAAAGCAGGGAACACACATTTGCTCGAGACAATAATAAAGAATTTAATACCTCATTTACAGTTTGATTGGACATTATAATTATTGGAATTCATGCATTATAGAAGGTTTGCTTTGTGATATGTTCGGGATATGTCATATACTCTCAGTGCATGTATTCAAATTCACAAAATGCTCAGTCATTCACGTGTAGTGACAGGTTATAACTTTTTTATTCTTATCTTTGTAATGTTTAATAATATCTGTTTATTGTCTTAATTTTGTAGTAAAAGTGATAAAGCTTATGTGGTCTAACATTCACAGTACTTTGCAGGTTTACAAGAGCGGGGCCCTATTTTTATCATCAAGAGGTTTGTTTCCACTGCTCTTTAAAAGTCCCCCCTCCCTTTTAGCTTATTAGTTTTCTGCTGGCTTCCCATCCCTACTCTTTCTTAAGCACACATGTTGTAAATCTAAAGCATTAATATCTCTATTATTGTCACGAGAAGTTTTATAACTACAATAGCATTATTTTTTCTGTGTGAAATATTTCTTTTCCTTTTATTTATGACTCAAATAGCAATTGCACAAAATATTTTTTCGTGTAATATTTCTATTCCTTGTCTTAGTGTTAATAATCTTTTATGCATACATGGGACTTCAAAGAACTGTTAGTTATATTAAAATTGTAGGGTTTTCATGTATTGTTATGAATGTTCATGTGTAAATCAATGTTAGATTCTCGGTAACATAAACTTCAAAGCATACTCGGTGTTGTGTAAAAAAAATGAAAATTCCTAGGCAACCATTAGCCGCCTAGCATTTTTTAAAACATTGAGCCATACAATAGGTTGGGGGTAGGTGTCCACTTATATGCACAAAAGAACCCTCTATGCTCCAAAAAGTGAAAACACAAAAGAAAACAAGCACTGTCATCTTATACAATAATTCCAGCTCAATGATAGAAAAGAAATGGAAACTTCCGTGAATTGGAGACAAAAAAGGCCAGATTGCAGCTGGAAATTTGATTCTCCCCTCAAAAGACCCCTTGTCAGCCCTCCTCCTCCTCCTCCTCCTCCTTTCCTTAAGGTCTCTCTAAGAGAGATCGAACTACCCTGAATTTCTCCATTACCTTCTTCTAAATAAAAGAGGCCATCTCACAAGGAAAATGTGATCGAAGTCTTTACTTGAATTGAAACATTACGAATATCAATTGGGAGAGAGCTCCAGTTGGCATTCATTTTTTACCTTTCCATGGGTCACTTATCAAAAACGCGTGTTATTAAGAGGGGATGCTGGTAGTTCATATAAATTAAATGGTGCAAATAGGGATTAAGGAGATAATAAAAGAAGGTAATTGAAATATGATCCTCCCCCCACCCCCCATCCCCCACCCAAAGAAAAAAAAAATATATAAAAAAAGATCCATCTCAACCTCCAATAGTATACTCTTAACCAGTTGAGAAAGAGACAAGTTGCTCAATATTGGTTTCATTAAGGTTTCTCGTGAATGGAAGGTTCCAAATAATTTGACTGTGATTTGGAGATGCCACTGGATAAACTGAATGATTTATTTATTTAATAAGGGAGAGTCTACAAAGCTTTGTGTAATGAAGTTGAAATGATGACTCTCTCCTCTGATTAGCCTCCCAAACTCCGATGATCCTCTCAAAATCTAATATTCACTTGATTTGTCACCTCAAAGGTGACACATGAAAAACATGAATGCCATTCTAATAAAACCCCAATCCCCTTTTAATGTGGGTATCACATTTTCTCCAGATGATGATACCATAGTAGGTTAGTTTGCTGTAGGAGAGAAGGTATGTAATGAATTATTGTTGATTCTGTTGGTGAATAGGTAATGTAACTTTATTACACATTTTAAAGCACATTTGACTGTAAATATAAGGCGACTACTCAAATAATAAGTCTTAAATATTAATATCAATAATTTTAGTCATATCTGGATTTTTTGTACTTTTCTTAATATTCTCTTCTCCATTTAGAATCTTTAGATGCTCCGTTTTCTCTCGAATGTTAAAGTGAAAACTACAGATATTTGGCGGAAAATAAGAATGTGTAGTTTAGGATAATCTTCCAAGACACGTAGGGGAAGTGTTATACTACCCATCTACTCTTATGTTTATCACACATATTCTTGTGTGAATTTCCCTTTTATAAAATAATTTCTTTTTGATGGATAATAAGAGAATTTTCGTCATGAGGTGTACGTGGAGCATTAGTATTTTAAAGAGCATATTGTCTGCGGTTTTGATGATTATGGCAACATGTATTTCTTTGACGTTGCGATGCTTATGGCGTCGTCTAAACTTATTATCTTGCACTTCTTATGTAGGAATTGGCTGGACATCTTGGAAGAAAAGATGGTTTATTTTAACACGTACCTCATTGGTCTTCTTTAGAAATGATCCAGTAAGTGTGCAATAATTGCGCATAACTTGTTTTAGTTAATTATTCTTAATTTTAATTTTAATTTTAATTTTCAGTCTTTTATTTTGAATTAGTAGCTTATGTAATAAAATGTATACTTTTCAATTCCTTCTCTCACGATTGGTTGTTTGAAGGTCCTAGGAGGTACTATTTGATGCCTTCCTTTTCTGGTCAGAAGGTTATGTCCTACTCGTTCCACTTGTCAAAAACATTAACTAAAAAGGAGAAAAAAGACGTAGGGCCTAGAGAATCACGTTTTAGGGCACATCAGTCAAAGAGACATTGGACCTGGGGAAATCCCCCTTGTGTTCACTCTTGATGATGGTAGTGAGATATCGATGGTAGGATGATAATTTACTGGTGGGTTTGGGACAAAATAATGAGTTTAACTTTTACACATTTGCGTTTCCTTATAAGACGGATAGGGGTTTCTCTGGGGCAGAAGAAGGACTGAGAAGATAAGCACAATTAGTACCCGTATGTGCGAAAGAAAGCACTAGTATGGATACAAATGTTAGATATTGTTAGAAAGGTACCGAGCTATATTAAATGTCTTGAAAGCTAGATAG
Organism: Sambucus nigra; assembly: GCA_949130495.1. Taxonomy (NCBI): domain Eukaryota; kingdom Viridiplantae; phylum Streptophyta; class Magnoliopsida; order Dipsacales; family Adoxaceae; genus Sambucus; species Sambucus nigra. The sequence goes on along the minus strand of OX422211.1, from coordinate 221,599,460 downwards.
GATAGGATAAGTGAGCTATATCAAATGCCCTGAATTCTCAAGGACACTTAAGAACACGCAGTGATTTCCATTGAATGAGAGAACTTTAATGCAAGGGAATGCCAAAATTTCTGACAAGTTAAACAGATCCTCAGGCTTCTCTATATATGTTATTGGGTATCAAGTGTTCTTCACTTAGTAAGGAAGAGTAATGAGGAGAGACCTCTTTTGGCATTGTCAATCCAAGAGGGGTGGCTGATACCATGTTTTGGAGGCCAAAATGACAACCTGGTGATGGGGGTCAACCACCTAGTCACTTATATGACAGGTCTAGGCTAAATGTAATCGTGTCCTAGGTATAAGTACCATGTCTGACGTGACTTTGGCAGGAAGGAAATATTATCTTGTTACCATTGAAAGATTCCTCTGAAGTAACTCGTTTACTTGAGGAACGGGGATTTGGTTTAAGAATCTTAGTAGTGTCTCTCTTATACTTAGAGAGCATTGCTCCTGTGCGGGCTTCCCGCATAGGAGATTTCCGGACAAGACTTTTTTCTTTATTTCTTTTTTTATGCAGCAGTTATCTTTCTTTTTTGTGTTTTGTTCGGTATTTGCTCCTACAAATAGGGCAGTGGGTCAGTTAACTTGGTATTATCCCTACAGTATAGGAGAAGAGAGAGAGAGTGGACAGAGATGCATCCTATGTAGTCTGGATGAAAGGAAGGGACTAAGAGTGTGGATATCTCCTGTGCGTATGTCCCACGCAGGAGCAATATCGGCCAAGACTTGTCTAACATTTCCTTACTCCAACCTCCAAGCCAATATTGTCAAGGAGCCTAATGGGTTGGTCGGTAGAACCTTGAATCACTCGAGCCCTTTGTTACTTGAGCAAGCATGGCTGGGGCCAAGTACCCTCTAGGTATGAGTGCATGTTGCTTCCCTCTATTACATTGCTCGTGAGGGGAATCATTTGTTTGCTTGAAAATTTGGCATTTTCATGGGAATGCTCCCCTTCTGGCATCTTTGGGGGGAGGGTTCCTCCTAGCATCTCCAGAGTTGGGCTTTCCCTTGGCATCTACAAGGAATTCCTCATAACATCTCTAGGAGAGGGGGTGGGAGGTGGGGAGGGTTAGTACGCGATCCTTGGGGGGTTTCTCGGGGCATATCTAGAAGGGATTTCTCCAGGGAGTATCATAGTACAGTACAGTTTGATAATTCCATTGTATAAATTGTACATCAAATACTTTAAATGAAGTGTTTCGTGAACAATGATACCTATCAACTCTAACATAAAAAGATAATCTATAGGAACAATATTATTATAATTTGATTTTAGTTGAAAAATATCCCCAAATAGTGTTTCTTCACTTCAAACATTCAGACCTAGTATAACCTAGTACGAATAGATTTTAGTTATATTAGAAAGGCCTTGGAAAGCAGTGTTTGTTTTGAGTTGTTTCCCCTTTGAAATAACAGTACTATCTCTAGCAGATATTTTTTGTTTTTTTAAATTAATGTTCTCTCTCGTGTGTATGTGCCCATTGCATTATTGACATGTTGAAGGTTTCATCTATGGTGGCTTTCTTTTCAGAGTGCTATTCCTCAAAAGGGGAGCGAGGTGAATTTGACCCTTGGTGGTATTGACCTCAACAGTTCAGGCAGGTTGGCTTTTCTTAATTTTAATAAATATATATATATATATATATATATATATATATATATAGAGAGAGAGAGAGAGAGAGAGAGGTTCTCATGCATACTCTGGTTTGCATACCGCTGGCGCGTACCATTTGTGATAAAATAGTAAAAAAAATATTTTTGAGCTAATTTTTTTTTATGGTTTTTAAACATTTCAGTAGGACCATAAAAAAAAATTCAGCTCAAAATGTTTTTTTTTGCTATTTTAAAAAAATCGGTCAAATTTTGTAGATTTTAACAACTTATAAACTAAAAAACAACTTAAAACTGACAAAGTTTGACCGATTTTTTTAAAATAGCAAAACAATTCATTTTGAGTTGATTTTTTTTTCATGATCCTACTGAAATGTTTAAAAACCATAAAAAAAAAGCAGCCCAAAATTATTTTTTTTACTATTTTAAAAAAATGGTCCGCACCTAGGGTATGCAAACTCGTATGCATGAGATCCTTTCTGTGTGTGTGTATATATATATATATATATTTATTTATTTATCATATTGGATCTATGCATATAGGTATTATCTTGATGATTATCGTTTTTATGACTATTTTAGCGTGGTTGTCAAAGCGGATAAGAAACTCTTGACTGTCCTCTTTCCCGATGGCCGTGATGGGCGAGCTTTTACACTTAAGGTGCTGTCTTGACGCTGCATTTACTTGAAAAAATGTTTTTAGTTAACTGTATCTAGACTTCATGCCTTCATTTTTCTTCATATTTGAAAATGTCCTAATTTGTTTTTGATGTGAATGCAACAGAATAATAAAAAAACGCACAATTTAGGCTTCACCTCTCAACACTCAATTAATTCATCATATCAATAATTTGATTACAATGGGGAGGCCAAGGCTTTATCTATAGATAATCCTAAACTTGGGGACAAGTCTCCCAATAAAACTAGAGAACTAAATGACGTAAAATACACGCCAATGGCGAAAAGAAACAAACCCTAACTTTTAGAGAGAGATTCAAAAGATGTCTAATTCTCAAGAATGGAAAGTAAGTACAAATGAGATTACATGGGGTATTTATATGGGAGGGATTACTTGCGAATTAAGTAATTGGCTAAAATGACCAACTAAAAATAAAAGAATGCCTAATTAGTCCCAAACATGTTTGGAAGCTAATTAAGGAGAGAAAATGCCTAAAAGGAATTGTAAATAGAAAATAAAATGAAAAATAAAAGGAAAATAACAATGGATTCCCATCACTCTCCCCGGCTTCGAAAATTTCGTCCTCGAGCTTGCAGAATTGGAGAATCGTGTGAGAAATTCGCAAAATGTGCTTGCAAAGAGAAGCAAAGACTTGTGAGGCCAAAATATTTTCTGAAAATTTGAGGAAGAGGTCATCCTTCAATTCTTGCTTTAAGATTCGTCAATGTTTAAAAAGGCGTTTGAGGCTTGCGCCTCGAAGCTAGGCGGGTAAAAAATGCCTCGAGGCTTAAGCCTCAGGGTTGAATTTGAGGCTTACGCCTCAATGCACATCGCACCTTTTTGCTGAGGCGCAAAACAAAAAAAAAACTCCTTTTCTTCTTCCATCATGAAGTCTATTTTTTCAAAGGTTAAAGTTCATCATTTTCCTATAATTGCACTTAACTTAAAAAAAATGTTGTTTTAATCTACTACCTCTTATTCTTTTTTTGTTTTAAAATTGCACTTAACTTGTACTTTTTACTATTGCAACTTGATTTTTTTTTAAAAAAAATAACCAATATGTGAATGAAACTTAAAAACCTGATTTTGTCAATTTGATTTTGCATTGATTAATTTATTGTCATATTAAAAAAATAACAATATGTAAAAGTCATCTCGGGGGGAACAAAAAAATGTTCAACTATGTGAGAAAGTCCTCAAAGATGTTTTTATTTTTATTTTTTATATTTCTTTGTTACTTTATTTTTTATGGTTTTCTTAGTTTTTTTTATAATATAATTTTGCTTTTTTTTTTTTTGGTGAGGCTTACGCCTCTCCTCGCCGAAGCCAAAACACCTCGCCTCGCCTCTCGCCTTTTTAAACATTGAGATTCGTCATCTTCCACTTCCCTCTCATGTCAACCAAACAAAAATAGCGTCCACCCTGGTCAAAAACCAAATTTGGGTTGTCAAACCCTAGTTCATGAATTTGTTGGAGGGGGTTCCATCTTCTTGATTAGGGTTTTCAAGTAAATCAACCCTTATATTGGTATTGGACAGTTGGGGATCTCCCCCGGCCAGTGAAGACTGAAAATTCGAGTGGGTTGATGGCCGATTACGGGCTGTAGTAGGCTTGACTGGTTCGGATTGGCAGTGGCGTTCGAGGTTGTCTTGGTTTTCTTGAAAACCTGATGGACCATCCACTTGGCAGATTGGCAGAGTTTTTTGGTTGAAGAAGGGCTTTATTTGTTCAATGCAATGACGGGTTTCTTGGCAGGACAGAATAGCAGAGTTTCTTGGCAGGCCACTGGAGGCAGCAGATAACCCCAGGGCTGTGTTATGGGGCAGAATGTAAGTAAAGTAGCTGCCGGTGTGGAAGGTTTGGGCAGGTTGGCGGGACTTGCAGGTTCACTAGGGCCACTTTTTTTAATTTGCGTTGCTCTTTTGCTGCCCTATTTTGACCAAACAGTTCTGGGGCCGAATTAGATGTTCTTGGCTGCCAAGGGTCTCTGATCGGGTTAGGTTTGTTCTTCTTGATGTTGACATTTTCATTTTTGGGCTGTCATTTAGAGATTAGGGTTAGGATTTTGGTTTTGCAACATAGAAAGTTGTTGCATTAGGGTTTCAAAATTTTCTTGTTGTCGTGCAAATTTCTCCATTTGTCATTTCAGTTCTTGGTAGTTATTTTCAATTTTTGAATCTCTTCAACTTGAGGTTTGGATTTCTTCGGAGCCATCAAGAAAGTAGCGTATGATTTTTTTGATACACTACACACACCGATACAAACTAACATACGAACCCCAATGTTTGGAGCGACACCCGCTCTGATACCAATTTGACGTAAACTACACGTCAATGGCTAAAGAAAACAAACCCTAACTTTTAGAGAGAGACTCAAAAGATGTCTTATATTCAAGAATGAAAAGTAAGTACCAATGAGAATACGAAAAGTATTTATATGGGCTAAATTACTTGCTAGTCAAGTAATTAGCTAAAATGACTAAAAGGACCAACTAAAAATAAAAGAATGCCTAATTAGTCCCAAACTTGCTTGGAGGCTAATTAATGATAGAAAATGCCTAAAAAGAATTAAAAATAGAAAATGGAAAATAAAATGAAAAATAAAAGGAAAATAATAACGGATTCCCATCACTAAATAACCTAATTAAAATAGGTAACTAATACCTAATAATTATCTCTAATTAATAATACCAATAATAATCTAGCTAATAACTAATTAATACTAAAATAATAATAATAAAATAAACATGTGCTGAAAAAATAAATGGTCTCTCGTGGGGCTATCCCACATTCATGTCACTCTCCCCTTCTTGAAAAGCTCGTCCCGAGCGCTATAGTCTTGACCGTTGAAGATGCCAGACAAGCAGTGCCTCTCTCCTTCTTCGAAAAGCTGAACCACGAACCATAGATGATATCTGTAAGAGTCCATGCCACATCAACAAGTACTTTGAATATTTTAAACCTTTTTTATCTTTTATTGGGAGTGAAAGAATTTTACTGAAAATATTGGGGCCCAAATAAAATAATTTTCAACATTTTGAATATTTTTCTCAAATTTTTTCACACCAAAAAAATCAAATTTAGGAACATTAATCTCCAACCCAAGTGGTTTGTCTCTTAAAAATGGATAAAAGTCAAGTAAAGACCACATGGGCAACCCATCTTCTTTAAAAGCCTTCAAGCCCAACTTTTCATCTAAAAACCCCTTAACACCTAATTCATTGAAAACCTTCTCAATCTCTTCCTCTTTATACACCCTAGCAATTCCTTAACTCAATCCAACCATCAATGGGGCTGCTGGAGGCCGGACGACCACCTCCGGTGGCCGAAGGCCGGAAACACTGAACGGTTGATGGTTGTGCTTGGTCGGAGGTCCGTGAGTTCGTGAGATTGGTTTGGAGCCCCGATCTGGGTGGATCTGAGTCGGTACAAGGGAGGAAGCAAGCGGGTTGTCGGATCTGTGCCGGAATGGGTTCGCCATCCTCCATCCGACGCTGATAAGGCTCGTCGGAATCTGGCGAAGGTGGGTGATTCTGGGTGGGTGAGGGGTGATTTTGGGTGGGGGGAGTGGTTTTCGGGGCAATCGGTGTGGGGTTTTAGCAGGTTGTTACCGGGAGTTTGGGTTTGGGGGCTACACACCAAAGTTGAGGTGGTGATGAATGACGAAAAATCTTTGGGACGGTTGGCATATTATCCAGTAGGAGTCGATCTTGAGGATCCGTTGACGAGGATGAACTGTTTGAGTATCGACTACACTTTTGGTGGCCAGTTTTGGAGTATTGATCGTAGCCTAGTACACGCTGTACGATAGGTTGCTCCGAGCTCTTTCCATAGCTCGTGACCTTGATACACACATGATTGACTCACACACTTGTGTGGAAAATCAGGAGCTAATGCAACTCTGATACCACTTTGATGTGAACGCAAGGGAATAATAAAAAAATGCACAATTTAGGCTTAACCTCTCGACGCTCAATTTAATTCTTCATATCAATAATCTGATTACAATATATTTACAAATAATCCTAAACTTGGGGAGCAAGTCTCCCAATTAAACTAGGAAACTAAATAACCTATTTAAAATTGGCAACTTATACCTAATAATTATTTCTAATTAATAATACTTATAATAATCTAGATAATAACTAATTAATACTAAAATACTAAAAATAAAATAAACATGTGCCAAAAAATAAATGGTCCCACGTGGGGCTATCCCACGTTCACGTCAATTTTACAAGCTGGAAAATTGTCATACCTCCAGCTTCCCAATTCATTTGCTTTTTTCTATTTCTTCTACAATAGTTACCACTTTGTGACGTTTAATTTTATTTTAAAATTTTATTTATACTTATGATTAAATGTGGGGTTGTCTTGAACATATGGTTGCCCCACTGTCACCGACATGGACCCGCTGAAATTGAATTCTTCATGAATATGCCTAGTACAACCGGCTAGACAGTAACACCTAATGATACTCTGACACCACCAATATTTTGTAGGGTATTTCACAAATAAGTCCATTAGGAAACAGTTCTTTAAAAAAAGTCCAATTACTTTAAACTATCAGGATGTGATCCATATACCTTCCTATTAGGCTTAAGGTATCTGTGATTTTGGTAAAGTCTTTGGACCACATCCGAAAGCTTCTATTCACCAAGGATTTGCATCCAAAAATTTCTACGTGGGCGCTAACTCTTGAAGGGAGTGACCAGTTATTTTGAGGATTAAGGATAAGGCTAGAGATGAGAGGGTGGTAGAGAAATATTAGGATTGGTTTTTGGTTTTTGAAATTTTTTTAGGATAGGTGGTTGGTAGAATAATTATGTTTCTTTTGTAATTTTAATTTCCACATTTATTCAGGATTTAGGTGGTTATAAATAAGTGCCATCTACATTGTAATCCTCACAAATTAATATCAATATATTCTTGATTCTAGACTTGAATGCTTTTGATTATATGCTTCTGTAATTCATGTCAATTTCATTTCACCAATGGATTTTTTGTGAAGCAAAAAATTAATTGTTCTTCACTCAATTAAGAATATTATAAGGGGCCTTTCTTTAATTTTCCATATTTTTCATTATCATCTTCATGAGCATGAGAAAACTGGCTCTATAGAAATTGTGTGACTTCAGCAGTGCTGTCATGTGCTGATTAGATTTATTGATGCAGGCTGAAACTTCAGAGGATCTATATGAGTGGAAGGAAGCACTTGAGGAAGCTTTGTCCAACGCACCGAGTGCTGCTCTTGTGATGGGGCAGAATGGAATATTCAGGAACAGCCAAACTGATGTTGCTGACGGTTCTTCAGACCACTGCAACTGTAAGCTCCTCGTGATTATGCTCTTAGTGTCAAGTGTTTAATGACTTGGCTCCTACTTTTTTCTTGTAAACATTGTCCCGGACACAAGTGTCCCTTCACTCGTGGATACATTAGCAGAAACATTTGGTAGTGAACTAGCTTGTTATTGGCATGACTGTTTCATTAGTATATGTTTGCTTTGTATTATTTATTAGAGTAATGCTACACATACCGGGACTTAGTATCGGTCCAGTACCGGTCATGCAATACATGGCTTATACCATGGTAGGACCCACACCATGGTACAAGCGATGTAATGCATAACCGGTACTGGACCCATACTAAGTACCGGTAAGCATAGCATTTTTCTATCTATTAACTGTAATTTTCTTATGACTATGACTGAATATTAAGTTTTCCCAAAACATGTGGCGCCGTGATTAGTTGTATATGCGATTTAATTGTTGTGCATGGCTTTATCATAATTCTGCTTTGGCAACAAAAACTTCCTTTAGTTGTTATTATTATTATTATCATTATCTATATCTTAAGGGGGAGGGGGGAGATAGGCAGTGATTTTTAGAACGACTATAAAATTTCTATTATGCCCTCAATTAAATAAAGTAACTACTTAGGCTTAAAAACTGCCTACTATTATATATTATCTTATTCCATGGAGAACCATCAATATATTAACTACTTAATAATCTCTCAAATCTATATCTTATTCTTTAACACCTTATACAAATTCCCTCTAATATTTAACAAGTATAGAAAAATATTAATATTTCTTTATTTTATAACTATTTTATTCTTTAAATTGCACAGGCATTGAGTTTGCTACAAATTTTAGTGATTATTATTTTATACTGGTGTAGATTTGTTTGAAAAATTTACCATGACAGATTATGAATGTGATTTCATGGACTTGAAAATGGGCCATAAGGTTTTATGTTGGTGTGGTCATTATTTACCTTATTAACTTGCTTGTTTTGTGTTGTTCTGGAATTAATTCTGTAAATAATATTACTACATTTTAATTTTTTTGTAGTGAAGGATAGACAACCAGTGAAATCCTTTGTTATTGGTCGGCCGATTTTACTTGCCTTGGAAGATATAGATGGTGCTCCATCTTTCTTGGAGAAAGCCCTTAGGTTTTTGGAAGAGTACGGTGAGATTCTCTTTCTATTGATATTAAAGAATTTTACAATGAATTTTGTGATCGATCAGTTTTCTGATGTCAAAAGGCAAGTTTTAATTATAACAATTACAATTATTATATTCGTCTTGATCAATGTTTAAAAAGGCGGGAGGCGAGGTGAGGAGTAAGCCTCACCGAAAAGGGAAAAAAAAGAGCAAAATAATATTAAAAAATACTAATAAAACCATAAAAAAATAAAATAACAAAGAAATATAAAATAAAAATGCAAAAAAAACATCTTTGAGGACTTTCTCACATAGTTTGACATTTTTTTATTCCCCCGAGATAACTTTAAAAAAAAAAGTAATTTGACAAAATCAATTTTAACATATTTGTTATTTTGCAATATGACAATAAATTATTCAATGCAAAATCAAATTGGCAAAATCATTTTTTTGGCTTCATTCACATATTGGTTATTTTATAATATGACAATAAATTAATCAATGCAACATTATTATCAAGCTAAGATTAAAAAAAACAGCAACTTTATTAAAAAAATAAATAAAACATATCAACCTAAGTTTATTAAAAAAAATAGCTACCGTTAAAAATATATTAGTGTCTTAAAATATATTCAGTTTAGTTAAAGAAGATATATTAATTTAAGTTGAAAACCCAAAAAAAACTTATAAAGTTAAGTTGGAAAAAAAGAAATAAGATAAGTTATAAAACAACCACCTTTGTTGGTTGGAATAAAAAAAAAGGGGTAGAAACTTATAATATTGAAGTTTTGCAAAAAAAAAAAAAAAAAAAAACCAGAAACCTTTAAAAAAAAAGTCATATTGAAATTAATTTATAGTATAAAATAATTTTTTTAAACAAACAGTGAATTAAACAAAGTTTTTACAAAAAAAAAAAAACTAAAAAGATTTCTAAGTAGGGTCGGAAACAAAAAAACTAAAAAAAACAAAGTTTTTTAACCAAATAAAGGTCGTATAAGTTAAAACAGTAGAAACATAGGCCGGAGTTCTTACCCAACGAAGGCCAAAATAGGAGAGAGGAGAACCGAAGGCTGGAAATGAGAAACGAAGGCCGGAATTTGACTTTCGGAGCAGAGAAGGGAAGCTAGTGCATGCGGTTTTGTTTTTTCAAGCCGGAATGGAGAAAACGTTTTGTTTTTTATCCTACATTTTTTTTTAAAAGTAACTTAACCTTTTTTTGTAAAAGCCCAGAACAAGAGGCGTACGCCTCATAGCCTTGAGGTGCAATGCCTCAACCACCAAAGGCGTAAGCCTCACTTTCCAGGCTTGAGGTTTAAGCGCTTTTTTTCACCGCCTCGCCTCGAGGCGTACGCCTCCTTCTCCTTTTTAAACATTGGCAAGAAGTTGATAAGAAGATTTGCACGAAAAGCCCTCCCCACCGAACACCCATTCTTCTATCACTCAATCCCCCAGTCTACACGAGAAGGAGGGTATATAATTCAAATGGTCCCTGAATTGTAGCTGTTGTTTTGGATTTTTAATTGAGCATGTTAACTAATGTTCCCTTCATTTGCGAGTAGAATATATACGGACCGAGGATGACTTGATAAAGTCATATTCCCACCTCCTCCTTTGTTTTGTAAGTGAAATCCCACAAGTATCGACTTCAATGTAGTGTGCATTTAATTAAAACAGGAAAAGAAGTTACTATGAAGTCACTATAAACCAGTGTTTTCAATTGCGCGCTTCGCGATTGCGCTTCGCGTGGGGAAAACGCGACATTGCGCATTTTTCTTCGCGCGACTCCTAAAAAGCATGCCCTTTTGGGTGACGTGGCACGCAATCGTGCGCAATTGATGTGCTAACCAGGAATATTTTTAAAGCCAGAACTGTGTCGTTTTTGTTGTGCGCTTTTGGACATTTATTTGTTTTATAATTTTCAGCCTAAAATGTTATTTATTTTATAATTTTAAGTTTAGAATGTTATTTATTTTAATCAATTTCAGTTAAAATTCATAATATTTTATAATTCTTAGTTTAAAAAGTTGCTTATTTACAAAATTCCAGCCTAAAATGTTACTTCTTTTTATAATATTCAGATTAAAATGTTATTTGTTTTTATAAACTTTAGTTTAAAATGTCAATATTTTATCATTTTCAGTTTAATATGTTACTCATTTACAAAATTTCAGCCTGTAATGTTATTTTTGAGTTAAAAGGTTTATTTGTTTTAATAAATTTCAGGTTAAATTGTTATCTTGTCATTATCAATTTAAATGTTACTTATTTACAAAGTTTCAGCTTAAAATGTTATCTGTTTTTGTAATTTTCAGTTTAAAATGTTATTATTTTTAATAAATTTAAGTTTAAAATGTTAATATTTAATGATTTTCAGTTTAAAATGTTACTTGTTTACAAATTTCAGCTTATAATGTTATTTGATTTATAATTTTGAGTCTAAAATGTTATTTATTTTTATAAATTTCAGTTAAAATGTTAGATTTTATAATTATCAGTATATGATGGAAATGGGCTCCATTTTAGAGTTTTATCGCATTTTCTTTTACTTGTTATGTCATTTTATTTTCTTTTTGTTTAGTATTTAAAGGTAGAAGTAACAAAAGGCTAGTAAGGGCATTGTTGTAATTAGAATATTAGCTTAGGGCCTAAGCTTTCTTCCCTTTAAATACCCACTTGTAAGCTTCATTTGAGGTAGACTTGAATTTTGAATAGAAGAAGAGTGTTTCTCTCTCTAAAAGTGTGTGATAGAAATTTCTAGGAGCCTTTTGACGGGTGGTTTACGTCAAATTGGTATCAGAGCAGGTATCGCTCCACATTGGTGTTTGGTGTGTTGGTGTTTTTTTAATTAAATCGTACGCTATCCTTCAATGGCTCCAAGAAAATCAAGACAACAAAAAGAGATTCAAGAACTCACCCAAAGAATGAAAGAGTTGGTGCAAGCACAACAACAAGTAACCCAAAAGTTTGATCTCCTCATCCAACTCATCTCCTCCAAAATGGAAAGCCCTAACCCTAGTATTCCCCCCCCCCCCCCCCCCCCAACCCCTCCCCCACTTCAAAACCCTAGCCCAACCCTCGCCACTGCCCTAACCCTAGCCCCTACACCTGATGTCTACCCCAACCAATGTTTAAAAAGGCGCGAGGCGAGGCGTAAGCCTCCCAAAAAAAGGAGCAAAATAATATTAAAAAAATACTAATAAAACCATAAAAAATAAAGTAACAGAGAAATGTAAAATAAAACTGCAAAAAAATATCTTTGATGACTTTCTCACATAGATAAACATTTTTTTGTTCCCTCGAAATGACTTTTTTACATATTGTTAATTTTTTAATATGACAATAAATTAATTAATGCAAATTCAAATTGACCAAATCATTTTTATAGTTTCATTCACATTGGTTATTTTATAATATGACAATAAATTAATCAATGTAAAATCAAATTGACAAAATCAGTTTTTTAAGTTTCATTCATATTGGTTATTTTTTTAAAATTTCTTTCATGTTAATATAGTATAAGTTAAGTGCAATTTTAAAACAAAAAAAGAATAAGAGTTGATTAAAGCAACATTTTTTTAAGTTAAGGGCAATTTTAGAAAAATGAAGAACTTTAACCTATAAAAAAACAGACTTCGTGATGGAAGAAGAAAAAAAGTTTTTTTTTTTTCGCGCCTCAGCAAAAAGGCGTGAGGCGCATCGGGGCGTAAGCCTCAAACATTTTTTGCCCGCCTCGCCTCGAGGCGTAAGCCTTAAACGCCTTTTTAAACATTGGTGTTGATGCACAGTACATTTTGTTAACATCAAATGGTATTCAAATTCTGTTGGCATTACATCTCACACTATAGATGATCTCAATATGCATGGATCAGGAGTAGTGGACTGGAATTTGGAAATATTCCTGTTTAACAACTCAAGGATGAAAATAGCATTGCACAATAAGGATTAATCCTTTAATTACTTCCAGTTGTAAATGTATTCACTGATTTCAGAAATCATATTTTCCTCCGAAGTTGATGCCCAAAGCGATGCAAGGAACCTGATATCTTCCCACAACTCCTACTTTTTCACTTCCTTATCCTAAAAAATCTTTAATTTCTTTCCCAAAACACTTGCCATTGCCATGCAACAGCTGATGTTATTATGCATCTCCAATGCCATTTGAATCTCTTATTTTCATCCCCTCCCCTCCCACACAAAAGAAATCACCAAAAACTCATCCCATCATTTAGGCAGCACTCCAGAAAAATTGAGTGTAAGGAAAATGTTCCAAGATGTGGTCAACCCCTCCCCCTTCTTTTTACATAAGATACACCCGTGTGGAGAAAGCTTGATACGAGGTCTTTTTCTTTCTGGAGAAGTCATAGGCATTGATTATATTTTTGGCGGTCCCAAGTAAAAACCAGCACTTTCAAGGGAACACTGACCTTCCATTTTATTTTATGAGGTTCAAAAGTGTGGATTGCTGATGATGACTCGGCTAAGATTTTAAAGTAAGATTTGCGCAAAAATAATCCCGAAGAATTCTCTACCCAAACTCTCCTATCCGGAGTCCCACGAGAGATATGAACCCTTTGTGATGGATTGGACAACACAAGATACCTGGTGTTACATAAAGTATAGTGCTTAATGTTACATATTTAAAAATTGTTTGTATTGGTCACTTGTTAAAGTGGTAGTCATATTGGGAAAATTTGGATTGGTGACCCCTAGACGACAATCATGGAGGCGTATTGTAAGCTTCTCAATGATAGAATATTCTAATCTTATTGGATTGTTTACTTTATGAGATGCGCGTATGTGATACGTCAAATGTGGTGAAGTTTTATCTATTAAATTTATTATTGAATTGTGCATTACCTATCTTTCTAGAGTTTGTTAATGGTGTGTGTCTTAATTGTAGTATCAATATCGGGGACCGTTTCTTATCTCCTTTTGACATTTTTACTTTTTAAAAGTTTGTTTAGAACATATTATGTTCATGAAAAAAATTAAGTTTTTCAAATTCTGTATCACCAACCATATGACTTCCATTAATAGTTTTCAATATAATATGTTTTTTCCTTATATTTTATTAAATGTATTTCTGTTTCTTTGATTAGCTCTGATCGTTTGACTGTAATGTTTTAGGAGTCAAAGTAGAAGGGATCTTGCGGCAGGCTGCAGATGTTGATGATGTTGAACGTAGAGTTCGAGAATATGAACAAGGTGGGTTTGCTTGGTCTGCGGGTGGTCAGGTGGTTAGGATTGTGATTATCTTTATGTTTAGCATTAAGAGATAAATTGATTCCAGACACGTGCTTTTTGATATCATTCTTGTAATTGTATTCTGAAACTGTTGTCATTTTTAGAATGAAAGTGAAAGAAAGAATTGGTACTGCCATTGTATTTTTTTGGATGGATCTTGTTTTAGGAAAATGCAAAATACTGCACTTGAGTTTTTTGAAATACTCAATCTCAAGAGAAAGCCTAAATAATATTTTTTAAAATATTTATTTAAAGATCATTCCATCTTTAAAGTATAAGATAGTTTTAGGAGACACTACCAGGCATGCCCGATTTGGTTTTCCTTTTGCTTATTTTTAAGCGGTGTTCATGGGTAGATTGGAAATTATTGACCATGAGACGACAACAATGCAATTATGGCAAGATGTTCGTTGCTTTTTTCTTCCTTTTCTGGATTTAATGACATTTGGCTTTACATATGTTGATTTTGTTATTATATGAAAGTGAAATAGTTTGGAGGATTTAAATTTTTAAGTAAGAAATTTTTTGGCATTCAGTTGATTCGAAGCCTAATTTATTTGGTACTTTCCATAACTTTTTTCTTTTCTTTTGTGTGTCCATGATTTGTGATTCAGGAAAGGGTGAGTTTTCTCCTGAGGAGGATCCACACGTTATAGCAGACTGTGTCAAGGTATCTTCTTTTACCAATTTTATCGTAGGTCAAAACTTTGTTGAATCCTTTGTTTTATTTTACTGACTTTTTTCTTAATTGAACTTCCAGTATTTTCTCCGGGAGTTGCCATCATCTCCAGTCCCAGCTTCTTGCTGCAATGCTCTACTCGAAGCATGTCGTAAGTTTTTAATACTATTTTTTTTGGTTGGGGGCTCTGTTTTTTTGTTCGTTCTGTGATACTCTTTATTATGACCAATACTCTGACAAATCTTTGTCATCAAGGTCTTGTCACTTCAAACCTCCATGAAAGCAGTTTGGACAAAAAGTGGAAAGTATCAGATGTAATTATGTTATCCATATTAAATAATAATGATTTTGATGATAACCTACAATTAACTCAGAACTGGTGAGATGATTTATGGTAGAAAATGTGAAAGTAAATATCCTCTTAATGGGGACTTTTCTTTGTTAAGATGTTTGGCATGTTTTTTCTTTTTTGATTTAAATATATGTATACATTCATTGTTGTTTACAATTAATTAATTTTCTAAAATAAAAATATTAAACTAATATAAAACTCTACTTGATTGCCTGAAAACTTTAGTTAAGTTGTTTACTGTTCATTTTCAAGATTTAAAAAAAAATATATTAATGTTCTACCAAACTCGCTTTTCATGTCAAAGATTTTATACAAACAAGTCCAAATAGGCAACTTACTGGAGCTTTGGGTTCTTTTGAAATCAACTTTATTCTCCCTCTAGTTGTACTTATCATGTTAGATTTTCTTTGCTTATATTGGACATTTTTATGGTGATTAGGAACTGATCGTGGCATGAGAGTTACTGCTATGCGTACAGCCATATGTGAAACATTCCCTGAGCCAAATCGCCGTTTATTGCAGAGGTAGCTGATACACGACTTCATTTATTGGATTAATTATTTTTGTATCTTTATCCTTTTGTTATGTCAGAATTTCATTGCCTTATTGTATTTGATTACGTGGCTAGTGTATCATTACTTTTACACTTGCTCCTATTGTACTATTTTATCCTCGATATTTTCATGATTGAATTGTAGCTAAAAGCTCTCTTAGGTGTGATATATGTTATATACATATATGCACATTAGGATTAAAAAAAACCCTTCGAAATTGACTCTTCTTAGTGAATTATGTTTTGTTTTGCGATGGAACTGCAGTGTTTCAGACTATTCTGTGGTTTTCTTCTGAACGATATATAACTATGCTGGAGTTGACTAGTTTAGCTTGGTTGTCGTGTATGTATGGCGTAGTATGCCGAGTAAGGAGTTTGAAACATCAATTTAGTGTAATTCTTTTATAGTTGCAATATTGTATGCCTTGAAATTTGTTTGGCGTTTTTTTTGAACTGTTGTATTAATCTTTGATTTCATCTCCACTTGTTGTTTCTAGTGAAAAGAAACCGCGGAGCAGCTGAAAATCCCCTTTCGCATAAATAAACCAATTCGTTGTACTATGGTTATCTTGCTAAGCATATCCTTTTTATGCTTTGTCACATGAGGGCCATGGGACAAGTTGGGCCGACCTAAGCTATAGGAACTCACAAAATTTGTTTTAGGCTGCTTCTAATGACCCAAGCGTGGTCGTAACAGTTATTGCTAACCCAAGTCCACCTAGCATCTCAACTACGTCATTTAATATCTAATTATGTACTAATCAATGTATACAGCTGTAGGTGAGTTCCCCGGTGAGAGCTTAGTACTTACGGTGATGGTAGGTGATAGTGGAGTTGGTTTCTGAAAATCGATTTGGTGAAGGACCAAAGAGGATAAGAGGTTGAGGGTGGAAGCACATGGAAATTTTAGTGAGAGAGAGTTTGGACAGCGTTGCATAGCCAAATTTGATTTCCTCAAAGTGTTACTTTTTTTGAAAAGTCCAACAATTGAGAACTTGATATTGGTTCATTAAAATACACTTCTTTCGTCACCTTACAAGGACCAACTGCTCAATATTAAGACCACCTCCAAGGCATGGAGCAAAATAGCACTCTGCCATTTTGCTCATTTTGGCTCTTTAGGGCATGGAGCAGCTGCTCAATACTAAGACTATCTCCAAGGCTTGGAGCAAAATGGCCCCACCATTTTGCTTTCTAGGGCATGGAGCAAACTCATTTTGGTTATCTAGGGCATGGAGCAAAATGATAAAATGTTCCAAAACAAGCAAATTCAGGCCAAAAAATGCTCGTGAATTTCTTGTTTAGGTATTACAAGCCGGAGCTTGGAGCGGTAGACCA
This sequence comes from Sambucus nigra, assembly GCA_949130495.1. Classification (NCBI taxonomy): domain Eukaryota; kingdom Viridiplantae; phylum Streptophyta; class Magnoliopsida; order Dipsacales; family Adoxaceae; genus Sambucus; species Sambucus nigra. Next base: position 221,582,515 of record OX422211.1, on the reverse strand, counting down.
ACTGCTACGGGTACTGTCACGCGAAAATTAGAATGTTGCGGCCAACCCAACTTTTTTCTTAGTTACCTCTAATGTAACACATAATGTTAAAAAAATCCATAAATGAATCGATACAACTAAAATCATAATATTTGTCCAAAACACACGTACGAAAAAAACATTACATGCTACAACGCAAATTTCACAAATGCTCCTGTAAATCGTAGTGCAAAGCCACAAATGTTGCGGAGTTTTGGATGCGGGATTGTGAAAATATTCGGGCCGTATCATTTACGTCGTTGCGGTTGAGTAACTCCACGGGCTCTGTCGCACCTTTCCGGTCATCGGGTTGCTACGACTGGAGATCAGTTTTGTCGCATTTATCTTTGACAATTATTTTGTGAAGAATGTTACAAGTCATCATGATACGCCCCGGATTGCCATAGTATGAAAAATGACCCAGGCTTTGACAATGTTGAAACAAGATTGTAAAATATCAAAAGCTCGTTCAACACCCTTTTGCGCTCCTTGACACTGCGCAATGGTTTGGACAAAAGTCGACCATTTCGGGTATATACTGTCAGTAAGGTAGTAACCTGTCTCATACAAACTCCATTTGACAACGTAATTGCGTTGAGGGCAGGGGTGCAATATTTGAAATGACACGAAAACAAGACACGACATGAAATTGACTCGAAATTGACACGGCTTTTCGTGTTCGTGTTTGTGTTTTTTGGAACGAAGTCGTGTCGGATCGTGTTTAAAATTAGACATGAAATTAATTCAAATTAACACGATTTGGGACACTTTTAGACACGACTATTTTAAGTTAAAATAAAGAATTATATCATATAGTCACGTATACAGTTAAATAAAAAAGTTCACACAAAATATAGTTTTATAGATATTATAAGAGAGAGTGTAGTAAGCCATGTAGTAAAAAAATATATATGTAGCTTCAAAAGCCTCCTCCCACATCGCTTGTGAGAAAAAAAATTATCCATTGCACTTACTATAAAAAATTCCTTACGTGACTTGCTATCTCTGTGTCCCACATCGAAAGTAAATGGAAGTGTGACGCTATTTCCTTCCTTTAAAAATAGTTGCATCCTTCTTCAGATCAAACAAGCCAAAAAAGGTGAGCTTTTTTAAATGATTTTGGGCTGCCCCTTTTTACTGAATCGGGCCTTCATAAATAAGAGTTAAGAAGATTTCATTTTATATGATAGTAAGTATTGAATTAGATAAAAATAAACATAAGCATGCCTATTCGTGTTTTTCATCTCTATTTGGGCGAAAAAAATTTAAGCGTGACGAACGTGTCCTGTCGTGTTTTTAGGTGGGTTGTGTTCGTGTTAATTAAAAAAAGGGATCTTAAGTATTTAGTCCCATTTGTAAAGATTTACTTATGACCACTCCCATGTTTTTATTTTTTAGTTGTTGGTTCTATTGTATCAAATATGGGACAAGTGTCATTCTCTACAAAAAGAAAGATGGGCGGTTACAGAGAAGTTATAGGAGGTTTTGGGTAGTTATGGGACTTTTTACATTTTAAAAACACATGGGGGTGGAACGTAACAAGTTTTTGTAGATGGGACTAAAGCTAAAAAAACTATTAAATAAAACACGATATCGGGTCGTGTTCGTGTAAAAAAATTCATTCGTGTCCTGTCTTGTCAGGCCAAAACACCCCCCAAAACACGATTTGCCACTCCTAATTGAGGGGCTCTGACGTGTATTAGTCCTTAGAAAACATCCGATTGGTTGAGAACGTTTAAACCGTTACCCAAACCAGAGGTCGTGGTTATCCGGAAAATGCATGCCAAAACCAGAGGTCGTGGTTATCTACGACCTCTAGTATGATCGTTGACTTCTAGTGGTGATTTCGATGTGTAGCTTGCCAAACCATCGGTCAATTCTTCCACTCCCAATGCATAGGGGTGGCAATTCGGGTCAACGGGTCGTGTTTCGGCCCAACACGACACGACACGACAAGGTTTTTTCGGACACGAACACGACACGACACGAATTCGTGTTTTTTTTAGCTGACACGAACACGACCCGAATAAAAAACGACACGGCACGACACGACATGACACGACAACCATAATTTCTTAAATTTCAGGCCTAAAAAATACGATAACACGACACGACAGGACTCATAATTAAGACACGAACACGACACGATACGACTTCGTGTCAAAAAAACACGACACGAACACGACACGAATGTCGTTTTTTCGTGTCGTTTCTAAAATTGCCACCCCTACCAATGCATACAATCTATGCTACTTAGAATGCTCGGTAAACCCCCTTGCTCCCCCATTGTGAGGAAAATTATTGGATATCCAGGGCCGTAAGTATCCTCAAATGCCGAGTCGAATAAACAGTGTATACTATAAACCTCTTCAGCGTCTCAATGGAGGCGCTCCCCGAAATTTGGACATAGTCGTTTGTCGAATCAGCCGAGCATCCGTATGCTAGCATACGGAGAGCCGCAGTCATTTTATGCACACCTAAAAACTCCATTTTCCATGCGCATTTTGCTCCTATACAAAATAGTTGTCATAAGAAGATATTCTGTTAAGGATATGAATGAACGAGTGGCGGATGCTGGACGCAGAAACGACACCGAAAGATATCGGCGTTGTAAGTTGGTGCCGCATCAAATATTCTTTCATTAATCGTAGGTGTCGTCCATCCCTATCTCTGTTAATAACCTCTCGACCGGGTATAGAGCCCTGACGACGTGACCGCTTTTGTTTCGCATTGATCTCTAAAGGCTGGAGAATTGCAGTTGCCATCATGCGGAGCACTTGTTCATCATAATCTTCACCCGATGACTAGTTAAGAATTTTGTTGAGGGAGTTGCTGGACGAAAAAGACACCATCTTGCTAAAAAGTAGATAAACTTTCACGACTTATATCTTATAAGTCAGAGTTAGAAATTGGTGGTGAAATCGGTTGCATTTGGCATTTTAGCAAATGAGAAAAATAATCGTTACACAAAAAATAGCCGTTGAAAAAAGTCTGAGGTCCCACAGCATTCCACCTGCCGCGGGAAGACAAGGCGCGCAGCAGTTGGTTTGTAGCGGGAAGATGCGCTTGATGCTCTGGTGAAGCAACTCGTTTTGGGTGGTGTGAAATGGCATTGAAGTATTTTGGTGGAACAAAATGCTCCAATGCCTTGGATATGGTCAAATAAAATGTGTGCATTTAGTTATTATAGCTGTAAGATAGAGTTATTTGGTGTTCAATAGTCCATCTTTCTTTTCTGGATCCTTCTATTTTCTCTTGTTCAGGTACTTGAGAGAAGCATTCATGTAAATGAAGAATACCATGAAGTGTAATATCTTAAACTCTGAAGTGTTGAAAGTTTTGGAATATCCAGGAACTGTTTTTTTTTTCTCTTTTATTGTTAAAATTCTCTTTAAAATTATGAAGCAGGAATTTATATTTGAACTCTTGAGACAATAGGGGGTTTTCTCACTCATTTTCTCATATAGTCTTTGCAACATGCATTTTAGTTGAATTAGGAGCAACATTAGTTAGCACTTTCTTTTATGCTTGTAAGAGGGCTTTGTTGGCGGGAGAAAGAAATTTAGGAAAATAAGCTAATGCTTTTGTTTTGTTGGCCTTTCTCAACTTCTTATGGAATTCCAACTTTGAATTGAAATGTTGCCCATTTGTGATCAGAATTCTAATGATGATGCAAACTGTGGCTTCTCACAAGGCTGAAACTCGAATGAGCACTTCAGCTGTTGCAGCTTGCATGGCACCGTTGCTTCTTCGCCCCCTTCTGGCCGGTGACTGTGAGCTTGAAAATCATTTTGATATGGTTGGTGATGGTTCTGTTCAACTTCTGCAAGCAGCTGCTGCTGCTAACCATGCGCAAGCCATCGTCATCACTCTTCTAGAGGAATATGATAGCTTATTTGGGGTATGCCTTTTATTTTTAGTTTTATTTATCCATGTACAATATAGTTAGGCGTGTAGATGTTTTGTATATATTTAACTAGCTTGGACTTTGGAATTTAAGGCTTTACTTCCATTAGAAAGCATCGAGTTAAATCTTCTGGAAGCTTCTTTTGCTTATAAGTCTTTGATGTAGTCAACTCTTTCTGAGTTTTTATTTTTATTTTATATTTTCTGGGAATGGCTTTGAGTTTGAATGATGCGAAAAATCTTTCCGTGGCAAAGGCAGAAAGCGGATTTGATAAAGCTTTTGTGTAACTCAGAATGTTTCTTTTTTCCTTCTTGATAAAATTCATAAATATCTTTTGAATAGGTAGTAAAAGAAAAGTTGAGTTTGTAAAGAAATAAATATTTGAAGTCTGGTCCTCAATGTTCATATGGATATGAGATTATAATATCCTATTCTCCATATCTATTTGCATTAATTTGGACTCCCATGAAGCTTGACATCTTAACAACTTATTTATTTATGCATTTATCATGAATCTCGGTTCTAGATTCTCCATCATATATGTGGAAATTAAATTTCAAGTTCACTTGAGATTAGTGTCAATGCCTACAGAAAGGCACAGCCTAAATCTTTGATACAGTTTTCCTATTGCATTGTGCAACACAATGAGTATTTAGAAAAGAGTGTCTGTAGCTGAAAGTAGAATCCGTTACTCAGTTATAATAAAAAAGGTCGTACCCAGTGCACAAGGCTCTAATGATAAATGTTGTGTTTGGCAAATTTTATACGTTTTTCCAATGATTATGTAATGTTATGAGGGAAGATCATTAAAGTCTCGGGAGTTTCTTCTTCATCTTTCTATTATTGATTACCTCAAGGCTAGTTAACCATTAGAAGTGTTTACAGGAGGGTTCCGTGTCCCCTGAACTATACTCTGACTCAGAAGACAGTGGAAGTGAGACTGAAGAGCTTAGCGATGATGACGAGACCTTTGAAGATGATGGGGATGATGATGATGCAACAGAGGGCTCAAACACAGATGCAGAGGAAGATGTTGAGCATGCTTCAAGTGGAACCAACGATGAGACTGGAGGCAATGATCTGTATGACCATAAGGTTGGTTCCCCTCTACCCACTGGTCTGATTATTTACAGAAAAAGCAAAACATAGGATGGTTTGTAAACACCAAAATACAAATCAGTGCTCTATATTCTTAATGCCAGTCTCTATAAAAAAATCAGAATAAAATCTGGTGTTCCTGTACGCTAGCTTGTCCGAATAGGAGTTAACTGCCAATGCTCCCTATTTCCTGTGCCAGCCCATCACCACTCTCTCTTCATAAAATTCATGTACTGTTATGATTCTGTGAGCACAGTCTACTTTATTTAAGTGGGGTCTTATTAATGTATGCCTTAGGGAACATATTAATAATTCACATGTATGGATTATTATATGAATCCCCTTGTCCCTTCTATATAGGATTGCTAATTATGTGTCCGGATAGAGAGAGAGAGAGATAGAAGAGCCCGGGATTGTTAGATAGGAGAGGTGGAGAATTTTTTTTTTTTTTTTAGGATGGGATTATCTTTTAGGTAGTTTTCATTTATTTTGATCTCTTATTTGCTTGTTGGTATTTATCTAGGACTCATCTTGAGAGTCAATAGATATGGCCTCTGGGCATCCATTGTATTCTTTCTACACATCATTTTTTATATGATTAATGAGTGACACTACTGAAAATTTTCATTATGATTATTCTTGTGTGTGTGTTTTTGTGAGTTAATTCTGTTGCTTATACATCAAACATGTGCCTCTAGGGAACATGCTAACAAAGCCCAGTTATGTGTTACCTTGTTGGTGTATCTCTTCTGCTGTATGTTTTTTTAAGGCTTTTCTCTTTATTATGTCGTTGAGATATCACCATGGAATGTGAAGAATTTCATGTATCAACATTTATCAGGACAAAAATCATTGATAGAAAGATATGCATTACCCCTGGATCCAACTGTCCATTTCTCTCCATACTAACATTCTACGTGCCATATCTATCAAACTTGATCTAACAGCTCTCCAGTGTTTATATCTTTTCAAAAATTTAGAAATTGTCCAATGTGCACAACAATAGCGTCATTGCCTATCCATGCTCTTATACTGACAGAAATTGGGGGGAGGTAATGAAAGAAAGCAGTTAGATGATGATTCGTAATACAAGGCCTTGATAAATAGAAACTTAATTCCATACTCGTGGATCTAAAGCTGTTGAAATTTTGTAGTTTTCTTCATTTAAGACCAAAAGGGGAAGAAGTTACTATGTTTTCTTTTCAAACATTTTGATTTTTCTATTTGGGTCTTGTGCATAAAAAAATTAACAAGCAACAAAACTTGGCTTCTCGCTTCTGAGCCTGTTGTAAACAAGGCTTTTAATGAGTACGAGTTGTTGTATGGATATTGCTCCGTACACGTGACAAATTACTAATTTTATATTTAGGGTGATCAGGCCTAAATACACAAGTTACGAATGTCAAACAATAAATAATCATTCTAAGCAGTTGAAGTAGCATAAAGAGTTCCAACAATTAAAGTATATGGGTAACACAAACCATGGAATTGCCAATAAAATAAAATTAGAATATCCATACATCTCTGCGTATAATGAAATGAACCATATCAAGTACAACAATGGCATCCCAAAAACTAGGGAAAATAAATAACTGAATACATATGAAGCAGCTACACTAATACTCTTTCAGCTAACAACTCCCCACTACATCCCCACTACACAACTGTCTCTAAGGCGCAAGAATCAACTGGGCCTGAAAAGGTTAACAACGAAAGCCCACTCCACACTACATCCCCATCTTTGACAATACAAGGGGTCAAGTAAAAAAGGCCTAAGTTTTTATTACCATGCTCCCCCCCCCCCCCCCTAACACACACAATTTACTTTAGACAATTCGAAACTATTTCCAGGCAGCCTAGAATGTGTAGCGAAACAATCTATACTCTCATTCTTCCTCTTCGCTCTTCTATCTGCAATTCAAAATCACTAAAAACACCACTGCCATACATATATACCCTATAATCTGACTTAAAACATCCACACATTTATATTATAAAACATAAGGGTATGTTCTTAGTGTGTGTGAGAGAACATGAAGACGTTAGTATCTTTTGAAGTTTGTCGTCCGACAGTTTAAAATGTGCCTTATCGACGACAGATTTACAAACAAAATTACAAGAGATAAAGTGAAATTCAAATAATATAATGACAAACTGTAAAAGCTCTCTCTTCCATTCGGTTCCTAAAATATCTTCCATATCCGTTTTTTAAAAATCTCTCCTTTTTTTCTTATTCCAATATCCCTCCCTCCCTCCCTCCCTCCCTCACCCACCAACGTATTGTGTTTTAGTGGATGAAAGTGAGAGAAAGAAGTTGAAGGCACGTCTCTCTCTCTCTCTCCGACTTAAATGTTTTTTCACTTCTCTCTCAATTTTAGGAGTTTCTTTTTTCCCTACTATTTGTTGTGCTCTTTTGATTTCTCAAGTCCACAGAGTAGTTTTTGGTCCAATGATTTATTTTTTAAGTCATTTTGGAAAAGATTAAATGTCAAAGTCTTTAAGTATTTGCTAATGATAAAATTAAGAGATGTTCAAAGTGATACTTGATGGAGATGTCTACTGGGGGTGGACAAAATCTCGCGGCCGGACAAGCCTGACATAAATTTAGGGCTTGGGATAATTACATAGGCCCGTAAGGCGGGATTGAAAAAATTTTCAGGCCCGATTCATGGGCGGGCTTGGATAAACTTTTTCAAGCCCACATAGGCCGGGCCTGATCCGAGGCCCAAGCCCGGTCCGTGCCTACCCCTATTTACATAACACGAAGCTGACATTTCAGATGGAAACTTGGACAATTATGTTTTCCATTGACAATGGGGTGAAGGGAGGAGTGCAAGTGTTTACTTGTAATATCGCTCAGTTGTAATCTTTGTTAACTGTTTCCTTTTTATTATATTTCTTTAGTTTACATCAGTATTATAGGTATGGGTAATATTCCCTTGCAATATTCTTAGAGGCCCTCGATATTTTTTATCTTTTAGGGTTATTTTGGCTATCAAGATAACTTAGCCTATAAATAAGGCCTTCGTCACCCATTGTATTTGTATACACATTACATTTTAGTGACAAAAAGTTCTTAGTTTGTGATTGCTCGTGCGCATTTGTCGTGTTACGTCAAATTGGTATAAGAGCTCTAGCTTTTCCAGTTGTTGTAGATTGGGACAACTCCTTGGAGGAAGCCATGACATCTCTGGCCTCATGCAGCCTCTCTTCGCACTAAATCCCACACCACCTTCTCTACCTACTGTTCCTCCACCACCATTAGCAAACCCTAGGCCCACCTTTCCACCCTTTCCCAAAACCTGACACCAACAGGGGCGAAAGCACGTGGTTCAAGACCTCACATAGCAACTAGGGATCCAGCGCGAGAGAGAGAGTGGAAGAAAGAAAATGGGGGGAGGGGCGGTGACACCCTCTGACTTGCTGCCCCACTCTGCTATAGAGCTACGACGAGAAGAGAGACGCGAGCCAAATGGAGAACGGAAAAAAGGCAAATCAACAAGACCCACCGTCCATTTTACCCCAATGACCATTGGCGGGGACCATTTTGCTCAGCGACTGCCATGGGAGTGTCAATCCAGGGCTTCACAGCTTTAGATTGATTTTCGACCCATGAGGATAGATGAATGAGAGAGAAGAAAGAGCTAAGGAGTTGAATCTATTGGAGCTGTCGCCATCTCCATTCCCGGAGAAGTCACAATGCGAGTCGCAAATCGGTGTGGAGTGGCTGGCGACAACCTTGCTGTAGGTGTCGGCTGATTTGCGCTAGAAAAGAAGGTTGAGGGAGGCTGCTAGCGTGTACCTGTACCTGTTCAGGAGCACAGGACAAGATTCAGCCTAGGGAATAAATTATGCCCTTGTTTGTTGATGAAATATAAAAATTGTGTTGCTGGGAACTTTAGGGGGAATGTGGGCTTTAAAGGCACAAAGGTCACTCCAGGCTGACCCCTTAGACCCTCTCCAAGCGTTTGACCATCTTATATCGCCAAAATGGGTTAAACCCATCTTACAAAGGGCGGCAGACGTTAAGGAGGAAATATATTTTAAGGAGAGTTTGACGAGAACGGAAGAGTGCAAATGTTTATATGGTTCAATTATAATATTTTCTAATTCTTGTCCTTCTATTGTATTTCCGTAGTTTAGGCTAGTATTATAGGTAGGGGTAATATTCCCTTGTACATTCTTAGGGTGTCCTCTTTAGTCTTTTTTTTTTTTTTTTTTTATCTTTAATGAGTTATCTTGGTTGGCAGCCGACCCCAAATAATTGGCAAAAAGACTTTGTTGAGTTGAGTTATCTTGGCTAGCAAGATAACTTAGCATATAAATTAGGCATTTGCCCAACCATTATATGCGCATTACTTTTAGTGAGAAAAGGTTTGGAATTTGTGTTTGCTCGTGTGCCATTTGTCGTGTTATGTCAATATATTTGTTACAATAAATATAAATATAACTCACAATATAATAAAAAAGTGTCACTGACAGAATTAAGGCAAACAGAGTTCAAAGCCACCTTTTAAATTTGAAAAAAAAATATCAGTACTTAAAATACTCATAGGCATGGATATGGGGTAATGCAGTAGGCTCCTGTATGGATAACTTTGTAAACATGATGGGTGCCGATGATGCCAAAAATACAGGATAGGTAATACTTAGTCACAGTTACAGATAATATTATTTGACGTAAACTATACTTCAATGGCTAAAAGAAACAAACCAATCCTAACTTTTAGAGAGGGACTCAAAAGATGTCTTATATTCAAGAATGGAAAGTTAGTACATATGAGATTACATGGGGTATTTATATGGGAGGGATTACTTGCGAATCAAGTAATCAGCTAAAATGACTAAAAGGACCAACTAAAAATAAAAGAATGCTTAATTAGTCCCAAACATGCTTAGAAGTTAATTAAGGAGAGAAAATACCTAAAAAATTAAAAATAGAAAATAGATAATAAAAGGAAAATAACAACGGATTCCCATCACTCTCCTCGGCTTCGAAAAGCTCGTCCTCGAGCTTGCAAAATTGGAGAATCGTGTGAGAAATTCGCAAAATGTGCTTGAAAAGAGAAGCAAAGATTTGTGAGGCCAAAAATAATTTCTGAAAATTTGAGGAAGAGTCCATTCTTCAATTGTTGCTTAAGATTCATCATCTTCCTCTTGCCTCTCATATTAACCAACAAATGTCCACCCTGGTCAAAAACCAAAGTTGGGATGCCAAACCCTAGTTCTTGAAGTTGTTGGAGGGTTTTCTTGAGGCCGGAAAAATAGGGCAGCTGTTCGATAGTATGATCAGCGGTTTTGCTAGGTTTTCAGGGGTCAGAATGAACCCGATGAGATTCTTGGGCTAGGGTCTCAATCTCGGTTTCTTTTTGTATCGGCAGGGCAGCAGGGAGGGTTTTGGGGGTTTGGATATTGATCGTGGCGAGAATATGAGGTTTGATCGCCTTGGTTGAGGAGACCGGCGACCGGAGAAAGGGGGTCGGCCACCGGGATGGTGGTCTGACCCAGTGGAGATGCTGATTTGCATCGGCTGGTTCTTGAGCAGTAAGCTATTCTTCCAGTGCCGGGATGTGATTGGAGAGGTGATAGGGTGGTTGGTCGCTTGGGTTGGGGAGATTGGTGGTAGCGGGAGGCAATTTCTGGGGTGGGGTAGCGGTGGTGATGAAGAGGATAGGGCAAGGGTTAGGGTTAGGGTTTTGATTTTGCAACATAGAAAATTGTTGCATTAGGGTTTCAAAATTTTCTTCTTGGTATTGTGAAAATTTCTCCATTTTGTCGTTTCAGTTCTTGATAGTTATCTTTCAATTTTTGAATCTCTTCAACTTGAGGTTTGGATTTCTTCGGAGCCATCGAGAAAGTAGTGTATGATTTTTTTTGATACACTATACACACTGATACAAACTAACACACGAACTCCAATGTTTGGAGCGACACTCGCTCTGATACCAATTTAATGTAAACTACACGTCAATGGCTAAAAGAAACAAACCAACTCTAAGTTTTAGAGAGATTCAAAAGATGTCTTATATTCAAGAATGGAAAGTAAGTACAAATGAGATTACATGGGTATTTATATAGGAGGGATTACTTGCTAATCATGCTAATCAAGTAATTAGTTAAAATGACTAAAATGACCAACTAAATATAAAAAAATGCCTAATTAGTCTCAAATATGCTTGGAGGCAAATTAAGGAGAGAAAATGCCTAAAATGAATTAAAAATAGAAAATAAAATGAAAAATAAAAGGAAAATAACAACGGATTCCCATCATTATTGGTCGAATACGAGTAATGCTATAGACATAAGAACATGTATGGCAATGTGTGCAGGTCACTCAGAAAATACTATGTCACTTTGAAAGTCAGTAGAGTCATCTTCGGCATGCTGGCCATACAACGAACAAAATTTAATAAATGTATAACATTTGATTTCAGTCCTCATCTAACTTTCACAAGTATCATATTGTACAAACTAAAAAATTTGCACGGGCAACCCCTAGTGTGTATATCTATATACATATAGGGAGAGGATCCGTGACGGGTCCCCTTTTAATGGGTGCAAAATTTTTCTTTTTAAATACAAAATATTTTTATTTTTTTATTTTTTTGTGTGGTGTTTAAACATTTCAGAGGACTTGTAAAAAAAAATCAACTGAAAATGCATTTTTTTGCTATTTTAAAAAATATATTTTTTTTGTATTATAAAAGAAGGACCCGTTTTTGCACCCGTTAAAATGGGACCCGTCAGGGATCCCCTCTGTGTATATATGTATTTATGTATGGAAATTGTAACTTAAGCATTCTAACTCAAATTGAAATGTGCGCATGCGCGCGCACACATAATTGAATCTACCTATACAATTTACGAAAGATTTCTAAATGAACAATATGAACATTTACAGTCTGTAGAACATTTACAATCCCTTATGAAGCACAGATGCGGGTGTGACGTGGTGCGGGCGCGGCTAGTCAACAATCTAAGTAAGATTCGTGTGCATTGGAAAATAAAATAATAAAATATATATTGTAACATAGTACATTAATTTTTGTACAAACAATTGCATTCACTAATTTCCAACATAAAAGGAATGGACCATAACAAAAAAATTTATAAATGATGATATCATTCATGGGAACTCATTCATATCCTACTGTTTAATTTGATATGTTGTAAAATCTGGCTATAGGTCAACTTTTTGAACACCACGTTATGCAAATCTTCCTAAAACTATTTTTTGGTACCACTGCTCGAGGAAAAAACATGTTGAATATTGATTTGCAATTGCACGACTACTTTGAGCTTCGAAATCGACCTTAATAATAATCACATCAATGGTGGTCAAAATTCACTGCTTTGATTTATGTATTTCGAATTCCCTCGTCTCTCTCTCTCCCAATCTTGGTTGATTTTAGGATTCTTCACAAACAATCGGGGTTATTTAAGAAGAATCAGTAATTAAATTTCATAGTCAACCCCTTTTGCAGATTAATTCCTTTGAAATATCAAGCAATTGGTCATCAATGGAAGATGGAAAATTCTAAATCTTTGGGATCGAAAGACAAATGTCCCTAATTTATGTCTTTCTTTCACGCTCTAAATATTTTATTTACACTTCCTAATATGCAGGGTTCTGAAGGTTCCAGGTCCCCTGAAGTATATCATGATCTTGAGGCTAATCAGAAATTACTGTCATGTAATCCTCAAAGAGTATTAAGTGAACACAATAACGTGGAAGGGGGTGAAAAATTTCCAAATCAAACTAATAATGTTTCAGTGGTGCATGCAAATTACTCCGGTGAACTACTAGGCGATGATGTTACAGAATCAAGTTGTAGGCACATGTCAGCTGATAAGAATCCATCCACATGCAAAGACAAAACTGCAACTGTATCCAATGGACCTAGGCGCAGCTCTAGGGCGCATACTTTTTGGGGACGTACTCCCGTGAGTCTACGTTTTTTAGATTCATACTATGGCTGTCAACTTGGCTCTTTTTATATTAGGAACTTAGATATTTTTGCGACTCCATGAAATCTAGGGTGTGTTTGGGAGCTTGGATTCCATGATTTAAAATTGGAAATGAAGCAAAGTTTAGTTCAAGGTTTGAACTAGTTTTTCTTCATTTGTAATTTCTAAGCTTAGAATTGGAGTTCCCAAAACACGCTCTTAGAGTAAAGTAATTCTAGTAGGAGCCTTTGAGTTTTCAAATGTCTTAACTTCTCACTTATTTTTTCTGTGTAACTCAAAAATAAATATACCTTTTCATTCCGTTTCCATATATATATATTTTGTAATTTTGTTGAATTATTATCTAAATGTATTGTCCAGGCCAAGAAGAACTTATCCATGGAGTCCATTGATATTTCCAGTGAGGATGAGTAAGTTCCGCTCTCATTATTACAACTTTAAAGAAAAATATATGAACATGTATCAAGGAATAACTTTTTGAGGTCTTTGCTGTTCTGATGCTATTTACTGGTACTCAAATTGATTTTAGTTGGTCAAATAAATGATAGACATACAGAGCTTAGCAGTTTCACATCATGTACATATGCAACAGTATGAATCGTTGTTTATACAACACAGATATCCCCTAAACTTGAAACCATTGTTGTATAACTTAAAGTACTCGAGGGTTTAGTAATCCTGAGGGAATTTATTTTTATTTTTCTATGTTAATTGAATGTGGGGATCATCAAACTCAGCAATAAGTGATGCAACATTTTATATATCTTTTTATTTTTAATGTTCATTTTATCAGAACACCTTGTTCTTGTGCCAATGTAATGCAATTGCATCTGTTTCCCTTCCTAGAATAATTGAAAAGGAGAGTTGTATTATTCTTAGATTATGTTCGTTATTTGTGTACTTGTAATCCATCTCTCATGTATAGCTCTATTAGTTATGTTGTATAGGGTGGTTAAAGAGAACTCTTATACAGTTTGGTCTTATAAAAGAAGGAAGTAGTCAACTATTAAGCAATAATCATGATTGATTCTGGAAATATATAGAATTGAAATATTTAGTATCTTTGATTTCAGGTTGAATTAGAAGATCATGAACTAGACATAAATTTCTGATCAAAATGATCTAGACAGAAATTTAAGTTGTGTCATGATTCTTAGAATCCTTCCTAGGGGGCAACAGTACTAAGTTCTCTCTCCCTCTCTCTCTCTCTCTATCTCTCTCTCTCTCTCTCTCTCTATATATATATATATATATATACAAATCTGCTCTCATATGGTATTACCGTATTATAATATGTGCGGACTGCATAGATGTGAGTTAGTATCTCAACTTTCTCGTATTATATTGGGAACACGTTCTCCCTCTCCTCTCCCTTTATAAATGTGACCAATGAGGTGAAATATAGAGCAGGCACATGTCAAAGTAGCAGGAAGTCTGTCAATGTCTACTCAATATGCTTATGAGGCCAATTTTTACTTTCTTGAGAAAAATGTTATGAGTACCATAACCTAGGCTAGAGTAGCAGCATGTTTTTTAAGTTGTACAAAGTTTATGTGAAAGGTAGTTCGGAACTTTTGATAAATAAATAACTCAAGCCAATAAAAAAAATGTTTAAAAGTGAATCTTTTATATGTCTACTCCCAAAATACCATATTTAGATTTAAAAAAAAACATTAAATGTGATTCATATGCCTATTTCGAAAATATCACATTCAGAATTAAAAAAATAAAATTAAATGTGATTCATATATCTGCTCCGTAAAAATCACGTTCTGATTAATAAAAAAAGTCAAATGTGATTCAAATGCTTGCTCCGAAAATACCACATTCAGAATAAAAAAAAAACATTAAGTCTAGGCCGACTCATGATTTTCATGTGTTGACAGCGACACGCTGACATAACATGTTGCGATTGGTTATTGTCTTATCGATCTGGGTCCGCGCCAGCGGCACTAAAAAATCGCGACACGCCATGTCAGCGTGTCGCGGCTGACAGATGAAAATCATGAGTTGGCGTAGAAGGACTCCAAAAAAAATGTGACTCATATGCCTGCTCCGAAATTATCACGTTCAGAACGAAAAAAAAAAAAAAAAAAAAAAAATTTAAATATGAATTGTTGTCAAACAAAAGAAATTTCGAACATACTAAGTTGAGTGAGCAAAATAATTGTACCTAAAAAAAGTGCAAATAATAAAATTTTGTCTAAACATCTTCATGGTCACATTCATCTTCATATTTGGTACCTATTTTATTAAATGTTTTAAAACAGATTTCAAATAATTAAAAAAAACAGATTTCCAACTTAAAAAAAAACAGATTTAACACTCAATAAAAACATAGCTCGAATAATTAAATAGAAAAAACAAAATTTCGTTAAATAAAAAACAAACTTTCATTAAGTAAAAAATAATTTTCAAATTAGAGAAAAAAAAGATTTATAACCGTAAAAAATGGGTACCAAATGTGTGAGTATCAAAGTGTAACAACTTAATGTTGACAAATTAATGGATACCAAATTACAAGGGATCCTTTTTTTATTAACTAAAAAAAATATAAAACTAGAAATATTAGTATATGGAATCGTACCTTTAAATGGTCTATAAAACAGTTTTTTGTACAAGTTGCAAGTGTACTTCACAAAAAAAATGTGGTGAGAATTAATGAGAGAAGGGAAGCATAATAAAGAAATGAAGAGACGTGAGAGGATAGGAGAGAGGAGAGAGAAAAAAAAGACGCATAAGAGGAGATAGGAGAGAGGAATCTCCTAATTGAACTCAAAACACAACACACTCATCACACAATAGAGTGCCGCGATAACAGTCCGGAAATAACAAAATTGGGGAAGTATGTATAGGAGCGGTATTATATATATATATATATATATATATATATATATATATATATATATATATATATATATAGATAGATAGATAGATAGATAGATTGGTAAAAAAGCTATACTTCATTTCTACTGATAATACTGATTAGAACTGCATTTGCGTGCAGATAAAGTGTAATTTTGATCGCAGAAAACTAAAGCTAAATCTAGTTAAATCTGATCAATATGGTGTCTGATTCCTTTAATTTGCTCTCTTCTTATATATTAATTTTGTGATCAAGTTTGCTATCAAATCTTAGGGACGATAACTAGTCAGCTCACAAACTATGCCACATGTTAAATAGTTATGACGTCCTTCCCTGCCTTTTTTTTTAAAAAAATTATATTCTTTTATGTTTCACTCAGAAAAATGAAAAAAAAGGAAGAAAAAGGAGGGATATAATGATTTCCATGAAGTTTAGCTAGTTGCATTTGGAATCTGTACTCATTTACAGTACGAGAGGATGGGTTACTCCCTCTCTCTCTCGCTCTCTTTCTCACACACGCAAAGTACACACATTATATCTATTTCATATGAGAGAACAAAGCCCAGGAAAAGCAAAATTCTCCATTGGTAAGTTGGAAAGGAATTACATCAGCTAATATAGTGATTCCGTAATCTCTCTCTTTAACAGAATGCCAATGATTGGCTACAATCCAACATCTCTCAGCTCACATGCTCCTCACGGTTCTCTAACTGGTATATTAAAAATTGGAAAGAGAAGAGAAGCAACGACACCGTTTCAATGCAACTGAAATGAAGACTCAAATAAGTCTAGATGACACCATCTTACTTATGAAACTGACTCAAAAGACTCCCATATCCTTGGACCGTTAGAACCTTTACCCCCATTCATAGCTGGGCACATGACAGAATCTAGGGTGCACCCATATTCATATATTTTACGTCTCTACCTTTATCAATCCTGATTGTTTGTACTTTACTCTAGTGTCTATTTGAAACTTGTTTGGAATTGTTAGTATTCTAAAGGGACTTAATTATAGTTTGATATATCTCATATCTTGACCTTTTAGGTCTGAAATCCAGAAGCTTGAGGTCACTAAAGCCGACTTGCGAAATAGAATTGCGGCAGAGGTAGATACTTCAATTTTTTGTTTTATCCTTAAAATGGAATTATCGTGTGATTATCTGATATATATAATATACGTTTTCCTTTCCCAGGCTAAAGGAAATGCAGCTCTACAAGAAAATCTGGAGAAACGCAAAAATGCTTTGCATGAGCGTCGTCTAGCTCTTGAGCAAGATGTACGTGTTAGATAAGATAAAGTGCTTAAATATTAAACAGTTCATTTGTCTTCCAGCTCTTGGAAATGCCTGTGCTTCTTGGAGTATTGTTCATTGCACTTAAATGAGTAATCTACAGACACTTAATGCACAGTAGCATACTATATAATGACGTTTATGTATATTGTTTCTATTTTACTTTATATGATGCACTTTATGATTAGATGTGTTTAATGGCTAAAACTATTCTCATTGTTATATGCTTTACTTCATTATCTATAGATCTTATGGCAGTGTTAGAAGGGGCTTTTGATTACTTAAAATATTCCCTTTGACTATCGTGCTTTTTTGAGAACACTAGTTTTCTTTGTTAGCATCTGAGATTTTCCCTTTATTGTCTTATAATAAACTTAGGTTAACTATGAGTTGAAGTATGAATCTGTCCTCTTGTGCTCCGGATTGCATCAGATAGAAAGAACTTTATTAAGGTTGGTTTATGGGTGGGCAGGTACACTTTAAGATTGAACGTTACTTGATATTCCGTGTCAAGGATGGACGGACTTTGGGGCCAGTGGGGGCTTCAGCGCCCCACTGAACTTTGGAAAAAAATCCACCCGTATGCCATTAAAAAGGTTTAGGGTGAAAATGATTTTTTTTTTAAATTTAGGATTAATTGGAATAAATATACAAAGATTATATAATTTTAGGTTAAACACTTGTTAATTTGATGATTAAACTCTTGAACTCAAATATGATTGTGTTAAATTTCTTTTGATTGTGTTGCTACTTTTAGGATTAAACACTTGGACACAAATCTGATTGTGCTAATTTCTTTTGATTGTGTTATTAATTTTAGGATTGATTTTAGGGTTAAACACTTAGACCCAGATCTGATTGTGCTAACTTCTTTTGAATGTTTTGTTATATTTACGGTTAGAACTCAAATCTAAGCGTGTTAATTTCTTTTGATCGTGCTGTTAATTTTAGGGTGTACACATGATCAAGTTTGTTAAATTTTATGATTTTAGGAATACTAAAACAGTTGACTATTTTGTTATTAATTAAAGTATTTGTTTGTTATCACAATCAACGTAATGGAGAAGTATTTATTAGAGGAAAATCGAGGTCGACATCGACACCCTTTATTGGGAGAAATGTTGATCGTGAAATCAGGGTCGACATTCTCTACCTAACAAAAATTGGCTTTGGGGCACCCACTCTCGAACCCACGGGAGTTAGTCATTAACTCCGCCTTAACTCACAAAGAATACTAGCTCCGTCCCTTCTTTGATTAATGGCTAGAGGTCATTGTTTAAAGACAAAGATTTGGCAGTCTAGTTTTTGACTTGGTATCAGTTTTGAGTAAGAAGTATCAGTTTTGAGTGAAGACAAAATGATAAATTCTATAGAGGATAAAAAGAGAATTTGGAAAAAAATAATGTGACCGTTCAAACCCAATTAATTATATATTATATTTTTACTCTTGTAATTTCTTACATATGTATTTTACTGCCGTATGGAGTTTTTTGGCCAACGTTTATGCCAGTTCAAACAATGCTGAATGATATTGCCAGGATCTGTCTGCATCTCGTTTCGTCGTCAACAAGGGATTAATTTAAGGGAACTTTACATAAGAATCCCATTTTCAAAGTGTTCAACCGTATGAGATGATATGGTGGTGGTCGGCGACAACAGATCGACATTGGAGAGAAAGATATTGCCAAGGAAAGGTGAGCAAGAAAAGAGTAGAAAGTGATCAAGATCGGCGAGTAAAAATTGGGATTGGTTGGATACATGGGAAGGTTAGATTAATCATAAAAAATTGAGATGGACTCATAATACCAGATTTAAAAAAAAAATAAAAAGACTTAATGATTATGAGAAAAGCCATCAGGTTTCATAACATTATGGGCCTTTCAAAATGGGGTTCGCATGTAAATCTCTTGATTTTAATTGCACTTTCATTTGGTTATATTTAATAAAATTGAATGTGTATTTTAGAATATCAACGTATAGTTAACCAATTAGCAGCAGTTAGGACTTTGACCAATTACCATGACTCTTGTAAATAAGCTGTTTTGTAATGGATGGATAGATGAATTTGAATTGAGAGCATTCATTTTTGGGAGCTTGTGAGTATTGTCCAACCTTTCTAATGTGTTTTAGTATACATAAAAATGTCATTTGAATCATATGAAACATATTTACCCTCGCACCATTTGGTTTGATGGATGGATATGAGTTTAGGAATTATTTTTTACACCACACTTTTTTCCTTCTTGTTTTAATATGAATATTTTAAAGCCACTTACTACTGAAGTTGGCAGTAAAGACTTAAATTGACATTATGCTTGCATGTACAGGTGGCAAAGCTACAGGAACAGTTGCAGAAGGAGAGAGAGTTGAGGACAGTACTGGAAGCTGGACTTGAAATGTCTCAAGGGGTCTTACCTGTCTTGGCTACTGTTGATGAAAAGGTCCGTTTACCTATTAACTGCTAGTATATGGATTCAATATGCACTATATTATTAACATGTAGATGTGCTAAAGGTGAAGGCAGAACTTGAGGAAATCGCTCAAGCGGAGGCAGATGTCATCAATTTGAAGCAAAAGGCTGACGATCTTGGAGCGCAGCTTACTCAGCAGCGTGAACAGACTTGCGGTTCTCTTCGTGATTCATCCAATGACCCACAGCAAAATCCTCATCAAGGAAAGCAGTAAGTTTTTTTTTTTGGGTGGGGTGGTTTGTGGGAGTTACTATCTCCCTACCGTCTGAGACAAACTGTTTGTCTCCAATTTCTGATTCAAGATAATTGCCTGCGTAGATTTAGTTATCTACTCTGAGCAACTCCAATGTTAGTGTACATTTTCAGTGTAATCCCTATGTACAGTGAGTTATTTTGCAAATTATATGCAACTTTACTTTCACTTCAATGGTTCCTTCCAATTTTTTGTCTAAAATTAGAAGAGACCAATGAGACACAAACACATGTAATGGATATTTTTCACCATTTTTAATTTAGAGAATTTCAGATTCTATATGGATCTTGGTTGATAGATCTTGATGAATATTTTCCAAAAGTATTCATTTAAAAAAATTAAACATGCAAAAGAAAAGTTATAACATTTTAAAGTTATAGAGGAGAGATAAATATGAGGTGACAATGTATAATAAAGGTGCATATTGCAACTCTATTTTACACTTTATTGAGTTGACTTGACCCGAATACTCTTGGGAGGTCACGTATTTTTTTTAGACTCGTATCGGATTCGGATTCGGATTCGTAGGGATACGCTCAAATTCGCTAGGATAGGCGAATCTGAGAGTATCCTATTTTTTTTATATACACCGGATTCGCTGGCATATGCTGGGATTTATCCAGATACGTTTTTGGGCTCCTTTTAGGATATGCGGGTGGGGGGGTGGGGGTTGTCTTTGTGATATTTTAAAACATAAATTTTTATTGTCAAATGTCTAATAATGAAAAGTTTTTAAGTTTGAAAACATAAATCAAATAAAAAACACTTTAAACAAAAAGAAAAGGTCTCCTGACTGATTTCTCAAATCATCCTGACTTACACCTAGGGTTTCCACATCCCGACTTCCAACTTCCACCTTGAGGCTCACTTCAAACTAGGGTTTCCCCATTCCGGCCTGTTTTGAGTATTCCAGCAACTTCGGTAAGTTATCCTTTCATTTTGAGTTTTTTTTTTCTTTTCTTTCCGACCTTTTTTTTATTTATTTGATTTATGTTTTCTTTTCATATTCCATTCTGAGCTTTTGATTTTTGTATTTGATTTTTTCTTGTATTCTGGCCTGTTTTGAGCTTTTCATTCTGTCTAGATCTTTTTTTTTAAACAAAACTGTCTAAATCTTTTTTTTTCTACAATTATGTTTGTAGATTTGAAATGGAATCTGGTGCTACTGCATCTAGTACAAGCATTACAGCATCATCATCACTTGATGAGGATTCTAATGGTGTTGGTGACATTTATCATATTTGATCACTTTAATGTTATGGTGTTTGATGCTTTAATGTTATCCAGTTTCATTTCATTCAATTTTATCATTAATATATATAAAATAACACAAAAAATATTTAACGTATCCTAGCGTATCTGTATCCTACTTTTTGAAAAATCACATATCCCCTGTCCCGAATCGAGTTGTATCCCATATTGCGTATCGAGTCGTGCTTCCTAGGACTTGACAACCATTTGCAGTTTGCACTTTATAGAGTTGGCAACAGGTATAACTTCTTTTAGCACGAGTGTATATTTTACACTAAACTAACTTTTATACTATCATTGGAGATGCTCTTAGTCGTAACTCGCAAGTATGTAAAAAGTTAGAAAGTAGAAACCCTATTGGTTTAGCTTTGGATATTAGATATAATGTACATACAACTGTCAACTTTTGGTAAATGCCTACTTTGAGTTTATTTCTTTATGTCTTTTCCCTCCTTAACTCGGGCACAGGAAAGATAAACAGAAGGACTCTGAAGCTACAGCTACTTCACGAATATTTGAAAAGTCGACTAGGTCTAAGGTATGTACTTCCATGACCCTGTTGTTTTTATTCTTGACTAGCCCTGTTCATACATACTTTTTTATCATTGTTGTGAGAAATTTTTGAGTAGATGTGACACTTTTGGGGTCAAAGGTATATTATTAAAACCTTTGGCACCCAAAGTGAAATGTGATTACAAATGGGGGACAAAGGACAAATCACTGCAAAAAATATCTAAAGATAGTTTAAACTAAAGGAAAGTAGTAAAATACAGCCAGGAAATATTCTTAGCCATTATTCCAAATAAAATTCATACATATTTTTATCTGAAATGTTATTTTTCTATTTTTATTTCATTAATATATATATATATATATATATATATATATATATATATATATATATATATATATATATATATATTAATGAAATAAAACAGATTTTTTCCATAAAATACATTATTAGAGCATTCTTAACATGAAATTAAGAAAATGGACCATACAAAACAAAATTCAAGCACACTTTGACATTAAAAATCATAAATAAAGCAGAATCATCATCACATGAGAAAAAAATAAAAAAAAGTTAATTTCACGTGTCCAAAGCGTGTCCCTGCTTGCCCTTTTACGTGTTCAAAGCGTGTCCAATCTAAATAAAAAAGGACTTACGTGTCTCAACGTGTCGGCAACATGTTGGAGTGTGTCGCGTGTCCGACTTGAGTCAAAGCTGACTCGTCACTCGTGGCATCTGGGAGAGTGTCCGTGCTTCATAGGTGCCCGACAAGTTGTCGGACACGGACACGCTGCCTTCTGAGAAGTGTCCATGCATCCTAGCTGCTACCATATCCAGATAGGGCCTACAGAAGCCTTACAATATCCATTCACATCAACTACCCTGGCCTTCATAGAGTCTCCGCAGATCACATTATGACAAGAAACAAATGTGATATGCTGGATAGCCTCTTCTCTTCAATATAGGGGGAGTTGGTTACTGCACGGATGGACAGAATTCTTTGTATATCAATACAAGGTTTGGTCGATTCCTCCTCTCCCGAATGGGGGGAGTTGTTTCCCAATATTAGGCAAGAAGCCTTATACCGATTGGTGTCGGATATTTGCACTTAAATCCGGGATTCGAATCCAATGAGGTGGGGTCCTTCACCATTTTGATTTAAGAACGTGTGAATTGAACGCAAGTTTTTTATAGGAAATGTCAAAAAAGGTTTGAGGGAGAGTAATGCTTATTAGAGGGAGGGCTTATATTCATGTAGAAACTAATAGACATCAAGTGCCATTTATGCGATTGGACAAAAGAATTATTTGGAGATATGAGATTGGAAAAACAAGGTGTATTGGACAAAAGTAGGGAAATAGATGAAATTGAAGAGAGGGAGTCCTTTGGAGGAGGATAAAAAAGTAAAAAGAGAGTGTTAAATTGAAGTTTGAAGAATTACTTTGAAAGGAGGATTACCTTGGGAACAAAAGGCTAATGTTAAGTGGGTTAAAGATTTTGATGACAACTCAAAATTGGTTCATAAAATTGAAATTGCTAATAAAATGAACCAAATAATAAACAAGGTGGAAAGGGAAGATGAATGAGACATTAAGGGAGGATTCTTTTGAAACTTTGTGAGAATATAAGTGTGGAATGGAGCCTGACAGAGGAAGTGAAAGCTAGATGGCTAGTAAGAAAGTTTGAGGGCGAGGAGATTAAGAGAGCGGTTTAGAAATGTAATAGGGAAAAGTCACCTGAATGGTTTCACCGTGATATATTTCAAAGAAAGACAAAAGTGATAAGAGAACATGTGAATCGTGATTATTTTTTTTTTGAGTTTTATGAGAGTGGCATTGTGAATGTGGTTGTCAATGAAACTTGTATGTGATTGATTTTGAGAAACATCACAATTTGAAGGAGTGAGAGATTGACAAGCTTGAGCACTAGCTTGTATAAGGTGTTGTCGATAAGACTTAAAAGAAGTTGAGTGACACCATTTTAAATTTCATGAAGCGTTTGTGAGAAATAGACAAATTCTTAACTTGTCTTGATAGCAAATGAAGTGGAGGAGTATAGATAGAAGGAAAAATATGGTGCGATTTGAGAAAGATCATGTGGATTGGGACTTCTTACTATGTCTTCGAAAATGGATTTTAGACAATGTGGTCCTCTTTCACCCTTTTTTATCCACCTTGATTATGGCTATGCTAAGTTGATTGGTTGAGAATGGAACAAAATGTTGGTGGGGGTGGTGTAGGATGGGAAGGAGAAGGTGGAATTATCTCACCTTATTATTATTTTATACATTGCCGTCTCAAATCCAGATAAAGGAGGAAGGTTGCGCTACAATCAACGTAAAACTTTGTCAGATACTTATGGACATGATTCCTATGAATACATGCGGTAATACTAAGACATTCCCTTTAAGCAATGCATTGTGCCTATCACCGATTGTCTAAAAAAATAATCAAGGGGCGTTACGTCTACTACTGTGTGTCTTGAAAAATAGGCAAGAGGCTTCGTATCGGCCCTCAACTGTGATGAGTAACGGACAAGGGTTTTTGCACCAATTTGGACGTGTGTGGGGTAAAAAAGTTGGTTCGGGATAATAAACTTAGGTTGACAAATTGTAATATAGGGACTTCGACAGGGAAATGGATAAAGTTATTGGATACCATGATAAGAAAGAAAAGTTGACATAAGCTTGTTTACAGTAAATCAAATGGGTCGATGAGAAATAGAGAAGACTAGGTTCAAATTATATTATGTAGGAACACATAGACATATGAATGGAGTTGGAATAGCGGATAAGAACCTTAAGGAAGATATCGTAAAGGTTATTTGGAGAGGGGATTGATTTTTACTTGTAAACCTAATAATACTAGTATTAGGTGAAAGTATAATTAATATTGTTAGTGTTTACCCGGGTAGGATTAAATGAAGGAACCAAAGTACAATTTTGGGAACAAATGGATGAACAAGTATAAGATATACTTTTAGATAAGAAAAGTCATATAGGGGGGAGATTTCAATGGCCATGTAGGAAGAGTGTAGGATATGAGATGGTGCATGGAGGATATGACTTTGGAGATATGTTCGATAATGGTTAGTCAATCTTAGATTTTGTGATGGCTAATGAATGTACATGTTTAAAAGGATGCTTTAACATTTGATGACTTATAAAAGAGGCTTTGAAAAAGAGGCTTTAACATTTGTTAATAGACAAATAGATACTACTTTTGAGAAAAGTTGAACAAGCACTTGTCTTGGTAAGAATTCTCCAAACCATCTTAACAAAAAAGGCTCTACTATAGCTTTTAGGATTGTAAGGCCTAACCCCCTTCAACCACCGGATAAAACATGCAATGACAAGGACGTAACCAACATCCTGGATGTGGCAATACTTGATCAAATAGAATTACTCAAAATTTGTTTCTGAACACAGGCTGGAGGTAAATGGAGTGGCAATGAAAAGTTTACCATATATAACAATGGAAACTAATTGAATTCTTCTGGCTAATGAGAGCACCCTTCAGGTTTAATATAATCTGTTTACGGGGTCTAGCAGGATATTTCCAATGTTTAAGATGAATGTCAATGATGTAAACTACACGTCAAAAGGCTCCTAAAAATAACTAACACGCATAAACACTCTTTTCTATTTTAAAATTCAAGTCTACCTTAAATGAGGCTTACATAGGGGTATTTAAAAGGGAGGAGTAGCTTAGGTTCTAAGCTAAGGCACTAATTACAAAAATGCCATTACTATTCCTTACCTTTAAATACTAAAGCAAATCAAATGAAAATACGAATAATAAAATAAAATAAAATAAAATGACTAATAAAACCCTAAAATAAGGCCCATTTTCATCACTCCCCCCCTCTTAAAACTAAGCTCGCCCTCAAGCATTCAAAATTTGGGGATTCGTGGGGATTTTTAAAAAATTGTGCCAAAAAAAATTATAGGGGCCCAAAAATAATTCTTGAAACTTGAGGAGTACACATCCCACAATTTCCTTCTTTATTTTTTCTTCTCCTCTTCGTCTTCACCCAAATCAACCCTAGATTTATCCACCCGGATAAAAAACCATGGTTTTGGGGTGGTTAAAAGGGTTTCAGGGGTTAAAAAACCAGAGGATTTTTGAGCATGCCTAGGGCGAAATCCTAGGTTTCCGTGATCAATTTGGGGCTGAGAGGACTGTCCGACCACCAGTGGTGGTCGGCAGCCTTGAGGGGACCAAGTTTGGGTCAGGTTGGAACCTTTTTGGGGTCGGGTGAATTGGGGTTTGGGTAGCGGGCAGGCGGGGAGGGTTTGCTGTAGTCGGAGATGAGGTAGGGAGGCAGGGAGGGTTGGGGCTGCTGTCGACGGTGGATTTGGGGAGCTCTGGGCTCTGCCCTGGGTTGGACTGCCTCCGGCAGTGACCGGGGTGGGATGGGGCTGTATGGGGGACTAGGGTTTGAGCTGGGGGTGAGGGTTTCAGTGGAGGAGGGGTGGTGGAGGTAGGGCTGGGGTTTTGGGTGGGTGAGGGTAGACTAGGGTTTTGAGAGTTGGAGGAGATTAGTTGGATGAGGGTATCAAATTTTTGGCTTAGTTCTTGGGTTAGGGCTAGAGTTTGTTTTTGTTGTTCGATCATGTGCCTCCATTCTTGAATCTTTTCATCGTGTTGTTTGCATCTCTTTGGAGCCATTAAAGAGTAGTGTACAATTTGATAAAAAAATTACACCGATACACCAAACACCAATGTGGAGCGACACCCGCTCTGATACCAATTTGACGTAAACTATACGTCAAAACGCTACTAAAAATATCTAACACACTCCTTTAGAGAGAGAAATACTCTTTTCTATTTTAAAATTAAAGTCTACCTCAAATGAGGCTTACATGGGGGTATTTAAAGGGGAGGAGTAGCTTAGGCTCCAAGCTAAGGCCCTAATTACAAAAATAGATTATGTACTTTTAGGAGTTAAAATAATATTGATTATGGATATAGGACAACAAACATTTCGTTTTCATTTTTAGTCCCTATTTTCAAATTAAAGGGACACGTGACATGCTGTGATTGGTTGATGTTTTATGAATATGGGTCCGCGTCAGCGGCTTTATTAAAAAAATAGGGACTAAAATTATAAATAAAATGTTTGTTGTCCTATTTCCAAAATACATATTACAATAGTTCCTAAATTTACAAAGCCCCTTACAAAAATGCCATTACTACTCCTTACCTTTAAATATTAAAGCAAAACAAATGAAAATGCAAATAATAAAATAAAAGAAAATACAAAATAAAATAAAATAAGTAATAAAACCCTAAAATAGGGTCCATTTACATCAGTCAATGAAAGTATGTGATTAGCCTTTGATTTTTGTGTGAAATCAAATAACAAATAGAAGACTCCTTATATATCAGTAGTTTTACCTATTTTATTCACCGGAGGATTTGTTCGAGGGTAGTGTCGAAATTTATCTTGAAATCCACTCCTTTTATCTTTTATGAAAGGATACAGATACCAATGTCATGCGGTCAACAGTTTGTGTGATTCTTCTTGTTTTCCTTAACATAAATTTGTAAAAAAGCTGGTTAGATAATCTCAAATTGAGATTCTCAATATGGGTGTGAATGCTATTTTGGTGTCATTTATTGAGGTAGTTTTGGCAAATAATATATTTATAAAATATCGGTAACCCATGGAAGAAATGCCCTTTTCCTTTGTAGAGAAAGATACTAATCTAAACAAGGCAGAAACTCACACATATGAAACAGGGCCTTCCAATTTTACCAAATAAACATTCATCTCAGAACCAGCAGTCAGAATCAGCACGCAACTCAAAATCTGCTGGCCCTCCAGCTACTTCATCCTCGGCGGAACCAGGGATAGGCATGCCTGCTACAACTACTACCAATTATAAAAAGTCTGGAACACGGAATGAGGTAGATTTTTTTTTGGTTTTGTATTTTGTGATACAGTGGTTCTATGTAATGCACTTTGGAGTCCAAAGTTTTATCTATTTGTACTTTCTTTTTTAAAGTTTTGTGGAGAAGTGTTGCAAAAATCTTAGAAAGCATGATAACAAGTGAAATTGAATCTCAAAGTGCATTATAAAGAACTACTGACCCCAAAATATAAATAACCCTGTATTAAAAAAATCATTGAGTATGCTAGTTTTTTATATGTACGGGGTGGTGGTTACCATGATTGTTTTGCAGTTTTTAATATGTATTATAAATAAAAGAATAATGATATGGGTCCCAAATATTGCTCCCCAAACCTCTCGCAAAGTAACATTGGGGTGGGTCCCACATATGATAGATGTTTGGGGACGCGTAGCATTACTCTAAATAAAAAATAAAAACTAATGGGCGGTGCTAAAGGCAGCACCAAAATGTATACTGGGCACTGCATGCTTTAAATGATTGTACATTTTGTTTAAAAATGTTGTACAACGGTGCTGGGTATAAATTTTGGTGGTGCCTTCAGCACCAACCAAAATAAATATTACTCTAATTTCAGTAAGAATCAAAATAGTGCCTAAAGCACTTTGAAAGTAGTTTAAAATTAATACTTTGACCAAGATGATGTACATTTTTAGCTCCCAAATTAAAAAAGCCTAGTTTTTTTTTGTGTGGTTCTGTGTTGTTGTCTGCTATGTATTGGGGCACAAATTTTATTTAGGATGATATGGATTATAGCCCCCATCTATTCTGGTCAATTATCGATTTTTGTGAAAGTTTACAACAATATACCCTTGAACCCCCAAACGTCATAAGAACTTGTAAAGTTTCGCAAGAAATCTTCAAAAATCATCATAAAAGTCATTTTGAGGTCAAATTAATATTATTGCAAACCTCAATACTCCAGCGCAATCTTTTATTCTATTTCTTTCAAGCTGTGTTTGGGAGCAATGAATCCATGCTTTAGGTTGGAACAAGAATAATCTATGTTAGTTAAAAAATTTCAACTAGTTTTGCTTAAATTCCGATTCAGTGACAAAGAGTCGTAAACACACCCATATTAATATTTCTTCAACTTTCCAGATTGGCTAATAGAAACACGTATCATTCTCCAACACGTGCATATGATAGAAAGCTGACTTTTTACACTGTGCATGATAGGGAGCCAGTTCTACGTCTTCTGCGCTTTCAAAGCTTACAAACCGGCTCAACTTCTTGAAAGAACGACGTACCCAAATCACAACCGAGATCCAGAAACACGAAAGGGGTAGAGGGCACGAATCTTCCCCAGATGCTCAATCATCGTCAGAAAAAGTCAGAGGGTCAGAAAGCAACCAAGATAAATGGGCAGCAATGGAAAATTCGTCTGTCCAAAATTTGGGAAAAAATAATAGACCAAATACCCTCTCACTCCTAAACCTGGATAAGGGAAGAAGGCCTGAAGGCCTACCCTCCCCTTATCTGGACAGAGGAACATCAGAAAGCCTAATTTCCCCTAATTTGGACAGAGGAAAATCAGAAAGCTTCCCAAACACTGACAAAGGCCGATCCGTCGTTCCCCCACGGACATTTTCTAGATGATAAAGTTGCCTATATTGTCATCGTGTTAACGAGGCCCATCTAATTGTATGTTTGAGCAGAGCTATTTGAATTAGGTCTTTGTAGGGACCCTATGTGATTGATTTTTGATGCCCATGCACGAGTGCGTCCCACTGAATTCATCACCAAGTTGAATTGTTTGGTTTGCATCGTTGGGATCCTTTTTGTAATTATTAGTGTTGTATGAGTTAATACAACAAGTTATTACCGATTAGTTGCTGGCCCAACTGAGTGAATCATGTTGGAGGTTGTATCTCTATCCTGGTTTTGATTCTTCATTGGAGCTTAATGAAGACTCTTG
Organism: Sambucus nigra; assembly: GCA_949130495.1. Classification (NCBI taxonomy): domain Eukaryota; kingdom Viridiplantae; phylum Streptophyta; class Magnoliopsida; order Dipsacales; family Adoxaceae; genus Sambucus; species Sambucus nigra. Next base: position 221,553,044 of record OX422211.1, on the reverse strand, counting down.
GATTGATCTCCAAAACTAATTTTTTTGTCCTGCTCAAATGTAAGAATGAATTTGGGGGTGTATTTATCAAATTTACCTTGAAATTTTGCTGCAACGAAACGAAGTTTATAAACTACCCAGGAATTTGATTTATGCTGCATTTCATTATGGGTGTTTAATTTTGAAGGAAAGCCATTTGGATAGTGGTTTTAATATATCTTTATTTCAAACGCTACTCCCCCACCTCCCCAAAAAAAAAACTATTAGTTTGCTGTGGATATAATACTGTCATTAGTCACTAGGTTAACGGAAGTATCTTTGGGTTACACAATCACCAGTTTGACCATTTTAAATTATCAAACAACAAAGCATGTGGATATTTGGTATTTCACCATAGCATCTGAATCTTGACACTTATTTTCTGACTCTAAAAGGGTATATATGCCAAATACATGAATATAGGACAAAACGACAAAATTTTAAAAAGAGAAAAGATTCTTACTTCAATGACAATCTCATTTTCGTACAATTTTTTTATGATAGTCATGCTAATCAATCTAGAAAAATTCTTCGTTGTCAGCATCATTGTATCGGCATAAACATTAAAAAAAATGAGAAATCCTTAAGAAGTTTTCGAACCCGTTCAAGGGTTACAAACAACGCCACAGTGAAAGGTCGCAACCTTGAAATGAATGAAGTCCTTGTATAAAGCCAAGGGCCCCGCTAACCTGCGCAGTCAATTGCACCCCTTGCTTCACATTCATATTCAATAATCTCGTGTTAATCACATCAAACGGGTTCGACACCACTGATGTCAGAAATGCTATTGCACAACTCGTCGTCACGTAGGCAAGGGCGGAACTAGGATTCCTCGAAGGGGTGGACTAAAATTAGTAATGGATCCGAGAATTTTTGTCAATGAGGCTGAAGTTCCGGCCAATGTCCGGGGTTGAGGGCGATTTCCCAAGAGGAAAAATTTATTAAGTTTTTGTATCTATTTATCTATATTATTTTTTATTTTCCAAATTTTTTTTAATCCTTATAAATTTTGGGGCCATTTTTCAATAACATTTTAAATTCAAATAACAACTTTTAACCCTAACAGATTTTTTTTTCAATTTGGGAGGGGTGGGCTACAGCCCTGGTGGGCCCACCCCTAGATCCACCCTTGCACGTAGGTCCCAAGCCCATCTCTCACCATCCCTTTTTCCAATATCACCTCTTTGACTTGTTCATACGAGGCCAGTTGCAAGGCCGTCCTAATCATGGCATGGTTCACCATAAGCGACGAGTTGCCCCGCAGGCTAGTAATGCCGACTACGCTTGTATAGTTGTAGCGCTGGGAAGACGGGAGCCGACCTTCAGCTTGCATGCGGATTAATAGCGGTAAAATGTAGTCCAAATAATAAAACAACACATATTAGCCGGTCATCTAAATATGGGGGGGCATATTTAAAAGCTATGAGTTAAATTTGTGCTCTTATTTAAAAGTTATGATTCAAATATGGGGCTCATATTTGAAGGTTATGAATCAAATATGGAGCCTTATTTTAAAACATACGAATAAAATATAGTACTCATTTTTTAAAGTTGTGAGTAAAATATGAATTGTTTTTACATATACCTCGAATTGTAATACTTACTTTAGTAGAAAAACAATAGGTGACCCAACCCATATTTAGTCCGCCCGCATTTGGCCCAACTCACATTTAACCCAATCCATATTTGGCGCATCCCATATTTAGTCCAACCCATATTTGACCCGCCCAAATTAGGCCCAGTTCATAATTTTGCCAGTGCTAATTCGGACCATGGCTATGTTAACTTGGCTTCCCACAGCCGCACCGACGCCACTGGCTAATAAGCCTGCTGCCATTTTTTGCTTGAGTGGGGACTTTCCTGAATTTGGGTCTGACCATTTTTTTCCCGAAGATCTCGTAAAGTCCCTCTTAGGTTGTTGAGAATAGAGATTGGCGGAGACGCCACAGAAAGCGCTGCAAAACTTTCAGTTTATTCTGACATTGACTGGGCTGTTATGTCTACTATATTTGATAATACAAAAGTACAGAATTATAAATAAAATTATAATTACAAAACAGAAACTGTAATAACTTGAATTTGCAGAAAAATAATATAATTAGAAAATAATTCGAGCCCTGTGTAACACAGTGTCCTTAAGATAATTTATTCCCTCCAATGTGCTCTGAAGTTGATGAATATTGTCTCCCAAGATAGAATGAATTTTTTAAATTAATTATGTAGCACGGCAATAATTAATTTCGACGAACACAATTTCTGTGTTTTCACTCAACCAAACAGTATGATAAATGATTACCCAATGAATGCATGATGGCAGAAATATTTTTCTGGAATTGACAGCATTTTGGGTTGGAAGAAAGTAAACAGAGGGAAGCATTTGTATTTATAGTCAAGTAAGTGACTGTTTAAAAATAATTGTCAAAACAGTTAAAGGAATTTAACTGTTGAGTGTTGGTAAAAACTGCCAACAGTTTATTAATTAATTAATTAATAATTAAAGCCCAGAAAGTTAATTTAAAACGGACCAAAATTTTTAAGAGATTACAAACTCAAGCCCAAGCCCAAGCCCGAACCGAGCCGACTGGACGACGCGCGCGCGCGCGTGGGCTTTTGGGCCAAGCCCAACACATGCATAGTGTAGGCCATCTCCACTTCAAAGAGTTGGGATACCCCAAGGCATCCAAGCCTTAGTCCATACTTGGAGTGTTATTAACTCACCAAATTTCCACTACTCTTCCAATGTGGGACAAGAGTTAAATCATACTCAATTCATTAACTTTCATTACTTTGTGAGTCACTTTGGGGACATATTTATCATTCATAACTTAATGAAATTGGACATGTGAATATACTACATTAATCTCCTTGCGAAGGAGAACGTGTTCCTATATGGTCCCACAATTATCGTAGTGTGGGTCCCACCTAAATTTGAGCTCAAAGTTGCTCAAAAATTATGTCCAAAAATCTGGACGGCTTTTAATTTCAATCTTAAGTCTAATTTTCCAACAATCCCCCACATGAATGATATATCACTATAAATAAAAACAGACCAGATGCTAATGCAGATGCAGACACAGGTTGAGTAAAACTGAAGACTTATTGCATCGGGAGAAGTAGCCTAATGGCCTTGAACGTTCCTTAGTGATATACTATCGGATTTACTTGGTTAATCAGTAGACTTCACGTCCTTGAATCATTAACCGTTTTTGTAAACTTAGACAACAGTATTCACACAATAATTCTTCAACACAGTTGATTCTCACGTTTGTGTTCATTTTGGCCATGAACACCACTTGGTTCTGTGAGTATTTTAGAAAATATGCCTTTCATTATTCTCATAGAAGTGGTCCCCTTCTTACTCACGTAGGTAACTTCCATAAAGGGTATCCTGCAATACCCCACTTAGACATACTAAGATATGGATGTCATTAAAAGCATAACTTATCCTAATTTCGAGGCAGATGGACACTGTCTCATCTTTGGAATGGATAGGATTAAATATCCTCCAGTGCTTACTGAATACAATGTAGTTCGATTTGCCCATTGAACCTAGATCTTGGGATCTCCAGTCAGCTAGACTGGGTTGCCACTATATTGATTCTTATTTATATATAGGCTTTAGACCCATTCCTTTCGATGATCTTTCAACTTGCTCTCGGTTTAAACCTTTCGTTAGTGGATCCGCTATATTATCTTTTGACTTTACATAGTCAGTTGAGATAATTCTATTTGAGAGAAGTTGTCTAACGGTATTGTGTCGACGACGAATACGTCGTGACTTTCCGTTATACATGTGATTCTATGCCCTTCCAATCGCCGATTCACTATCGCAGTGTATACATATTGCGGGCACAGGTTTAGACCAATTTGGAACATCCTCTAAGAAATTTCGAAGCCATTCAGTTTCTTCTCCAGCTTTGTCTAGTGCAACGAATTCAGATTCCATTGTCGATCTAGCAATGCACGTTTGTTTTGAGGACTTCCAAGATACGGCTGCACTTTCAAGGGTAAACACATATCCACTCGTAGACTTAGAGTCTTTTGTATCGGATATCCAATTTGCATCGCAATGTCCTTCAAGAACAGCTGAATATTTTGAATAGTGCAGTCCATAGTTTTGAGTATATTTCAAATAACCCAAAACTCTTAATATTGCTTTCCAGTGATATCTCCCTGGATTACTCGTAAATCCACTTAGCTTACTTATTGAGTATGTTATGTCCGGTCGTGTACAATTCATGATATATATTAAACTGCCGATAATACGAGAATATTCTAGTTGAGATATGCTTTCACCATTATTTCTTGCTTGATGTAAATTTACATCTACAGGTGTCTTGCTAGGACTAATATCATATTTCTTGAATTTTTCAAGTACTTTCTCTATGTAATGAGATTGAGATAGTATAAGTTCATCCGATGTTTTATAAATTTTAATTCCTAATATAATATCGGCGATTTCCAAATCTTTCATGTCAAATCGACTACTCAACATTTGTTTTGTAGTTTTGACAATATCCAAGTTACTACCCATGATAAGCATATCATCAACATAGAGGCATACAATGACATATCCATTTTGAATGTATTTAAAGTAAACACATTTATCGCATTTATTAATTTTGAAACCATTTGATAACATTACATTATCAATTTTTTCATGCCAATGCTTAGGTGCTTGTTTTAATCCATTTAGTGATTTAACAAGCTTACATACTTTTCCTTCTTGTTCGAGATCTTTGAACCCTTCAGGTTGCTCCATATAAATTTCCTCGTCTAGTTCACCATTTAAGAGTGCGGTTTTTACTTCCATTTGATGTATTTCATGTCCATTAATAGCAGCGATTGCTATTAACATCCGAATGGATGCTATTCTTGTTACCGGTGAATATGTGTCGAAGTAATCCAACCCTTCCTTTTGCCTATAGCCTTTAGCTACAAGTTTAGCTTTATATTTATCAATTGATCCATCGACCTTCAACTTCTTTTTGAAGATCCATTTATAACTTAACGGTTTTGAACCTGGTGGAAGATCCACTAGTTCCCATGTATGATTTTGTAATATGGATTCAATTTTACTATTAATTGCTTTTTTTCAATTAGAAGCATCGGGTAAGGATATGGTTTCTTTGTACGATTGAGGTTCATTTTCTAGTAAATATGTTAGAAAATTCGGAGCGAAAGAAGTCGAGGTTCTTGCTCTTTTACTACGTCTTGGTTCATCCTCTATTAGTTCAATAGGTTGATGAGTACCACTTGTAGTAGCTTGATTTTTCCTTTTAGAAGGACCAGATTCTCGGGTCATGTTATACTGGAATTCATTTTCAAAAAAAGAAGCGTCACTCGATTCAATAACCGTATTTACATGAATATCCGAAATCTTAGATTTACAAACTAGAAATCGATATGCACTGCTATTAGTCAGGAGAAATCAAGAAATCAGATTCTTTCGGATATTAGGCACGTGAAGAACATTATTGAGAGTAAGTTCCTTTTTAGAAGTCATTTTTAGAGTAATATTTCCTTGTCCCACCACCTTAGAAGTGGAAGAATTCCCCATAAAGAGGTTCTCCTCATTTTTCAAAGGCTTATAGGTGGAGAACATCCATTTGTTTGCACAAATGTGTCGTGTGACTCTAGTGTCCACCCACCATTCCTTGGTATTTCCAACCAAGTTACATTCAGAGGCCACGACAGAAAGATTCATATTTTCCAAGTCATTGGCGATGTTTTCACCCTCAGTTACATTTTCTTGAGGATTATTTCAATTTTGCTTCTTAGGCTTACGACACTTGCTTGAGTGTTGTCCAAGTTTACCACAATTGTAGCATTTGCCTTTGAATTTCTTCTTGTTCGGTTTGGAAGTGCCTTCCCCATCATGCTTTCGCTTGTTCTTCTTAGGACCTTCAACAACATGGACTTTTGTTTCCATTGGACTCTTCCCACTTTTCTTTTGAGACTCACGGTTATCTTCTTCAATTCTCAGCCTGACCACCAACTCCTCTACATTCATCTCCTTTCGCTTGTGCTTGAGATAATTTTTGAATAAAGTCCAAAATGGTGGCAATTTTTCAATAATTGTAGCAACTTGGAAGGTTTCACTAAGGGACATTCCTTCAGCATGAATGTCGTGGAGGTTCACTTGGAGTTCTTGCACCCGCGAGATCACTGGTTTAAAGTCAACCATTTTGAAGTCCAGAAAATGCCCAAAGATAAATTTATTCATCCCATCATCTTCAGTTTTGTACTTCTTTTCCAAAGAATTCCATAATTCCTTGGATGTCTTGATCGTGCAGTAGACATGATACAATGTTTTGTCCAAGTAGGCCAGAATATAATTCCGGCACAGGTAGTTAGAGTGATTCCAAGCATCAACAGCAGCAACGTTTTTCGAGTCATATCCCTCTTGAATAGAGGGACAATCTTCATATACAAACCTGCCCAGTTGGAAGGTAGTGAGATAGAAATACATTTATCCTTGCCAATGTTTGAAGTCAACCCCATTGAACTTTTTCGATTTCTCCCCGTGTGGCATAGATACGGGTGCAATCACATTTATGTTAGTGAAAATCACATTTGCAGGAATAGTTTTCGTACTATGTGATTCCATTTTTGTAAAAAAAATAGAATTTTTATCATTGATAATATTCATATATAACTGAATTAATCAAAACAGAATACAAAATTCTGTACACCAATTTCCTCCAAATATAATTAACAATAAATGAATTCCAAAAGAATTCTAAATAATATTCAGAATTAAACTAAAATATAAACACAAGTTTATACTAGTCTAAGATTAAAAAAAATATGTGTCACACTATTTTTAATATTTAAACAAATTCGGTACACAACAGAATTATTATTTTAAAATTAAAAGTTTTATATAAACAGATTTAACAAAAATTTACAATTAAAATTTTTATTTTTTAAAACATAATATATAAACAGTGTTGAAATTAATTTCTGTAACAATAATTGTTTTATTAGATTTATGTAATAAAATAATATTTTAATTCAAGTTTTTCTGTCAAAACAGATTTATTTTATACAAATAAAATTCTGTAATTAAAAAATTTCTGTACACTATACAAACAGTAGAATATCAAAAATAAATTATCTTAAGATTGTTATCTCTACTATATTGATAATACAAAGGTACAGAATTATGAATAAAATTATAATCATAGAAATAAAAATGAATTACAGAAAATGTAATAACTTACTTGAATTTGCAGGAAAATAATATAACTAGAAAATAATCTGAGCCCTGTGTAACACAGTGTCGTTCAGATAATTTATTCCCTCCATTGTGCTCTGAGGTTGATGAATATTGTCTCCCAAGATAGAATGGATTTTTCAAATTAATTATGTAGCACGACAATAATTAATTTCGACGAACACAATTTCTGTGTTTTCACTCAACCAAATAGTATGATAAATGATTATCAAATGAATGCATGAGGGCAAAAATATTTTTTTGGAATTGACAGCATTTTGGGTTGGAAGAAAGTAGGAGAGAGAATTTTTCATTAGTTTAAAAACGGAGGGAAGCATTTGTATTTATAGTAAAGTAAGTGACTGTTCAAAAATAACTGTCAAAACAGTTAAAGGAATTTAACTGTTGACTATTGACAATAACTGCCAACAATTTATTAATTAATTAATTAATTAATTTTATAATTAATTAATAATTAAAACCTAGAAAGTTAATTTAAAACGGACCAAATTTTTTAAGAGATTACAAGCCTGAACCGAATCGAACCGAGCCAGCTAGTGTAGGCCATCTCCCCTTCAAAGAGTTGGGATTCCCCAAGGCATCCAAGCCTTAGTCCATACTTGAGGTGTTATTAACTCACCAAATTTCTACTATTCTTCCAATGTGGGACAAGAGTTAAAACATACCCAATTCATTAATTTTCATTACTTTGTGAGTCACTTTGGGGACATATTTATTATTCATAACTTAATGAAATTGGACATGTGAATGTACTACGTTAATCTCCTTGCGGAGGATAACGCGTTCGTATATGGTCCCACAATTATCGTAATGTGGATCCCACCTAAATTTGAGCTCAAAGTTGCTAAAAAAATATGTCCAAAAATCTGGACAGCTTTTAATTTCGATCTTATGTCCATTTTCCCAACATGGGCTAACCCTTCGGGGTGGGACGGTGGTGGATTCTTTAGCTAAAGCGGGGGGGTAGGGAGTTTTGAATATGGCTTTCACCTTGTAATTGCATGAGAACTTTGACGAGATCAAATGGGTGAGTTGAACAGTCAACTCAGTTGAAGCAATGCCGTCCTCCACGAAACCTTTCACGCTCTTTGTCTAATTTTAGTGTGTGATTGAATGAACTGGAAATAACATATTTACTAATATGCTGCTGAACAACTGTCGTGCTTGGTAATATTCTAGAAATCAAACTCACACTCAATCACACAATAATAAGAGATTTATGTAGTTCGACAATTTACTTACGTTTACGGGGCAACGGAATTGTATTATCAAAAGTGGAGAATTGCAAAATACTCTCGCTCAAAGAATTCTCTCTCAAAAAATACGCTCTATATGCTTTTGTTTCTCTCCTATTTTTTGATGTGTTTTTCTCTCGATACATATGGCATTATTTATTGATAAGTTAGAGCAGTAATGGCCACGTAAATGGTTTTATTGATTTCCATCAAGGGAAAATCTTGTCGAGCGAAAATATTCCATCAAATTGGTGCACTATTGTCACAAATGAAGTGAAAATGGACATCAATATGATTGGCGCGATAATGATGAATATAGTTGTTTGCCAAATATATGGCACACTGACTACCGTAGAAAACTTACACGTTTTTCTGAACAATACCCAAGTCATAAATTAAACCATGAAGCCAAATGGCTTCCTTTAAAGCTTCTGTTACAGCTATATACTCTGCCTCTGTTGTAGACAAAGCCATTGTAAAGTTGATATCCAACTAACTGGTCCTCGTGGCATAGTGAACACATAACTAATAGTAGATTGACGCTTGTTAAGATCTCCAGCATAATCAGAATCCACATATTTGACTAGATGTTTGCCAACGATCTTGTCTCTCTCAAACTTCTAATCGACATCCACAGTATCCTGAATGTACCCTAGTATCCAGTTCACTGCTTGCAAGTGTCCTTTCCCTAGATTGTGCATGCAACGACTAACCATGCTCATTGCTTGTGAAATATTTGGTCTGGTACACACCATTGCATACATTAAGGCACTAACTGTATTTTTATATGGAACATGATCCATATGCTTCTTCTCATTATCTGTATGTGATGACATCAACTCACTTAGCTTGAAATGTAGAGCTAACAGTGTACTTACAGGTTTAGAGTTATCATCGATGCCAAACCTCTGAAGTACTTTCTTCAAATACTAAGTCTGTGTCAAACTGACTATGCCCTTTACTCTGTCGTGCTTGATCTCTATCCTAAGAATTTTCTTAGCCTCTCTAAGATCCTTCATCTCAAACTTTGAATTTAACCGAGTCTTCATTCTATCGAACTCCACTGTGCTCTTAGATGCAATCAACATATCATCCACATATAAGAGCTAATAGAAAAAATTCCCATCTGGGAGCTTACGAAAGTAGACACAATGATCAAACTGATTGCATGTGTATTTGTGATCCATCATAAAATGGTCAAACCGCCTGTACCACTGTCATGACGACTGCTTCAAACCATACAATGACTTTCTTAACCTGCAAGCCCAGTTCTCATGTACAAGAGTTCTAAGACCATCTAGTTGAGACATGTATATTTCCTTCTGTAAATCACCATGGAGGAATACATTTTTCACGTCGAGTTGAACTAATTCGAGATCAAACTGTTCTACCAAAGCCAATAATATCTGAATGAATGAGTGCATAACAACAGGTGAGAAAACCTCATTGTAGTCAATTCCTTCCTTCTGAGCGTAGCCTTTCACCACCAGTCTTGACTTGTATCTCGTTTTTAGCATAAATCCATTTGCAGCCAATAACTTTCTTATCCTTTGGAAGCTGAACCAATTTCCAAGTCTGATTCTTGTGAAGTGATGTCATTTCTTCACCCATCGCCTTCTTCCTCTTGACACCGTCTATATTTTGTACGACTTTTGTGTAGGTGCACGGGACATCATCATTCATCACCGGAAGTACATAGGTCACCATGTATGTATACTGAGAAGGTTTTCGAGTATCCTTTTTTAGGTTTACTAGTGTGAATAGAGTCTGGATGCTTGTTGATCACTGGTGCTGGTGCTGGAACCTCCACCTTAACTGAGATTTCATCTGGATCATTAGATTCCACATTAGGACAATTGATTGTCTGAACAGTTCTTACTAGAATATTAAGATCCACCTTCTGTAAAGAACTCGAATTCATGTTCTCTTTGTCCGAAATTATCGGTTTCAACATTAGAGACTCGTCAAAAGTAACATCTCGACTCAGAAAAACTTTCTTTGATTCAGAGCACCAGAGTCTACACCCTTTTATGCCTGCACTAAAGCCCAAGAATACAACTTTCTTAGCTCTAGGATATAACTTTGATTCGGTCACATGATAATAAGAAGGACATCCAAAAATATATAACTAATAATAATCTGTAGAAATTTTACCAAACCATACCTCCATAGGAGTCTTACTACCAATTGCAATAATAGGAAGTTTGTTGATGAGGTGAGAAGCATAGTTCACTGTTTAGCCCTAAAACGCATTTCCCAATCTAGCTTTGGATAACATACACCAAACTTTCTCCACCAAAAGTACGATTCATATGTTTTGTAACTCCATTTTGTTCTGGCTTTCTTCGTATGATGAAATGTCTAATAATTCCCTTGTCTTGGAAAATTTTGAGGAATGGGTATGAAGTGTATTCTCAACTATTATTAGTTCGGAGTTTCTTGATCTTTCAACATGTCTGAGTTTCCATCATCGTTTTTCAGTTAAGGAAAATCTCCAAAACATCATCTTTTTGACGCATGGTATATACCCAGACTCATCTGGAGTAATCATCAACGAAAATCATGAACCAGAGTTTACCTCCCAAAGTTGTGTTTTTGGTTAGTCCCCATACATCTGAGTGAATGTAGTCAAAGAATTCATTTGTGCAGTGAACATTAGTACTAAACTTGACTCGGGTCTGCTTACTCAAGACATAATGATCACATAAATAAGTCTGTCCTATCTTAGCTCTTTTTAACATGCCATGCTTTATCAAACCTTGTAAAGTTTTTTTGCCAATATGCCTTAAACACATGTGCCATAGTTTGGATTCATCTGAATTATTTGAGCTTTTGAAGACTGCTGTTCTCCCAGTGACTGTGCTCCCATCCAGGAAATACAAATTTCCTTTTTGGGTACCTTTCATGATTATAAGTGCTCATTGAACCACCTTTAGGACTCCACTTTCGATGATAATCGAATAACCTTTAGCATCAAAGCTTCCTAGTGAGATGAGATTCTTTTTCAAGTCTGGAATGTATCGAACATCTATTAGTACTTTGATTGATCCATCGTGTAACTTTAATCGGATCGATCCTATCCCTTTTGTTTTACAGGCATTTTCATTTCCCATAAAATACATCATTCATCTAGATCTTGGAAGCTTGAGAAGCAGTCCCTGTTGGGACACATGTGATAGGAACACCCTGAATCAAGCTCCTAAGAGTGGCAAGTTGATGATAAAGTGGTCAAAGCTGACTCCAGGTCGTCTTGTTCATTTTGTGCAACATTCACATTTGCTTCCTTTTTCTTGTCCATGTTCATATAATCTTTCTTCTAGTGCCCCTTTTAATGACAATATGCACATTTTTCTTTCGTAAGTTATCGTCTATCGTATGAGTTTACCCTTGACTTTTAGAGGAATATTCTTCCTCGTCCTTTGTTAGAATTGTTAGAGCTTCTAATGATGAGGGATCTCAATGGACCTGATGATCCTTTTTTCATACCTCGTTGTCATTTAAAACATCATTAAATTTTATCTCATCCTTTTCATACAATAAGGTAGTACTCAAGTGATTATATGAATCAGACAACGAATTTAGCAATAACAGTGCCTCATCCTCATCAGTAATTTCAACTCCAAATTCTACAAATTGGCTATAATTTTATTGAAACTGTCTAAATGAGTATTCATAGACGTACACTGATTAATTTGGAAGCGCAAAAGTTATTTCTTGAGATAGATACTCGTTTCAATGCTTTTTGTTATGTACTTATCCTCTAGCTTCTTTCAAAGACTTGTTGCCACAGTCTCCTTCATGATAAAATACTTTCAGTCCTTGGCTAAGCACAATTAAATTGTACCGCAACCTTGACAATTTATAAAATTATAATATTCCTTTGAATCCTTGGGCTTGGAATCTAAGGAAATATGTGACCCTTCTCGGAATAACAGATCTAAAACTTAGCACTGCTACATACCGAAGTTATCTGTACCATCAAATTTTTCGATATCAAACTTTGCATTTGACATTGAACTTCTTTATCAAGAGTTACTAGTGGTTGTCGGAGTTTGTACTTCATTTGAATCAGAAGAAGTTTCACCTTCTACTGTTTCTTAGATTATAAAACCAAATCGATGTCTGAAAGTGCTTGAAAACACTGCTATATGTCTCTCTTAAGTAAATACAACAACTTAAGATCAGAATCAGATAACACAGAGGGAATGTTTATGTCCGGAATGGTCGAAATAGCTAGGAAAGGGTCCGACTCGATCCAAAATGGATTGAGTTGGCCAAAAACGGATTTCTTGACTGAGTTCACTCATGAGCAATATTTCATTAAAGTTAAAAGAATAGTTTAACGAAATATTCCTCTGTTGTTTGATGACATTGGTGTCTTGGTCAATGACTCAGTCAAACAAATTGGTGGATCGATCAAACGGCTTAGTAGCTCGATCAAACATCTTGGTCAATGTCTCAGTGACGTGACAACTCTGTTAATCTTCAATCTCTAGAAAAAAAAAAGAAATACAGAGATTTTTTTTTATTTTTTTTAGTTGGAAAATTTAGGATCTCCGTCCTGCCTCCAGTTTGTTTCGTTGGACCCGTATCGACGATACACTCTTTCTGGTATGTTCAATTTTGAGATTTGAAGATTTTGATTTCTGGGTGAAAATCAAATAGAGCTTGTAGGGGTCCCTTTTGGGTGTGTGCTTTAGGTGAAAATAATTTTTTCTCAATTTTATTGTGCATAAATTTTGTGATCCAATTTAATTAATCTAAATTTATCTTCTTAATCCTAAACATGCATCAAGTGTGATTAAGTAGATAAAGTAAAACAAGTTCACAAAACATGACGATACACGAGGAAACCACTAAGGAAAAAAATCTCGGACGACACAGGCCAGACAATCACTATGATACAAAAATTACAAAGGAAGAATAAAGTCTTACGCGACGACTCGATCCCCACAAGCCTTGACGCCTCTTCTTCTCCTTAACTGCTCCTCCACAGTGCAATGTAGGAGTCGACCTACGCAAGGTCCATAGCACACGAGTCCACGCGTATCTCGGTACACACTGATACAGCCTCAACAACTGTCAATCAGCAAGTACAGAGTCCACCACATAAAACTGTTCTTCGAAAGATGAAAGAATCAAACAATGGTGCAAACAAAAGATCCCTAGGACATATGGTATATGTAAACTCGGATCTTACAAATAATAAAGGATGTTTTTGAATTGAAAATATTTGTAAGCAAACTACAAAAAAGGTATATTTTATGTTCTGTTTTGTATTTTCTTCACCCTCATTTTTCTGAGCAAAGGACGCCTTAAATAATATTTTTGAGGCAGTGCGTCGTTCTAACGAAACTAGCATGTCATTTGAATGAACAAAACATCTCGTTTGAACGGGAGTGACATGTCGTTTGAACGATAGTACAATGTTGTTTGAAAGATCAATAAAGTCGTTTGAACCATGTAATATGCAAGGTAAAGTTCATAAGACTCTAAACACGAGATAACTCAGAAAAAAACATTTTAAAATCAATTTTAAATAAAATAACATCCTTTGAAAAATATTTCGAGTATTCATAATTCATTATGCATTCATACTTGAGAGAATCTCGAGAATCCATGTGAATGTGAAGACATAAAAAGTGCACCAAAAATATGGCATGATCGATCTTTGAAGCTTGGCTGCTATGTTTCAACACAATGTCATAGGCTTCTGAAAATCATTACAAGTAAAATGTATCCTATGACTCAAAGTGGTGTTTGTCCAGAATAATGCAAATACATACAAATTGACACTATTAGAAAATTTATCCTTACAAATCTCCCTCTTTGGCTATTTCGGGACCAAACCAAAATAGTGAAATGCTAAGCCAGAAAGACCTAAATCCCATCCCAAAAACCCAACAAGACACGATTTAGTATATGAAGGACTGACAAGTATAAGCTGAGTGAATATGATATAGTCTCAAAATCTCGAATCGTGGAATAATAACTACACACATGAAACAAAGAAATACCAAGTGAAGTATGGAGGAACAAATGATATATAAATAATATGAGCAATATCAATCAACACTACACCAAAAATAGGAATCTGACACGATTTCAAACTGTGCCAGAATCAGGTGTTCCATAATGGCCATTTTTTTTGGCACGGCTCAAAAGTGTGTCAGATTTGACCAAACAGGAACACTTCTGACACACTTTTAAATCGTGCCATAATTTGATATTTCTGTCACACTTTTGGCACAGTTTTGAACTATGCCGGATTGAGCACAGTTTGAAAAACTTTTGGCACAGTTCAAAACCATGCCAAAATTTGATACACTTTTGGCACGGTTTTGAACTGTGCCAAATTTTTTATAAAAAGAAAAAAAATTAATTACTTGAAAACAAGAAATTTCATAAATTGCAAATCTTGCACGTTGTTGATAAACTAATGTTCATACAAACTTCAAAATATTACAAGTCTTTAGTAGTTCACATACCAAAAAAAAAAAATTGGGCAGAGTTTTCTCTATTTTCTGGACATTCTAAAACATGCTAATATAAAACCTGGATAACATAAAGCCCGCACGACCACAAAATATAAAAAATAAACTTACAAAAGCCCGCGCGGCTATAAACGTTTACAATAAAGCTACAAAAGCCCGCATGGCCATAACACAAAAAATAGAATCATGAATAAACCCCTAGTTGTAAACCATTGAGTTCTTTGTGTGTTTCCCGTGAATAATTGCTAATGATAAAATGTTATCCTATAAAAAAAAATAGGTTACAAAAAAGATACGATATTAGTAACCAAGTAATTTATAAAAAAAACTTACTCAAATTAAAAAATTACATATAGGAGTGGAAATTATCGTCATATTCTCAAACCGGGAGACTCGGGACTACACGGTCAGTTCTTACGAGTTACATTGGTCCCGTACGAGGTGTTCGTGCCTCTTACGGGGCCGTTTGGGGACTGGTTTTGGTTTTCACCCTCAAACGACTTGTTTTAAAGCCTAATCTATGTATTTTGAAATTATCGTCATATTCTCAAATCGGGAGACCCAGGGACTACGCGATCAGTTCGTACGAGTTACATTGGTCACGTGCAAGGTGTTCGTACCTCTTACGGGGCAGTTTGGGGGCTAGTTTGGGTTTTCACCCTCAAACAGCTTGTTTTCAAGCCTAATCTATATATTTTGAAATTATCATCATCATCTCAAATCGGGAGGACCGCGACTACGCGCTCAATTCGTACAAGTTACATTGGTCCCGTGCGAGGTGTTTGTGCCTTTTACGGGGTCGTTTGGGGGCTGGTTTGGGTTTTCACCCTTCAATGGCTTATTTTCAAGCCAAATTGACATATTTTGAAATTATCGTCATATTCTCAAACTGGGAGACCCGCGACTACGCGGTTAGTTTGTACAAGTTAGATTGGTCCCGTGCGAGGTGTTCGTGCCTCTTACGGGGCCGTTTGGGGGTTGGTTTGGGTTTTCACCCTTCAACGACTTGTTTTCAAGCCAAATTGACATATTTTGAAATTATCGTCATATTCTCAAACCGGGTGACCCACGACTACGAGGTCAGTTCGTACAAGTTACATTGGTCTCGTGGGAGGTGTTCGTGCCTCTAACGGGGTTATTTGAGGGATGGTTTGGGTTTTCACCCTTCAACGACTTGTTTTTAAGTCTAAGTGTTGATTTTTGCAAATTATCGCCATATTCTCAAATCGGGAGATCCAGGACTACGCGGTCAGTTCCTACAAGTTACATTGGTCCCGAGCTAGGTGTTCGTGCCTCTTACGGGGCCGTTTGGGGGTTGGTTTAGGTTATCACCCTTTAACGACTTGTTTTCAAGCCAAATCGACATATTTTGAAAATATCATCATATTCTCAAACTGGGAGACCCACGACTACGCGGTCAGTTCATACAAGTTACATTGGTCCCATGCGAGGCGTTCGTGACTCTTACGGGGTCGTTTGGGGACTGGTTTGGGTTTTCACCCTTTAACGACTTGTTTTCAAGCCTAATCTACATGTTCTAAAATTATTGTCATCATCTCAAACCGGGAGGCCCGCAACTACGCGGTCAGTTCGTACAAGTTACATTGGTCTCGTGCGAGGTATTCGTGCCTCTTACGGGGCCATTTGGGGGCTGGTTTGGGTTTTCACCCTTCAACGGCTTGTTTTCAAGCCAAATCGATATATTTTGAAATTATCATCATATTCTCAAATCGAGAGACCCACGACTACGCGATCAGTTCGTACAAGTTACATTGGTCCCGTGCGAGGTGTTCGTGCCTCTTACGGGATCGTTTGGGGGCTGGTTTAGGTTTTCACCCTTCAACGGCTTGTTTTTAAGTCTAACTGTTGATTTTTGGAAATTATCATCATATTCTCAAATCGGGAGACTCGGGACTACGCGGTCAGTCCATACAAGTTACATTAGTCTCGAACTAGGTGTTTGTGTCTCTTACGGGGCCGTTTGGGTGCTGGTTTAGGTTATCACCCTTTAACAACTTGTTTTCAAGCCAAATTGACATATTTTGAAAATATCATCATATTCTCAAATTGGGAGACCCGCGACTTCGTGGTCAGTTCGTACAAGTTACATTGGTCCCGTGCGAGGTGTTCGTACCTCTTACGGGGTCATTTGAGGGCTGGTTTGGGTTTTCACCCTTCAACGACTTATTTTCAAGCCTAATCTACATGTTTTGAAATTATCGTCATCATCTCAAATTGGGAGGTCCGTGACTACGCGGTTAGTTCGTACAAGTTACATTAGTTCCGTGAGAGGTGTTCGTGCCTCTTACGGGGCCGTTTGGGGGGCTGATTTGGGTTTTCATGCTTCAACGACTTATTTTCAAACCAAATCAACATATTTTGAAATTATCATCATATTCTCAAACCGGGAGGTCCGCGACTACGCGGTCAGTTGTACAAGTTACATTGGTCCCGTGCGAGATGTTCGTGCCTTTTACGGGGTGGTTTGGGTGCTAGTTTGGGTTTTCACCCTTCAACGACTGATTTTCAAGCCTAATCTACATGTTTTGAAATTATCGTCATCATCTCAAACCAGGAGGCCCGCAACTATGCGGTTAGTTCGTACAAGTTACATTGGTCCCGTGCGAGGTGTTCGTACCTTTTACAGAGCCGTTTGGGGGGGCTGGTTTGGGTTTTCACCCTTCAACGGCTTATTTTCAAGCCAAATCGACATATTTTGAAATTATCGTCATATTCTCAAACCGGGAGGCTCGCAACTACACGGTCAGTTCGTACAAGTTACATTGTTCCCATTTGAGGTGTTCGTGACTCTTACGGGGCCGTTTGGGGGGCTGGTTTGGGTTTTCACCCTTCAACGACTTGTTTGCCAAATCGACATATT
This sequence comes from Sambucus nigra, assembly GCA_949130495.1. Classification (NCBI taxonomy): domain Eukaryota; kingdom Viridiplantae; phylum Streptophyta; class Magnoliopsida; order Dipsacales; family Adoxaceae; genus Sambucus; species Sambucus nigra. The sequence goes on along the minus strand of OX422211.1, from coordinate 221,535,176 downwards.
TTGAAATTATCGTCATATTTTCAAACCGGGAGGCCCGCGACTACGCGATCAGTTCGTACATGTTACATTGGTCCCGTGCGAGGTGTTCATGCCTCTTATGGGGTCGTTTGGGAGCTGGTTTGGGTTTTCACCCTTTAAGGGCTTGTTTTTAAACTTAATCGATATATTTTGAAATTATTGTCATATTCTCAAACCGAGAGACCCGTGACTACGCGGTCAGTTCCTACGTGTTACATTGATCCCGTATGAGGTTTTTGTGCCTCTTTAGGGTTGTTTGGAGGTTGTTTTGGATTTTCATCCTCTAACGGTATGTTTTTAATCAATTTAGAACGTTTATTGATTTTAGAAAATTTTGACATAGTTTCATTTGTTTATTCGTTAAATCCAACATGTTTTAACATTTGAAATAAACTCAACAGTAACAAAAAATTCCAAAACCAAACCACCAGCAAATCCCTTCCACCAATTTAACTAAATAAGCTCATAAAGTAGACCATTTTATATTCGATGACAAAAAATGTACTAAAGAGGTACCAAAGTCTAATTTTGACCCTTAACGAGACCCTTAAGTAAAAAATACTCATAATGTAATGTATGAGATTAAAAGTTTTTGTTTTATCTTAAGCTCAATGAGAAATAAAACTACTTTTGATGCTTCACCTCGCTGTCAGATTCAGAATAATCATCTCTTTGGACAGAATCAGCTCCCAAGCTAACGGATTAAACACACTTTTGACCTGTGTATAGTAGACGATAACAAAAATTTTGATTAACACCTAAACTCTTGATCTAATTTTGCTTTAATTTTCTCAATTATCAGTACAAATAGAAAAAAAGAGTTCTTAAATTCGCTATTGGACTAATGAGAGTATCAAATATTCGCACAAATGCAGGAAATTTGCCATTGACTAAGGAAGACCAGGTTCACCATATAATGCTTCGAGCTCAAATGATCTCGCGAACTCGTCATTGTAACTGATTACTAATGAGAATATCTAGTTTCTTTGTCATAGCATAGGTCTAGAATAGGCTTACATAATTTGATGAGAGATGTAAGCCTCTAGAGTAGGTGTCCATAGTATTTGTAGTGTCACTAAAACATGTAAATAATAAAATAAAACATAAGATACCTCAAACTTGTGTATGACAGAGTGAACGTAAATAATGAAATAAAACATCGGTCCTAACAGTTTGCTTTGATTTGAGATTCCTTGAGGTTTATCAGTAATTCAGATATCATCAGTAAGCACATGTTTTGTTGGTGCCATCGGCATTCACAAAAATAACTGGTCAGGAACACTGGGAGATTCTTCTTCGTTCTCATTCAATTAAAATTCGATGTTATGTCATTGTTATTTCACAAGCTAGAAATCATAATGAAAAAGGCAGAGTTATGGTGAAACCTTAATAGTAGATCAATGGGAAACTACTATTTGTTTTCTACCTGATCGTCTATCAACGAGCATTGCGGTTGCAGATGTTGATTTCTCGTTAATTAATTCAACACTTGAACATCACCATATGATTTCCCCCTGCTGCTTAGACTTGGTCTTCAATTATTTGGCTTGGTCTAACTCAGTTTTTCCTTTTTCGGAACAAGGAAATGCTCGATTTGAGGGATAACTTTGAGATACGCCAAGGCCATCACCGGTTCACCAACTCACGCACCTTACATATGACCAATGTAATGTGCTTACAATGAATTTGCTGCAAAAACATGCTTTAAACAACAAAAACACTACAATGGAAATTATCAATACCTGTTAGTCAAATGTATCTAAATTGCGAGAATTAATAACTTAGAGATATTTAAACCTAGATATGAAGGACTATTAATATACAATATTTTTGTGTAATCACACCTCCAACAAACATTTTGCCAGTCTGTAGCATATGATTGACATAAGCATGACATTCAATGTTGATTTATTGGAAAATAAATAAAAAAGGGAAATCCTAAAATGGCTAAATTACTTTTGCGTATTTTTAATCAAAATTGGATTGGATCGGATTGGATTCAGATTCAGATTCAGACCAATCCATACACCATTTTATCAAACGCAATCCAATCCAATCCAATCCAATGTATTTCAATAATTCTACGACCACAAAATTTCATCTAAAACAACTTTCAATACATTACACAACAATAACATTCTGTCCAAAATGAGCACTTTTGATATCATCAAACATACAGAAATGAGCACTTTTACATCCATAACATTCATTCTGTCAAAAATAACTTCTCCCCAAAACATTCAAACTAGTCCAAATTAGTCAAATTAACCAAAAACAATTGCAAAGATCACCTTAGCCACATTAGCATACTAATTTCAGCAATAATAACAAAAAATAAAAAAATTCAGTAATAATAAGAACTACAAAATTTCAGCAACTAATTTTAGCATATTAATTTCAACAATAATAACAAAAACTAAAAAATTCAGCAACAATAACAATAACTGAAAAAATTCAGCAACTAAACTAATTTCAACTAAAAAATTCAGCAACTAAAAAATTCAACTAAACTAATTTCAACTAACAACTAAAAACTATTAAACTTTAAAATTAACAACTAAAAACAATTTCATATCAGATTTATTCAAAAAATAACATACCTGATCAAATCAGGCTGATTTGAATCAAATGGAAGGCAGGGGCAGGACAACTCTGCACTGCTTCTTTTGCAGCACCGTTTGGGACTCGCGGAGAAGACGAGAGGAGAGAAGAGAGGTGAGGACAGGGGCGGTCTGGGCGGGAGAGGAGCGGAGGGATGTGAGTGAGGGACATCACTGAGGGGGAGAGAAATAAGGGCGGCTGGGGATGGAGAGCGGAGATGATAGCACAGCGGCGCCGGAGTAAGAGTAAGCCGCGAAATAGGTAGGGTTTTCTGGTTTTTGGTGAGAGTGAGAGTGACAACGTAAATGGGTTTTTGGCCATAGTTTGTAGTCTTTTTGTGTGAGCGGGAAAGTGAAGGGGATGAAATTTAGATGGCTCCAAATGAAATGTCAAATAAATTTTAGTATTTATATTTTAATCAAGTGTACCTAATTTTGGCACACTTAAAAACAGTGCCAAATTTTGGCACTGTTTTAAAGTGTGCCAGATTGTCATTAAACCGTGCCAGAATTTGGCATAGTTTTAAACTGTGCCAGATTTTTAATATCAAGGTGTGCCAAATTGGTATTTTTGGTGTAGTGCAAATCTCAAATCAAATCAAATCTCAAGTCTTAACAAATCTCCCCCTACATCACATATCTATCTCTTCCCTTTTTTATCTGGAATATACAACTACTGGGACAAATAAATAAGAATCATATCTAGAATGAGTATAACATGTGAAGCATATCTAGATAAACATTAGTGACTAGCTAATAAGAATCAGAATATGTCAAATCAAAGCTAGTAAGCAGTCACATAAATGAATCATCAATATAACAAATGATATGACTAAATAAACTCTCATCCAACAATGCAGTGTAATAATCAAGCATGAATAATCCAAGTAAGCTGCATATAAACTTTCCAGAAATACCAAATCAATATAGCATAGGTATATGTATCAAACAAGTATTAAAACAGAACAAAAGAAATCTTTGAAATACCAAACAGGTCATTCGAACGACTGGTGGATGTTGTTCTAATGACAAAGGGATATCTCTCGAATCATATAAAATCTCACTACTAGCAACACAAAATAGTAAGCTCTCAATCGAAGCTCGTTCGAAGGTACCCATCTAACGACCTATCACTGTACGTCGATTTCATCTCCCTGGAACCTTATTGGATCCATAGATCGAACAACATAGCAAAGTCATTCAAACGATTGGAGGAAGTCGTTCTAACAACGTCAATTTTTCTCCATTCCAATCCAGAAATAGTGTAAAACCAACCCAGAAATATGAATATATGATATAAGCATCTGACAGTACGAAAATAGTAACAAAGCTTACTCAAAAACAAACATTAGTTACACGTTAACGTTGTATCAATATGCCTAAACATGGAATTGAACGAATGGGTGTAACTAACACAAATGAATAATAATTTAAACACAAAGATACGTTCAAGAAGCTCTAATTGATCGCTAAATATCATCAAACTACGTTTTAACCTTATATGACAATTAAACTTTGAACTTAATGAACTAAACTAGAATCGTGAACAGAAGTCCAGTTTAACTTCTCAACTTAGGAGTCATTGTGCAAACCTGTTGAACTTCAACTAAAACTCCCTCAAACATAAATGATAATTCTTTTCTAATTCATTTATTTTTTGAAGATTTAGTTTCTCTTTTTTAAGAGATTTCTTATTGGCTCTATTTTTATCAAAATATGATCTTTTTAATGACTTGATTTTTTTTCTTAGGCTGTTTTAAATGGTGGCTTTCACGATAAATTCACATGCCTCTCGCAGCCCTTTTTCGTGCACACTCATATTTTTTTTCCAATATGACATATAAATCCTCACGGGTAACGGTTCTTACATGCACAACTCCCCTAAGTCTAATATATGCATAAATGAAAATATTGAGAGGAGAACGTCTCACCAAACTCAAATGTGTATGAGTCGTCAAATATTCAAATAAGCTCGTGCATGTGTGCAATGGCATATACATAGTCGAATTTAAATGCAAATCAACTTTAAAACAACCCCATTTAACAAATGGTTAAGATCAATCTATGCATCCAAAATCATGACCAAATGTCCTAGCCACATGGAAGACAAAGTGAAGGGGGTCCAAGCACACCAATGTGTCTTGTCATAAGTGTAAAGTGAAGACACAAAAGATGAAAATCTTTTTGTGTTCTTTAGATTATATTTTTGACCCCAAAAAATATTTTTTTTTGTACTTTAAAAAATATATAAAATCAAAAATCTTTTTATATTTTTCAATAAGACTCAAATAGCAGAAAAATATAATGCAAAAGATAAACATGTCATAACACTAGCAAATATATATCATGAAGCAAACTAGCATATGACAAACATGCTAACACAATCATACCCAAGATCTATCATGGGAAAAATCACGTGCAAGCAAATGAGAGTGATGAAATTTAATTCCTAAAGCCTCTAAGTCCGATTTCCTAACGCAAGAAGGTGTGTAACGACGCATTCACACAATAACAAGAGATTTAAGTAATTTGATAATTTGTCTACATCCAAGGGGACATCGAAATTGTATTATTATAAGAGTAGAATTACAAAACTCTTGCTCACAAAATTTTGTATCAAACAATAATCTTTCTCTGCTTTTGTTTCTCTCTTATTGTATTGTCTGTTTTGCTCTGAGTACATATGGCATGATTTATAGATAAGTAAGAGAAGTAATGTCCACATAAATGGATTTGTTGATTTCCACCGAGGGAAAATCTTGAGGAGCAAAAATATTCCACCAAATGGGTAACAAACACAATAAATTTTACTAACAAAACAGGTAAAAAAAATAAAAATAAAATACAACCATAGTATATGAGAAAAATTTGTACATCAAATAACTAAACATTTTACATAGACCAACTTTGATGAACTATTTCTGAAACCTTCACCTTTAAAGATTTATCGCGCAGTTCATAAAAAAAGGGAATAAAAAACACATGCCTCCATTTACAAGTGGATAAAACGTGGCAAATAAGCCTCATCTTCCTCAATGCAATCGTAGAATTAATCCTATGAGCACATAGCACATAATCTAAGGATTTGTATCTTACTGAATATGTAGAAGTTACGAATCGATTTGTTGTTAGGGCCTTGTGCAAGCTTGAATTCGAGATTGGTTCCGCATACACCTTGAACTCGTGAGTTATGTCGGATTTCCTACAAGAGTTACTTCTAATTCACGAGCACAAATCTAAATTTCTCTTGGTGATTAACCTTACTATGAAAAATCCAAAAATCTATTGTTCTTATGTTCTTGCTACTCTTATGGAGAGCTTATAAAGCCATCCCATTATGTTTATTTTAAAGAAAAGAAATGAGGAGACTTATGTCTTCCATTTTATAGTTATTTAGTCATTATCCACTTAGAGATTAATATAGTTTTTTGTCTTAACCATCAATTGTGGACACCATTGTCAACGATAAATTGTGGATACCATTGACAATTATCTATTGTGGACACCATTAACAATCATTAATTACGAACACCATTTCCATCTCCTCAATAGGAGTTAATCATTTGGGGGACCAAAAATATGATGTATTTATAGATACAAAAAATACATATGAATAGATATTAATATTATTAATCCAATGAAATGGATTATGATCCATTACCCTTGTAGGCGGATCATGGGTCCGTTTCGATACGAATATTAACATCTCCCACTTGCCCACATAGGTCAGGTTTGAATATATATCTCCACTATCATTTCTCAATGTGTCATTCACTTATATCTTCATACAGGGAATTTATCGTCTGACCTCACAAGAAAGAACGTACAGTCTCCTATATGCCTAGACAATTCAACTACATCAAATTTTAGCATTATTAATCGCTCAAGAAAGAAATGATATACCCTAAATATGTAATGCACTCATGACTTGATTTTTGTATGAAACACAATAAAGTCGCCCAATCTACGATTCACAATAACATGGTGTATTATTAAATAATCTTCCCCGAACCCTTATGTCAATTCAATTAGACTTGATAGTTTTCCTAGATACTCCCCTTAGATGGTATCTTCCATCACCCTAGGTAAACATGCTAAAGTAACATCATCATCAGGTTTCCTCTTCATGACACAGTTATAGGTAAACAATATCACATGTGGGATCATAGTGATCCAAGTGGCTCACACGGTGATGAAGCAGGGATTCATTCATCGCTATCACAATTGATCGATAAAGCACATGCATTATGATATGTATGCTATAACGTTATTCCTGTTAAATTGGGTTGTCACTTTTTCTTAAGAAAAAGAAAAAAAGGGCCATACAAATCTTAGTTTAGTCTCTATTTAGCACCTAACTGAGGTTTTGGCCAGTCGCTTTCTCAGCACCTGCATGAATAATCACATTCACATATATATAGGCTTCATAGAATTATAAAAAAATTGATCAACCTTTAAATAAAAAAGGTCTCATCTTAGTACTTAACTACGACGGAATATAGCATAAATTAATATCCTTATCTCCTTTGAGGCATCAAATATATAAATGTTTAAGTTTACTAATTTAAGCGTCAAATACATGAATATATCATCTTTGTCGCTTTTTAAGGATTAAGGAGAATCACCCATGTGAGTGGGTTGATTATATCCTGGTGACATCACTATAAGATGTGTATATAGTAATAATTCCAAAAATAAATTTTAAAGAATGAAAAACTGTAATAAAACAATAATAATAATGTCAGTATAATATAAATTTCATAAGCACATTAGATCCTATGAAGTCCCATACTCTCAGTATGAGAAAGGAAAATATCTCATTCAATAGGCTTGGTCAAAGGATCAACCACCATGCAGACAATAGAGATGTGTTTTAGGACTACTTCGCCTTGTGTAACCACATCTCGAATATAGTGATAGCGAATACCAATTTGTTTGGACTTGCTGTGATACTCGGGGTCCTTTTCATAAGCAAGAACTGATGTAGTGTCACAGTAGACAAGTGTAGGATCCCCTCCACGCACGGGAGAAACCAACCTCTGAAAGAATATCCTCAGCCAAACTGCCTCCTGAACTGCTACTGAGAAAACCACATATTTTGAATCCATAGTGGATATAGTTACACATGTCTTCTTACTGCCACACTAAGCAATATCTCCCCTTAAGAGTATAAAGGCATAACCAGAAGTGGACTTGCATCTGTCTCTCTCACCATCCGAATCTACATCAGTATAGCCTTACAATATCAAGCTTCCTCCATGACAACATAAGACGAGATTTACAATACCTTGTAGGTACTTAAATATTCGTTTCACTACTGTATAATGTGTGGGACCGTGGTTGCTCTGGTAACGACTAACTATCCCAACCGCATAGAAAATGTCTAATCATGTTCATAACATCCCATACATCAAACTCCCTATCGCAGATGCATATGGTACTATCGACATGTGTTTCTTCTCTTCATTATTCTTAGTGAATTGGTCTAGGCTCAAAGTGCACCCCTTTTCCATTAGAGTGTCAGTGGGTTTGGAGTTATTCATGCAAAATCGTTCTAGGATATTCTTGATGTAACTCTCTTGAGACAAATAAAGAAGTTTCTTTGAATGATATCTCACCATCTTCACCCCTAGAATATAATGTGCTTCACCCATGTCCATCATCTCAAAAGTAGAGGACAACCAATCTTTACTGTCAATAATGTAATCCATGTCATTCCCAGCTAGTAAAATGTTGTCAACATACAATAATCAGATACAAATATTTTTCTTAGATCGTTTCAGACGCACATAATGATCTTCCTCAATCATCTCAAAACCTATGTAGGTAATGGCATGAGGAAATAAAAAAATACCATCGCCTATGCGATTGCTTAAGGCCATAAATTGAATGTTTTGGGCATCACACTTTGCGCTCTTGTCTCTTGAACTCAAAACCTAAAGTTTGAACCATATAGATTTTCTTATATAGTTCTCCATTGAGAAATGAAGTTTTAACTTCCATTTGAAAAAAATTCTAAATCCAAATGTGCGACAATATCTAGGATGAGGAAAATTGAGGCAAATTACTCCACTGGGGATAATGTATCCTCATAGTTGATACCCTCCTTCGAGTGTACCTTTTTGCCATTAGGCACGCCTTATACTTGTGAATTAATCCATCCATGCCACGTTTGATCCTTAAGACCCATTTGTTTTCAATAGTCATGCGATCAGGCGAAAGATCAACTATCCCCCAGACCTTCTTCTTAGACATATAACTCATCTCTTCCTGCATAAGATACATCCACTATTGTCTTGTATTAGAATAAATTGCTTCTACATAAGAATTAGGCTCATCCTTATCCTTTGTAGCACTCAAGAGAGAATTCCCCTAAATCTCTAAATGACGACGTGGAATTTTCCCTTGTTTACTACGACATGCCTCAAGATTTTGATCTAATGGTTCACTCCCACTCAACTGAAGATTATTCTCACTATTTTTAGTGATTGTATGACAAGGTTCTAATCCCCCCTACTCGCTTAAAGGTGGTAATATATCTTCATTTTTCTCTGACTCATAGAGGTTTAAATCCTTATTAGCACCGCCTATGCTAGGGAAATCATTCTTAATAAAATTTATATTGCAATATTCTATTTCGGTCATTCCTCCATCGCGGTGTTCACCATACATTATATAGCCTTTTGAGTGTTCAAATTATCTTATAAAGATACGCTTTTTATCTCTAAGGCCTAGTTTTCCATACTTATGGGAGGTATTTTAAACATAACTAGCTGATCCCCATGGTCATAAATGCTTCAAATTAGGCTTCTCATCTTTGTATAACTCATATGGTGTTAAAGAAACTGATTGAGAAGGCACCATACTTTGGATTTAGTCAACAGTAAAATAACATCTCCTCAGAAAGATATAGGGAGATTGTCCTGCGCCATCATCGATCTAGCCATATCAAGTAGGGTTATATTCCTCCTCTTTGCAACACTGTGGAGTGTAAGTAATAATGAGTTGCATACGTATCCCTTTAGTCTGACAAAGTTTCTTAAACTGGTCAGATGAGTACTCGCGTCCTCGATCAGTTTAAAGTGTTTCAAACTTATATCTTTTTGATTCTCAACCTCTACCAAGAAGATTTTTAAATAGTCCAAATCTTTATAGTGGTGAGCTATCAAATAGGTATAACCATATTACGCGTAATCATCTATAACAGTAAGGAAGCAAAAGGCGCCATGATGTGCCTCAACATTAATAGGTCCGTAAATATCAGAATGGACTACCTCTAGTGGTTAAGTAGCTCGGGTAGCCATACCAAAAGGCTTCCTACACGCCTTTCCTATTAAACATGGCTCACATATAGGTAGGTTAGCTTTAGCGAGTGGTCCTAAAAGGCATTCTCTTGATAATTAATATTTCTAACATTATATCCGTTTTTATATGACCAATATGCCCCAGTCTAGCATGACAAGTTACATAAACAATATTTCTATCATTTACAACATAAGATAATGAATGAGAAGACTCATTTAAATTAACTTTAAATAAATTATTTAAAATTAATCCATGTCCATAAATCACACCATTAAACAAAATATCCAAAGAAGACTTATTGAAGGAAACTGAAAAACTGTTGTCTAAAATAACTAAAACTGAAAGTAGATTACGTTGTATTCTAGGGACATAAAGCAATGTGCGCCTTATGTGCAAGTGGAGTTGGTACGTACCGATTTGTAAAGAATTCTCACTTGCTCCATTGCCCATATAGACCCTCTGAGATATAGATAGAATGAGATAAAACTCTATAAATCCATCTCTGTCCCATGTTACATGTTTTGTTGCTCCCGAGTTTGCAATCCGATCATAAAGATAATATGAAACTAAAGCATGATAACATACAAAATTATGTAGAATGGAATGATCAAGGATTTGTTTCTTTGGCTCTGTGAACTCTTGAGCAAAGTGTCCCTTGTTCCTATAGTTGTAGCATTTTACTTTGGATTTATCTTTTCTTCCATAACGCTTGCCTCTATGGCCCTTCTTGGTGATCTTTTTCTCCTTTGGCCCTACCTTATACATTTTACTTCCCTTTCCCAATTCACCTAAACCCATTTATATGGCGCTTGCCACCATTGCCGATAAGGGTAGAAGCTTGGGTCACATCTTTGCGATTGGCTTCTAGCTTAGCATGGAGATAAATATTAGATAAGTTCTTGACACTCTCGTTATAAATGTTCCATATGAACCCAAGAATTTGACAGAGATCTTATCACTGCTTGAACCTACTCCTCATCAGAAAGAACGTCCCAACTTCCTTAAGTTCTTGAATCATGATGGGCATCACCCTAAGATGCTCAGTCATTGTGGTTTTGAATTCCTTACGGTATGTCTCAAACTTCAAGACGAGGCTTCTCAGTCTTATGGTGGACATACCATCAAAATTAAAAGAAAGCTGGTCCCACAGTTTTTTAGCTATGGTGCATCCCTGATATTCTCCAATGAAATCATCGTACATGTATTTTACCACAGTAAAGAGATATGACCAGTTTTATTTACCCAAGCCTGGTAAGCCTCAAGGTCACGTCAGCTAGTAGCAGTGCTACCTTTAGAAGGTTCAGTCATTGTGGTAATGAGGTAATCAAGTAGCTCATTACGATTTAAGAAAACTTGTGTCTTGGTTTGCAATATTTTATAGTTGGGTTCAGTTAACTTTTCCTCTTTAGTGATTGCAGCGACAGCATTGTTGTTGTTGGAAGCCATTTTCTATATTTAAAAAAAGGACCCAAAATTGACATATTATTTTACACATATTTTTTTTATAAAATTTTATTAAAAAAAATTATACTTTTCTTGCAGATTGAGATCGAAAGTCCGTTAGGCTCGCAATCATTACCCAATAATGCAAAAATTTGGAGTATATTTTCTAAATTATTTTTAAATAAACTTCCATTTCAATTAAGGAACGAATCCAAAACTAAATTTTGTACCACAGTTTATCATAAGTGTAAACTAATTAATTTTGCATTATGATAATGGAATAACATTTGCGCTGTATAGGATTAAGTGCGCAAAGTCTCCACGTAAGTCCCTCTTGACAATTTATGAGCTTGTGCTAAGATAATTCCTATGTATTCCCGTGCAATCAAGAAAATTCATCTCCTTACATAACGACTTTCAAATAAATAAATAGAACTCTCTCCTCACAATTATTACATCAAGAATAATAATAAATCCTATACGTTTGATCTATGAATAAGCCAAATGGGGATGCCTTGATAGCACATTTACATAGGAAAAACCTTAATCAATAATAAACAAGCAAACACAAGCTCATCTAAATGTCGATTTTAAATCATCCATAAAAACATGACCTAGTTCTTCAAATGGATGAATTTGACACACTAACCTTCTAAGAGAGCGAGCCAAAAAGGTCAATAGTATAGGGTGGTCTAAACAAACCATACGTAAACAATGCAATAATTCAAAAAATTAATCCGTGCATAAAAAATCATAGTTGGACTTTTTAAATAATGCATCAATAAATTTTTATTGCTGGATTGAACGATATTTTATTTTTCACTCACGAAGTGCCAAAAATAAAACTGCATATGTTTTACTATGTTTTCTAGGTATTAAAAAACAATGCCGAATATGTCAAAAAAATAAATTCTCAATAAATAGAGATTGATAATTACAAAAATTATCCCATATTATGAATAATATCAATTAACGTATAAGGCTGTTGGATTCTAACGAATTTTTTTTGGCTTTTTTTTATTATACAAAAATTGATTAACAAATAATCAATAATTAAACATCCGTAACTAATTTTCAAAAAATGGACATCACCGTTGAATCCAAAATGTCTGAAACATATAAAAATGATTTGATATTGAGCCTCAAAAATATAATACTAAGTATTCATAGCCCAAATATGTGGAAACGACCTAAGGATTTTACTAACTACCCTAGAATCAAGGATCTTCCCACCCAAATTAAAGTGATAATTCACAATATTAAAGAATTTAGTGTAAATAAACTCATCAAAAGTCTTATTATCTATGCTATTTATTAACTCAAACCGGGTGGTGAGATGTTCTAGCTTTGAGACTGAAACAATACCGATACCCTTTTTGGTGACTTCTAGAATGTCCCACGCCTCCTTGGATGTAGTAGACATGGAGATCCAATGAAACTTTTCTTGGTTGATTCCAAAAAAAATATCTATCCCCCTTGAGGTGATTCCACCCCTAACTATGGTTAACCACACTCTCTCATCTTGGAATTTTACATAAGACGTCATACACACCTTCCAGTACACATAATGGCTGCCAATCAAAGACACGTGAACGCGTGATCGCCTAACCTTCAATAGACATACCATTAAAATTCATTATTATTAAATCTAATACCAATTTAAAAATATGTCCCTATGGATCTAGTCGAATTAATTAATTTCTTAATTACTAACGATGCCCATTAAAATTAAATCTTTTTTAATTAAATAAAATTTTAATTTTACCAGATTAAATCAATTAGGTCATTTTGCATGTCGACGATTCAGAAACAATTGTCGTAATTAAATCAATCACACAAGTCGTGAAAGCGTAAATGAATGGGCGTGAACAGATTTGATAGGAAAATCAACTCAAACAATCATAGCATATGTGCACGATGAATTTTGGATACTCCTAATGAAGGAACTCAAAATCATCCTTAGGTGTAAAAATGTTGAATTCATATGATATCGACTTAATCTAATCAACAAATCAAAGTCTAAAATGATTTTTACACAAACATAGCTTCTAAAACTATGTAATGTTTTTATGAGTCTTTTTCAGGATGTGGAAGCCCATTGATCTTCGACTAAACTCCCTCAAAACTCATATATAGAATATTTCTCTGAACTCATTTGGTTTGAAGAAATCAATGCTCATATGTAGCGAAGCATCAATGTTCTTTGAATTTGGCTTAGCACCTTATATTTTTTTCTTTTGAGTGCTTTTAATCTTTTTAGGCTCTTTTGTTTTGCAAATGGTGGCAATTCACGCAAAGATCTTTTTACTTACACAGCCCGAGCCATTGCTTTAAAATTAACACATTTACCGGATATATAAATTTTAATTTCTATAATCTGGGCATTAGTTCTTATAAGCACTACTTTCATTGTCTCGTTTTATCGCATTTGGTTCGTTTTAAAGATAGGAATGAGATGAAAACACCTTGACCAACATGTCACAGACAAGTGCAATTCTCAAATAAATTCGTGCATGTATGCATTAAAGGAGACAATGAGTCAAATATGTAGAAAGTAATCATTAATCACACCTCAATGACCCCAACATATTATAAAGCACATGTATGAAAAGAAGTTGTGTCTCAAAACATTATCAAAAAGTCACGTGAATAATGGAATGATATTATGACTTGAAAATCCTAAATGTCCATCCATATAAGGTAGATACAAACTACAAAAATCTCATTGTGTTTTTTAAAAAATTTATAAAAAGATAATCTTTTTGCCTTCTTTCATTTTTCTTAAAAACAGAAAATATTTTTGAATTTTTCTTTTTTCTTAAAAACTAAAAATCTTTTTGTATTTTTCTAATTTTTCTAAAGGATCGAAATATTTTTGGATTTTTCTAAAATATGGAAAAGAAAAAAAATATAATACAAGAATAATAAAAATAATGCCATCTAGCAATAACAATCAAGAATATGAACATGAAAAATCATCCTATACTAGATAAAGTAGCAAACCCTCGGTCAAATGTGCAGATACCTAAAGACTTCCTAAGACTCTCAAATCTAAGGGAATCTACAGGTTTCGTGATGATATCGGCTAACTGGCGATTGATGGTCACAGAGTACAAGGACACGACCTTCTCCTCTATTAGGTCTCGTATAAAATGCTCGTGTATCCTAATGTGCTTCGTGCACGAATGCTGGATTGGATTGAGGGATATATGTATCACACTTGTGTTATCACATGGAATAGTCACAGTGCCCTGTGAAATCCCATAATCCTCCAACATTTGCTTCATCTATAAGAGTTACGTGCAATAACTCCCAGTGACAATGTACTCAACTTCTGAAGGGGACAAAGAGATGGAGTTATTTTTCTTGCTCAACCAAGAGACAAGATCACTCCCAAATGGAAACACCCACCCAAGGTGCCTCTACATCTATCTACATACCCAACCCAATCAAAATCTGAATAGATGGATAAATGGTCATCAGTATCAAAGGAATACTAAATACTGTATGAGAGAGTCCCACTCACGTATTTGATAATACATTTAAGAACATATAAGTGTAACTCTTTCGAGGATGCCTGATATCGTACACAGACTCCAACACTAAAGGCTATGTCGAGATGACTGGAAGTCAAGTAGAGAAGACTACCTATCATACTCCGATACAAGATTTGCTTTATGTCCTTACCTGAAGTGTCCTTTTTAAGCTTTGCCGAGGTACTCATAGGGGTGCGTGAGTGCTTAGCGGAGTTTAACCCAAACTTCTTCACGAGGTCTCTTGCATACTTGGATTGGGAGATGAACATCCCATCCTCTAACTAACAAACCTGGAGGCCAAGGAAGAATGTAAGCTCACCAACCAAACTCATCTCGAACTCACTCTTCATCTCCTCCTCAAAGTCTTGAGTATGGCAGGAGCACGTGGATCTAAAGACTATGTCATCAACATAGACTTGGTCAACCAAAGTAACACCTTTTCCTATTCTAACGAACAACATCTTATATACTCACCATCTCTTGAAGCCACGGGCTAAGAGATAGGAAGTAAGCCTCTCGTACCAAGCAGGGGTAGTTGCTTCAATCTATACAAGGTTTTTCTCATATAATAAATGTGTCCAGGGTACTTAGGGTCTTCAAACCCTTTTGGTTATTCCACGTAAACCTCCTCCTGCAGAATTCCATTCAGAAAAGCACTCTTGACATCCATCCGATATAACTTGAAGCATAAATAACATGTGATGGCGATTAATAAATGAACGGATTCAAGCCTCACGACAGGAGAAATGTCCCCTAAAAGTCTACACCCTCAATCTGTGTGTATCCCTGAGTGACCAACCGAGCCTTATTACAGATAATGGTACCATTATCATCCATCTTATTCTTAAAGATCCACTTATTACCAATAACATTTGTATCACTAGGTCAAAGGACAAGTTCCCAGACATCATTCTTTTTAAACTGAATAACCTTTTCCTACATAGTGGATATCCAGTTCCATCTTTAAGTGCTTCTTTGATGTTCTTGGGCTCGACATTGGACGTGTATCACATAAGGTTAACCACATTCTCAAGTTGAGCGCGAGTCTTGACACTTAAAGTAGGGTACCCTAGAATGGCAGAACGGTCATGACTCTTGTGAAGGTGTGTCCCCTAAATCAGGAGTAGGGTTCACCTGAGGTGTGTGAAGAACAATGGAATCATCACAAAGGGGTGCATCATCCTCATACAAAATATTAGGATCAACAAACGCCAACGGCTCATCATCTTTAATAGTGACGTTTATTGATTCTGTAACCTTAGAGCTGTTCAGGTTAAAAACTCGATAAGCTCTGTTCGTCGGTGAATATTCTAATAAAATTACCTCGTCACTCCGAGAGTCAAACTTTCCTTTCTATCCCTCAGGATGTAGCATTTACTCCCAAAGACACAAAAAATATACAAGGTTGGGTTTCTTCCCTACTAACAACTCATATGGTGTTTGAAGTGTGTGTGGATGAAGATATACCCTATTCACCATGTGGCATGCGGTAGATACTGCATCTGACCAAAACTGTATAGGCACTCTACGACCGAGAAGCATGGATATAGCCATCTCTTGAATCGTTCGATTCTTCCTCTCAATGATCCCATTTTGCTGAGGAGTTTTCACGGTCGAAATTCATGTTTAATTCTAAGTCTATCACAGTAACTATTTACGTTTGCTTCACACTACACCAAAAATAGCAATTTGGCACACATTGATATTAAAAATCTGGCACATTTTAAACTGTGCCAAATTCTAGCACGGTTTAAGGACAATCAGGCACACTTTAAAACTGTGCCAAAATTTGGCTTTATTTAAAAGTGTGCCAAAATTGAGCGCACTTGACTAAAATATAAAATGCCCTAAAAAATACCAATCTTTCCAACTTTTTTGGTGTCCCACTCTCTCCTCTCTCATTCTTACGTCTTCCGCTCCCTCTCACCCCCTTTCTCACGCTCGTCTCTCCTTTCTCTCTCTCTATCATTTATCCTAGCACTGTTTTTGTGTTTGATCGAAGATGAGTCATCAGATCTACAAAATTGCAAAGTATCATCTTTGGTCTTGCAAGCAAACCCATCCGGGTATTAATAGTTATACGAGTTTGAGCTATTAACATTTGGGTATTAATTTTATAGCTTAATATAAGTTATGCTCTTTCTTTTTCGTAGATCTCATAATTTTTTTTGATTCTTTTAAGTCCATATATGATGTGTATAAGTGAAGATAATATTAGTTTTATTGTACTGAGTTAATTTCCTCAAACTGTAGAGGGTCGAGCTGCAGTAGCAACAATTTTGTTTGAGGGGAAATGTGGCATCTGTAACTTCTTATAGGTGGGCTAGTTCTCAAAATGTATCAGGATGGATTACTGGGCCCCTTTCCCTTCCTGGAGCAGGTATATAAATATCTACATTAGTTCAGTTTTTACATTTTTATTTCTTGATTTCAAATACATTATATGAAAACCAAAGGTAAAAACATAGAATTGCTTCATACTTTTATTATTTTTCATGGAAAACATTTGTTATCCACCAGGTGAAGAAAATGCTTCCTTGGAAATTCAAAAAGCTTCTTTATATAGTAGATCACTGTGACACCCCGCCTAATTAAATACCGGGCGATCACTCCTTTATTAAATTAAATCAAGGTGAACAGTTGGTTCATTCTCAGCATCACTGTCGAAAACAAAATTTTCCAATTAAACACCCTAATTAATTAAGCTAAGTGTCAAAACCATTTTATAATATTACTTCCAAATTTTATGTAAAGAAAAATTATTTATTAACAACATTACAATGAGTAAGAGTCACAACACAATAATCCTGGAACATAATCCAATTAATTTAAAACATTCGTCAATCGAATCCCAACAAGTAAAATTTAAGGTAACACATCCATACTGAATAAATCCCATAGTAACAGAACTAGAAATAACTGAAATACATATGTCCCAAATAAAACAGATCAATAATGGAAGGGGCGACACATGCCCAATAAATGAGAATGATAGAAATGGAATCAATAAATGAAGCCGTCTACGCAAGTGGCCTGCAACTCCCACCTAAGCTGCAGCACGTTCCTTTCAAGGGATCCTAAGCAAGACGCCCCTGTGGCTGGGCACCTGTAATATATACATATATATACAAAAGAGAAAAGATAAATAGAAACGGGTCAGAGCCTGATAGTGTGTATGATTTAAAATTCGTTTAACAAGTATATAAATTGATACATGCCAATGCAACAACATATTAGTGCGACACTCTCTTGAGAAATTCTCACCTCTCTTCTAATGTGCACGCCTATCGTACTAACCTTCCCAACGGTTTATCTTATCATTTATCGCACTAATCTTCCCAATGATTTTATTTATCTTAGATTACTCGTAAGCTTTCAAAATCGAACAATATAATTGTTTTAAAGCCGAATTTCATTTAGTGACAATGCTCTCATTTTACTTTATTTGCTAACAAAGTTTCCCAGTGTCAGATTATACTTTTCAAAACAAGTATATATAATTTGAGTCATCAACATGTCCTACTTAACAAATCACAGTAGGCAGTTCCAGATTTTATAATTTCATATATATATATTAAGTTCTCGTATAATATATATATTATAACAGCACCCCAAATACAACTATGGTGCGGGCATACTCTGCTATCCAATCCCCGTATCGCTCACACTAAGGGAAATACAAGTTCGGAATCACTCTCGAACTGTATCAACATATACAAAACAACATTGAGGCGAAGCATAGATTCCAAGTCTCTAAGAGGTCAGTACATACCCTCACGTCTCTTAGGACCGTCTGAACTATCGATTCGATAGCCTGTACCAAGGATATCTATCTCCTAGGGTACGAATCAATATCCCCCCTAAGGCAACATAGGATAAGATCGTCCCAACGCGGTAACCTCAGGGATAGCAAGTAGCGCGGGTACATTTTTCGCACATAGATAGTATATGTAAACACAATCATATAACTATACGAATATCATCATATCACTATTAGATATATCTCAAATCCATAGTTACGACATCATCCTTATTTTCACATTTATTAGTATCGCGTATAAGGGTTCGTCTCTAACCTTATTTCGAAGGATTTCTCCCACTTAATACGTAGCATTCAATGGACTCTATCCTCCCAAGTATAAAATTCAGTAAGTGCCCTTTTTGTTCCAACGTAATTCTCCTGTTAATTCATAAATTCATCGACCCTAAAGTAATTATCCCACAAGTACAATTCTCGTCTCATATTAAGAGTCCCCAAAATTACTCATATGTCCTACTGGTCTTCCCTATCTCCCAAAACATTTTATTAAGGATGCCCAAGAGTTATTTCACCATAAATTAAATTTAGCTAATTTAACAAGGGAAATAGGAGTCTGCCAGGAGGGGTCGATCGATCGAGGTCTGGGGCTCGATCGATCGAACCTTCGATCGATCGAAGCTCTGGGCTCGATCGATCGATCAAGCAGGTCTGCGAAAACTGAAATTCTGCAGTTACGGGTTTCATCTCCTAACTTCAACAATTTCCATATTTTCTAATTCCAATCGTCCCATAATTGATACTACTAACCTTATATCATCAAATTAGGTATTTTCAACGTAAAGCATGTGGATTTCAGTCATTTAATCATGGATTAACAGCCCAAGATCTATACAATTGTCAAGAACCCTAGAAATTCCTTAATCATTGTTCTAATCTATTTTTCCAAAATTTCCTTCTAATACAACATTAAAATTTCATGGAATATTCTTCTACATGACCAAAAATTTCCAGAATAAAGTTTAAGTCATCACTACATGCAAATTCCTATCACAATTTAGGTTTACTTCCATGTAATTCATCCCTAATCATTCCTAAACTAATATGAAAGATGCATCAACAAAATAAGCAAGATAAACACTTGCCTGGGATTTTCAGAGGTCTGGTTTGGTGCCGAATTCGGTATGGTTGCGTTCCCCGTCTCGCGATCTACGCGTTGGTGGCGGCGGCGGTGCAAACCGTTGAGTTTTGAGCCTTGGAATGCTTTGAGAGCTCTCTCCTCTCTTCTCCAATGGCTGTTCTAGGTTTTGGGTATTCTAACCCTAGGTGAAAACCCAATTATCTGATATAACCCCTCTAATTTTTGTGGATTTAATTACCCAAAAATGTAAAATGACCAAAATGCCCTCCCGGGTTACTATTTAGGCCTAAAAACGTCCCGAGACCCAAACTAAACCCTCGGGTACACTTTTATGACTATCTCGACCCTTCCGGACGCGTTGGCGCACTCAAAACGACCATACGAACAACTTATAAAATATTCACTTTTATTTATCAAAATTTAGTCTCGACGCGACACGAGCACGTCCCGACTTAAATTTCCGAAATTGTCATTTTATTCACTCGTGACATTCAACATAATCAATATAATATATTACTTCACTCATTAGTAATATTCAACAAATTTCATATAATTACTAACTCTCGTCACGTTAATAATTATAACATAATTAATTTCCGAATTTTTATTAAATAATTAACTCACATTAAATTTAATAAATCCCCAAATTAATATAGCATGAAAATACGGGGTATTACATACTTCCCCCCTAATAACGGAATTTCGTCCCGAAATTCGGAAAATAAGGCATACCTGGTATGAACAAATCCGGATATCTCTCGCGCATATCTGCCTCGCGCTCCCAATTGGATTCCTCCACATTATGGTGCTCCCACTGAACCCGCACAAGTGGAACTATCTTCGACCTGAATCTCCTCTCACTAAAGTCTAGGATAGCCACCGGTATCTCCTCGTAAGAGCTATCAGGGTGTAAATCTATCTCATCTATCGCGATGTGAGTATGGGCCATATCATCCCGAAGATATCGTCTCAACGACGAGATGTGGAATACATCGTGAATGCGATGTAAATGCTCTGGCAGTCCCAACCTGTATGCAACCGGCCCAATCCTCTCGATGATGGGAAATGGTCCCACGTACCTCGGAGCCAACTTCCCCTTCTTCCCGAACCTCATCACTCCCTTCATAGGAGATACACGTAATAACACTTGGTCCCCCACACTAAACTCCCGGAAGAACCGTTTCGCATCGGCGTAGCTCTTCTGCCTGTCCTGGGCTACCCGAATGCGACTCCTAATCATCTCAATCCTCGTGGAGGTCTCCTGAATCACCTCTGGTCCTAGCAACTTGTTATCCCCCACTTCAAGCCAACAAGCTGGGGAACGACAAGGCCTGCCATACAAGGCCTCAAATGGAGCCATGCCAATCGTGAACTGATACGAGTTATCATAAGAAAACTCTACCAGTGGAAGGTGTGGCTCCCAACCTCCTCCAAAATCAAGAACGCACATGTATAGCATATCCTCCAACATCTGATTAGTACGCTCTGTCTGTCCATCTGTCTGTGGGTGATAAGCTGAACTCAACCTCAACTCAGTACCCATGGCCTCCTGAAAGCTTTCCCAAAAACGTGACACGAAAATCTTATCTCTATCTGACACAATATTCAGGGGCACCCCGTGTAATCTGACGATCTCAGCAATAAACAACTGAGCATACTGACTCGTGGTATAATCTGTCCGCACCGATAGAAAATGAGCCACCTTGGTCAAACGGTCTACAATCACCCAGATAGAGTCGTGGCCCCGCTGTGATGTAGGCAACCCTATAATAAAATCCATGGAAATACTCTCCCACTTCCACGTGGGTACTTCCAATGGCTGTAACAGTCCTGACGGTTTCTGATGGTCCACCTTCACCAGCTGACAGGTAGAACACTTGGACACGAACTCAGCAATGTCCTTCTTCATCCCACTCGACCAGTATTGTCTCCTCATATCCTGGTACATTTTGTCCCCTCCAAGATGCATCGCAAATCGGGACCCGTGAGATTGGGTCATCACTGCATGACGTAATTCCGCCCCTTCTGGAACCACCAATCTCCCATTAAACCGCAAACCTCCATCAGAACTAACAGAATAGGACTCAGCACCCTCGGCTAAAAGTCATACAATCTGCTCCTGGAAAAATGGGTCTGTGGTCTGTGCCTGTATCACCCTCGTAACAATCTCGAGTGTGACTGACATCAAGGGGATGAAAGAACGGGCTACTGCGTCCTGGTGACCCAACTCCTTCCACTTTGCTTTCCAGACGTTCGCTACCTCGTCTACCGGTCTACGACTCAACGCATCAGCAACTACGTTGGCCTTCCCCGGATGATACTGTATATCGAACTGGTAGTCCTTCACAAACTCTAGCCATCTGCGCTGACGCATATTCAGCTCTCGCTGAGTGAACAGGTACTGCAATGACTTGTGGTCTGTGAATAAATGGAATTTCTCCCTCAATAAATAGTGTCTCCATATCCTCAATGCAAAGACGACCGCTGCTAACTCCAGGTCGTGGGTGGGGTAATTCTTCTCATGCGGCTTAAGCTTGCGGGAGGCAAAAGCTATAGCCTTCTCCTCCTACTGAAGTACTCCCCCAAGTCCCCGTAAAGACGCATCGGTGTAAACCAGGTACTCAACACCCGGCTTCGGTAACGCAAGGACTGGCGCTGAAGTAAGCTTGTCTTTCAGCTCGTCGAAAGCCAACTGACAAGCATCATCCCAAACATACGGTACCCCTTTGCGAGTCAAATTCGTCAATGGACCCGCTATTTTAGAGAATCCCCGAATGAATCTCCTGTAGTATCCAGCTAATCCCAAGAAACTACGCACTTCCGTCGGTGTCGTGGGCTGTCCCCACTCCCTCACCGCTGACACTTTACTCGGATCAACTGCTATTCCCTGCTCAGAAACAACATACCCCAAGAACTGTACCTCTCGCAACCAGAATCCGCACTTCTCGTACTTAGCATACAACTGATGCTCTCGTAGAGTCTGAAGAACCTGTCTCAAGTGCTCGGCGTGCTCCTCCTCGGAGTGTGAATATATCAAAATGTCATCTATGAAGACAATGACAAACTGATCCAAGAACTCTCTGAAAACTCGGTTCATCAAGTCCATGAATACGGCCGGAGGCATTTGTGAGTCCGAACGGCATTACCCTGAACTCATAAGACCCATATCTCGTCAAGAAAGCAGTCTTTGAAACATCCTGCTCCCTAATACGCAACTGATGGTACCCCGACCTCAGATCTATCTTCGAAAAGAAAGTTGCTCCCCTCAGCTGGTCGAACAGATCATCGATTCGAGGCAACGGATACTTATTCCGTATCGTGACCTTGTTCAACTCCCGGTAGTCCACACACAACCTCAGTGAACCATCTCTCTTTTTCACAAACAAAACTGGAGCGCACCAAGGTGAGGTACTCCTGCGAATGAATCCCTGACCTAACAGCTGCTCTATCTGATCTCGTATCTCTGCCGGAGCCATACGGTAAGGTGCACGTGCTATAGGTCTCGTATCTGGCAATAAATCTATAACAAAGTCTATCTCTCGACTGGGGGTAGGCCCGGTATCTCCTGAAACACATCGGAATACTCATTGACAACTGGGATTGAGTCTAACGGAATGACAACCTCCTTAGAGGTATCCTCCTCTATATAATATAAATGAGCGGTCGAACCTCCCTCTGGGCGAGGCATCGCCACTACAAACATCTCTTGCCCCGGAATGGCAAAAACAATGCTCCCACCGAAGCAATCAATCATGGCTCTATAAGCTGCGAGCCAATCCATACCAATAATCACATCATGCTCATGCATGTCTAAGACTAACATGTCTGCAGGTAATACCAAACTACCAATCTCTACCCCCACTCCCCGGCATATAAAGAAAATAAGCGACCCACTCCCCAGTGGTGAGTCTACGCACGTCACTGTGCTCTCTGCTGTGGCTAACAATCCTAATGCTTTCGCAAAATGCGTAGCTATAAAATAATGCGTTGCCCCCGTATCAAACAAAACCCGACCCCATAGTACCATGAATAGGAAACATACCCTCAATCGCGGGTGGTGCCTGTGGAGCTGCTGCCTGGTGGACGTTATAGACACGTCCATACTGTAACTGCCCCTACTGTACTGGAGCTGCTGGAACGGATGGTAG
Source organism: Sambucus nigra (assembly GCA_949130495.1). Lineage (NCBI taxonomy): Eukaryota > Viridiplantae > Streptophyta > Magnoliopsida > Dipsacales > Adoxaceae > Sambucus > Sambucus nigra. The sequence goes on along the minus strand of OX422211.1, from coordinate 221,511,228 downwards.
GGCTGGCACCTGGGCTGGAGCTGGGAGGGCAGGTGGAAAAAGTGGTCTCTGTGGCTCATTACGGGCACCCTGCTGCGGTCGAGCCCTATCTCCCTCCGGACAATCCTGGCGCCTATGGCCGTGCTTACCACACCCAAAACACCGGCCTCTGAAGTTACCTTCCCTCTGACCCTGTTGACCACGGCCCTGTTGGCCGTTACCTCCACGCCACTGGCCCTGTTGGCCCTGATGGACACGCTGTTAGCCCTGCTGTCCCTGCTGTCGGTGTTGGCCTTGCTGGCCCTGCTGATTAGGCTGGCCCTGCCTATAACCCCCATATCCCTTCCTAGAATCACCTGAACGGAATCGCTTAGCAGGGTCCCCCTGATGGGAACTCTGCTCGTGCTGACAAGTCTGTCCATGAGATGGTGCCCCACTAGCACTATTACCCTCGGTCCTGCCCTGCTGGCTGGACTCTCCTGCTCTCTTGCTTCCCTGAAGATGGAAATGGTGATCCAGGCAATGTAGCAACGCGACATTGAGTACATCAGTGAAAGTACTCAGGGATAAATTCCAATAAGGTGCTGACGGATCCTCCAAGCTAACCCGTCGACAAACAACATAATCTTCTTGCTCTCAGTGGGTGCCTCATCTGGCACGATGGTGAGAAGTCTCGTGAACTCCTCCTCATACTCAGTTACGGTAGAATTCTCTTGCTTCAGATTCAGTAATTTTCGCCTCATCTCAGTCTGTACTGCAGGTGGAAAGTACTTGCGGTCAAACCGCTCCCAGAACGACTGAATAGGGATCGCGTCCCTCTCCTCCAAAGTGGTAGTGGACTCCCACCACTGCAAAGCGGCTCCCACCAGCTTAAAGGAAGCCAACAACTGTTTCTGCACGTCAGTACACTCATACATGCGAAGATGCCGCTGGATGTCTTTCTTCCATTGGCTGACTGTGATAATATCTGAGCTACCAGAGATCTCAGGGGGATGTGCCTTCTGAAAAGCATCCCTAACCCTCTCCCATGTAGATGGGAGCTGTGATGGTACTGGCGCCACTGCCTGAACCTGGGGTGGAGCCTGCTGAACCACCGCTATCGCGGCATTCACCGCCTGAGCAACAATGGCGGCTATCTCATTTGCATTCATAGTGCCTTGTGCCGGGGCTACTGGCTGCTCGGCTTGGGCACGCCTATCCTTCAGAGCACGTCTCGGAGGCATCTGAAACGTGAAGAATTTTATTAGTCTACAGTTATTATCAAATCTCAAATAGCTGAAGACTTAAACGTAAAAGCAAGAGTACAACAATCCTGAAAATAGGGCTCTATAGCAAAAGCGTTAAGCTGAAAGCGAAATAAGCCGTACAGATCCTATGGACACTAGAACCTGATGCTCTGATACCACCTGTGACACCCCGCCTAATTAAATACCGGGCGATCACTCCTTTATTAAATTAAATCAAGGTGAACAGTTGGTTCATTCTCAGCATCACTGTCGAAAACAAAATTTTCCAATTAAACACCCTAATTAATTAAGCTAAGTGTCAAAACCATTTTATAATATTACTTCCAAATTTTATTTAAAGAAAAATTATTTATTAACAACATTACAATGAGTAAGAGTCACAACACAATAATCCTGGAACATAATCCAATTAATTTAAAACATTCGTCAATCGAATCCCAACAAGTAAAATTTAAGGTAACACATCCATAATGAATAAATCCCATTGTAACAGAACTAGAAATAACTGAAATACAAATGTCCGAAATAAAACAGATCAATAATGGAAGGGGCGACACATGCCCAATAAATGAGAATGATAGAAGTGGAATCAATAAATGAAGCCGTCTACGCAAGTGGCCTGCAACTCCCACCTAAGCTGCAACACGTTCCTTTCAAGGGATCCTAAGCAAGACGCCCCTGTGGCCGGGCACCTGTAATATATACATATATATACAAAAGAGAAAAGAGAAATAGAAACGGGTCAGAGCCCGATAGTGTGTATGATTTAAAATTCGTTTAGCAAGTATTTAAATTGATACAGGCCAATGCAACAACATATTAGTGCGACACTCTCTTGAGAAATTCTCACCTCTCTTCTAATGTGCACGCCTATCGTACTAACCTTCCCAACGGTTTATCTTATCATTTATCCCACTAATCTTCCCAATGATTTTATTTATCTTAGATTACTCGTAAGCTTTCAAAATCGAACAATATAATTGTTTTAAAGGCGAATTTCATTTAGTGACAATGCTCTCATTTTACTTTATTTGCTAACAAAGTTTCCCAGTGTCAGATTATACTTTTCAAAATAAGTATTTATAATTTGAGTCATCAACATGTCCTACTTAACAAATCACAGTAGGCAGTTCCAGATTTTATAATTTCATATATATATTAAGTTCTCGTATAATATATATATTATAACAGCACCCCAAATACAACTATGGTGCGGGCATACTCTGCTATCCAATCCCCGTATCGCTCACACTAAGGGAAATACAAGTTCGGAATCACTCTCGAACTGTATCAACATATACAAAACAACATTGAGGCGAAGCATAGATTCCAAGTCTCTAAGAGGTCAGTACATACCCTCACGTCTCTTAGGACCGTCTGAACTATCGATTCGATAGCCTGTACCAAGGATATCTATCTCCTAGGGTACGAATTAATATCCCCCATAAGGCAACAAAGGATAAGATCGTCCCAGCGCGGTAACCTCAGGGATAGCAAGTAGCGCGGGTACGTTTTTCGTACATAGATAGTATATGTAAACACAATCATATAACTATACGAATATCATCATATCACTATTAGATATATCTCAAATCCATAGTTACGACATCATCCTTATTTTCACATTTATTAGTATCGCGTATAAGGGTTCGTCTCTAACCTTATTTCGAAGGATTTCTCCCACTTAATACGTAGCATTCAATGGACTCTATCCTCCCAAGTATAAAATTCAGTAAGTGCCCTTTTTGTTCCAACGTAATTCTCCTGTTAATTCATAAATTCATCGACCCTAAAGTAATTATCCCACAAGTACAATTCTCGTCTCATATTAAGAGTCCCCAAAATTACTCATATGTCCTACTGGTCTTCCCTATCTCCCAAAACATTTTATTAAGGATGCCCAAGAGTTATTTCACCATAAATTAAATTTAGCTAATTTAACAAGGGAAATAGGAGTCTGCCAGGAGGGGTCGATCGATCGAGGTCTGGGGCTCGATCGATCGAACCTTCGATCGATCGAAGCTCTGGGCTCGATCGATCGATCAAGCAGGTCTGCGAAAACTGAAATTCTGCAGTTACGGGTTTCATCTCCTAACTTCAACAATTTCCATATTTTCTAATCCCAATCGTCCCATAATTGATATCACTAACCTTATATCATCAAATTAGGTATTTTCAACGTAAAGCATGTGGATTTCAGTCATTTAATCATGGATTAACAGCCCAAGATCTATACAATTGTCAAGAACCCTAGAAATTCCTTAATCATTGTTCTAATCTATTTTTCCAAAATTTCTTTCTAATACAACATTAAAATTTCGTGGAATATTCTTCTACATCACCAAAAATTTCCAGAATAAAGTTTAAGTCATCACTACATGCAAATTCCTATCACAATTTAGGTTTTCTTCCATGTAATTCATCCCTAATCATTCCTAAACTAATATGAAAGATGCATCAACAAAATAAGCAAGATAAACACTTGCCTGGGATTTTCAGAGGTCTGGTTTGGTGCCGAATTCGGTATGGTTGCGTTCCCCGTCTCGCGATCTACGCGTTGGTGGTGGCGGCGGTGCAAACCGTTGAGTTTTGAGCCTTAGAATGCTTTGAGAGCTCTCTCCTCTCATCTCCAATGGCCGTTCTAGGTTTTGGGTATTCTAACCCTAGGTGAAAACCCAATTATCTGATATAACCCCTCTAATTTTCGTGGATTTAATTACCCAAAAATATAAAATGACCAAAATGCCCTCCCGGGTTACTATTTAGGCCTAAAAACGCCCCGAGACCAAAACTAAACCCCCGGGTACACTTTTATGACTATATCGACCCTTCCGGACGCGTTGGCGCACTCAAAATGACTATACGAACAACTTATAAAATATTCACTTTTATTTATCAAAATTTAGTCCCGACGCGACACGAGCACGTCCCGACTTAAATTTCTGAAATTGTCATTTTATTCACTCGTGACATTCAACATAATCAATATAATATATTACTTCGCTCATTAGTAATATTTAACAAATTTCATATAATTACTAACTCTCGTCACGTTAATAATTATAACATAATTAATTTCCGGATTTTTATTATATAATTAACTCACATTAAATTTAATAAATCCCCAAATTAATATAGCATGAAAATACGGGGTATTACAATCATTATTCAAATAACGCATTAGCATTTATAAAATCACCTCTCTCTCTCTCTCTCTCTCATTTATAATTTCTACTCTTTATTTGTATCTAGTTATGAATACTATCTCAAACTGTGATTATATTTATTTGTATGTGTGTATGATTTTGTGGGTGTTTAGGAAATTTGGCTGGACAAGAACAGAAGAGGGGTTTGCTTGGAGATTTCTTCCATGGCATTGACGATTACATGGATTGATATCGGAGATACTGGAATCACATTCCAATTGATGACTCTAGGTGAGCACTTTGGTTTTGTAAATGGGTTTTAATTTTTGTGATTGTCTAGTTGATACTATAGTAGTGTCCAAAAAGACACTACTATTGTCCCCAAATACTATTGTAGTCCGAATGGTCATGGGCTGAATTTCAGGACGAAGAATTTGATAAACAAGTAGGACATCGGATCCCCTTTAAATAGCTGCCCCCGTATGAGAACTATTGACTCCCAATTGATGTGGGAATTGGTACTGGTTACTGGTACCAAGTATTATACACATTTTTCATCATCTTCTTGGCACCTGGGAGAAGTAATGACCATCTTGTAAAACTTGGTAGAATTGATCATATTTTCTTTTATTTTGACATTTTTTGTACTCCCTGTACTCGCATGAGGGAAAGTAATAACCATTTAATTTATTGATAACGGGCATTGAAAATGCAAACGTAAAACTAGATCACTAATTTAAGTAGGAATAATGATAAGAGTACAAAAACCTACCCCAAATCTGATGTGGAATTCACGTTATGTACTCACCTACCTATTAAGTATTTCCAGTTGGAATGGGTCCCGTATGGGCACCCAAATTTATTTCTTTTAGGGGAGATTTGGGGGACTTACTTTGTACTCATAGCACCACTCTTACTTTGTAATTGACATATAACATATTCAGTTTTATTGGCCAATACTGATTATTTTTCTTTAGGAATATGGCTGGCAGTGAATGCATGCATTACTTAGATGGTTTGTGATGTGTAGAAAGGTCAATAGTGATCTTTTAAGGAGTTAGAATACTAGTTGATGGTGCTTTTAGTGTAATTCACTTTCTACTAATGTGCTTCTTTTCTTAAGCTGCTTTCCCCTTCTTTTCCTCATACCATGTATTCGTTGTATTTGAGCAACCATTTATGTTTTCTCTTGTATATGGGTTTCCACCCCCTTGGAGGCTTCATCAATATACTCAAATAAAAAAACATCCATTTATGTTAGGTTGGATTGGGTAATTTTACTGCTCACAACTAATAATATGATAAGGTATGGTCGGATGCATTAAATCATTAATCCAATGTTACATATTCAAGGTTCCCTAATGTTGTTTGGATTTTACTGAAACTAGAAAATATATATTTAGAATTTTACTTCTTTTTATACACATTCTTGTTGTGTAGTTTTACGAATGGTTTACTGATCTTGAACCAAGGATGAAATCTGACGTTTGTTTTATTTTCTTCTTTCGACATATTTGGTCTTAGAGAAATTATGATTACGATCCGCTTTATTTTTTGCCTAGACTAAGGAGAAGTACCAACACTACTTGAACACTTTAGTAGAGCATATAGAGACATGTGATGTCATACTTCAATAAGTAAATACTATTTTCTCACACAAGCCTTATTGCTTTCCTAATTTGTCTAGTGGGGTGAAACCATATTACTTTTGTTTTTATTTTAGTCAACTGAATAGTTGCCAGTTACCTCATTTTTCAGGTGGATCAAACCCTTAATTTATTTGATGAATTACAACAACAGCATCAAATAGTACCTATAAAGACTAAAACTCTTCATGATGCATGTGATAGATTAATGGGATACTCTCATAGTTTCTCGATAACATTTTTTATGTTTTGTTTTGAATTCCAAGTCACACTTTATTATCCGTATAAAGCCTCGAAAGCTCCATATGGACATCTCCTGATATGATAAGTCCATATGCTTGAAACTATGATGAATGTGGCCTAACATAATAACTTTGCAAAGGTTTAAAAATATTCACTAAAAGTTAGTTTGGTAGGAGGAATGTACAATTGTAAGGGAATCTAGAAGTGTTGAAATGGTTTTCTTAGGGAAAGGAAGCTGAATTTTCCTCATTTTGATTAGTTGATTTGTAAGAAAAAGGGGTGTTGTTCGAAAAATAAAGACACTGAGATGCCCTTAGTAAAATTTCTCAAGTCAAAATCTCTTCAACTTCCAAAAATATTTACAATGGCTTGATATATGCTCACAAGAAACTTTAAAAAAACTATGCCATTGAGTGAAAAAGAGTAAGCATAAGTATCATTAAAATTATTTTTTTCGTTACATTAAGTTTTTGTATTATATTACTAATTTTATTTTGATCCTATGATAGGTCAATAATGTGGAGTTGTGGAGGTGCACACGTGTGTATTGATGACATATATCACCAGATAAATAAGGATGAGGTGTCAAGTGTTGTGAGTATAGAAATTGCTCATTCAATTATTGTTATTGAATTGTAGTATATAATCTTGCACAACTAAATCATGATAAAAATATCATTGAGATCTCGTGGTGTCAATTATTTTTACTAGTTAACTGATAACAATTTTAGTTATCTATATAATACCTCTATTAAGGTAGAATAGAGGTATAATACCTCTATTAATGACCATTTAATGCTTTAAAGTGTTTTTTTTATTTTTCCAGGGAATATCAAAGGTTCCTCATATCCTGATGGATTTTGGTTCAGTTCAGCGCTAGACATCTAGAAAAACTCTTCATGCACTACCCGTTCCTCTTCAACCACAAACTCTTCCTTTAAAACGCAGAAACTTCAGGAGGTTCTCTCTCTATATCTGACATTCATATAGAACAATACACATATATTGATATCTCGAAGATTATAATTGTGATAGATGGCAGCGTACGAAATGGAGGATGATTACGATTACCTGTTCAAGGTTGTTCTGCTCGGATACTCAGGTATGGGTAAAACACTTCTCCATTCATTTCTACGGGTTAGTTTTTCAATATTTAAAAAGTTTCAGCAAAACTCATCAGTCACCACGTGATTATCCAGCTTTCGTTTCTCTGGTCAGGGAAGTACCAATAAAGAGTTGGTGGTTGATCAACTGAGAAGATATTACATGACTACTCTCCACTAAAAACACACTCTTCCATCTCCACCTGTTGTTGCTGATATGCTTTTATTGAAACTGGTGTTGAATCCCAAAACTGGGTGTTGTTTGAACTATAAGAAGAAAAATCAAATGCTTGAGAAGATACTGCTGGTGATATTATCAGATGATCATTGAGATTTTCTTCTTCATTTAGGACTCCACAAGAATTTCTATCTAATAACCCATCTTTGAAATCTACCAACCCTTTAGTCTCTACTAAGTTTATATTATTGTTTGGTTCAGGTTCACCACAAATCCCATTATCATAAATAAGCTTTTATTAAAGGACTATGCATTTGATGTCAAGACCTGTTAATTTTTTAATTGAATACTATATTATGATTGTGTTTATTATTTACACCAAAACTATGAGGTCCCAGTTAATCAACAAATAATTGTACAGTGGGTAGGTCTTAATGGAAAACTACATAACCTATATATTGTATGTAGGTAAGTTGCTAACAAATTTAATTTTTAATGGTACTTATTTTGTAATTTCGAGTATCAACATCATTTGTTACATGAGTTTGTGAAGTTCAATATTTATTGAATACCGAGTAGTCACTTTTTTCTTTTTCATTCCTCACTAGGAATTATGGATTCGTGATATACGTTCAATATGTATACGTGCATGCATATACAACTTACTTAACAAGGTGTGAGATTCGTTTTCTGTATTTTTTTTATTCAAACTTAATTATATCATTATATGGGTTTAAATTGTTCATTGCGACTTTTGTGTTTACGGTTTCTTGATCCTCCTCTGAGAAAATTTATTTCTACTCATTTCTTTTATAATTATTTTTTATTTATTTTGTTATGTCTTTTCAAATTATAGTTTATAAGTAATATTATAATACGCCCGCGCATAGCGCGGGTTACATGCTAGTTTGAATATGATAATGCAGTTGATGGCTAACAAATGCATGTAATTGATGCATTTGATGATATGATGTCTAGATTATCAAAAAGAATATGAAAGAAAAAAATAGTGCATATATCAAGCTATTGTAAAATTTCTCAAGTCAAAATCTCTCCAAGATCAACCTCTATTGACTTCTTAGCTAGGTACCAGTTTGATTTCAATGCATGCATCCACGAAGGTTGATCACTTTCCTCTCCGTTTCTATCTCTTTATTTTATTAGGCCTCATTACTGTCCAAGATAGTAGTTATTATTTATTAATAGGGTAGTTGAATATGCTTTAGTGTAATGGTTAATGTTTCGAATTGAAGGCTTAGGTTTTAACTCAAACTTTTAGGTTCTGGATAGATATTATAATATAGTATGAGTTTTAAGTACTAAAATAAAATTTAAGATTACATAAGGACATCTAGGGAAGGACTACATTCACTTTCAATTATACATGCATAATTTTTAACTAGGAAGCAAAAACACTTCACTAGATATGAAGTGTCCACGCAAGGAACACACACGGATATGGACACACACATGTCAGGAAATTTGTAGACACATGAAAGTGTGTTTAATGGTCATTATTATTCATAAACAAGCCGTTAAAAGAGTGAAAACCCAAACCAACTCCCAAACGGCCCCGTAAGAGGCATGGACACCTCCCACATGACTAACGTAACTTGTAGGAATTGATCGCGTAGTCATAGGTCTCTCGATTTGTGAATATGACAATGATTTGAAAATATATAAAGTAGGCTTAAAAATATGCCGTTAGAGGGTGAAAACCTAAACCAACCCTCAAATGGTCCTGTAAGAGGCACTAACACCTCACACAAGACTAATGTAACTCGTAGGAACTGACTTCATAGTCACGGGTCTCCCGGTTTGAGAATATGATGATAGTTTGAAATATCTAGATTAGGCTTAAAATTAAGGCGTTAAAGGGTGAAAATCCAAACTAGCCCCCAAACGGCCACGTAAGAGGCATGAACACCTCGCATGGGATCAATATAACTCATAGGAACTGATCGCGTAGTCACGGGTCTCCCGATTTGAGAATTTGATGAAAATTTGAAAATATGTAGATTAGGCTTAAAGACAAGTCGTTAAAGGGTGAAAACCCAAACTAGATCCCAAACGGACCCATAAGAGGCATGGACACCTCGTACGAGACCAATGTAACTCGTAGGAACTGATCGGGTAGTCACGGGTCTCCTAGTTTGAGAATATGACGATAATTTGAAAATATCTAGATTAGGCTTAAAAACAAGCCATTAAAGGGTGAAAACCCAAATAAGCCCCCAAACGGTCCCGTTAGAGGCATGAACACCTCGCACGGGACCAATGTAACTTGTAGGAACTGACCGCGTAGTCACGAGTCTCCCGATTTGAGAATATAATAATTGTAACTTGTATATACCATTTTTCAGCTTGAACAATTTAAAAAAAAAAATTACTTGGTTAATAATATCATCTCTTTTTTGTATCCTATTTTTTTTACAGGATAACATTTTATCATTAACTTTTATCCACGTGGAACACACTAAGAAGTCAATGGCTTACAACAAGAGGATTATTTATTTAATGTCATTGATATTCAGGATTATATTTTTTTTTATGTTATGGCTGTGCGGGTTTTGTAGTTTTGTTGTTAACTTTTATGCCTATGTAGGCTTTTGTAATTTTATTATTACATATTATGGCCGTGCGGACTTTACATTACGCAGATTTTAGAATGTCCAAAAAATAGAGGAAACTCCGTCCAATTTTTTTGGTCTGTGAACTATTAAGACTTGTAATATTTTGAAGTTTGTATGTGCATTAGTTTATCAACAATTGAAGTTTGTATGTACATTAGTTTATCAATAACCTGCGAGATTTGCAATTTGTGGGTTTTTTTATTTTTAAATAATTAATTTTTTTCTTTGATCCAAAAATTTCGCACAATTCAAAACCGTGCCAAAAGTGTATCAAATTTTAGCACGGTTTTGAACTGTGTCAAAAGTGTACCAAAATGTACTCAATCTCGCACAGTTATAAACTATGCCAAAAGTGTGACAAAAATATCAAATTCTAGCACGGTTTAAAAGTGTGCCAGAAGTATTCCTGTTTGGCCAAATCTGGCACACTTTTAAACTGTGCCAAAAAAAATTGGTTTCATTTTGGAACACCTGATTCTGGCACAGTTTAAAACCGTGTCGAATTTGATCTGGCACAATTTTAAACAGTGCCAAATTGCTATTTTCGGTGTAGTGTCATTAAATTTTGTGCCGTTGTTGTCACTATGCATCCTGTTAATGGTGACACCGTGTTAATTTTGTAGGACACGACACTTGATCGTAAGAAACTCTAAAGTATTGGATATCTTTCTCCAGAAACCAACTAACGAATATCGAGAGAAATCATCCACCATTATAAGGATATATATTTTATCACCCAAACTCTCAGTGCGAGTAGGACCCATAATATCCATGTGAATCAACTCAAGCACACGTGAAGTGGTAATAGAATTCAACTTTCGATGGGTACTACGGACTTATTTTCCTTACTGGAAATGACCACAAAGAATGGAAGTTGGCTTTCCAAGTGATGATAAGCCACATACTAGGTCTTTCTTCGCTAAACGCTCCAAATATCTAAAATTAACGTGACTAGATGTTGATGCCACAAATATATAGACGAGATCGTGGCACTGTTGCACACAAATGAGGACTTGGTCACAATCCCATAACAATTATCTTCTGTCCTCACCCCTTGTAAAAAAAATTTACCGGCTTAATAAAATACGTTACACTCGTTCCAGTCAAACTTTACAGCAAAGTCTGCATCGTACAGTTGGCTAATGCTGATAAGGTTTGCTTTTAAACCTTTGACGTACAAAACATTATCTAGCTTAGGAAATTCAAGTATCTCTAATGTACCTCGTCCTATAATACTATATTTACTCTTATCTTCGAAGGTGACTTTATCGTCCTTGAGATCCTCAAGGTTGATAAAAAATGAGACGTTACCAGTCATATTCCTAGAGAAACCACTGCCAAAATACCGCTGGGAGGTATTATGAACCTTAAGAGCAACATGAAAAACAAGGGCTTTCTCTTCACACTTAGGAACCCAAGTAGTGGTGACCTTTTGTTTACCCTTGTCGTTGTTCGTTCTAGTCGGGATGTTGGAAGTATCCACTAATGACAAAGACATCTGTTGGAATCTTCCATCAAACTATGAGAAGTGGAGACTAGACACTCAACCTTCTCTCTAAGGGTATCAAAATTGGTGCGACGGAGTATGTGTACGCCGAGTTTGACGCAAACTATAACAAAAATCCCTAAGGTGGCCTTTTCTCTTGCAATAAGTGCAGAAATAAAAAGTTTCAGGCCTACCTTGATTTGCTCTTCTTGGCCAAACTTTTCTTTTGGGTATTGGTTGAGGGCCATACAGATAAATAATTAATTCAGGAATCGATTTCAGTGTGATATGTGACGTGGAAGCATCGTCGAAACCTATTTCTTGCCTCTTACCAAATCCTAAAGAGGGGTCGAGAAACATCTTTCCCATTTTTCTAGATGTATCCTCAATCTTTACCTTGTCCTCCCAATCTCTCTCTAGATTTTTTTCGAGTTGGACTATAAGGGCTTCAAGTTTCTTTCGCGTCTCCACGGATACAAGAAGCTCACTCGTAAGAATAACCATTTGTTTGGTCAAGTCCCCTCTCTATTTTTTCCAATACTCTCTCTATCTCTCTCTCCCTCTCTCTCTCAAAGATCTCTAATGGATGACTCTCTCTATTTTTCTCCTCTCTCCTAAGTCCTTCTATAGTGCAATCATCCTAGTTGCTAACTCTTTATTTTATTTTTTTGTTTTAAAGGACTCAGCATATAACTCGGCATACGCGCGCTGTAGGTCACTCTCACTCTCACTTGCTGCATCCTCACCCTCGCTCATATCGTTCTCACTGTCGAGGTGTCCCTGTGAAGTAGCTTCCTCATCGTCGTGAGGTTCACTAGACGTACTCACATGACTACCCATAAATGCAGTGAAGTTACATTCATGCTGTAATTCTTCTTCTGAATCCACTGACTCCACCTTGCTAGCATCATTAAGGGTGGCGTTTAAGGAAACTTTGCCCTTGCCTTGACGTTTTAACCAAGTTGGTCACTAATATGCTTTGTGACCTCTCCCATCACACTCTTAACACCTCTCTTCCTCTCTCTTTGAGGCATTATTTTTATGTTTTTCAAATTTATTCCCAATTTTATTTTTCTCAAAACTCTTTTTATCTTTAGATGTGCCATTATTTTTAAGTTTGAGAAATTTCTTAAATTTTTTTGCAAAAGGGCTAAATCATCTAAATCAAAATCCTACTCAGAATTGGACGACACCTCATCTCTCTTTATAGACATCTCCTCTCTCTTTATAGACACCTCCTCACTCTTTATGGATTGGGCCTTAAGTGCAATCCCTTTCCCTTTTGGTTTCCCAGCTTTAGTAAACATGTCGATTTTGTAAGTTTGAAGGTCTCCTACGAGTTCTTTTAATCTAAGGGTATCTAACATTCTTAAATAATTGAGCACAATAACTTTCGGAATAAAATGGACAGGCAGTGATCTTAAAATATTTTTTATTACTCTAGTGTTAAGAATTTTTCACCAAGATTAAAACATGAATTAACAATATCCGACAAGAGAGCATAAAATTCATTAAAGCTCTCAGATTCAAGCATGGTTATAGTCTCAAACTGTGTAGTAAAATTTTGCAATTTCGATGCCTTAACATCATTTGTGCCCTCATGTGTAAGCTATAGGATATCCCATGCCTTTTTTGATGTGGTGCATGTCATAATACGTCGGAACTCATTTGGTGTGACGAATATGGAAATAGAACTAAAGCCACATGAATTAAAGTTACTCCATTTAAATTCTCCATGAGTCCATAAATTCACAGGTTTAGGGTTAATATCATTACCTACAACTTTAGTGGGTGGTGTCCACCCTCTTTCACATGTAACTCGTTCATCAATAGCCTTCAAAGTGGATCTCATTCTAGCCTTCCAATAGGAATAATTAGAAAAGTTGGCATTTTGCTATATAAGTTATCCATTTGAACTTAGATTTTTCAGAAATTATTTTTTTCGAAAATTGATATCAATAAAAAATTTGCAAAAAATCAATTACATGGTAAAGTTATGTAAATGGCTCTGATACTAATTTGAGAGTGCACTACGGTTCAATGGTCCAAACTTATTTAATTAAATGTCAAGTTACCCTAGATTTTAATTCTTGTTAAACTCTAGTTCATGCAGCTACGTGATTGAAAGCAGTAAATCAAGAAGCATATAACCAAACAAATAAGAAGACTAATTTCAGGAAAAATTCCCGTAGGCAAAACCTTTTCTTATTTCACTATTATATGCACATCGCAATTTACATGTAAATAGAGAAATACAGACATACTTTAAGACGAAAATCTTCCAGGCGATGCTTCATCTTCCTCAACAATAGTCCGTACGAGAACTACATGTCCAGCAGTGGAGACACCTTCTCCACAAGAGAAACTCCAAGTATGGAATACGTGTTTATGAGGGTTTTAAAGTGATTCACAAATTATTAATTGGGACGTTGTGTGAATCAAAAGAGGTTTTGGCCTTTTAAAAGAAGACTTTTGTGCAGTAGCTCTGCAGAAAGTTAGGTTTAAAAAGTCTTACGAAATACCTACAAAAAGTATATTTTTATAGTCAATCACGAAAATTGAGGTGGAGTTAAGTCGTTCGAATAAGTCCTATAGGTCGTTCGAACGAGTTGTGTATCTTTCTAGAAGCGACCACGACCTTGAAAAACTAAAATAGTATGCCTTCGTTTGAACTATATTCGATGTAAGCCATCAAAAAATACTTCAAACGACATATGCAAGTCGTTCGAACGACAATGCCATGTCGTTTTAGCAACTGAAGGAGAAAAATATATTTTTTTAATTCCAGCCTTGTTTTAATAAAATAAAACCAAGTAAAAACAAATAAAAATCTCCTAAAAATATTTAGGAAAAACTAAGAACTTCAAATAAAGAATATACCGTAAAGATGTGGAGTTATGGAGAACGGTTGAAGTAGAACGTGATGCACGTTGAAGATGAGTGGTGCATGTTGATGTTGCACGTTGCCAAAGATTCAGATTGTGGACGTCGTGGATGACCGTGTAGACGGGCCAATATAACGGGATACACCATATCTAATGTAATCTAGAATGCTAAAGACAAGTCCTAGATTTTAGTGGACAATGACAGAAAATGTCCTTTCACTATAACTAATCGTGACATTCATAAGATTCTTTTCATTACCTATCCTCTTTAGCCTAATGGGACATCACGTACTATATGCCGAAAACCTTGGAATTAAAATAAATTCCTAGAGTATTCTTCTGATTTCTCTTCACCTTGAGACTTACGATCATGTATACTAGAACGTAACTCCTCTATTGAATTTATTGTTCTCTCCTCATTTTTTATGAATCCAAATCTTTGGGGATTGACTATGAGAAATTTCTTGAACTCTTTTGTCAGCAGGGCTAACTCAAGCTCATTCTCATCATAATCTCCATCTGATATGGTGGGAGTATTCTTCCATGCCTTCAATGTATCATATGATCTCTTCTACCTTCATGTTATTTATACCTCCCACGACGTTTAAGGCTGAAATAAGAGGAGTTAACCTATATGGTAGCGACCTAAAGATTTTACTAACTACCCTAGAATCAAGGATCTTTTCACCCAAATTAAAGTGTTGATTCGCGATATTGGAGATTTTAGTGTAAACTCATCGAAAGTCTTATTATCGATCCTGTATAATAACTCAAATCGGGTGGTGAGATGTTGCAGCTTTGAGACCGAAACGGTATCGGTACCCTTCTTGGTGACTTGTAGAATATCCCACGCCTCTTTGGATATAACACACATGGAGATCCGATGAAACTCTTCTTGGTTTATTCCACAAAAAATATTTATCCGCCTTGAGGTGATTCCACCCCTAACTAGGGTTAACCACACTCTCTCATCTTGGGATTTTATAAAAGATGTCATACACGCTTTGTAGTACACATAGTTGCTGCCATCAAAGATAGGTGGACGCGTGATCGACTAACCCTCAATAGACATACCATCAAAATTCGTTATTATTAAATATTATACTAATTTAAAAAGTATTTGCCCTAGGGATCTAGTTGAATTAAATAATTTCTTAATTAATAATAACGCCAATTAAAATCAAATCCTTTTTAATTTTTTTTTAATTTTACAAGATTAAATTAATTAGGTCAATTTGCATGTCGGCGATTCAGAAACAAATGTTGTAATTAAAGCAATCACACATAGTGCATAAACGATTTAAAGTGGAAACCCTTGTGGAAAAAAACTATCGCCCCAACCCAAAAAATTCACTAAACTATTATGAATATTACACATATATAAAGATAACCGTTATGAACTGATTCCCTTACTTTCTGATCTCTGATGTCTCTCCCCATACTAGCCACAACTACTTTATGACTGGAGTTAGCTTGTAAAGTTCTTAGACCTCGGTATCTACTGATCTCTTTGATTGATGATGATCTGTCCACATATATGCTACATGATAATAACTGACACGATTTCTCTTGCTAAAATCTATTGCCGATGAAGAATAATGGAGGGGATTGTAAACTCAAAATTTACTTAGAAAGCAAAAAATGAATAGGATCTCACTCTCTCAAGAAAAATTTCTTAAGACCTAGTAGGATTTTGTAAAAAACTAGGTTGCGTACTTTGAAAAATGCATCAACATTGTTCTTTATACTTTGTAGTAATTAGATAACAGCTTAAACATGTTTCCCAAAAAACAACCTCTTATTCAAACTTGAAAGCCCTCGCTCGAATGAGGTATTTCGTATGAGGGATCTGTCGTGTGATACTTATATCTTAGAAGGAGTTTTGTTTACTAGGGTCCTCGTGTGAAATTCATTTTGTATAAGAGGACCTTGTCACAATCATTTCTTTTACGAGGGTGTCCTTGTTACTTACAAAATCTCTTTTGCGAAGTTTCTTTGAGACGAGGGGTCTCTCGTTTGAATGAGAGCTTAAAATATCAACTCCTTGTAAAATTGCATAAAATAAAGAAAAATGCTTTCCTAACTTTAAAAAAAGTTTTTTTGTGTCAATTCCGTACTTAGGGAATAAACTTAAGGAAATTACAAAACTTTAAATACTTACCAAACCTTCAATAATCTGAATTTTTGAATTTTTCTTGCTCGATGGCTCTTTATCACATTGCTTTGTTTGTGTTTCCAATGATACACCATTACAACTCGAAGGACACTATAAAGTACAGTTTGACATTTTTTTCGAAAAATCTAAAACCAAAACACAAGGAATGTAAAACCATGTCCTGATAAGAACATGCATAATATCTATGTCATATGAAACCTAAAGTCGTCGATGGTACGCTTAGGCTGCATGCGATGATATTGCATCATGCAAGTCGGTTGACAAACCTCGTTGACATTGTGAGAAGTAGGGATAGAGTTAGAATTGTAGAGAGAATGACTAGAGAGAAGTTTCGATGCTTGATGAACTACCACCCAAACTGACAAAGTAGAGTACATGTACGGAATTCTTTCATGCATTTCAACTGTCGCGTGAACTTTTCTCTGTAATTATATATTTAAGTTTTTTTTCCCATCTTAAGTTTTAATGAAAATCATTTAGACTTAAGAGATACCATATAGTATTTGCTTTATAAAAATTAATACGATCAAATCTATATTTGTGTCTGAATCGTTAAGATGTAAACTACGAGTGAATCTGAACATTGAATTTGAATCGCTAACATTTTATATAAAGCTTGTTATGGATATGACTGCAGTAGATCTGATTAATTCTGTTGGATCTTTCCAAAAAGTACAAACAAACTACAACTTTTGTATTACAATCTTATTACTAGAAGCCTAGGGTAAAGTTCGTGGATTAAAGATAGTCAACCCTAAAATATGAAAATAAATAAAATTCTAATGTATTTCATTGAATGGGGGAATGCATTGAATGATTAATTTTTCTTTTTTTGTGTGTGTGTATGATGTGTGTGTGTGTGTTGGGGGGGGGGGGGGGGGGAGGGGGAGGGTGGAGGAGCCATTGAGTGCTTGAAATCTCACAGATCCAGCAATGCTAAGTGTTAAGAGTTTGAAATCTAAAAGACAATTAACTTCCAAAATCAGTATTAAGCGAGCGTGAGAAGAGAAAACATATGCATGTAAAGGCAGATGATTACGAGAATCAATTTTATTTATTTTCGAATTTGATAGCACCGAGGATTATTTTTGTATTTACATTTTTTTTTAAATTTAGTGCCTTCTTGTTGGGTCACACATATAATGAGAACTATGGATAGAAAGTTTCAATGATTCAGGATATGTTTGCGAGTTCTATTTTATAAAGAAAAGAAAGGAAAATAAGGGAAAATGTTTCATTTTTTCCGTTTGAAAGTTTAAATAGGAGAGAAATAAAATAATTTCTCTCGTTTGAGAGTTTAAAATGAAAGAAAAGAAAGATTTTTAAAAAAAAAATTCTCTACCTTTCTTTGCAAAATTTTCGTTCCAAATCGAAAATAAATGGAAGAAAAGAAGTTTTTTGATGAATTTTATCTTCTTCCTCTTAAAAAAATATTTCCTTCTAGCTCTCAAACAACAAGATTTTTTTTACCTTTTCTTCTCTCCTGAACTCCCAAACAAAAAGAAGAAATACTAATACCTCTTCTCTTCTTTTCTCTTCTCTCATTAAATTTCCTTTTTGTCCTAGTAAGACTTTTTTTTTCTTTCTTAACAGCTTGTTTGGGAATTTTTTAGAGGAGGGAAAGGGAAGGAAAGTTTTATTAGGATAGAAAAGAAAAGAAACGAAAATTTATAAGAGAGAAAATAAAGGAAGATAAGAGGAAGGATTTAGGAAGGAAGAAAAAATAATTTTCTTTTCTAGTGTTTGGAAGGAAAATAATTTTTTTAAGGGAAATAAGACGCATCTTTATAAAACTTTCCTTTCTCTACATTTCTTTCCGATTTGGAAGGAAAGTTTTGGAGGGAAAGGAAGAATTTTTTTTTAATTTTCCTTTCTTTTCTCTCCTTTTAAACGACGGAAAATGACTAAACGATACTTTCTCTCTTATGTAAACTCTAAAATGACGAAAAGGAAGCATAATTTCCCTTCATTTCTTTTTTTTTTTCTCTCCAAAATAAAACTCCCAAACAAGCTGTAAATGTTGTGGTGTGTTAATTAATCGCAAAGTTGGGTATTGGAACTAGTTCACTTAGACCCTCGCCATCAAGGCATTTCCACCTCTGAATGCAACCAGCCTCAACCCTAAGCCTATTCAAACACTACCTTCTTGTCGTGTCTCCGACTAGGGGTGGGGTCCGAGTTGGCAGTATAATCATTTATGTTTACAAGGACAATTTCTCCAAGATGACACCCACGTCATTTCTTATGGCATGCCTCTCATGTGGTCGCACTTTGTTTCCAAAAGATAGTTAAATTAAATGGTGTGCCCCGTAGTATCACCTTCGACCATTTTTGGTGGACGCCGGTGCTCCCTCCAGTTTTCTATGGCTTTCCACCCGCAGACATTATAGCTTGACGGGGAGTTTTTTAGAGGAAGGAAAGGAAATGAAAGTTTTATTAGGAGAGAAAAGAAAAGAAAGAAAAATTTATAAGAGAGAAAAGAAAGGAAGAGAAGAGAAGAGAAAGGATTTAGGAAGGAAGATAAAATAATTTTCTTTTCTAGTGTTTGGAAGTTGGAAGGAAAATAACTTTTTAAAGAGAAAAAAGGTACATTCTTTAGAAAACTTTCCTTTCTCTCAATTTCTTTCCGATTTGGAAGGAAAGTTTTGGAAAGAAAGGAAGGTAAAGTTTTCCCTTTCTTTTCTTCTTTTAAACTCCCAAACAACGGAAAATAGCGAAACAACACTTTCTGTCGTATGTAAATTCCTAAACGACGGAAAGTAAGCATAATTTCCCTTTCTTTCCCTTCTTTTCTCTCCAAAATAAAACTCCCAAACAAGTTGTTAATGTATGTGTTGGAACATTGTGATGACCCAAGCCGAATTCTCCTTCATACCGTCCTGGTTGCCCTTCCGTGGCTGAGTATTGTTGGGATAATCTATGAGGCGGATTTTCTGACCAAGTTTTGTATGCACTACTACACCTTCAATGTTCTCACCCTTCCGTGGCAAGAACATCCCTTCGATTCCCTTACCTCTCCAGAGGGCCACCCCGCCCGTACTCGCCTCCATTGTGTTGATGGCACCCTTGCTTCTAAGTTTGTCACTTCATTGCTTGCTACACCCGCTTCCTCATCTGATTGCATGGTTGGAGACACCTAGATCATTCAAGCCACTCTTCAGTGTTGATCCCAATTCTTTTCGCCGGTATAGGAACTATCTGGTAACTTTTCACGGGGAGAGTGATGCAAGAGCATGAGCATCGAGGGTTATTTTTGTACTTTCATTATTTTTATTGTAGTGCTTTCTAGTGATACCTTCCCTTGCATTTATGGAAAGGGCTATCTCTTGTAATGTATTCACTACTATTACTTTAGATGAATGATAATTAAATAAGGGACAATTGAATCAAAGTAAATAAGACAAAACATATATACATGTACTACTACAAAGTATAAAAAAGTGAAAACTAGAGACCCAAGAACAGAGTACTGTTCTTGGTGCTAAGCTAGAGCATAAGCAACGCAACTGCAAAGTGAGAAGATTGAGAAAAATTGGTCAAGGAAATTTAAGGAACACCTTCAGTGCAATGACTGAAAATGGTTGTGGTGGTCATGTCAATTTCGAGAACTGGCAAGTTGTTCACAAAAAGCAACAATTGATGACACAAACCACAGCTAGAAATTGAAGTAAGTGGTGTGTGGCAAAAGCTTGGTGTGCAGGAGTGTGGAGGTTGTTTGGTGTGCAGTGTTATATGACTGTGGATAAGAGTGAATGATGAAACACATGAAACTGTATGCTGAAACACCATTTACATCAAAATCACTAGAAAAAATGTGTAATTAAACCTTAAATGCAGGTAAACCAGATCCAATTAAACATTAATCACAGAAGACCACTTAAGAGAGAGTTACTACTAGCAATCACATAAAGAGAAAATCTGCTCAACATATTGAGGTTTCGCTTTGTCAAAGAGACCAATGCATAAAAGATTAAATTCAAAACTTTGTGCATCACATTGTCAAAATGAGGAGCGCAACATTAATGCTATCTTTTGCATTATAATCTTTATAGCTGAATGATTATAGATTAGGCTTTGTCCCCTCACAATATTTTTATCTTTGTGTGCATTGGCTCGACTTTTATGTCATTGCACATGAGATTTAATGAAAATTACGTCAAATTCCATATAGATGATGGAATATCTTTGCCTCTACGCGTACCAATCACTATGAGAGATATTTCAGTGAAAACTTGTTTTTATTGCACTCAAGTGCTCCACAGATTACAAACAACAAAAGTATCTTATTGTTAACATAAATGTACTTGACACGCCCTCGAAGATATCTTACAGAACAGTAAAGATATCTTGTGAAACAACAAAAGGACTCTAATGTTTTAAAAACAGAACGTACATTAAAGTTAAACATGTTTTTTTTCCCCTTTGTGTAGGTTCCCCAAATCAAGGTGACACATTATTTGCTGCATTGAAAATTATTGCTTTTTTCATGAAGGTTCTCCCGATATAATCTCTTCTAGCTGGTATAACATCCTTTTTGTGTCTGTAAGCTTGTTTCCTACTTCAAAATAAGAGTTATCATTGAGCTGTGTTGATAAAGATGATTTTATTTTTATCGTCATAGTTTATTGGTGGCATGTTCATATTGTGCTTTAGCTGCCATTGCTTATTTTTTTTATGTTGAAGCCACATCACAAGTCTCGTTAATATTGTTGAGTTAGACCATTAAAGTTCGTTTTTCTCTCTGCCTTGATGATCTAAAAATAGTGAGGTGATCTTAGTGTTCAATGCTGTATTAGCTTATACTGAATTTGGTATCTTTAAGCTCTTCATATATGCATTAGTTATAAATGACCACAAGTTAGTGTTATACATTTAAACAAAATCATATCCCTTATTTTTTCAAAATTATATAATAACAATGTTGTGTGTGCTGTACATCCAAGCACACGACGCGGCACACAGGCATGCTGCCGACACGAGCTCAGTGTAAGCACATGGTGTCTTGTAGGCACGACTCAAAGTTACAATATCAATTTCTTTTGCATTTTCTTCTAATATGTGCTTAAATTTTAACAAGTTGTGAACTGCTTCCAGAGTGTTATTAATGATAAGGACTAACTTCTTTGGGATAATTATGTTTTGCTTTAGATTTTTTGACTTGCCTCTTAGTTTTTGTATACTTGCCCATTATTTTCGAACCTACTGGAAACTATGACGCTATATATTCTAATTGAAGTTCATTTTCTTCATTACTGTTATCTGATATCTGAAGAAATCAATACAAATTTTAGTTGTGATTTGTTGTATGAAAACAACCAAAGCATTGCCAACAATAAGGTTCTTTTGGAGGGAAAGTAATGTCATTTAATGACTGCTGCTTTTATTGTTGGTATTTCCAGACATGACCGTCTTGGGAATGGGAGCTTTGTGCAGATAAAAGGCCAGTCAATTGCTATGTATTTTTGGTAAATAACCAATCTCATTATCAATATTCATGTTTGCATATTCTGTTTAGAGGATGCTACAAAATCATTTGATATTAAAAGCTTTTACAAGTCAAAGATTACAATCAATTGAAGCTTCAGATTAGGTTACACTTTTTCATACGTTACTTCAAATTTTGAACTAGTTTTTCATTAATTTCAATTCCATGGCAAAGAGTCCCAACACGCTCCCAACACGACTCAAAGTTACGGATTTTGTGTGATTTGTAATTGTATGTTTGAGCAGAGCTATTTGATGTAGGACTTTGCAGGGACCCTACAAAATTGGTTTTTGATGCCCATGCACAAGGAAAGCTGCCACTGAATTCTCCTTTTTTTTAAAATTTTCCTTTCTTTTCTCTCCTTTTAAACTCCTAAACGACGAAAAATGACGAAACAACACTTTCTCTCTTATGTAAACTCCCAAATGACGGAAAGGAAGCATAATTTCCCTTCATTTCCTTTTTTTTCCCCTCCAAAATAGAACTCCCAAACAAGCCGTAAATGTTGTGGATGTGTTAATTAATCGCAAAGTTGGGTATTGGAACTAGTTCAATTGGAACCTCGCCATCAAGGTAGTTCCACCTCTGAATGCATCCAGCCTCAACCCTAAGCCTATTCAAACACTACCTTCTTGTCATGTCTCCGACCAAGGGTGGGGCCGGAGTTGGCAGTATAATCATTTATGTTTACAAGGACAATATCTCCAAGATGACACCCACGTCATTTCTTATGGCATGCTTCTCATGGGGTCACACTTTATTTCCGAAAGATAGTTAAATTAAATGGTGTGCCCCGTAGTATCAGCTTCGGCCATTTTTGGTAGACGCCGGTGCTCCCTCCAGTTTCTATGGCTTTCCACCCGCAGACATTACAGCTTGACGGGGAGTTTTTTTAGAGGAAGGAAAGGAAATGAAAGTTTTATTAGGAGAGAAAAGAAAAGAAAGAAAAATTTATAAGAGAGAAAAGAAACGAAGAGAAGAGAAAGGATTTGGGAAGAAAGATAAAATAATTTTCTTTTCTAGTGTTTGGGAGTTAGAAGGAAAATATATTTTCAAGGAAAATAAGGTACAATCTTTAGAAAACTTTCCTTTCTCTCAATTTCTTTTCGATTTGGGAAGAAAGGAAGGTAAAAATTTCCCTTTAGTGTTCAATGCTGTATTAGCTTATACTGAATTTGGTATCTTTAAGCTCTTCATATATGCATTAGTTATAAATGACCACAAGTTAGTGTTATACATTTAAACAAAATCATATCCCTTATTTTTTCAAAATTATATAATAACAATGTTGTGTGTGCTGTACATCCAAGCACACGACGCGGCACACAGGCATGCTGCCGACACGAGCTCAGTGTAAGCACATGGTGTCTTGTAGGCACGACTCAAAGTTACAATATCAATTTCTTTTGCATTTTCTTCTAATATGTGCTTAAATTTTAACAAGTTGTGAACTGCTTCCAGAGTGTTATTAATGATAAGGACTAACTTCTTTGGGATAATTATGTTTTGCTTTAGATTTTTTGACTTGCCTCTTAGTTTTTGTATACTTGCCCATTATTTTCGAACCTACTGGAAACTATGACGCTATATATTCTAATTGAAGTTCATTTTCTTCATTACTGTTATCTGATATCTGAAGAAATCAATACAAATTTTAGTTGTGATTTGTTGTATGAAAACAACCAAAGCATTGCCAACAATAAGGTTCTTTTGGAGGGAAAGTAATGTCATTTAATGACTGCTGCTTTTATTGTTGGTATTTCCAGACATGACCGTCTTGGGAATGGGAGCTTTGTGCAGATAAAAGGCCAGTCAATTGCTATGTATTTTTGGTAAATAACCAATCTCATTATCAATATTCATGTTTGCATATTCTGTTTAGAGGATGCTACAAAATCATTTGATATTAAAAGCTTTTACAAGTCAAAGATTACAATCAATTGAAGCTTCAGATTAGGTTACACTTTTTCATACGTTACTTCAAATTTTGAACTAGTTTTTCATTAATTTCAATTCCATGGCAAAGAGTCCCAACACGCTCCCAACACGACTCAAAGTTACGGATTTTGTGTGATTTGTAATTGTATGTTTGAGCAGAGCTATTTGATGTAGGACTTTGCAGGGACCCTACAAAATTGGTTTTTGATGCCCATGCACAAGGAAAGCTGCCACTGAATTCTCCTTTTTTTTAAAATTTTCCTTTCTTTTCTCTCCTTTTAAACTCCTAAACGACGAAAAATGACGAAACAACACTTTCTCTCTTATGTAAACTCCCAAATGACGGAAAGGAAGCATAATTTCCCTTCATTTCCTTTTTTTTTCCCTCCAAAATAGAACTCCCAAACAAGCCGTAAATGTTGTGGATGTGTTAATTAATCGCAAAGTTGGGTATTGGAACTAGTTCAATTGGAACCTCGCCATCAAGGTAGTTCCACCTCTGAATGCATCCAGCCTCAACCCTAAGCCTATTCAAACACTACCTTCTTGTCATGTCTCCGACCAAGGGTGGGGCCGGAGTTGGCAGTATAATCATTTATGTTTACAAGGACAATATCTCCAAGATGACACCCACGTCATTTCTTATGGCATGCTTCTCATGGGGTCACACTTTATTTCCGAAAGATAGTTAAATTAAATGGTGTGCCCCGTAGTATCAGCTTCGGCCATTTTTGGTAGACGCCGGTGCTCCCTCCAGTTTCTATGGCTTTCCACCCGCAGACATTACAGCTTGACGGGGAGTTTTTTTAGAGGAAGGAAAGGAAATGAAAGTTTTATTAGGAGAGAAAAGAAAAGAAAGAAAAATTTATAAGAGAGAAAAGAAACGAAGAGAAGAGAAAGGATTTGGGAAGAAAGATAAAATAATTTTCTTTTCTAGTGTTTGGGAGTTAGAAGGAAAATATATTTTCAAGGAAAATAAGGTACAATCTTTAGAAAACTTTCCTTTCTCTCAATTTCTTTTCGATTTGGGAAGAAAGGAAGGTAAAAATTTCCCTTTATTTTCTCTCTTTTTAAACTCGCAAACGACGGAAAATAGCGAAACAACACTTTCTCTCCTATGTAAATTCCTAAACGACATAATTTCCTTTCTTTTCTCTCCAAAATAAAACTCCCAAACAAGTTGCTAATCTATGTGTTGGGACATTGTGATCACCCAAGCCGAATTCTCCTTCATACCGTCCTAGTTGCCCTTCCGTGGCTGAGTATTGTTGGGATGATCTATGAGGCCGATTTTCTGACCAAGTTTTGTATGCACTACACCTTCAATGTTCTCACCCTTCCGTGGCAAGAACATCCCTTCGATTCCCTTACCTCTCCTGAGGGCCACCCCGCCCGTTCTCGCCTCCATTGTGTTGATGGCACCCTTGCTTCTAAGTTTGTCACTTCCTTGCCTGGTTTCTACACCCGCTTCCTCATCCGATTGCATGGTTGGAGACACCTAGGTCATTCAAGCCACTCTTCAGTGTTGATCCCAATTCTTTTCGCTTGTATAGGAACTATCTGGTAACTTTTCACAGCGAGAGTGATGTAGGAGCCTGAGCATCGAGCGTTATTTTTGTACTTTCATTATTTTTATTTTAGTGCTTTCTAGTGATACCTTCCCTTGCATTTATGGAAAGGGCTATCTCTTGTAATGTATTCACTACTATTACTTTAGATGAATGACAATTAAATAAGGGACAATTGAATCAAAGTAAATAAGACAAAACATATATACATGTACTACTACAAAGTATAAAAAAGTGAAAACTAGAGACCCAAGAACAGAGGACTGTTCTTGGTGCTAAGCTAGAGCATAAGCAACGCAACTGCAAAGTGAGAAGATTGAGAAAAATTGGTCAAGGAAATTTAAGGAACACCTTCAGTGCAATGACTGAAAATGGTTGTGGTGGTCATGTCAATTTCGAGAACTGGCAAGTTGTTCACAAAAAGCAACAATTGATGACACAAACCACAGCTAGAAATTGAAGTAAGTGGTGTGTGGCAAAAGCTTGGTGTGCAGGAGTGTGGAGGTTGTTTGGTGTGCAGTGTTATATGACTGTGGATAAGAGTGAATGATGAAACACATGAAACTGTATGCTGAGACACCATTTACATCAAAATCACTAGAAAAAATGTGTAATTAAACCTTAAATGCAGGTAAACCAGATCCAATTAAACATTAATCACAGAAGACCAGTTAAGAGAGAGTTACAACTAGCAATCACATAAAGAGAAAATCTGCTCAACATATTGAGGTTTCGCTTTGTCAAAGAGACCAATGCATAAAAGATTAAATTCAAAACTTTGTGCATCACATTGTCAAAATGAGGAGCGCAACATTAATGCTATCTTTTGCATTATAATCTTTATCGCTGAATGATTAAGATTATAGATTAGGCTTTGTCCTCTCACAATATTTTTATCTTTGTGTGCATTGGCTCGACTTTTATGTCATTGCACATGAGATTTTACGAAAATTACATCAAATTCCATATAGATGATGGAATATCTTTGCCTCCACGCGTACCAATCACTATGAGAGATATTTCAGTGAAAACTTGTTTTTATTGCACTCAAGTGCTCCACAGATTACAAACAACAAAAGTATCTTATTGTTAACATAAATGTACTTGACACGCCCTCGAAGATATCTTACAGAACAGTAAAGATATCTTGTGAAACAACAAAAGGACTCTAATGTTTTAAAAACAGAACGTACATTAAAGTTAAACATGCTTTTTTTTTTCCTTTGTGTAGGTTCCCCAAATCAAGGTGACACATTATTTGCTGCGTTGAAAATTATTGCTTTTTTCATGAAGGTTCTCCCGATATAATCTCTTCTAGCTGGTATAACATCCTTTTTGTGTCTGTAAGCTTGTTTCCTACTTCCAAATAAGAGTTATCATTGAGCTGTGTTGATAAAGATGATTTTATTTTTATCTTCATAGTTTATTGGTGGCATGTTCATATTGTGCTTTAGCTGCCATTGCTTATTTTTTTATGTTGAAGCCACATCACAAGTCTCGTTAATATTGTTGAGTTAGACCATTAAAGTTCGTTTTTCTCTCTGCCTTGATGATCTAAAAATAGTGAGGTGATCTTAGTGTTCAATGCTGTATTAGCTTATACTGAATTTGGTATCTTTAAGCTCTTCATATATGCATTAGTTATAAATGACCAGAAGTTAGTGTTAGACATTTAAACAAAATCATATCCCTTATTTTTTCAAAATTATATAATAACAATGTTGTGTGTGCTGTACATCCAAGCACACGACGCGGCACACAGGCGTGCTGCCGACACGAGCTCAGTGTAAGCACGTGGTGTCTTGTAGGCACGACTCAAAGTTACAATATCAATTTCTTTTGCATTTTCTTCTAATATGTGCTTAAATTTTAACAAGTTGTGAACTGCTTCCAGAGTGTTATTAATGATAAGGACCAACTTCTTTGGGATAATTGTGTTTTGCTTTAGATTTTTTGACTTGCCTCTTAGTTTTTGTATACTTGCCCATTATTTTCGAACCTACTGGAAACTATGACGCTATATATTCTAATTGAAGTTCATTTTCTTCATTACTGTTATCTGATATCTGAAGAAATCAATACAAATTTTAGTTGTGATTTGTTGTATGAAAACAACCAAAGCATTGCCAACAATAAGGTTCTTTTGGAGGGAAAGTAATGTCATTTAATGACTGCTGCTTTTATTGTTGGTATTTCCAGACATGACCGTCTTGGGAATGGGAGCTTTGTGCAGATAAAAGGCCAGTCAATTGCTATGTATTATTGGTAAATAACCAATCTCATTATCAATATTCATGTTTGCATATTCTGTTTAGAGGATGCTACAAAATCATTTGATATTAAAAGCTTTTACAAGTCAAAGATTACAATCAATTGAAGCTTCAGATTAGGTTACACTTTTTCATACGTTACTTCAAATTTTGAACTAGTTTTTCATTAGTTTCAATTCCATGGCAATGTCCCAACATGCTCCCTTACGGATTTTGCATGATTTGTAATTGTATGTTTGATCAGAGCTATTTGATGTAGGACTTTGCAGGGACCCTACAAAATTGGTTTTTGATGCCCATGCACAAGGAAAGCTGCCACTGAATTCTCCAAGTTGAATTATTTGGTTTGCATGGTTAGAGACAAGGTTGGTTTGTTTTTGTAATTATTAGTGTTGTATGAGCAAATACATCGACTAAATCCGTTCATAAATTTTATTTTAAAGGCTGAATTACAAACTCCTGCAAACTCAAAATTTTCATAGTTCTGAAAATATATTTTTTTTAACTTTAAAAATTTCATATTACTCCAATCAACTATGAGTTTTCCGGGATATGTCCTGTTAATTAACTTTGGTGTACACAGTTACTGGTTTTCCTTTTAAAATCTTCGTGACAACAAAAATAATCTAGTCACCCAGGTGTTAGCAAAAAATTAAATTACAAAAATCTCGTAAGATAAGTTTTGGCTTTTTACCGTGGCTTCTTATTCTCTCAATATATATTTAAACTGCTGACATTCATTTGGGTATAGATGTAACTGGTAACTATATTTAAACTACCCAGGCAAAATTATTAAACTTTAAAAAAGATAAAAAGAAATATAACTCAATGTTAATACAATGTCTATTAATCATAATCATGGTAACTAATCTCATCAAATTCTTTGTCGTCATCATCATCATCATCGTATCATTAACGATACCAGAACTCAGAAATCCTTAAGGAGTTTTCGGACCTGTTCAAGGGTGACAAACAGCACCACGGTAAAAGGTCCCTGCCTAGAAATTGTAGGAATAAATCCCTTGTACAAAGCCATAGGTCCCTCTAACCTCACTGTCTTAACTGCACAGTCAATCGCTCCGGCATAAGGCGGAGCCACCCCCGGCTCCACCCTCATATTCATCACCCTCGTCTTAATAACATCAACGGGGTTCGACGCCACCGAGGCCACAAACCCCGCGGCAAAACTCGCTGTCACGTGGGTCCCAAGCCCATCTCTCATCACCCCTTTTTCCAATATGGTCTCCTTAATCTGATCGTAGGATGCCAGTTGCGATGCCGTTACGATCATGGCACGATTCACCGTGAGAGACGAACCGCGCCACAAGCTAGTAACGCCCTCGCTTCGAGCCATGCGCGAAATGGCGTCGACTACGCTGGTGTAGTTTCGGCGTTGGGAAGCGGGGAGCCGACCGTCTGCTTGCATGCGGACCATGGCTACGTCGGCTGGGTTTCCCACGGCTGCGCCAATGCCGCCGGCTAATAAGCCGGCTGCTATTTTTCTCTCAAGTGGGAACTTCCCCGAATTGGGGTCGGACCATTTTTGCCTAAAGATCTCGTAGAGTCCCATTCGGGTGGTAGAGTAAAGTGTCTGGCGGAGAACGGTGGCGGAGACACCGGAGAATAAGGCAGCCACACCTTCAGTTTGGAAAATCTTTACTCCCACAGAGACCGGACCCACCCTTGGGGGTGGTGGTGATGGGATGTGAAGATTTGGGGTGGTGGTGGAATTGAAAGCTAAAGCAGGGCGGAGAGTTGGGTTTGGCATATGGTTTTCTCCTTGTAATTGCATGCGGACTTTGATGAGATCAAGTGGGTGAGTAGAACATCCAGCTACAATTGAAGCAACGCCACCCTCCACGAAACCTTTCACACCCATTGTCTAAATCTGAATGAATAAAAGAATATGGTTATGAAGACCAGTAAGAATGAACAGCTAAGGCTTTAGAATTATTAGAATGAATGGTTGAGTTGAATGGGATTTGGGAACAGGAGATCATTTATAGGTAGAAAAAGTGGAAGGAAGATGACAAGGGGGAAGTGGGGAATCGAATACGCGTAGGCTGGCTGGAAATCAGATGGGAGGGGCGGAGCGGGGTACCCTAATATGGACTAGACCGGTTCTATTTGCTCACTATGACAAGATTCTTCGGCTTGACTTTGACGCTATATTTGGGTTTGGGGTTGAAAAAACCAAACTCTTCCTCCCACCTTCTCTAACCAAACCACCGATTTCAATTTAATTATTTTGTAATGATGACACTATTAAGCTGTTGTGTCAATGTAGTTTTAAAATAAAACATGCATGATGGAATTTAGAAAATTTTTATTATTGTATCTTTTTTCACATAATATATTTCACGAATAAAAGGAGATAGAATTTTAAATTAATATAGCATGTAGGTCACGCGATGCGTAGCGAATAATTTATAAATGATTATTTTTTAATATACTTATCCTTCAAAATATTAAGAGAAATATTTTGTAGATAAATAAATTCGTAACATGTATAATGAAACCTTCAAACCTCCACAACTCATTGAAACACCCACCAAGATGAAGAGTAGAAAATGGAGGAGCTATAACATACTGACTATAAACCAAAACCACACTCAAGAACTCATAGCTGATAAAAAATTCAACATCGGATCTTTCTCCATGAAATGAAGTCTTTGAGTCCGTGTGTGTGTGATTCCAAAAAAAGGTAAATTCAACATCGTTGAACTATACCAACAGTGATAAAAATATCAACAATAATAAAATAAAAGTACAAAAATAATACCTTTGTCAAAGATGAAGCCCTGAGTGGAACTGTGAGCTAGAATGGAAAACCTTTGATCTTCATAGAGAGAGAGTTTAGATGGAATGGAAGACATGGGCATTAAAAATTCAAAAACAAATG
Organism: Sambucus nigra; assembly: GCA_949130495.1. NCBI lineage: Eukaryota > Viridiplantae > Streptophyta > Magnoliopsida > Dipsacales > Adoxaceae > Sambucus > Sambucus nigra. The sequence goes on along the minus strand of OX422211.1, from coordinate 221,480,343 downwards.
CTACAGAAGAGTCTCCTGGAGAGGAGGTAGCGGATGACTTGAGGTTATGTAAATGATTGGGTCCAATGTATAAAGGTGAGGAATGTGTACAGTCAATTTTTGTTTGTATCGTGAGAATTCCAAAAATTGTAATTTTTAAAGGACAGAGGTTGGTATTTAATGCTATTGATACGTGGCGGCCTAGTATGAATTTAGGCTACAGTTTTAATTATATGCACTGAACCATAACTCTTCAGATGCATTCATCAAAACAGATACGAAGGATGAGAGAATAATCTTACATTTATGAGGAGAGAGAATGAAAATATTTTCGGAGGTATAATATAGATTGTAAGTATTTATTAATGTCACGTGTCATTCTTAGAGAATTTGAGTCTATAATTTTTATATAGTTACATAGATGAGAAGTCATAGTAACCATAGTCTTTTGTTGTGAATTATTTTTTTTATATAATGAAACTATTGTAAAATATGATATATTCATGACAAAGTCTATTATTACTTGAAATCAAAACAAATATTTTGAGTAATTAAATCAAATAAATTTTCTTGGAGTCCTAAAAATAATTTTCACCAATAAAATTATAAGAAATTAATGCTGAAAAATTATTACGACTAAAAATCGTGACAAAACGCGTGTCCAGCTAAACTTTTAGAAGAATTATGGAATAAAATGTGTGACTAGCAAAACTTTTAAAACATATTTTGTCACAATTTTTGACAGTGACAATTTAGTCACGAACTTGGGCCATTAGAAAATATCAAATATCAATATTAATTTTAAAACCCCCCAAAATTCGGAAGGGGTAACCGCCCCCCTCGACCCTACATGGGTCCGACCCTGTTTGCAAAACAATTTCTCAGGAAAAACGACCATAAACCCTGAAGTTTCGGGTAATTTGTAATTTTTACTTTAATGTTTAATTTTGGGAAGATAAACTCTAAAGTACATTAAATTTTGCAATTGAAACCTCATATCTAACACCGTTAAATGCACTTTACGAAAATTCTAGTTGACAACTTAGTTGGTTAGTGTTGTTACACAAGTTTTCAAAACATCAAATTAAATTATGCCACGCACACACACTAGCGCGTTACCACCCAAGCCTAAGTTTTTTGGTTCTATTTTTTCATAATTTTTGTTATTTTCATTTTTAATACATTTTAAAAGTTTTTTTGGTAGTTTTAATGGTATTTTCCACGCAGGATGCAAATAATCAATTTTGTCCACATCAATTGCCATATAGGCAGCCACATAGGATTTCTCTAACAATAACCAATGATTTTAGGCACATGGTTCCAATTGCCGACGTTAACATACTTCGGGGTTTATCATGCCACACTAAAATCTTAGGAGAAGAATTGCAAATTACCCATAACTTCAAGGTTTACGGTGTCTTTTTTCTTATTTTATATTTTGTAAAATAATAAATGTTGCATATGTAATCTTTAGGCTATACTTTATAATTTTGTTTAATTTTGAATCAAGATATAAGTGATAGTTTGAGCCCCGACCGCGACTCAACATCAAGTCTAAAAGCAACAATCACTGATCATGATAAATCGAAAAAATTTCTCCAAAATTATCAAATATAAAAATGCTTAATTGTATTAAAACACAATCATACAACACATTAAAGATTATTACTAATATATGTGAATAAAAAACTATCATTTCACTATACTATTTGTTATTTAATCGTTAGGAAATTCATCATAACTTTAAGTTCATTTCGTCAACATCTAAAGCTCTACAAAATGACGATCAATACTATGAATTTTAGAAACTATAATATAAGCTAACTATTCCGATTAATCATAAAATAAACTTTGTTTTATTCGTGACCTCTCTCTCTATCTTTATCCATTAAGTTAGGACTCTTAACATAGAAAGAAATGACCTTGAGATGTTTAGGGAGTGTTATAAAGGTAGGAAAAAACATTAGTGGAAACTCATTGTGTCAAGAAATCGATTTGGTTTAGGTTCTGGGACAGTTATAATCAGTGTCCTTTTAAGGGTCCCTGGTGGAACCTGCGGTCGTGGGAAACAGAGTTGCGATTGTGCCCGTTTCTAGACTACTGTAGCGGGGTTAATCAGGATGATGGTTTGGTTGGGTTTTTGGCCAGGGGGTTTGATAGGAGGATTTTGGTTGGACCGAGGGGCTTTCGTATGTCTTTAGTTTGGTTGTTACGTTGATGATCCTATATAATCGAGGAAGTTATTGTTTCAGAATTAAGAATTAAGGTTATGCTCAGGGGATGTTTAGTCCGATGAGTACGGTTAGGATGGTGTGTCGTATTTGGTTATACGTATTGGTTATATATATATATATATATATATATATATGTTTGTGTGTTATTTATGGAAAAACTTTGGTAGTGTTCGTTTGTGGATAATCTATCGGTGAGGAATTAATGGGATTATTTCACGAGACTCGGTAATACCACCCTGGATGATGACACATGTTGCGTATAGGTCCATATCCCAATCTTACGTTGTAGTTGGTGAATTGTCTTATGAGTGGGAGACAACGAAGGCTTAATCCATTTGGTAGTCTTGGTATGTGACTACTCGGTGGTGTGACGATTGTTTGATTTTCCATTTTCTTTATGTGTGTATATTCTACAATCCGTTAGGACCGGGTCTTCCTACGGCTTGACCCGATAGAGGAACAAGAGAGGCTCTGAAGGTTAGAGAATTCGTGAAATATATATATATATATATATATATATATATATATATATATATATATATATATATATATATATATATATATATATATGGGTCGACAATAGACGTATTCATATGATGATCTTATTTATGCTACCACTATGATGTTATTGCTTATTGATTACACTCCATATATTTAGTTTGTATTGGATTTATTTAGGAATAACTTTTTGGTCATAGTATTTTTGTATCGAGTTAAGTTGTAAAGATCATATCATTGAAGACAAAGAGGCAAAGCATTATGACATATACTACTAGATCGGACCGAACCTTTAATCGAAAGACTATTTGAGGTTGGGTAAGTTTTTCAAGTTTTATATTTCCTTTAGTTTTTCTTTAAATTAAAAAGAATTTACATGAAAAAACTAATTTCTGAAAAACAATGGAAAAAGTTTTTTAAATATTTTTTATTTTACATAGATCTTGAAAATTGAGGATCTCGTTTGAACGAGATTCCCTCGATCAAAAGAAGTTTTGATCGAGGTCACTATTTTTTAAGTAGCAAACATTGCAAGATACACTGCTTTAAATAAGGGCACCTAGACCCTAATTTTCATTAAGGGATCTTCGTAAGATAATAACTTTATTTGAGAGGACCTTGATTGAAAGTGTCCTGGTTCGAACGAGGGAACCTGGTTCGAACAAGGATTATATTTTTGGAAAAGATGTTTTAGTAAATTCTTCTACTACTAAAGTATAAGTAGCTTCGTAAATGAGTCTTTTAAAGTATGAAACTAGTTTTAAAATAACATTTTCTTCTTGATTTTGAGAGAGTCCTTCGAGAGTGTGGTTGACTGTCAAATTCCATGCTTTCAAAATAGACTCCAATTTTATAATCCCCTTCGAATCTTCTACGTCATTAGAAGAATTACACGAGATATTGTTTGAGTGATTATCATGTTAGACTACATAGGAGAATATCGTCATCAATCGAAGATCGGTGGATACAAAGGATTTGGAGGTCGTGGGATGATTTTGGGGATGAAGCGATTCACATATAGGGCAGATCGATCCGATACCATGTCGGATCGATCCAATTGGGGTCTAGATCGATCTGTATCTATAACTTTTCTTTATCTCTAGTTCTCAAATACCATGCAAATACCTCACCAAACTCCATGGAACTTTCCCCATGACCAAAACCCAAGTAATTACATGATTATACCTAGTAAAAAATATTACATCCCCTTAAAGTCTCCTCCAAATATATTAATTAATGAAATAATTAAAATATATTATTATCATAACCAAATAAATTCTATGAAGAAATTAACAATGAATAAACTACCGTAGGATCCATTCACATAAAACAACATTTATATGATCGTGATGGAAGGGGTGTAAATATTAGAACTCTACAAAATCATAGTACAATACAATATACAAATATGTATATTCATACAATATGGAAAACTAGGGTTTTATGGTGGAAAACATGGACCGTTTCAAAACATGATTAATTCTTTTACCGGCGCTCTGATACTAATTATTATGGATTGACATACATGAAAAACTTTATTGACCCAAAAATTTGATTGATCATGCATTAAAAAGATATAATAAGAACTAAGTTTAAATCATTAACATATGATTTTGAATCACAACCCACTTTATGGATCTTGTAGGTGATTCGAATGAGGAGAAATAAACTTTGAACAAGATGAAGGGGCTACCTTTTCTTATACTTCAAAACCTTAATAGAACACACTGAAAGCCTTGGATTTTTTAGAATATTATACTCTCAAAGCAGACTGTGTGTGGGCACTCTTGAATATGAATACTTGGTGTTTTGAGTGAGATATGGCCTTCTGTCTCATAACCCTTCATAAATAGTCAATAAAACTTGTAGACACCCCATTATAATATCCCCTCACTCCTCCAAAGGGTCCAAATAAGGTCCTTTCAAGTCTTGGACCCCCGGTCTTCCTTTAAGCCCTAATTGGATAATAACTATACACTCTTCGAGCCTTATTTGGACTTAGTCAACTCCTTAACCCGATAGTCTTTCAATATACTTTCATAAAGCTCTGAAGTCTCTTTCCAACGGACCTTTCCGTGCATGAATTAGACTTACGATTCACATTTTTTGGTCAAAATACCATTCATGTCTGCTTAAAGGCAAGACACCTCACCCACCTGCTTGTAGGTGGAGACTTCCTTAGCCAGCAATTTCGACCACCCTACCATTAGGAATGGTTGGAGGCATACCGGTCGACATGTCCCTGAGGGAATCTTGGTATTTTATCCAATTAGGGTTCTCCTATTTAAGGAAACCACAATCTCAATTGAGAAAGTACATGAACCTTGATTTTAGTGCCACAACCGTCCTCCAATTCAACACACATCCTTTTCACTACATTATCTTAACATTCCCTTACATCCCTCTTGCCTCACCTTTAACAACCACTCTACCACCACCACCATATATACTTCAAAACCATCCCACAAAAACCTCAAAAATGTAATTCAATAGAGATTAAAGGTTCAAATCATTTCCATTTCATTCTCTTAATAAGTTCCATTTCTTATATTTTAGTGTTCTTAGCGTATTCTTAGCTTGTTTTACTTATTTTCACACTAATCTTACCCTTTTATTTTATATACTTTTTCAAATCTATTTTTATAAATAAAAAGAAAATAAAAAGGAGGTTTATATGATGATTCCCAAATTAAAGTTTTCTCACTCTTTCTCACATATGTACAACATTGCACACACCTTTTCATAAACAGAAGGACAAACTCTATTTTTGGATTATGAGTTAGACCCCAACCTTAGTTTCACTATGAGCTGCGTGTATTTTGATGCCATTTTTGGCTACGTAGGCTTCCCGAAGTCATTTTGGGATTAGCGTCCTTCTTTATATATCTCATTTCATTCATATTCATATATTAGTATTTCATCCATATACTTAGCATGTTTTATCCATGTAGTTATTTTTCTTACCTTTATTACTTCTTTAGAGGCCCTATATTATGCTTATTCACTCTTTATAGTAATATTACGATTTTGGGACACCGCTCGCACTTTAGTTATTTTCACAGACTTCTTAGTCAGTTTGTCTCCTTTAGAATGATTCATTCCCATCTTTTATATTATTTGGATATGATGATTTCAGTTCTCACACACTTGCATATTCATGCATATTTTCACCTTGTACACTTTGTACACACGACACATTTTACACACTATACACATATCCATGCATTTAGGAAAACGAGAATATTTTATATCCCGTGAGAGACTTAAAGGGCGGGTGGGTACTTAACACATTCTCACTCTATAACATAGTCTTCGAGATCACATATCGTATGGTTTCACACGCATTAGTAGTATTTTATGATGTCTCTTCGGAGATGGCTACTCCTTTTGCCAATTTTGAGTAAAATATGTGACAACTCCGATCTTTATATATTCACGCATATCACATCGTTGACAACAAACGCTATACGAGTCCTTTTAGGAGACTGCACCATTCGTGCTAGTTGATTGATAAGGGGCTCTGATGGACATAGTGGCTTCCACTGGGGACTATTTTTTAGGCCTTGACTATATTTACATAGGTTTTGTTTTCTTGATTTTACTTCATCTTTCACATGTATATATATTTTTCCACTTGTATAGTCATTTTTTTTATGATCACCTATTCCATTTGCCATGCTTATATTATATCATCCATGTATATTCCTCTCCATCTCATATACATACTTTTTTCTTCATCAAATGTATATCGTCATTTATTACATGCTCCATTCCACTTATATGTATTCATATGCTTCGTCTCAGTGGTACATATTCCACAAGTCTTACTTCACTTACATAGTCAGTTCTTTATCACATGTCAATTTTATATGCTTATCTTTTTTCATGCTTAGTAGTTGTATATACCCCTATTAGCATACATAATACTTTGCATAAGGATACTAATTAAGATTATGCATTTGTACAATACATTACACGAGCATTAAGTATTGGCTTTATATTTGTCTCGTACTAGGGAGTTACTTTATAATGGATTGACGATTCTGCAGGGTACGGTTACCTAATAAATAGGCCGCCACCTTTTATTTTCCAAGTACCCTTGACGTATATGAGGATGCGGGATTCTACGAATTGATTCGTATACTAGGTTCCTCACACAAAAATTCTAATTTTAATCAATTTTTACCTTGATTAACAATTAAGTATTCATGTGATGAAACAATCCAAATTAATTTTAATCAATCACACACAGTCAAAATACGCATGCAAAGTAAATAAGGAAAAATCCTTAAAAAGGCAAAACCTATAATCAATACTGTAGAATAATTCACAAACAGTCGACTTATAAACTACTTATATCGACTAAGCATAACGCGCAGAGTCTTCAATTTCTTCTATAGAAAATGACTCAATCCAGAGTCGTCCATAAGTAGCGATCTTCCACCAGTATCCACCAATCAACCTTTGTCTTCGTCAGCAGTGAAACCTTGGTTCCACAAGTCAACAGTAGAGTAGAACTCTACAAGGGTTTAGGCAAGTGTATTTGGAAACTAGGATTCATAAATCTCACAAATTACATATGGGGATGAAAGATTTGTGAAAGTAAAAGTGGTTTTGATAAACCCAAAGGGAAAAACTTTAGAAAAAATATTAGAAAATCATTTTCGTCGAATTTCTCTCAAATTTATGAAAAAATAGGTTTTTATATTAAAAACACAAATTTTGAGGTTACGGGGTCTTTCGAATGAAAATAGACCTCGTTCGAATGAAAACTATAGTTTCGTTTGAACGATATCTCATCTCATTCTAAAGACAACTCATTCTCATTTGAACGACCTTATCATATACTTAGAACGAGAATTATCTGTCAAGGTAGGGATGTCTCATTTGGAGGTCGTTAGATGTTGGTTCTAACGAGACTGCATATCTCGTTCGAACGAGATCAATCTCATTTGAATGAGACCCCCAAAACATTTTTCTTTTAAATTCCTTTGAATAAAAAGCCTTTTTTTTTTAAATCTAACATCTTTAAAAAAATGATTCATAAAAGTTTATGAAAACCACAAGTTTATACCTCCTTAAAGTGTTGGTGATGAATCCATAAACGGAGCTCGGTCAGTAACCTGTCTTCGAATGAACTTGGAGATACTGTGTTCGGTTTGAGATGTCGATTTGTAACGGGATATGCCAAAACTATATAATAAGCCTAAGCTATGAGCAATTAAAATTCTTGCTCTTACAAATCTCCCCCTTTGTCTATTCCCGCATAAAATAAAACCGAAAATCAAATTACAGCAAAATTATCTAAGACAATAAATCCTAATGTCCTCCCAACCCTAGAAATGTAATGAAATATGAACTTTGTCTTCAACTGAACTTGTTCCCCACTTGGCTAGCTTTGTCTCCTTGAAATCATCATCAAAGCAAAGAGGACATATGCACATGAAATAAGTAATACCATGACGCGAATGAGTTTTAAAAAAAATAAAACCCCTCCTTAATTTTTTCTCTCCCCTTTTTTCCATAATAGACAAAGGTGTAGAAACTAGTCATGAATATTAATCATCACATAAAGAAGAAATATATCATCACAAAGATAAATCGATGAAGCATGTGTAATGATAATCTCAAAAGGTCTAAACAAAAGGAAAATCGGAGAACATATGCCTTTCTTTTTCAAAATTTTCAGGTATAGGCAATAAACAATACATATAACTACAAAACACATAGTCACCATGGAATAACATGAAAATATTCGAATTGTGAAAACAGAATGTAATTGTGTGAATATTTTCTATAGGAAAATCAATATAAACATTCATAACATAAGTGTACGAAGTCATGAGCCACTTCTAAAGAAAGAACTCAAAGTCTACCTTAGGTGTAAAATTGTGAACTTAAATGAAATTGAATCAACTTAATCAATATGCCATTAACTTAAATGATTCTCACACTAATAACGCTAAACTATTTAATGTTTTTCAAGAAAGTCCGCTGTGTAATACATTGATGTTTTACTTTAACTCCTTCCAAACTCTCATATATTATGAATTCACTCTCAAATATTTTGAAGAAATTAATACTCTTTTGTAGTGAAACATCAATGAATCTAAACTAAATGGCTTGGCACTTCTGCTTTGTGTGCCTCTAATCTTTTTAGGCTTTTTTATGCAAATGGTGGATTTTATCACAAAGCTCGTGCACATGTGCAATAAGGGTGGCAAGGAGTCTAACATGTAGGTAGTAATCATCAATGAGAAATGTAATGATATCCACACATTATTAAAATAAAGTCATGTCTCAAAACACTATGAAAAAATCACGTGAGTGGATGGTATGAAGGGGTGATCCGAATATCTTAAATGTTCATCCATATACGGTGAAAAATCGAAAATACAAAAATATTTTTGTCTTGTCCAAAAATCTTATCAAAATAAAATCTTTTTCACTTTTGCAATCTTTTTCATAAAAACCAAAAATCTATTTATGATTTTTTAAACTTTTTCCAGAAAAACGAAGCCTTTTTTTTTTTATTTTTCTAAATATATAAAAAAGAAAACATATCAATACAGTGACAATACAATCTAGCAGCAGGGATAAAAGATACGAACATGATAAACATCCTACACTAGATAAAGTACTCGAACTCAATTAACGGTGTAAATACTCAAATATTTCTTAATATACTCAAATCCAAGTGCATCTAAAAGTTTCGTGAAAATATTGGCTAATTGACGTTCGTTGCTCATAAAGCTTAAGGGCACAACTTTCTCCTCAACGAGATCATGTATAAAATGCTCACGTATCCTAATGTGCTTTTTGCGAGAATGTTACATCGGATTACTGGATATATGGATCGCACTTATATTATTACAAGAAATAGTCATTGAACATTTGTTTCATCCATAAGAGTTATGTGCAATAACTCCCAGCGGCAATATACTTAGCCTCCATAGTGAACAAAGATATGGAGTTTTTCTTCTTGCTCAACTAAGAGACAAGAGCACTCCCAAAGTAAAAAATCCAACCAAGGTTCTCCTACAACCATCAATATCCCCTTCCCAATCAACATTCGAATATGTAGATAAACGGTCATTGGTATCAAAGGAATATCAAATACCCTAGGAAAAAATACCACTCATGTATTTGAGAATACGTTTAAGTGCGAGCAAGTGTGACTCTTTCGGAGATGCATAGTATCACGCATAGACTCCAATGCTAAAGATTATGTTGAGATAACTAGTAGTTAAGTCGAGAAGACTACATATCATGCTGCTGTAAAGGGTTTGCTATACATCATTTCCTAAAGTGTCTTTGCTAAGCTTAGTCGATGTACTCATAGGAGTGTGTGAGTGCTTAGCGGAGTCTAAATCGAACTTTTTCACTAGGTCTCTAGCATATTTGTATTGAGACATGAATATATCATCGTTTAACTTATGCACCTGAAGACCTACAAATAACGTAATCTCACCAACCATGCTCATCTCAAAAGTGTGAGCATGCCGGGAGTAGGATCACGTGGATCCAAATATTATGTCGTCCACATAGACTTAAAAACTAATATATCACCATTCTCTCCCCTAAAAATGCAACGTCTTATCCACTCCCCCTATCTTGAATCCACGAATTAAGAGATAGAAAATGAGCCTCCCTTACCACGCATGTAGTGCTTACTTCAAACCATACGGGGCCTTCTTAAGATAAAAGACATGTTCCAGGTGCTTTGGGTCTTCAAACACCTTTAGTTCTTCCACGTAAACTTCCTCCTGTAGAATGTCATTCAGAAAGTCACTTTCGACATCCATCCGATATAACTTGAAACACATATGACATGCTATGACGAGTAATTAGCGGACGAACTCAAACCTAACAATAGGAGTGAATGTATCGTCAAAGTCTACACCTTCAATTTGTGTGTATCCTTGAGCGACCGACCTAGCCTTATTGCGAACTATGGTACTATTCTCATCCATCTTATTCTTGTAAATCCACTTGGTACTTATCACATTTGTCTCGTTAGGTCATTGGATGAGCTCACAGACATCATTTTTGGGAAACTAAAGAAACTCACCTTGCATAGTGGATATCCAATGCTCATCCTTGAGTGATTTTTTCACATTCTTTGGCTCAAGTGAAACATAGATAGCTAACTGTTGTCAATTTATAAAATACTGCAAGTGCACGACCTATTATAGAATAGCGAGTGTAAGTACGGATCGAACCCACGGAGATTTGTCAATTTTAACTTTTAAAAGAATTACAACTGTCCAACTAGACGAAATGGGATAGAGAATAATTATGAACTACCCTAAATAAAAGCAACTATGATAAATGAGAGTAACACAAGATATTTGTAAACAATTAGGAAATAATTAGGATTCGGGGTCCATTTATCACGTAACTAATATTACACACTAATTTAATGTTGTCATTCCCTTTTAATAACTCAAATTAAATCGACTCTCGCCGCGTTTAATTTAAAAAATATGACGGTTATGATTATAATATTTCTAATGTCTCTAATAGACGACTAAAATCCCTACTCCCTTAGAAAATACAGGTTTTAAAATTTGCAAATGTATTTAAGCATGGATTATCAAAACAATCAAAGTGCAAGCATAATCCATAAAAAAAATACTATTTCTAAATCTCAAAACTTGATTTGACAAAACAATCTTGAAGGTTCTAAACACACTCTCGTGTCGCTTTAAAATGAATATTGAATCTTTAATAACAATTAAAACAAGTAGGGAATAAACAACGATAAAATTAACGTGACAATATTAGCTAATTATGATAAACTTCACCTTACTCTTAATATAAGAATCAAACTACCATAATGAAAGAGAAATTGCAATAATGAGTAGAGATCTTCATTAATAAACCAAACTTACAAATAGTTCTCTCACAACAATCTTCAATCCTCTAAAAAAATGATAAAAACTTGGCCCTCAAATTGATTACAATCACTCAAAGTTGCTCCTCGAAATCCTCCACGAAATTCCTCTCTAATTGTCTCCGAAATTATGAGCCCAAGGGTCCTTTTTATAGGACAAGTGGTGAGGTATTTGAGTTGTGGTGGGACTCTTTCTGATTGGACGAATGGTGTTTGTAGCTATCTCTCCACCTCTTTAATCTTTAGATCGTGATAAGGGACGAAATTTCCCCCCACTCGAAAACTCTTATCTTTTCTTGCTGAACACGCATGTCGAGTTTCGTCCAAATCGAAGAATAAAAATTTCTGACTTTTTTACGACTTCACAAGTGAAAAAACAACTTTTTTTCGAACGACCGTAAAAATCAGCTTTTTCGTGCCTTTTTTGAATTGATCATCAATTTGCACCAAATTCCATCATTACCTGCAAAAATTTCACTAGGCAACTTTTTTCACAAATTAGCACAAGAATATTATAAAATTATCGAAGTGCCCATTTTTTACTTAAAATTGCCATTTTCAATATGAATTCAATCATTCTCGCATTTTTTCCTCTTTTTAATAAAATAGTCCTAAGAACTTATTAAATGCACTAAAATGGGACTAACAAAGTATAAATTTGGGTATAAAATATACAAAATAATGTACTCATCACTAACCACATTCTCGAGTTGAGCATGAGTCTTGACACCTAATATAGGATCACCAAGTATAGCAAAGGGGTCATAACTCTTTTGAACCCAAGAGGGTGGATACTATAAATCAAGAGTGGGGTCTACCGGGATAATATGAGGAAAGATGGGGTCGTCACTAGGGGTGCATCATCCTTACACTAGGGGATAGGAGTAATATACGTTGATGACTCGTCGTCTCTAATCGTGACATTTATTAACTTCATAACCTTAGAACATGCAAGGTTAAACACCCCTATAAGCCCAACTCATCGATAAATATCATAAAAATATCCCATTATCGCTCTGCGAGTCGAACTTTCCTAATTGGTGTCTATCTCTCAAGATATAACAAGTACTCCCAAAGACACGAAAATATGATAGGTTGGGCTTCTTCCCTATCCACAACTCATATGGCATGTGTAGTGTGTTGTAAGGATATATTTTTCATAGTCCCTAGTTTACATGGAGTATGACATACGTCATTACAACCGTCAAGGAAGTTCACGCTCACACGCCCAAGAATACGGATTCGAATATCACACTTCTTCAACATCTACGCGCATGAGGTATACTTTGGTATAGATTTTGTTTTGGGTTGCTTAGATTATTTACTAAGTGTTGGGATACTTTTCTAAAATATTTTATTTCAAAATGAGGCATTTTTTGAACTTAAAATGGTTTTTAAAATACCTGTAGGTGGACTTTAAAAATTAAAATTTTTCGTTCCTATTGTTCAAATGACATGGAAATGTTGTTAGATAGGTCGTTAAAAGCCATGATCAATTTTGGATCAAATGAAAACACACTATTTTGTTTTTTAACAGGTCGTTCAAACAACATCTTAATGTCGTTCAAACGACATGGTGAAGTCATTTGAACGACATCCGCCACCTCAAAATATTTTGTTAGCCTATAAATACCTGTTTTGTGAAACTTTTAAATTAAGACCCGCTGCTTTAATTCTTCACATTTTTAGGGCTAAAACTTGTTTTTGATTCACAAAAACACATCCCAATTACTTTTGTGAATCATCTTTGAATCCCAAAGTACTTATATATTGAAGTTACCTTTATGAAGAAGGAGTCTTCACTGCTGACCTTGTAGAGAATGCGTCTCTACTACTGATCTTGTAATTCTTGTGGGAATCATTCTTGACTACTGTGGTCATTGTGATTCTCGAGGGAGTTATTGCTAGTTCAAGGGTATAATGTTTATGGGTTCTTATGGGGATTCATTGTGGAAGAAGACACTCACCCGCGGGAGGATCGTTGGGAAGATTTATTAATTGTATTTATAAGTTGCGATTGGCAAAACTATTAGTGACATAAAATATTTTTACCCGAAAGGTTTTTTTTCCTGAAATTATGATTTCCCTATATGCTTTATTGGTGAATGTCTTGAATCCCTTAGTTGCTTGATCTAGGGTTAATAATATAAAATTTGTTTAATTAAATTAGTTCACATACTTGGTGCATAATAAAATTAAGAAAATTGTAAAAAGGTTATCTTTTCCTAAAGCATACACAAGAGTGCCTTCTTAAATTGGTATCAAAGTTAGAAACACTATTTTATTGTGTGTGTGATCCCGTGTCTTTAGGTATGCCTTTCAGAGGGTTTGGTGATTTTAGAACACATTTGGCTAAAGGGTTTAATTAGAAAACACGTATGAAGTCTGCACTTAAGACTTTAGTTAAAAAGGATGACTTTAAGAGGTGTCTTTTTTGTGAGGGGTATGGTCATATGGTGGATGAGTGCCCCACGAATCTAAGGAAGGATGCTAATAAATCGATAACGCATGTTTACATCCTTAGTGATACTGATCTGGAAGAAGAAAATTTTTATGCAAATAAGCGAAACCTTACCACCTTCGTGGCTAGTCATGTGAATGATGAAGACAAATCTTCCCATGAAGATATTTATTTATATAACTCTTTCATAGCCATAGGTAGTAAAGTCCAAGAAAGTGAGGGTGATGTGAGTGAGGATGAAGAGGTAGAGAAGAGAGACCTGCAAGTTGCCTTCAATGAATTGTATGCGAAAAATGTGAAGGTAAATAAGGCAAACTTGAAGTTAGAAGCTAAGTTGAAAGAACGTGCCAAAAATAATACCAATGCTTTAATTAATGATCTTAGGGCACGTGAGAAGGCTCTTAGGGAGAAGCTAGAATAGGTTGAGGGTGAGAGAGATATTCTTCAAGGATTCATGGAGGCAATGAAAAAGGATCTTCTAGAGTTTGAGGATTCTAGGCATTTGCTTGAGTCTAGGATAGGTGAGCTAGAGGAGATATTGAGAGATTTGATCAAGGTTAATTTTAATTTGGAGGCTAGGTCAGAAAAGTTAGATAGGATATTAGGCACCGTCTAAATCAAAGATGATGGGTGTGGAATTATCTTCGATGATCATGTTACTCCTATTCCCAAATCCAAGACCATGTATATGATAGATCCACCCAAGAACATTAGGAGAGAGCCACCTAGGAACTGTAGGAGAGAGACACCTAGGAATGTTAAGAGATGACCACCTTTAGGTAACGTTCACTGCCATATCTATACTTGCACTCATTGAGATAGTAAAAGGTCACCTTAGGCACATCTATTACAAACTTCAAAATGCTCCAAAGAAGTTTAATAATAGAGTCACTTCGATTCCCAAAACCCCTATGTTCCATTACACACCTATTTGGGTTAGGAAATCAGACTTAGAGGCTTTAGGAATTATACTTCATCACTCTCATTTTCTTGCACATGATTTTTCCCATGTTAGATCTTTCAATTGATCATGTTATAGTTTTGTCATACACTAGTGGTACTTCTTAATTTATATTTTTTCTAGTGTTTTGATGTATATCTTTTGCATTTAGCTTTTTCCATTTTGATATCTTTTTTGAAAAATCTAAAAGGATTTTTGTTTTTGAAATTTTTTGGGCAAATACATAAAGGTTTTTTATATTTTTCAGAAAAAATTATAAAAGCTAAAAAAAATTTATTTTTGATAAACTTTTTTGAAAAATACAAATAGATTTTTGTATTTCTTTTTCACCTTTTATGGATGGACATTTAAGATTACCAATTCACAATATCATTCCATTATCCATGTGACTATTTGATAGTGTTTTAAGACGTAACATCATTTCATTTTTGTGCTTTATAATGTTTGGAGTCATTGAGATGTCATTAGTGATTACTTTCAACATGTTTAACTCTTAGTCTCCTTTAATGCACACATGAACAGACTTTTTTTATTATTGTAATTTTCTATTACATGCTGGTCAAAATATTTTAATCTCAATCTTGTCTTTAAAACTAACAAATGCGATAAAATGAAACAATAAAAGTAGTATATTTAAGAACCATTGCCCTTAAGGATTTGTTCAATATTGAAAAAATAATAGTGAACACGAAAAAGGGCTGAGAGAGGCATGTGAACTCGTCGTGAAAGCCACCGTTTGAAAAGAGCTAAAGAAAAAATTAAGGCAATAAAAAAAATTATGCCAAAAAGTGGCCTATAGGAAATCTCTTAAAAAGAGATTTTAGAACCTCAATAGAAAGATAAAAAATAATTATTATTTATGAGTGAGTTTAGTTAGAAATCAACGGGTTTGCACGTTCTGACAAAGTCTTGAAAAAGCATTATATAGTTTTAGACATTGGTGGTGTGAAAATGATTTTAGACTTTGATTTGTTGATTAGATTAAGTCGATATCATTTGAATTCAGCATTTTTATACCTAATGACAATTTTGAGTTCATTCGTTAGGAGTATCCGAAAATTCATCGTGTACATATATTATGATTGTTTGAGTTGATTTTCCTACTGATATTGTTTACACCCATTCATTCTGTTTCCACAATTTGGTTATCTTAGTGTTAATTCATGATGTGTGTTATTTTTGTAAAATTATTTTTTTGCTTAAAAAATATTTGAAAAATCAAAAATAGTTTGTGGAGACTTTTGGGTTTATCCTTGCATGAGCTTAATTGATATATTTTTGATAATTTGATATGCTTGTCGTGACCCACTCCATTTTATTATGTTTTATTCTTTTCCTTATCTATTTCGGATAAATACAAAGGGGGAGAACGAATTATGAATTATGGGGGAGACTTGATTTGATTTGATATTTGACCAATGTTTATCTCATTTCAAACTCGATACGTCACAAAGGTATTTGATTTGTTTATTGTGTGTAGGACTTTGATGAGCAAAGAGATTTGAATATTTGGAAGTTGAAGATTTTTTAAGACAAGCATATTTAGTATCTTTCCACTTTTGGGTTCATGGGAGGGTATTAGATTTGTGTAAAACATTTATTAATAATTCAAATATTTTTATTTTGCACTGGAATAGACTGAGGGGGAGATTTGTAAGGCCATATTTTCCATAGTCCCTAGTTTATATAGAGTATGTTGTATCCCGTTACAACTGTCAAGGAAGTTCACGTTCACATGCTCAAGAAGACGGATCCGAATATCACACATCTTCAACATCTACATGACATGAGGTACACTTTGGTATAGATTTTGTTTTAGGTTGCTTATATTTTTTACTAAGTGTTGGGATATTTTCTAAAATGTTTAATTTAAAAATGAGGCATTTTTTGAACTTAAAATGGTTTTTGAAATACCTGTAGGCTAACTTTAAAAATTAAAGTTTTTCGTTCCTGTCGCTCAAACGACATGGCAATGTCATTCAAACGACGTGCTAATGTCATTGGATGGGTCGTTAGAAGCCATGATCTATTTTGGATCAAACGACAACACACTGTTTTGTTTTTTAATAGGTTGTTTCTTGGGTCGTTGAAACGACATCTTAATGTCGTTCAAATTATATGGTGAAGTAGTTCAAAAGACATCCTCCGCCTTAACATATTTTGTTAGCCTATAAATACCTGTTTCGTAAAACTTTTAAATTAAGACTTTTGATATACGAAAACGGCAGACCTACTACTTTAAGTCTTCACCTTTTTAGGGCTAAAACTTATTTTTGATTCATAAAAACACATCCCAATTACTTTTTTGTTTATCCCCAAAGAACTTCTATATTGAAGTTACTTTTGTGAAGAATGAGTCTTCACTGTTGACCTTGTAGAGAAGGAGTCTCTACTGTTAATCTTGTAGTTCTTACGGGAATCATTGCTGATGACCGCGGTCATTGTGATTATCGCTGGAGTCATTACTGGTTGAAGGTTGCGGTATTTATGGATTCTTATGGGGATTCATTATGAAAGAAGATAGTCACCTACGGGAGGATTGTTGGGAAGATTTCTCTAATTATCTCTGTAAGTTGCGATTTGCAAAACTATTAGTGAAATAAAGGTTTTTACCCGAAAAGAGTTTTTTCCTGAAATTATGATTTCCCTACATGCTTTGTTGATGAATGTCTTGAATCACTTAGTTTCTTAATTTAGGGTTAAGAATGTAAAATTGGTTTAATTAAATTTGTTCACATACTTGGTGCATAATAAAATTGAGAAAATCGAAAAAAAGTTATCTTTACCTAAAGCACAGACAAAAGGGCCTTCTCACATGTGAGAATAAAAATATGCCCTATTCGTTGTGTGGCATGCAGTACTCACTGCCTCTGCCCAAAAATGTCTAGGCACTTGTCTCCCAAGAAGCATGGATTTAGCCATCTCTTATATAGTTCGGTTCTTACTCTCAACTATCCTATTTTGTTGTGGAGTACGAATGGTCGGAAACTCGTGTTTGATGCCCACTCCATCATAATAGCTATCCATTTGGTTTTGTAGGACACAACATTTGGTTGTTAGGAACTCAATCGCATAGAACTTTTCCCTAAGAAACCCCAGATTAGAGTATCTCGAAAAGTCACCGACCATCACGAGAATGTATCTATTATTGCCTAAACTCTCCGAGCGAGTAGGAACCATAAGATCTATGTGAATAAACTCCAAATTATGTGTGGTGGTAATGGTATTCAACTTTTGATAGGGACTTCAAATTTGTTTTCCTTATTGGCAAGGTCCACGAATCGATGAAGTTGGTTTCCCAAGTGACGGTAAGCCACGAACTAGATCCTTTTTAATTATTCTATAAAGATCTCTAAAGTTCACATGACCTAATCATTCATGCTAAAGGTCAATAAAGGAGATCATGGCACTGTTTCACACAAAGAAGAACTTGGGAATGATCTCATAGCAATTATCTTCGGTCCTCACTCCTTGTAGTAAGAGTTCATTGAATTGATCATATACGTTACTTCAGAACGATCAAACTTTATCTTAAAGTTTGTGTCGCACAGTTGACTTAAGCTAGTTAAGTTCACTTTCAACCCTTTCACGTATAACACATTGTCTAGTTTAGGGAATTTGGGTATCTCAACACATGCTCACACTAAAATAATAGACATACTTCCATCTCTAAAAGTGACTTTACTTTCCTTGCGATCCTTAAGGTGGGTAATAAATGATATGTCACCAATCATGTGCTTAGAGAACCCACTATCAAAATACCATTGGGAAGTATTTTGAACCTTGAGAGAAACATGCACAATAAGGTCTTTATCGTCTTGCTTAGGTATCCAAGTGGAGGTAACCTTTTGTTTTCCCTCGTCATTATTGGCTCTAGTAAAGGCTTTAAGAGAGTTATCGAACGGCATAGACATCCATTAAAATTATTCCATTAAGTTTTGTGAAGTCATGACTAGGGACTCAACTTTCTCTCTAAGACTAGCAAAGTCGCTATAACGGTGCACGAGAGTTTGTATACGTCTTATTCTAACTAACTTGTAGCAAAACTCTCTAAGGTAACCTCTATTTTTGCAAAAGGTGAAAATATAGATTTGTTTGGGTCTTCCTTGGCTTGATTTCTTAGGTTGAACTCTTTTTTGTGATTTAGGTTGAAGCCTATAAGGATCTCCAACAAATTTAGGAACCGATTTGGGGCGGTATATGAAGTGGATGCACTATCATAACATATTCCATGCATCTTCCTAAAACCTAAAGCGGGACCGAGGAGTATTTTTCCAACCTTTTTAGATATATCCTATATAGTAACCTTGACCTCTCGGACACGTTTTAGATCTTTCTCAAGTTGGGATACAAGGGCTTTAAGTTTCTCAAGAGTCTCCACGGATGCTTAAAGATCTCTCGTAAGACTAGCCACTTTGTTGGTCAAGTCACCATTTTCCCTTTCTACTAAAACGAATCTCTCACCCAAAGAAATTCTCACCGAGGAATCTCTCTCTCTCGCCTCTTTGAACACCTTCTCTAAGGCTAAAACTCGAATCCCTAAACCTTTGTTATGTTTCTTTTTTTTGAAGGACTCAGCATAAAGCTCGATGTAAGCACGTTGAAGGTTACTCTTGCCCTCACTTAAAGCATCATCTCCCTCACTCTCTCCAGAATAATTAGACTCATTGTCAAGGTCATTATGTTTAGTTGCTCCCTCATCGGCGTGAGGTGCACTAGATGTACTAACATGACTATCTATGAACATGGTGAAGTTATGTTAATGCGGTGAGTAATCCCAAGAATCTACTGACTCGACGTCGTTCTCAATAAGCATGGAATTGAAGGAAATTTTGTCTTTGCTTTCCTCTTTAAATGCATAGCACACTCGTGATCTTTGTGACCCTTACCCTCGCACTTATAATATTTATTTTCATCTTTCTTTAGTTTTTTTTCTTTCTTTTTTAAAATACTTCAGCATGATTTATATTTTTTTTATCTTTCTCAAAACTATTTTTTCTTTGGAATTATTTTCTTTTTGAGTTTGAGAAACTTTTTGAATTTTTTTACAGACAGTGCCAAGTCATCCATATCAAAATCATATTCGTAGTCAGAAGAAACCTCCTATTTGTTTTTAGATAGAGCCTTCAAAGCAATTACCTTTTCCTTAGGTTTAATAGTTTTAGAAAACATATCAATCTCATAAGTCTGAAGGTCTCTTACGAGTTCTTCTAACCTAAGCATATCTAATATAACCAAATAATAAAGAAAAGTAACCTTATAAATAAAACGGGCTGAAAGTGATCTTAAAATATTCTTAACTACAAGTGTCTCGAGAATTTTTTCACCTAAATTAAAAATAGAATTAACTATGTCCAACAAATTTGCATAAAACTCATCGAAAGACTCAGACTCTAGCATGGTAATAGTCTCAACTGCGTGGTGAGGTTCTGTAGCTTTGAAGCTTTCACATCATTGTTTCCCTCGTGAGTGAGCTGAAGGGTATCCCAAGCTTTTTTAAACATGGTGCACGTCTTAATGCGGCAGAACTCATCAGGGGTGATGGATCTAGAAATGAAACTTAAGCCGCATGAGTTATAGGTACTCCATTTAAATTCATCTTTTGTCCCAGCAGTGGTGGGTTTAAGACTTTTGACATTGTCGTTAGTCACAGTGGGTGGTGTCCACCCTTTTTCACATACAAGCCAGACCTTTTCATCAATTGCTTTCAAAGCATACCTCATTCTAGCTTTTAAAAAGCATAGTTAGACCCATGAAAAAAATTGGAAGCCAGTTATACAAATTATACATAAAATCCAAACTTTTAAAGATCACCAATTAAAAAAAAATGATTTCAAAAGGATCACACGATATTTTAGTGTAATCACGTTTATTTCCAATTTTGAGAGTGAGAGATTATATGGATTGATTCGTATACTAGGTTCCTCACACACAAATTCCAATTTTAATAAATTTTTATCTTTATTAGCAATTAAGTGTTCAGGTAATGAAAGAGTCCATACTAATTCTATCTAATCACACACATTCAAAATACGCATGCAAAGCAAATAAGAAAAAATCCCTAAAAGGGAAAAACTTATATTTAGTACTGTAGAGTAATTGACAGACTGTAGACTTACAAATTACTTCGACCTACTAAGCATAATGCGTAGAGTCTTCAATTTCTTCTACAGAAAATTACCTAATCTAGAGACGTCCATAGGAAGCTATCTTCCCTTGGTATCCACCAATCAGCCCTTGTCTTTGTGATAAACCATATATAATTATGATAAATTCTATTTAAATCATGCTTACCTTATGTAATATGAATAATGTGATTACTAATATATATAATTTTAGGCTATTATGTTTAGTCTAATCCTACCTTCATAAATCAGGAAATATCGAATTGATTACAAACACAAAATTTTGTAGTTTTTGATAGGAGTGTTCATGTTGGATACTAGTTTTGACCCTTATAATATAATTGACTTGAGATGAAAACTAGATAATTTCAGATATATGAATTAGGTTTGTAACACAATAAGCGGTGCATCAAACGGACATTCGAGTGAGAAGATATTGTCTTTTTGCGAACATGGGGTAAAGTAGTCATATAGCTTTAAATGATATTGTGTCTTAAATGGCGCCACATGTTATACTTTGATTGGACCAAAGTGATGTACCCTTATGACGACTTAAAGACCATAAAATCACCTTCATTCTTCATGGATATTAGAATTTCAAGTGGGTTAAGGTTTTCCATGAAAGAAAGAGGGGTTAGGTTGAATTAGTGAAGGATTAAGTAAGGTAATCTAGAGATGAATGAGCTTACGTAATTAAGGGGCTTAGGTAAGATTAATTTGTAAATTAAAATTTTTAATATGACATATTTATTTTATATGATGTTAAGGATTATATCTGGGGACAAGGGGATATGTTTTGTTGTGTGTATATGGGTTGGTGTAGGTTGTATGTATGGAGCATCTCGAATTCGTACAACTAAGGGCGTAATCATTATGTTGTTCAAGCAAGTGTATCTTTGTGAGACACAATAGAATCTATTGATTCTAGTTGGATATGAAACTACACTTATATATACATGTTATATATGAAAATTATGTAAAAATACAAAGAAATAAATCTTGGGAGATAGTTTGAAGTTGAGATGTAGAATCTGCCCCAAAAAGGTAAGTATGCATACCTTGTGTTTGAAGTTTTGCTTGACATAGCGAATGAACTCTGAAAATTATGAAACTTTAATTTTGTATTATTCAATATGTTTATTAAAATTGGGTGGAATATCATAGAAAGTTATGATGTATAAAAATTGTGAAAATTATTGGAACTGACTAACGATAAAGGAGCCTATAGGGCAAGTTTACTATGTGGTAAAGAAATGGGCATATCTTGTTCTAATCAAACTTGAAATAGTGTGCCGTCTTTTGTATTGGAAACTCAATATGGTAAAAATTTAATTGTAATGGTTGATTATGATTTATGATATGATTTAGATGGGATCACACGATTCTTTTGAATTGGGTTACGTTTAAGTTATTCTTTGGATTGGTTATATTCTTACGATGATATTAGAATGATAGGAAGGGAAGAAGAATCGGTTGACCAAGTTTTAGACAAAGGCAAAAGAAAAACACATTGACTGGCCAAGATGAGTGTACTCACTGGTAAGATATATTTATACATGGTTATGGATATATTCAAAATATTATTCATTGGTAAGATGTATTTATACATTGTTATGGATATGATCAGAATATTACTCACTGGAGAGATGCATTTATGTTATGGATATGATCAGAATAATACTCACTAATAAGATGTATTTATACATGGTTATGGATATGAACAGAATATTATGAATATGAAATTGTTCATTTTGGTCTATCGAAATGGGAGGTTACTCCCCAACCCGGAATGGGAGAAATTTTTCTATTACAGATAAGGGGTTACTCCTCGATCATGAATGGGGGTGATTTTTCTATTACAAACAAGGGGTTACTCCTCGACCAGGAATGTGGGAGAATTATCATTTTGCAGACAGGATATGTGAATGATGATTCGAAAAGTTGGGTCATTCTTCATGAATGGGTTGGATACGTTTATACATTATTATAGGGATCTAGTTTAATGCATTTAATTTTATACAGAAGTGTAGTAGTGATGCATTCATTGAGATATTTTGCTCACGGTTCCTATCATTATATTTTTTAGGTATTGTGATGTCACTACCAAATCTAGGAGGTCGGGTGGGGTTAGCAAGGGATGAATAAAACCATGATTTTGGTCAAATATAGATGCGGTAAATCTAAGTCTACTTATCCTCTAGGTCAGTTTGAATAAGCATGATGACGTTAAAATTGTGAAAAGTTTAAATTTTATGAATTCATGTTGATGACTCAAAAAAGTTACCTGTGTTTATGGCTTGGTTAAGGCAATTATGGTTTGACTTACTTTGCGTTTCAAACTTAATTATAAGTAACTGGGTTGGGGTGTGTCAGTCTTCTTCAGTAGTGAAACTTCGGTTCCACAAGTCAGCAGTAGAGTAGAACTCTATAAGAGTTTATGCACGTGCATTTGGAAACTAGGGTTCATAAACTTCACAAATCACATATGGGGATGAATGATTTATGAAAGTAAAATTGGTTTTAATAAACCAAAAAGGAAAAGCTTTGGAAAATCATTTTTGCCAAAGTTCTTTCAAATTTTTGAACAAAATAGGTTTTTATATTAAAAACATAAACTTCGAGGTGGCGGGATCGTTCGAACAAAAACATACGTCGTTCGAATGAACATAGTAGTTTCGTTTGAATGATATCTTATCTTGTTCAAACGACATACCATTCTTGTTTGAACGGCCTTCACACGTACTTCGAACGAGAATTCTTTGTCAAGGCAATGATATTTGTTTGAAGGTCGTTAGATGCTGGTTCTAATGAGACTGCATATCTCGTTCAAATGAGATCAATCTCGTTTGATCGAGACCATTTTTTTAAAAAAATCCTTTGAATAAAAAGCCTCATTTTTTTAAAAGTTGACATCTCCAAAATATAATTCATAAAAGTTCATGAAAACCTTAAGTTTATACCTCCATAAAGTGTCATATGGACTTTGAGATAATGTTTTCAGTTTGAGGTGCCTGTTTATAACGGGATATGCCAAAATTATAAAATAAGACGAAGCTATGAGAAATTATAAATTCTTTCTTTTACAGTATATCGAACAGTTCCCCCGAATCGTACTACTTGACTGAACTCACTACGTGAGGTATATAGCCAAAATTCATTCACGTACACTGAATATATCAAATTTTCTCTCACACATACCGTCACCAAAAGGTACATAGTAAGCCATATTATGTACACTCGGGTATATCAAATGGTTGTAAATGATTTCTGTAATAGGTAAGAGGTATATCGTTGAAGTCATGCTAAAGAGGGGAACCTTACATATATATCCCATATATATGTCTGCCCTAGGATGCTCATACCTAGATTGCCAGTTTCAATGCGAAACTCTACAAAAATTTGAGCCATCTCACCAATTTCACCCTCCATCACTCATTTTTAAAACATAGCCTTGCCAGGCATTGTGATATCAGTGCCAAATCTAGGAGGTCGGGAGGGGTTAACAAGGGATGAATAAAACCATGATTTTTGTCAAATGTAGATGTGGTAAATCTAAGCCTACTTATCCTTTAAGTATGTTTGAATAAGCGTGATGAATTTTAAATTGTGAAAAGTTTTGGTTTTATGAATTCATGTTGATGACTCAAAAAGGATACTCGTGTTTTGTAATACCCCGTATTTTTATAGCTTTTAAATTATGGGATTTATTAAATTTAATTGAGATAAATTAATTTAATTTTAATCCAGAATGTTGCTTTAAATATTTACTAGCGTGACGAGAGTTAGTAATTATTGGAAATTTGTTATCTATTGAATATTACTGGATGAGTATAGTAATATATGAGATTTATTGTTATAATATTATCACGTGTGAATAAAATAACAATTATGGAAATTTAAGTCGGGACGCGCCTGTGTCGTGTCGGGACTAAATGTTGATTAATAAGTGAATGTTTTATAAGTTGTTCGTATGGTCTTTTTGAGTGTGCCAACGTGTCCGGAAGGGTCGAGTTAGTCAGAAAAGTGTACCCGGGGGTTTAGTTTAGGTCTTGGGGCGTTTTTAGGCCCAATTAGTACCCCGGGAGGACGTTTTGGACATTTCGCAATTATGGGTAATTAAACCTACGAAAATTAAAAGGGTTATATAAGATATCTAGGTTGTCTTCTAGGGTTAGAACAACCAAATACAAATGACGGCCATTGGAGAGGAAGATGAGAAGCTCTCAAAGGAGTTCTAGGCCAAGAACACCTCCGATTGCACCGCCGTCACCACCAACGCGTAGATCGCGAGACGGGAAACGAAACCACACCAATTTCGGCACCAAACCAGATTTCTAAAAATTCCAGGCAAGTGTTTATCTTGCTTATTTCGTTGATGCATCTTTCATATTGGTTTAGGAATGATTAGGCTGAATTGTATGGAAGAAAAACCCAATTTGAGATAGGAAATTGCATGTAGTGATGACTTAAATGATATTTTAGAAACCCTTTGTCATGTAAAGGATTAAGAGTTTGATTAAGAAAAAAGTTCTAATTAGATACAAACACTAAAATTTTTATTCCGGATGATCGAACCATTGGAATCGCTTGAAATTTTAGTATGTTGTAGCGAACGACGAGACAGGACTGCTGACAAAAAGTCAGCTTGATCGAACGGTCGGATTTCTAAAAATATTATTTTTACTAGAGAGTTTTATGTTTTGAGGACTCTTAGAGAGTTTTATATTTTGAGGACTCTTAGAGAGTTTTATATTTTGAGGACTCTTCTAAATAAAAAAAAAATTCAATTAAAACTCCATTTTAATTCCGATTTCGAAACCATTTGAAATTCTCATCTTTGAAAATAAAATTCAAAATCCTTTAATGTAAGGCAAAATCTATATTTTTGGGATATCTTACATGAGGGACAATGTAAGTATATGTTAAAGAGAGAGAGACACGTAAGAGAGTTACTTTGGGACAAATGTGTATACCTACTGAATTTTATACTTGGGAGGATAGAATCCGTGAGCGTGATGTAGTAAGTGGAAAAGTTCCTCAAATTAAAATAAGATGTGAATGGTTATACGTGATAACTAAATAATGAGAAATAAATACAAATGTCGTAATTATGGAAATTGAGAATTTACCCATTATTGAAATGGTAATGTTAGTATAGTTATATGATTGTGTATGCATATACTATCTATGTGTGAAAATCATGCCCACGCTACTTGCTATCCCTGAGGTTTCCGCGCTGGGACAGTCTTATCTCGATGGGACCTTATGAGGGATATTGACTTGTACCCTAGAAGATAGATATCCTTGGTACAGGCTATCGGAATGATAGTTCAGACGGTCCTAAGATATGCGGGTATGTGCTTTCCTCTTAGAGACTTGGAATCTATGCTTCGCCTCATTTTTTTTGTATATAGGTATCCTTGGTACAGGCTATCGCAGTGATAGTTCAGACGGTCCTGAGAGACTTGGAATCTGTACTTTGTCTCAATATTGTTTGAGCATGTGTTGATACAGTTCGAGAGTGATTTCGAATCTGTATTCCCTTAGTACGAGTGATACGGGGATTGGATAGTAGAGTATGCCCGCACCATAGTTGTTATTTGGGGTACTGTTGTGATACATATATATTTTATGAGTAGTTAATATATATATATGAAATTCTGAAATCTGGAACTGCCTACTATGATGAGACATGTAGGACATGGTTAATGACTCAAATTGTAAATACTTGTTTTGAGAAAGTATAATATGACACTGG
This sequence comes from Sambucus nigra, assembly GCA_949130495.1. NCBI lineage: Eukaryota > Viridiplantae > Streptophyta > Magnoliopsida > Dipsacales > Adoxaceae > Sambucus > Sambucus nigra. The sequence goes on along the minus strand of OX422211.1, from coordinate 221,453,431 downwards.
AAAACTTTATTGATTTATAAAGTTAAAAATGAGAACTTTGGTTGCTAATTGAAATATCTTTTTCGAACAATTGAAACGTTAAATTTTGAATCTTACGAGTAAGCTAAGATAAGTTAAATCATTGGGAAGATTAGTGCGATAAATGATAAGACAAACCGTTGGGAAGGTTAGTGCGATAGGTGTGCACATTAGAAGAGAGGTGAGAATTCCTCAAGAGAGTGACGCACTAATATGTTGTTGCATTGGCCTGTATCAATTTAAATACTTGCTAAACAAATTTTAAATCATATACACTATCAGGCTCTGACCCATTTTTCTCTCTCTCTTGTATATATATGTATGTATTACAGGTGCCCAGCCACAGGGGCGTCTTGCTTAGGATCTTTTGGAAGGAACGCGCTGCAGCTTAGGTGGAAGTTGCAGGACTCTTGATTAGACGACTTCGTTCATTCGGATCCACTCTTAGTACTTTCATCTAGTTGGGCATGTGTAGCTCTTTCCATTATTCCGTTGTTATTGGACATTTGTATTTCAGTTATTTCCACTATTGTTACTATGGGATTTATTCAGTTTGGATGTGTGACTTTAGATTTCGTATGTTGACATTCGATTGACGAATGTATTAAATTAATTGGATTATGTTGCAGAATTTAATGTGGTGTGATTCTTACTTATTGAATGTTGTTAATAAAATAAATGATTTTTCTTTAAATAAAATTTGAAAAGTATGTATGAACATGGTTTTGACACTTAGCTTAATTAATTAGAGTATTAAATTGGAAAAATTTATTTTTCGCCAGTGATGCTAAGAATGGACCAACTGTTCACCTTGATTTAATTTAATAAAGGAGTGAGCACCCGGTATTTAATTAGGCGGGGTGTCACATGTTTATGATTGGCTAAGGCAATTATAGTTGGACTCACTTTAAATTTAAAACTTAATTATAAGTAACTGGGTTAGGGTGTGTCAGCTTTTGGTATCAGAGCCCAGGTTTTAAAGGTTCTGGAGTTAGAAGTGACTAGATTTGGCAGTGGACATAGAAATTATTTTGAGTCATAAGTATTTGATTTTAAACGATACAAATGAGTATGTTGGATTCTCGAGACATGGTCGTGAAGGGTTTGTTATTAAGTTTTAAATTGAATTTATTGACTAACATCTGTCCGATATGTATATTGTTGTATGGGATATGTAGTGTAAGGATCTTGCAGGAAAGGAAATAAGATGTCGAGGTTTATTCGGGGATGACAACAAATACTAGTATGTTAATATGAATCATGGCATTATTTTATATGTGGTATGGACAAGCATATCATTGAAGAAAATTTTAAAGACAAAATGTCGTATGAGAAATTATGAAGTATTGGAAGTGATCTCTTCCTATACGGGTATATGTGGACTTGAGTTGTGTTACTTATTAAGCCATGGATGGGTGTGCGCCTCATCTGTACGGTAGAGTGATGTACGGAAACCCATATTCCATTAAAGGATGAGAAGCGAGAAGAATTACTATTACATGATTATGATGAGACTTAAATTTTTAGAGTGTGAATAAAATAAAGATTCACATAGTAAAGGTGAAGTGAGAAGATTAGTAGTTGTATATGTTTAAATATAATATGTGAAGGGCTTAGAAATTCAATTACTAGTCAATAAATCACAGTTGATCCGAATATGGGTTCATGGAGAAGTATGATAAGTAGAAGAAAAGAGTAATGAGAGTTAAGATGTACATCCTTAATAGTATGAGTACATGTAGTGGATATTACTCTTGTGATGTTTTGAAATGATTATATAAATAGTAAAGTTGAGACAAGGTGTTAAAGAATTGGAAGTTTAAAATATTGAGGTGGCCTTTTAAGAGTATGTGTTGTGTATGAGTATGGGAAAGATGATAATTGTGTTTGAATATAAACAAATTGTGTGGGTGGATATTGAGTTGTATTTGTAATTGTATGTATGTGTTATCACTAAGGGTATGTCATATCATGAATATGGTTGAAATTACAATGAATCACTAAGAAGTATGTGTAAGGATAATGTGCTATGTGAGATAACATAATATGATACATCAAGGCACTTATACAGGTTATTTGAAAGAAATATGATATATAATAGTTAGAGAAATATTACGGGGTTGGTAAGTATGGTTATGGTTTTAAGTGGTTATTTTACGTTTAACATCCATGTTACCAATTGGTAAAGTGAGTGTATTGGTGATGTTGCATAATACTATCATGTATTCTTTACCAGATAATGCACAAGTGATGTTTGGAAATATTTTAAATACATATACACATATTATACGATGTTGCTTTAAGAATAATGTTGAAGAATGAAAAAAAACACTGATAGTGTCACTAAGGTTTGGGGTAAGATTATGATTGTAAAGTTATTGTATTGGGTGGATGACTTGTTAAGGTCATTGTATGTTTAGTTAAATAATAATCAATCAATGCTGAAAAAGGAATATAGTGAGAAGTTATATTGATTTCATAGTGCATGACTACATAATATACATAAAAGTGAATATGGAATCTTGGTTAAAAATAGATATTTGGTGAATAATTATTCATTATCGAGATATGAAAAGTAGCGAGGTTATATTTAGATTACGGATTGTAAGAGCGCTATTTAATATACTCTTAAACTTCGGGGATGATGTGGATAGTAATTAAAGTCAAACACATGTATTTGGTATTGAATGGCAGATAAAGAGATGAAGTATAAGAAGCTAGACTTGTAATAGAATATTTATGATTTGAAATATTACATTATGATAAGTCTAGACTATAGGAATGAAGGGAGAAACATAAAGAATGATATACTAGGTCTTTTAAGAATATTCACTCATTGTGAATATAAGATGAAACAATTGCTAATTTATTTTTTGTGAATGTTCAATATACGTATATAAATGTATGAAGTAATATATGAGTTAGTAATTGGTTTTCGTTGATAAGAAATCATTAGACGATTATCGTTACTTATAAATGATAAAGAAATTGAAGATATTATGAAAGAATATTTGTTGTATATCGAGAAACCGATGGAAATTCTTCATCGTAATGAGGAAGTTTTAAAGAATAAATTTATTTCTGTAGCTAAAGTGTAATGGATGATCCATGAAAATTAAAGAATCAACTTTGAAAAGGGAAGATAAAATGAGGAAAAATTATTCCCAATTATTTGGTAAGTGACATTCATACTAAATTTCGGGGACGTAATTTTCTAAGGGGGAAAGTTGCGACAACCTAGATATAATTATGATACTATTTAAATCACGCTTACCTTATGTGATATGGATAATGTGACTATTAAAATATATAATATTAGGTTATTATGTTTAGTCTAATCCTACCTTCATAAATCATGAAATACTGAATCGGTTACAAACACAATTTTTTGTAATTTTCAGTAGGAGTGTTCATGTTGGAGACTAGTTTTGACCCTTATAATATAACAATTGACTTGAGGTGAAAACTATATAGTTGTATATATATGAATTAGGTTTGTAACACAACAAACGGTGCATCAAACGGACATTCGAGTGAGAAGATATTATCTTTTTACGAACATGGGGTAAAGTAGTTATTGACGACACTAAAATGGCAGTGGCCATTTTCTGTTGCAGATAAATGATGAGGATGAGATTGAAGATGAAGATAAACATTCACAGTAAACATATAAGAGACAAAGGTTTTTAAAGTGGTTCGGCTATGAATAAAGCCTACGTCCACTGTTATTTTATTCCCAAGGGTTTACAATAGCACAATATGGTGTAGAGAGAAAAAGGGTGTGTATCTTGGGTATGGTGTTTCTTATTTGTCTCTCAATTCTCTTGGATCTCCCCCTTTTTGGCTAAGGGGATACATGTATTTATAATGATGGGAGATAAAGAGATTCATTGTACGTAGACATTTATGTCTACATTCAACGAATCTATTTGTTGAATTGCTTGGTATGCTATGTGTTGTCATCTATTAATACAGTATAAATGTACATTAAGGCTCATTAAATACGCTGTCATCTTCATTAATGCACATTAAATGCATAGTTATCCTTTGATCTTCTTGGTTGGTATGATGACCAACTCTCCTCGGCTGCCGACTAATTATCCTCGGGTACTGACCAACTCTCCTCGGGTGCCGACTAACACTCCTCGGGTGCCAACCAACTCTCCTCGGATGCCGACCAACTCTCCTCGGGTGTCGAATATTGCCACGTAGGATGACATGTGTCCTTTTATGATTGGTCCTCGTAGATGGAGAATTTTTGCGTTAACAGAAGCCCCCAATACTCCATGCTTGATGGTTTACTTGAAAGGATGGAGTATTTATTCTGCAGTGTTGCTCGGTGCCCGTGAAATTCTTGATCTACCTTCTTGATTTGTTCAACATAAAGTGCATTATCTCCTGGACGACATATGATGCAGGCTGATCGATGGTTGTTAATCTTTCTTTAGAGGAACTCCGTGTGCTATGTATCACCCCTGGGAATTTGGATGCAACCATGCCATAGTATGCAGCTTGTAGCTTGTCATAATCTTCAAGTATGTTGATTGGTTTGCTAGCCGACCAACTGCCTCCTGTGCCGAGCAACTGAGTGTTAAGTTCACGTGCTTGATTCTTCTGATTTATGATCCTCTGAATACTTTATCGAGTAACATACTAGCTTTTGTACCCAACTCTTCAATATGATTAGTACCAAGCTAGTGGTGGACTTCGAAATATTTTCATACAACTTCTTCTTCAATGTTGGTCGGGACAGTAGTAGTAAAGATCTCAGTGCTGTAGATGCTGAATTTGACTACTGAACTTCAATAGTATGTGCATAATAACTCCTAAATATGTCTCCTGAACTTCTGAATGCGCTTCCTGAACTTCTGAATACGCCTCCTGAACTTCAATAGACCTCCTGAACTTCAATATTCCTCCTGAACTTCAATAGCCTCCTGAACTAATTCTCGAGCAAGAAAAATAACTTCTGAATGATAACTAGTTGGGGCCCCGACTATGTAAGTTTATGGAGTTGAATTTGGTGCTCGACTGTATGATGTTATGATAATGTGCCACCGAATGAACAACTGAATTTTTAATAGAAGCCCCCAAGTATGGAATGTGAACTTTGAATGCTTTTTGCTTGATCGCTTTCACATACTCATAAAATGTTTCCGACCAACTGTAGTTGAAAGCTTCTTATTTCCGACCAACCTGAGTTGGTGGATTTTTTCTTCCCAACCAACCTTAGTTGGCACTTTTGGGAAATATTTTTTCTTCCCAACCAACCTTAGTTGGCATTTTTGGGAAATATTTTTTCTTCCCAACCAACCTTAGTTGGCATTTTTGATAATAGTTTTTCTTCCTAACCAACCTTAGTTGGCATTTTTAGGAATAGTTTTACTTCCCAACCAACCTTAGTTGGCATTTTTGAGAATAGTTTTTCTTCCTAACCAACCTTAGTTGGCATTTTTAGGAATAGTTTTACTTCCCAACCAACCTTAGTTGACATTTTTGAGAATAGTTTTTCTTCCCAACCAACGTTAGTGGGAATTTTTAAGAATAGTTTTACTTCCCAACCAACCTTAGTTGGCATTTTTTAGAATAGTTTTACTTTCCAACCAACCTTAGTTGGCATTTTTTAGAATAGTTTTTCTTCCTAACCAACCTTAGTTGGCATTTTTAGGAATAGTTTTACTTCCCAACCAACCTTAGTTGGCATTTTTGAGAATAGTTTTTCTTCCTAACCAACCTTAGTTGGCATTTTTAGGAATAGTTTTACTTCCCAACAAACCTTAGTTGGCATTTTTTAGAATAGTTTTTCTTCCTAACCAACCTTAGTTGACATTTTTAGGAATAGTTTTACTTCCCAACCAACCTTAGTTGGCATTTTTTAGAATAGTTTTTCTTCCTAACCAACCTTAGTTGGCATTTTTAGGAATAGTTTTACTTCTCAACCAACCTTAGTTGACATTTTTAGGAATAGTTTTACTTCCCAAACAACCTTAGTTGGCATTTTCGAGAATAGTTTTTCTTCCTAACCAACCTTAGTTGGCATTTTTAGGAATAGTTTTACTTCCCAACCAACCTTAGTTGGCATTTTTTAGAATAGTTTTTCTTCCTAACCAACCTTAGTTGGAATTTTTAGGAATAGTTTTACTTCCCTTCCCAACCAACCTTAGTTGGCATTTTTAGGAATAGTTTTACTTCCCAACCAACCTTAGTTGGCATTTTTGGGAAATATTTTTGATAATAAATGATGGAGACTTCCTCGGAGCTGACCAACAGATTGTTGGGAATAAGATAATATAAATACTGGAGACCTCCTCAGAGCTGAATATGAATATCTCGCCGAGTTTCGTGTTGAGATGAATATACAATATGAATCCCAAGGGATATAGAATAATTTGTGCTTGAGCCGATATCTCCGAGTAATAATAAAATATATAATTCCTCGCTGAGGTGAAATGATAATAGTTTCCAGATTGTTTCCGAGCATTCGTCGGCGTTGAGTCTTGTACCTGTAAAAATTAATAACTTACTCTACCATATGTGTAGGTTGAATTAATTAGTCATGAGAATAATTTACTCATCCAATCAATATATGATATGTATATGCTTAAGAAATAAAAATATTAATTTTAAAAAAATTAAATAATATATGTTGGCTGATATGTCGAGGCAAAATTGCCTGATGTCGAGAAATAATAGTTTCTAGAGGTTTAAGATTGTGGCTGAGCTTTCGTTGGGATTGAATCTCATCCCTATGAAATTTTAATAAGCTGCCCGAGCACCTGTCGAGACTAGATCAAATAATTATTCTCATGCGAATAATTATTCAGCCAAACAATATGTGATGTGTATCAGCATAAGGCAACAAAAATTTCAAAATATGAAATAATATGTTTTGTGCCAAATGTGTGTGAGATGGACAAATTTTTATTAGATATGCGCCATAAATAAGACGTAGAGTTTTTTGTAAAGTTATTTAATCTCCAACAACTAATCATGTATAAGTTGATGGTTGAAAATTATTTATCACTTGGTTTTTAAAAATATTTTTGGGGTGATCACAAGTTTTTAAAAAAAAAACACTTAAGCCCCTTGTTTATCCCCAAGCTGAACTCGTGTTTAAAGAAATATATGGGGTGATCCACATTTTTTAATACCCCAAGATTATACTTTGCTGACCAACGGCATGGGTGTTGCCAACCAACATTTGGGGATGTCTCAGGTCGTAGAATATATAGTGCTGACCAAGAAGCAAATGGTCCCCGACCAGCAGAGCGATTTCGCCGATCAACAAAAATGGTGCATTGATATTGCAGACCAGCTGTTGGATGGTCACCGAACAACATCAGATGTCGCCGACTAAGAAGTGGATGGTTGGATAGTTGTCAACCAGTAAATTGAACCCTCTGAACAAGACTGAGATGTCACCGATCAAGAAGTAGATGATCGTCGACCTGCAATTGGTTCCACCGAGATACAATCTGAGTCTCCGACCAACAATAAGATACCTCGTAGTTGGATAAAATTATTTCAATGTTTGCTGATGGATCTTCACATCTTATCTCCGACAAATAAAAATGGTCTAGTTAAGCTTCCCTTTAATAAAAGATGGCCCGAGATGATGCCGACCAACAATATGTATGGCTGACCAGAAATAGGGGTTGTAAGTGGACGATTCCGAACAGCCATATGAGCCGCGGTAATGAATTTTTCATGAGATGGCTATGTCCCAACATATCTCGAACCAATAGATCAGAAAAATAACATTCGATGTAAAATCTAAGCATTGAGATTGCTAATTAAATGATCCATTCTCTAATCCACTATATCGTCTGATTCTGACAAAGAAACCTTGTGATGTGATGAACGAGGAGCCAACCTCTCAAAGTTGTGCCCAGAGTCTTGACATGGTCATGATTATTTAATTGATCCTTTTTTACAAGAGGTGGGTGATGGTTTTTCAGGTGAGAGAAAATAATTTTTTATATTGATCCCTTCCTATTCCCTATTTGGAGAGATAAAAATATGCTTAATGATGGAAGTTATTACCAAATTTATATAAAAAATCAATCAATGAGACTTTATTGACATAGATGGAAGATGAACCAAATTAAGTATATAGTTCATAAAAATGAATGCAAAGAGACTCAAACTTGAAGAGAGAGAAAGTAGATCTGGGTCATGATTTCCATGAGAAAACTTTTTATTGCCTTTAACCTTTTCCCATTCACTGATTAAAAATATAATGGGAATTTGAATAGTCATTAAAGATCTTTAAAAAATTATTTCAAAATCAACAATGAAATTTATCAAATCTTATCATCGTCGTATATATTGGTATATGTAATCATTTAAAATATTTATTCCATGATATAAAATTGAAACTCGAGAATCAAGCAAAAATTTATGATTTATGAAATCCATTATTCTTCAGATTTCTAAATAAGAATTATTCTAACAGTTATGATTTAAAAATCATGATATGCAACATGTTGCAGATAAAAACTGGACAATTAATTTATGTATATAAACATAAAAATCATGATTGAATCAATAATATGTATGTATAATTGATTATACGTAGAGAAAAAACTTAGCTTTTGATGGAGAACAATGCTTGTAACACGTTCCCACAGATGGCGCCAATCTGTTGAAGACAGAAAATGACCACTGCCATTTTAGTGGCGTCAACAGCAAGTAAATGATGAGGATGAGATTGAAGATGAAGATAAACATTCACATCAAACATATAAGAGACAAAGGTTTTTAAAGTGGTTCGGCTATGAATAAAGCCTACGTCCACTGTTATTTTATTCCCAAGGGTTTACAATAGCACAATATGGTGTAGAGAGAAAAAGGGTGTGTATCTTGGGTATGGTGTTTCTTATTTGTCTCTCAATTCTCCCGGATCTCCCCCTTTTTGGCTAAGGGGATACATGTATTTATAGTGATGGAAGATAAAGACATTCATTGTATGTAGACATTTATGTCTACATTCAACGAATCTAATTGTTGAATTGCTTGGTATGCTATGTGTTGTCATCTATTAATACAGTATAAATGTACATTAAGGCTCATTAAATGCGTTGTCATCTTCATTAATGCACATTAAATGCATAGTTATCCTTTGATCTTCCTGGTTGGTATGCCGACCAACTCTCCTCGGGTGCCGACCAACTCTCCTCGGGTGCCGACTAACTCTCCTCGGGTGGCGACCAACTCTCCTCGGGTGCCGACTAATTCTCCTCGGGTACTGACCAACTCTCCTCGGGTGCCGACCAACTCTCCTCGGATGCCGACCAACTCTCCTCGGGTGTCGAATATTACCACGTAGGATGACATGTGTCCTTTTCTGATTGGTCCTCGTAGATGGAGAATTTTTGCGTTAACAGTAGTGATCTAGCTTTAAATGATATTTTATCTTATATGGTGCCACATGTTATATTTTAATTGGACCTAAGGGATGCAACCTTATGCCGACTTAAAGACCTTAAAATCTCCTTCATTCTTCATGGATATCATAATTTCAAGTGGGTTAAGTTTTTCCATGAAAGAAATAGGGGTTATGGTGAATTATTGAAGGATTAAGGAAGGTAATCGAGAGATAAATGAGCTTTCGTAGCCAAGGGTGCTTAAGTATGATTAATTTGTAAATTTACATTCTTAATATGACATAGGTTGTTTTGTATGATGTTAAGGATCATATTTAGGGACAAGGGGATACATTTTCTTGTATAGGTGTGGGTTGTATGTATGGAGCATGTCGAATTCATACAACTAAGGGCGTAATCATTATGGTGATCAAACTGGTGTATCTTTGTGAGTACATAATAGAATCGATTGATTCCAATTGGATATGAAACTAATCTTATATATACCTGTTATATCTAAAAATTATGTAAAAATACAGAGAAAATAATCTTAGGTGATAGTCTGAAGTTGAGATATAGAATCTTCCCCAAAAGATAAGTATGCATACCTTGTGTTTGAAGTTTTACTTGACAAAGCAAATGAACTCTGAAAATTATGAAAAATTAATTTTTTATTATTCGATATGTTTATTAAAATTGGGTGGAATATCATAGAAAGTTATAATGTATAAAAATTGTGAAAATTCTTGGAAGTTGACTGAACGATAGAGGAGCATATAGGCAGGTTTACTATGTGGTAAAGAAATTGTCATATCTTGCTCTAATCAAACTTGAAATAGTACGCCGTCTTTTGTATTGGAAAATCAATATGATAAAGATTGAATTGTAATGGTTGATTATGATTTATGATATGATTTGGATAGGACCACATGATGCTTATGAATTAGGTTACATTAAAGTTATTCTTTATATTGGTTATATTCTTATGATGATACGAATATTGTGAGAATGATAGGAAGGGAAGAAAAATCGGTTGAACAAGTATCAGACAAAGGAAAATAAAAAAACATTAGCTGGCCAAGGTGAGTGTACTCACTAGTAAGATATATTTATACATGGTTATGGATATATTCAGAATATTACTCACTAGTAAGATGTATTTATACATGGTTATGGATATGATCTGAATATTACTCACTGGTAAGATGTATTTATACATGGTTATGGATATGATCAGAATATTATTCACTGGTAAGATGTGTTTATACATGGTAATGGATATGATGAGAATATTACTCACTACAAGATGTATTTATACATGGTTATGGATATGATCAGAATATTACTCACTGGTAAGATGTATTTATTTATGGTTATGGATATGATCAGAATATTATGAATATGAAATTGTTCATTTCGGTCTATCAAAATTGGAGGTTACTCCCCGCCCCGAAATGGGAGAAAATTTTCTATTACAGACAAGGGGTTACTTCTCGATCAGGAATGGGAGAGATTTGTCTATTATAGACAAGGGGTTACTCCTCGACCATGAATGGGGGATAATTGTCTATTACAGACATGATATGTGAATCATGATTAGAAAAGTTGGGTCATTCTTCATGAATGAATTGGATAAGTTTATACATTATTATATGGATCTGGTTTAATGCATTTAATTTTATGCAGAAGTGTAGTAGTGATGCATTCATTGAACTATTTTGCTCACGGTTCCTATGGTTATGTTTTTCAGGTATTGTGATGTTACTGCCAAATCTAGGAGGTCGGGTGGGGTTAGCAAGGGATGAGTAAAACCATGATTTTGGTCAAATGTAGATGTGGTAAATCTAAGCCTACTTATCTTCTAGGTGATTTTGAATAAGCATGATGACGTTAAAATTGTGAAAAGTTTTAATTTTATGAATTCATGTTGATGACTCAAAAAGGTTACTTGTGTTTATGGCATGGTTAAGGCAATTATGGTTTGACTCACTTTGAGTTTCAAACTTGATTTTAAGTAACTGGGTTGGGGTGTGTCAGTCTTCCTTACTAGTGAAACTTCGGTTCCACAAGTCAGCAATAGAGTAGAATGCTATAAGAGTTTTCGCAAGTGTATTTGGAAACTAGGGTTCATAAATCTCACAAATCACATATGGGGATGAATGATTTACGAAAGGAAAATTGGTTTCAATAAACCAAAAAGGAAAAACTTTGGAACATGTATTGAAAAATCGTTTTTGCCAAAGTTCTTTCAAATTTTTGAACAAAATCATTTTTTATACTAAAAACACAAACTTCGAGGCGGAGGGATCGTTCGAACAAAAAACATGCCTCGTTCTAGTGAAAATAGTAGTTTTGTTTGAACGATATCTTATCTTGTTCAAATGATAAATCATTCTCATTTGAACGACCTTCACACGTACTTCGAATGATAATTCTTTATCAAGGCAAGGATTTTGTTTGATTGTTGTTAGATGCTGGTGCTAATGAGACTGCATATCTCGTTCGAATGAGATCAATGTCGTTTGATCGAGACCATTTTTTTAAAATTCCTTTGAATAAAAAGCCTCATTTTTCTAAGAGGTGACATCTCCAAAATATCATTCATAAAATTTCATGAAAACCTTAAGTTTATACCTCCATAAAGGTGATGAATTCGTAAAAGGAGCTCGGTCACTAACGTGTCTTGATATGAACTTTGAGATAATGTGTTCAGTTTGATATGCCTGTTTATAACGGGATATGCCAAAACTATAAAATAAGCCAAAGCTATGAGAAATTATAAATTCTTACTCTTACAGTATATCGAACAGTTCTCCCACATCGTACTACTTGACCGAACTCTCTACATGAGGTATATAGCCAAAATTCATTCACGTACACTAAATATATCGAATTTTATCTCACACATACCGTCACCAAAAGGTACATAGTGAGGCATATCATGTACACTCGGGTATATCAAATGGCTTTTCCACATGTACCGGTAAATGATTTCCCTAATAGGTAAGGGGTATAGCGTTGAAGTCATGCTAAAAAGGGGAACCTTACATAAATATCCCATGTATATCCCTCATAGATGTCTTCCCTAGGAATCTCATACCTAGATTGTCAGTTTCAATGTGAAACTCTACCAAAATTTGAGCCGTCTCACCAATTTCGCGCTCCATCACTCGTTTTTAAAACTTGGCCTTGTCCATGAGTCTAAAAATAAGTTAAACCATGTCTTGCATTACGCACTTTATTTTCTCTCAGGCTTGAATCTTATATGAAATTTCACTTTTACATTAGGTGGAACATAATATAAGTGGAACTTAATAAGTATAACTACATTGAGGGGAGTTTCCTCCCTTTCCCCCTTTTCAAAAAAAGAAAATCCTTACTCCTTTAAAAAATAAACAACATATATTTTTTTAAAATATAATCCACTCCCCTCCATGTATAATTGTATTTCCCCTATCTTGGCATGGATCCCTACTAGTTACGATTTTCCATCCGACCACCTCGGAGATCTACTTCATCCTCCTTCTCGCCAGTATCATAAAGAATAGAGCAGTCCTACCACAACTACCTCATAGAGGACCCTAATAAGGATGCTAATGTTTAGTTAGATTTGATAATCGTGCTAGCTAAGCACACTGCTAAGATCGATATTAGGTATTCAAATGTTCATGAGTGACTAAGGAAAAGGCTCAGATTCCAGATATGATTGAACCAAAAGTCATGCCCAATCAGAAAGATGCCTTTCCATCTATTATGGGACAGAGAATGTTAGAGCCTATACGGGACCATATAGCATATCAGTATGTTCAATATATCAGAATTCCTCCACGCGTCTTGCCTACAATAGGTCACACCTGCTCATTTGCCAATAGTGAATATCCCTTAACTTAGGTCTAACTTTCCCATGCTTGACCTATCCCAAATCATAAGAACTAAATAGGGTGAAAGAATACCTCAAAATGATCTCTCGAGACTTTGACCAATTAAAGGTCTTCGGATATTATGTGGACTACACTCACATGTCTCCCTATTCGAAGCCCCATTTGCATGAGAAATTCAAGCTGCCAGATATTGAGAAATCCATAAGGTATGATCCTCCCATTATGCATCTCCATAACTACCACCGAACCATGAGTCTACTAGAGGCTATAGAAGAAATTATCCCAGATGTTCCAATAAATCCTTAAAGAGATTTCCCTCCCTTAGTTTTTATTGCGATATGAGTCCTGATTTCGAAGTTTGAAAGATGTTTCTAGAGAATTCATGGCTGAGTAAAAATACAATAAAGAACTGGAATTAACCCATCGTGACCTTGAGTTACTCAAACAATTACCTAGGGAATCTATCAACAACTTTATAACTAAGTCTAGAGAGAAAGGCGCAACTATGATTAATCTCCCATATAAGGAAGAGCAAGTCAGTATTGTAAAGAAGAACTTTCTGTTGCTCATCCCTCATTTTAGTGACCTCTAAAGAGAACATAGTTAGTAAAAATGTGAAGATAAAATCAGAAGCAAAGAAGTTAGTGGGTCAATTTACTGCTCAGAAATATGAAAACCCACTGCAGGTACCAATAATAACATTTCCTATAAACTTGCCACTTCATAGGCATCAGAAACCTGTCCGGCTACTATCAGAAAAGAATAAACTGAACTTTATGCTTCCCTTTCCAAAGTGTATCAAACTCTTGTGTCCTGTAACCTTATCAAAACCTTGGACCCTCGTCCACTCTATGGACTTATTCCCAGATATTTCAAACATGATAATCATTGCGATTTTCACCAAACCGCCTCACATTCCACAGATCAATGACATCTCCTAAAAAATATAGTACAAGGTCTTGTTAATTAACGAATCATTTGAAACACTCTATATGGTTGACTTACTAGGAGCCTGTACCATATAGGTTTTTCAACTAGTTTGGATATTTAGACAAAATATTTTAATAGCCAAGAGCTCCTCAAATGGTACTAAAAAGTTTAAGACTGGTATCTAATTCAACTGGCAATACTAGAGTTTCCTTCCCTTTACAAAATGGTATCCAAAAGGTATAAAAATTCCATAGTATAGGATGCGTTGCACTACATGCATTATATATGTTTAAAATAATTTTTTGGATTTTTAAAATTTTTTCAAAATTTTCAAAATTATTTTTTAGATTTTTTTTACATTTAAAATCAATTTGTTTTTAGTTAAATTTGTTTAAAATTAATTTTGAAACTTTTTCAGATCTGAGCATTTAGAAGAACATGTGTAATTTGTAGGATTGGTTGTATCAAATGTTTGTGAGTTCTTACATTATCATATATGGATCTTAGAATCACACCATTGTCCCTTTCACACACCTCATTGTTTGGTAAAGTGTCGCTGTTTTTCTGGATAGATAATGATATGACCAAGTGTGACCTCGTCTTAGGAAGAGGTATGTAAGGTCTCATAGCCGAGTTCCCAAGGTACATCACCATGGTCATTTTCAAGAATCGTACATATTAGCGTCGGCCTCGTCATATACAACCTCGGCCATCCAGTAGGTCGCGACCTCATAAGAGAATTTTGTTAACAAGGACATCTCTCGTCCTCTTCACTAGACGACACCAGGGAATGACCTGTATAACTCGCCTCATCCTGATGCCCTCGGCAGAGGCCACACTTGTCACTTATCAACATAAAGTCATGCACTGCATTAAATACCTTGTACTCGTCCAGGTCGAGACTTCTGCTGACGACATCTACCATACGAGCAGTAGAAGGTTCCAAAGTGGCATGTCCCACATGAACAATTCTATTATAACCAGATTATCTCCTCACATGAGGGAATATTGCATCATCATTAGTTACATGTAGACCTGTCAAAATACACGATAACCCGTTAACATGACACGACCCGACACGAAATTATAAGTTAATGGGTTTACCCTTATTGGGTTTGGGTCATTAACGGGTTGACACGGTAGACCCGTTAACACTAACGGTTCGAGTTTGGAAATTTACCTGTACCCGTTTTAACCCGTTTCTACCTGTTAACACCCGTTAACACTAATGGGTACTATAGGGTCACCCAACCTGTACCCAATAACAATAACCATTAAAACCCATTATTTCTAAATCTTTAAAGACTAACGGGTGCTATAGGGTCACCCAATCTATACCCAATAAAAATTACAATTAAAATCCATTATTTTTAAAGTATTGAAGACTAACGGGTATTATAGGGTCACCCAACCCGTTACCCATTTCGACCCAAAATAATTCGTTAATATTAATGGGTGTTAACGGTTTGGGTCGTGTACCCGTTAATATTAACGGGTCGTGTTTGGGTATTGTTATTAGACCCGTTAGGCTTAACGGGTCGTGCACGAGTTAAGGGTGTTTTCACCCGTTAACCCGTTAACCCGACCCGTACACGACCCAAACCGACCCGTTGACAGGTCTAATTACATGTGCAATGGATAGTTGTCATAATCCTATTGGGAGCCTTCATTATCACACGTCTTCTACATGCAAAGGGGATGCATTACACCCCCTAAGCATTATAAATACTTGTAATCTACCTCATGTAAAGGGGACACATAGGAGAAACCCTGCTGAAACTCTATCAAATTGATTCTAAGAGAGAGAAAGCTTGAGTGCATGTATCCATGGCCATTAGATCCCATATTAAGTGGATTTCACACAGTGGACATAGGTGGTGTCATTATTACTTTGACCTGGTGGTGTCATTTTTAGTATCATCAGATAATATCGCGAGTCAACGTAAAGACTAGATAAGAAGTGGAGGTTTCAAAAGTCTAATGGATCATAAAGATGTACTTAAGAAGGTGGAGCTCTGGGCATGTATACATATTTTCTTTCGAATTTTTGATCCTATGTCAGGCATGTAATTTGCAATCTTGATTCCATTTAGTAGATTTTTGTTATGTGGCATAAAGATCACCGTGGATGTTTTCCCAGCGTCTAAGGTTTTACCACGTAGAAAATCCGTTTGTAAATTATTTGTGAATGATTTTTAATTCTTATATGCTATCTACTATCTAAAAGGTTAACTGGGATAATAATTTTTTTAACCTGGGTTACCAAGAATCTGAAATTATCTTGTTTATAATATTTTTGTGTTTCAACACATCTTTATGATTTTTTTAATGAAAAGAGTTTCTCCAAAGAGTTTATTCGGATTATCAATCATACCATTAACTTTGTTGAAAACCTTGGTTGAGTTATTTCAAGCGGTATTAGGCAGTTTTAAAAGTTTTTGATCTTGTAACTCGTGAAAGTGTTTTTGTATTTTAAAAAATAGATGAGAAAGTTGAGAAACTTGGTAACCTCTCCAAACTCCCAATGCTTTATGGACACAAGTTTTCGTATCGAAAAGTTAGGATGATTGCATTTATCCAAGGGACTTTGGGTGATAAAGACTGGGAGACTACTGAAATTGGTTACTCTCATCCCACTAAACCTTTAACTAAAGGTAACACTCTAAGAGTTAAGAAAAATACTCAATGAGTTTACAAAAGAAGAGAAATGGACATCACTATGCAATAATAAGGGTAAAAAAAATGTATATTCATGTATGTAAATGAACACGAATTCAAGAGAATATTTTTTTGCACTACATCCAAAGAGGTCTGGGATACCCTTTTCACTGCCCATGAAAGTGATGAGCGTGTGAAGGTTGGGAGAACCCGAATGCTTGTGCAATAATACAACACCCTTATAATGGATGAATTAGAGACCTTTGATGACTTCTATATTAAGCTCATAGACATTATTACTAAATCGCATGCTAATGGTATCGTCTATGATAAAAAAGGAAACATTGCTAATAATACTTATATCTCTACCTACTAAATTTGATAACAAACGTTATGAGATAGAATAAATGGATGATCCTAAGCTAACTCTAGAGCTATTAAGTAGCAAATTAAGAACTGTAAAAATGGAGTTAGAATATAAGAAATATATGACTTCTATTACTAAAAGATCCTCTAGATTTAACCTAGTTTTCTCTTCTCAAATGAAAATACCTAAGTTAAATTTTCCTAATTATGACTTAGGATTAGATGAGAACGGTGATCTTAAAAGTATTGATAACTAGATAGCCTCATGAGTAGACACTTCAAAAAGATTATAAAGTGTAGGAATGCTAGGGCAACTAAATAAGGGAAGGCAAGCTATCAAAACTTTCAAGCCCCCTAACCCCATGACCATAATAGTCATAGACAAATCTTTAATAGTAATCAGAGACCCAAAAAGGACATAAGTAATATACAGTGTCATAAATGTGGTAACATGGGTCATTATGCCAATAAATGTTAATCCAAGATTAGAACTACCCATAAGGACCATGTGCATAAGACTTGGGATGAATCTAGTGAATCAGATGATGATGAGCCTAAGTCATCTGAAACACATGAATCATACATGCCATTTTATGCTAAAATTGTGTATTCCGATGATAAAGCATATTTACCTTTTGATGTTGTTATTGATTCTATACCTGTTGTTTGTGTGAATGAACTATCAAATGCTGATGTGGTGAATAATTCTAAAGAGTCTAGCATGCGTGTGAGTCAAAGTGAAAATCATTGTGATGAATTAAATGGGCGTGTGATTTCTAAACCTAAAATTTAAGCGTTAGGAAACAACACACAAACTTCACTTAGTAAGTCCGATGATGATGACTTACGTGATATTCAAGAATTATATTCTAAGATTATGAAGAAGAGTTCCAAACTTTAGAAAATGGTTAAACACTTAACTGAGCATATTGAGAGCTTAAGTAATACTATTAGGCAGAATGTTGAGGATTACACTAATCAATGCGTGTCTCATGAGACTGAAATAAAAAAAATTGTTTATAAAATTAATGAACTTTTTGATAATTTTTTTATTTTAGAATAAAGATATAAGTCTAGTTTGTTAGAACTGGAAGAATACAAACAAAAAGTCTCAACTATTTTCAAGAAAAGTCTCCATTTTGAGATCAATGCAAAAGCATATAATAAAATAATCAGTTCTAGTAAAATAAAATCTAACGATAAAACTGGCCTAGGATTTGACAAAAACCCTAAAAGAACAAAGGCTGCTATTTAATATGATTCTAAAACTATATTTGTTTCTTTGGGACTTTACCAAACAAACTAGTTCAAGAATTTGAAAAACCTCAGAAAATTATTTGAAAAACCAGTCTCACAAGACACTAAGACTATGTGCAGTTCAGAGCAGAAGCCCAATAACGGAGCGAAGTATGTTTGCCCCCATTAGAGAATTTGGGCAAAACTAAAAAACTGTTGCAGTTGAACCTGACTTTCAAAGTGCATCTAAACTTATTATTAAAGGCTTAAAATATTTATTTAAGCCAACCTCGCATTAATATTGTAGCTATTGTGATGTTTATGGTCATTCTCTTGCTGAGTGTTTTCAAAAGCATCTGTATACACCAGTCTATAGTAACTTTAACTATTCTAGGATGAGATGCGATACTTATGTTCTCCCAAAGCACACAAATAAAAACTCTAACTTTATAAAGAACAGGAAAAGGATTCGCACTAACAGAAAGTCAATAAGGCGCACTTACTAAACTTTTTCTAAATCAAATGCCAAGAAACATTTTAAAACTAGAGCCATTTGGGTTAAAAAAGATGACTTGTTACCCTAACTAAGGTGTTGTTGTTATAACTACTTTTAAAGTTGAACGCACCTATATTGGATAGTACCTTGATTTTGAGTGTTCAAAACACATGATCGGGGATGAGACTAAACTCACGAACAAGATAGACTTTTGAGGAGGTAATATCCTATTTGGCGATGGAGTCTCATCCCTGATCATTGGTAAAGAAATGCTACAAGAAGAGGTTCTTCCTTTCATTAATGTTGTTCTTTTAGTGAAAGGCTTAAAAGCCAATCTGCTTAGTATATCTCAATTCTGCGATTCTAATCACACAGTTACCTTTTCCAAAACTGAATGCAAAATTTTGAACAAAGATGGTAACTGTATTCTTACAAAAAAAAGAACTTTCGATAACTGTTATACAGTTATTCCCAGTAACGAGTGTTATAAGTTAGCAAGATTAGATGACTATGATTTATGGCATAATAGATTAGGTCGTACTAATTTTGATAATCGATGCAGATTAAGCTCCTAACAATTGGTTAGAAGTTTACCTGAAATGAAAATTTCTTCAAATATTATTTGTGGACCTTGTCAAGTGAGAAAGATAAGTAAAGCACCTCACACGAAAGTTAAATATATAATGACTTCAAAACCTCTAGAACTTATCCACGTGGATCTTATGGGTCCTTCCTATACTATGAGCCTTTGTGGCAATAGTTACATTCTTGTCATGGTGGATAACTTTACACGGTATACTTGGGTAGATTTTATGAAAAATAAATAAGATAGATTTTGAGAATTTCTTAAAATATTTCTGAAAATAGAAAATGAAACGGGTGCCCAATTATTATATATTAGAAGTGATAGAGGTGAAGAATTCAAAGAGACTGGAGTAGGAGAAAACTATTTTGGTGATAGATATCAGTATGAGTTCAGTGCTCCTAAGATTCCGTAGTAAAATATTATTGATTAGAGGAAAAACCAAAAAATCAAAGAAATGGCTAAGGCTATTTTACATGCTAAAGGGTTGTCAAAATACTTTGGGTTGAGGCCGTCCAGACAGCATGTCACATTTTAAATTGTGTATAGCTTAGGAAAAATACCAAAGAGAAATCATATTAACTTTGGTACGATAAAAGACCAAATTTGAAATACTTTAGAACCTATGGGAGTGTTTGTTATGTTTTAAAATATAGAGAACATCTTTCAAATTTTGACACCCGAGGTGATGAAGAATTTTTTCTGGGTTACTCCCAAAATAATAGAGATTATCGCATCTATAATTTACATACTAATGTCCTAATGGAATCTATAAATGTAATTGTTAATGACGCTAGCACTGGGAGTGTTGGTACTAAATCAATTACTGAGGATGAGTTCGAAAGTTTTTTTGAAATTGATTCTCCTCATATAACTAATCAATGGAGCCTAAAGATCATCCCCTAGATAAGGTAGTTAGTAATCCTATGGAGCCTGTGAGAACAAGATTCCAACTTCAAAATATGGCTAAATTTGCATTATTTATTTCTCAAATAGAACCAAAGAATGTAAATAATGCCTTCAACGACTCTTACTGGAATGATGTTTGGTATCTTATCCCATGACCTAAAAATAAAAAAGGTTATCGGTACCCATTGGTTTTTAAAAATAAAATGGATGAATCTGGGGTAATCATTAGAAACAAGGAAAGACTGGTAGCCCACAGATATTCTCAAATGGAGGGAATAAACTTTAACAAGACTTTTGCCTCGATAACAAGGCTCGAGTTTGTTCGTCTCCTCCTTGCTATTGCGTGTCACCTAAAATTCAAACCTTTTCAAATGGATATTAAATCCTCTTTTTTGAATGTTATTCTGACTGAGGAAGAATACGTAGAACAATCGAAAGGCTTTGTTGACCCATCTCACCCAAACCATGTCTTCCGATTGAAGAATTATTTAAATGACTTAAAGAAATCCCCCAGGGTCTGGTACTAATGCCTCTCAATCTTTTTAGTTAATAAAGGTATTGAGTGTGGCGTCGATGACCAGACATTGGTTGTCCAAAAAATAAACAAAGATATTTTGATGGCACAAATTTACGCTGATGACTTGTCTTTGGTTCAACTTTCCTAGCACAAATTTATTATTTTTCTGAAATAATACATGAAAAGTTTTAAATGTCACTTATGGGGAAGTTACAATACTTTTTAGGTTTGAAAGTTAAAAAATTGTCTGATGGTCTATTTATTTTTCAAACCAAATACGCGAATGAATTGATTAAAATATTTGGTTTAGAAAATGCTAAGATTGTACGCACTCCCATGAGCACTACATCTAGGATATCTAAAGATGAAAATGGGAAGAATGTTGATACAATATTATACAGAAGCATGATAGGAATTTTATTATATTGCACTGTATCCAGATCAAATATTATGTATGCCGTTTGTGTTTGTGAACAATATCAATGTTCTCCTAAAGAATGTCACTTATTGTGTGTAAAACATATCATAAAATATGTTAAAGGCACACTAGAATATGGTATTTGGTATACAAAGGACACCATTAGTTCTATAGTTGGCTACACTGATGCTGGTTGGTAGGGTGTTTTAACGATAGTAAGAACACCTCTGATGCTTGTTACTAAATAGGAAACACGATGGTTCGTTGGAGCAGGAAAAAACAAAACTATATATCCTTATCAACTACTGAATCGGAGTATATAGTTGCTGGTAGTTGTTGTGCTCAGTTATTATGGATTAAACAAATGTTATGTGATTGACGCATTAACGATAACAAATTAACTTTACTATGTCATAATCAAAGTTCTATTAATATATTTAAGAATACTGTATAGCACTCTCACACTAAAGACATAAAGATAAGACATTACTTTATTTATGAATTGGTTGAATCTAGAGAACTCATAATAGAATATCTACAAACTGAAAAAGAACTAGTTGATTTGTTTACTAAGCCCTTGGATAATATTAGATTTGAATCTTTAAGAAAATTATAGGGATGATTATTCTTGATTGGTTTTTACAAAAATTAGTCATATCCTCTTGTTTATATCTTATTGATAATATGTCTCTGAGGATCTAAGGAACGATCATTTGACAAATGACAAAAGATGCCTCCTTTATCTATTTTATATAAGATACACTTGACATGACCAGTTGCTATGACATAATTGGTAGCCTATTTTGTTATATACTCTTTATTGAAATTTACCCATTATATATTTGAAAAGAAATGGGGGAGAAGGATTGAGTCCATCTCAGGAATATCTATAAGATTTCATTTCTAAATTCAACTAATATTCTATCTTGAATATTTTTGTTACATGCATTGGAATTTATTTCATCACAGATGATAGGCTATTGGTTTGTACTCTACTTTTTTTTTATTATTTTTATTTTTTTTTAAAATCAAGAAATATCCCACCACTTTAAATGATATTAGAAGGTCAGGAGAAACATGTAAATTATTTCTTATGCCAATCATATCAGTGCTTGTAGGGTACAACTACTAACTGCTTAAAAAGTAACAGTTTTCTAGATCAGAACAATATGCATACTTTTTTCTGTAATATCAAAAAATAGGAATAGTTTAATGAGTACTCTACTTGGGTTATGTAATTTACTTTTTTCTTACCCTTATTTTCAGTTGTAGCAAGGGATAGGTAGTTAGAACCTAGTATAGGTTTAGGAATTTTTTTCTACCCACAAGTACCCCTGATGTACTCAAAGGGATTTTGTCTTCAATATCCAAAGAGGGTGATTGAAAAACCTTATGGATGACTTACTAGGAATTTGTAACATATAGGTTTTTCAACTAGTTTGGATATTTAGACAAAATATTTTTAGTATCCAAGAGCTCCTCAAAAGGTACTCCAAAGTTCAAGATTGGTATTTACTTCAACTGGCAACACACGAATTTCCTTCCCTTTCCAAAATGGTTTCTAAAAAGAATAAAAATTCCACACTATAGGACACATTGGACTATATACATTATATGTGTTTAAAATAATTTTTTAAACTTTTAAAATAATTTTTTGGAATGTTTTTGGCATTTAAAAATAATTTTTATCTTTTAATTATTTTTTTTTAAAATTGATTTTGAAAATTTTGAGGAGGAAACTTAAAATTTTAATAATGCTAAACGGCTTAATAGACACACATGTGTGTGAATAGCACTTGTTATCCACCTGTCTACATCTTATTAACCATGGTCGTGTTTATTTACACTCATAAAATCGTTGCATGTTTTACACGGTTGGATCACAATTAATCTAAGGCTATTAATTAATCTTGTACAATCCATGTGCCAACCATTATGACCAATCAAACGCTGAGACCTATGAACGGTTATAACCATTAAATATTGCCTAATACGTTATGTTTATGACCATTAGATTTTAATCAAACCGGTGAAATTAATTAGAGCCATTCATTTCAAACCAAATCACCAAAACCTTCCATCACCACTATCAAAATGACCTTCGTCTTCTCACTTTTATATTTTTGACACTTTAAAGAGAGAAGATAAAGATAGAGGTGATAGGTTAGAAAGAGAGAGGAGAGTATAGAGAGAAAAAGAGAGAGAGAAAATGTTTCTAAAAACCAGAGTGTAAATCTTTACGAATGTTTTCTCCTTAAAACATTTTCGAAAACCAGTAGTTATTATTTTCTATAAGACATAGGGTTTTCAAAATGAGAGTTGAGTTTCTGAGAGTTCAAGTTTATTTTCTTTAAAAACTCCTCTACATTTGTTTCTCCCTTAAAACAACCAACACGTGTTTTAGGAACTTGGATTTTTCTCATAGAATCAAGGATCTAATACTCTGACACATTTCACACATTGTTACATGAGATATGTTTTTCTCGATTAGTTAAAAACTGCTTTGATAAAAATATTTTACAAGAACTGATCTTGTTTGTTAAATTTCTGTATATATTGCAATCTTATTTTAGATCCATTAACTTTCTAGATCTATAACTTTAAATATCATAATACTCTATGAAGTAAATATTTAGTATTATTTCAAACTGATTTTACGAAATGTGAAATCTATTTTTGCATAAATATAAAGTCTAAGATTTTTTTAAAGATCTAACCAGATCTGTTTTCTTGAAGTTTTTGATATTAAAGGTTTTTAGATCTAAGAATTTAGAAGAACGTGTATAATTTATAGTATTGGTTATAATAAGTGTGTGTGGGTTCTTACATTATCATATAGATCTTAGAATCACACCATAGTCCCTTTCACACACCTCAATGTTTAGTAAAGTGTGACTATTTTTCTAGAGAGATAATATTGTGAGTTCACGTAAAAATGAGCTAAGAAGTGGAGGTTTCAAAAGGCTGCTAGATCAGAAAGAAGTACTTAAGGAGGTGAAGCTATGAGCATATAGGCATATTTTATTTCAGATTTTTGATCCTGTCTCATGCATGTAAGTTGTAACCTTGATTCCATTTTTAGTAGGTTTTTGTTTTGTGTCTTAGAGGTCACCGTGGATGTCTCTCCAGCCTTTGGGGTTTTACCACACAAACAATCTGTGTGTAAACTGTATGTGAATGCTTTTTAATTCTTACATGCTATTTACTGTCTAAAATGTTAACTGGGATAGCAAATCTTCTTAACCTTGGTTACTAGGAATCTAAAATTATCTTGTTCATAATATTTTAATATTTTTACACATCTTGAGTGAATTTTTTATAAAACAAAAATAGTCTCTCTAATGAGTTTATTTGGATTCTCAATCGTTACTTAACTTTGTTAAAAACCTTGGTTGAGTTATTTTATCATCTCTTTTCTTAATGACCTCAAACTAAACATAAAATCCATACTCATCGATGAAGATTTTGATTTTGACACCTCAACCCAAATAAAGTCTATATATAGTCCCACTTTATCCATTAACCCAAATAAATACCTGGTTCTTTTTCAAATATGCTCAGCCTATCTATTAGATCCTGAAACTGTTTATTGATCCCTCTCCCTGATGACAAATCTTGTATAGGTGTCTGTACCAAATCAGAGACACTGAATATGGATTTGTCCACCATTCTTTGGACAGTTGAAATAGTTTGGAATGAAGTTTCCACTAAGATTGACCCTCGAAGAAGATTAATATACAAGAATAAGTGACCTCTACATGGAGGCTAAAAAATGGGTACATCAATTGCATGATTTGTTCGTACCTCCCAAAGAGTTCATTCTGGTAACATTCTTCAGATCCTAACAGAGGAAAGTATCAAGAGAGGAAGAACTTGTGAAGCTCACAATCTACACATTGCCATGAAGTTAAAGGGATACTTGGTCTTTTATCAAAATCATTTATCTACGCGGTCGAAAGATTTATACTTTGAAGCACTTGAAGTTATCGAATGCAAAGATTTCTTAGGGAAAAATCAGATAGCCGCCATATGATGAGGTGATGACTCCGAAAACTCAGATAATTCAAATCATGATCCTAACAATGAAACTCCCAGTGTGTTTGCCTCCCTTTATGGAGTGATTTCCTTCGAAGAACTTCTATAAAAAATCAACGAAGTTTCTAGAACCCCTGAGATAGATAAAGAGACTTATTTTCTCTTTTACCCATCATTAGTGTATAACCTGACTCGGATAGGACGATACTATAAGATCCAATTACTCGCACAAAAAATATGGTCGTAGATAAAGGGAAGTTAGTAGATGAAGACCTGTAAAAGCCCGAAAGACCATCGAGGGGAGAACAATTCTTGAAAAACTAATAAGAACCCAAGAAAACATCAACCTATGAGGACTTTTCATGTCCTCTCAGCTTTACAGGATTTCCCTTATCAAGTTTCCCACACAATCTACAATTCCCCCTTTCGCCTCTCTTGACGAGGCCATTCATATAGTTATAACCTTGATAGCCACAAGGCACATATCATTCGCTGATGAAAAAAATCCATAAATTTAACCTTGATGACAATTATGCTCTCAACATTTTAGTCGAAGTTCTGCAGAAGATGATCCCATTAGTACTTGTAGATAATGGCTATGCCCTTATAGGTTACCGCTCTGAACACTTCGATGCTTGGGGATGTAAGTCACTAATATTGCTCCTACATAAGTTATTTTTCACACTTATGAAAACACCCGTAGAGAGGTTATGAGATCAATTATTTTCACACATGGTGGCTGGCCTAATTTTCCCTCAAGTGTAATTTCAAGTGACCGACATCCAAATATGTTTCAATTTATTCGTTAGTCACTATGGCTCCATAATATCAGAGGAGTTGTTTCTTCATATTATCAAAAACTCAAAATTTTCACAAATAACCAATTCATTACTATTAGAGGTGATGACAATAATTTAGATGGCATTGGCACCAATAACCCGATCCTAGAAATTCAACACAACACTAATGACATGTTCCTTTCAGGTTTCAAGATTAATCCACTCCCTCTCCTGGTTGGAGATGATTTCAAATAAAGGGTAAGTCTCGAATATAGACTGCATGGAAATGCTAATATAATTCAAATGTTCAAGAAAATGAACTTTATGCCTGGGATAGGGCTCAATCGTAGATAATCGAGGATCCTCAAGCCAATTGTCCTAAAAATATCTTATCCACTGCACGGTCTAGGGTATGAATTGTCACCAACTAAACTTATGGATCTACGCCAACCATACATAAATAGGATCTTGAAGAGAAATTAAGTAATTTCTAGAGACTTTTTGAATGCTCACTTCATTAAAGAGGGCAAAGATTTACCCTATTGTGGATTTCTTGAACCATGGTAAGATAAGGTTGAAAAGAAGATGAAAGCAGGGTTTGAACTATTTTTTAAGGATAAAAACACTTGGACTCAGGGATATAAGCATGAGGTAAAGCCATTGTCTATCAAATCATCTGATTTTATCTCTCATGATATCGAAAGCACTGAAAGTACTGATAGCTATAAATATTTTAGCCTCACTGAACTTGGGATGGATATATGCATGCTCCGTGTTGATATGAGTCTTTCGACCCAACCAATAAGCATCTCGGCTAGTCTGACCCTACCATTTAAGAACCCTATTATTTACCAAGTCGAGATTAGACCTATTTCTCCTTCTTTTGCTTATTATGTCAATGTAAATAAGGCCTCCTTTAAGGGGGTCCTCACTGTTGTTTTTTTAAAATGATATCACTGAAATAAATGAAGATTTTGAGTATCTTATGGTGCCTTATATTAATTTCCTTGATTCCACTAATCAAACAATTGATGAAGATGATTTAATAAGTGAACAATTGTTAACTAATCTAAATAAGGAAAAAAACAACATAACCGCGTTCTAAATAAATATGACAAAACTATTATCGTTAATCTTGTATATAGTATAACTCCGTGTGAGATTAGGATAGGATAGACCCTAAATGAATAAGAAAAATCACAATTTGTAGATCGTCAAAAGGAGTTCGCGATGTCTTCACATGGTCCTACAGTGATATGCTCGACATTGACCCAGAAATTGTGCAATATAAGATCCCTACAAACCCTAAATGCAAGCCCGTCAAATAAAAGCTTAATATCAAAACTACAAATCATTTTAGTTATTATAATTAATTAATTTAATTAATTACACCACAAATTTTAGTTATTCTAATTAATTAATTTAATTAATTGAATTCTCCCAAATTAATATCAAAACTACAAATCAACTCTCGTTGTAAGTGTAATTTTAATAATAACATTTTAGAATATTAAGTTTAACACCTCACAACTCTCGAAAATCATTTACCCTCTCTCGAGGCGTAAATTTAAGGGTGAGGGATTAAAATTAACATTCAAAGGGACTTTTCAAGTAATTAAACAAATCAAAATAAAATAACATCAAATAAGGGCTTCCCCTAACCTCTTGAAAGGAGTTTTAGCCTAACATGGTATAAAATATGACAAATTAATAATCAAAGGCATATATAATAAAAGAGTAGAGAAAGGGAACAAATCTTCAACAAGTCTCCTTGAAATTGACAATTTGAACTTTATCATCTTCCATTCAATTCAATTACTCACAATTAATTCTCAACAAATATCTAAAAAAATAAAAGGAAAAACTATTTGCGAATTGGTGTTTATCTCTCTACAATTCTCTCTATAAAATTCCTATCTAAAAGCTCTTTCCACATGGGGTCTTCTATCTTCTTTTATAGTGGGCAATGGAGCAAGAGTAATTTTGAGAATTTAAAGTGCATGTAGGCATGGAAATGGTGAGGTGAGGGTTAAAACGTGCATGGGTTATATTTGGGATTGGGCACATATGTGTTTGGGAATAAAAATCTGATTTGTTAAAAGGGTATAATGGAAAGTTGGGTAAAAGAGGTGGTTTGAGGGTATTTTGGGTAAATAGGTAAAAAGGGAATAAGTCGCACATGTGGGCATTTGGCTTTGGTTTTGCATTTGGCAGGTACACGATTTTGTTTGGGAGAAAACATGGAAATGGGTTTGGGTTGTTGATTTGGAAAATGGGTTAGAGGGTTTCATGGGTTGAAATGGATTTATGGTTGAAGAAAGGTTTGGGTTTTGGTTGGAGGGTGGATGGATGAAAGTGGGTCAAAGATGGCAGGTGGTTGCGTCATCGGAGCAGATCGCCGGGAAACAGGGGGTGAAGGAGATGCTCGCCGGTGATGGAGGTCGGGACACGGGTTGGCTGGGATCGGACCAGGGTGGCGGGTTGGTTCAAATCGGTGCTGACGGGTATAGGGCTGTAGGTTCCGGCGGGGATGGGGTTAGAGGGTAAGGATGTTCAGTCGGGTTTGAGAAGGGGCTAGGGGTTGGTTTGGTGGTCACCGGGTTGGGGCTCGAACCGGGGTAGAGGGGGTCGGGGATCGGGTTGCAGTGGGTAGAGAGTCGAGGGCGCTCGCGGTTTTGGTAGGTGGGTCCGCCGGAGGCTGCTCCGGTTAGAGAGAGAGAGAGGCCGGCGGGTATGGGGTCGAAAGTGGGGAGGCGTAGGTCGACGGCCAGTGTTTGGCAGGGGGATGCTGGAGATGGGTAAGAGGGAGCAGAGGGAGTAGATAAGAGGAAGAAGAAGGTGATGTTTGGCTATGGAGGTTTGGTGAGAGGAGAGAGAAAGAAGTAGTGGGGTTTGGGGAAGAAGATGAGTTGGGTGAGGATTGTGTGTGAGTGGGGTGTAGGGTGTATGGTATGGGTGAGGATGTTAGTTTTAGGTGTAAATGGGTGTATAGGAGTGTAGGATAAGGGGGTTGTGTGTGTTTAATTAGGACACTTAAAAAATAACACTAATAAGATAAAATTAATAAAATAAAATAAAAATCTAATAAAATCTAATTCTAAAATAAAATAAAGATTCAAATAAAATTGAAACTAAAAAGAAATGAAAATAAAAATAAAAATAAAATCTAAAACTAAAATTCTAATTAAATGTAAAATCAATATAAACACAATAAAAGAAATCCCTAAAAAAAATCTAATCCTAATAAAATAAAATAAAATAAAATGAAAACTAAAACTAAAACTAAAAACTTAATAAAATCAAAATAAAATAAAATTATATGAATAAAAATAGAATAGAAAAAAAGAAAATAAAATATAAAAATTCTAAAATAAACCTAAAATTAAAATGACACAAACTAAATATCTAAGAATTGATAAAAGGACACAAACTCAACACACACACGGGCTTCAGGACATGGTTTAGGCTCGGGTTGGGGTAGACTAGGGTCATGGGACTAGGTATTTGGCACCCTTTTTGCCCAATTGCCTTGATTTAAGCATTTGAACTCTGCAATGCATAATTTGACCTACAAAATAAATATTTAAGCACATAAGATCCGTATTGCCGAGAATTAGCAACTAAAGTACCTCTATTCGGGGAATAAATTGTACAGTTTTGGGTGCTTATCACCCGTCAAATAAAAGCTTAGGAAACTGCGCCCATAATGGTCCCTCAAAGTGAAATATGAAGTGATAAAACAACTAAATGTGGAGTTCATCCTTATATTTGAGTACCCAACTTGGCTCGCCAACATAGTACCTGTGACGAAATTAGGAGGAAAAGTCCCCATGTTTGTCAAATGTCGATATTTGAGCAAATATTTTCCAAAGGATAACTATCCTCTTCCCAACATGGATATGATCATTGATAACACAGCCAATCATTCCCTCTAGTCATTCATCAATGGATTAACCGGGTATAATCAGATCAAGATGCACCCTGATCTCCAACATAAGACTTTTCACTACCCCATGGGGAACCTTTTGCTACACTATAATGCCTTTTGAGCTCAAGAATGCCAGGGATATATACCAAA
Source organism: Sambucus nigra (assembly GCA_949130495.1). NCBI lineage: Eukaryota > Viridiplantae > Streptophyta > Magnoliopsida > Dipsacales > Adoxaceae > Sambucus > Sambucus nigra. The sequence continues at coordinate 221,423,162 of OX422211.1, read as the reverse complement.
GAGCAACCACAACTATCCTTCATGATCTTATCCACAAAAAAGTCAAAGTCTAGGTTGACGATATGATCATCAAATCCAAAAGTCAGGATGGTTATATTCTTGCCTTGAGGAAATTCTTTGAACAATTGTGATAATACTAAATGTGCCTCAACTTGTAAAAATGTGTATTCGATGTCATAAAAGGGAAACACCTAGTCTTCATGGTCAGCGAGAAGGGGAGTTAAGAAGACCTTGTCAAACTCAAAGTAATCCTTGAAATGTCACTGTTTATACCAAATTTAGTCTGCTGACATGGCTCAATTGGATGAAGACACGTGGCAATCTACGTGGCAACAATAAACACTTCCGAGGAACTCAGACGCTCCGAGGAACCATGCTACAATGAGGAACACTGCTTCCCCGACCAACTCGGACGCTCCGACTTACAAGAACTCTCCGAGGAACTTTTGAGTACCGAGGAACTTAGGCGGTCCGAGCAGCTTAGGTGGTCCGAGCTGTACCTCGAACAAAGCATTAATAGTAGGATAACCAACAGTTTGACTGTTCATTAAATGCTTATCATTCAGATGTATACACTTAAGGGGAATTTAATACATTACCCTTTCACATGTACACCATTTAATGTATTACCCTTTCACATTACAGCTTCAGGACTATAAATACATTGTATTACCCTCATTGTAAGGGGACCATAATTTCTTGATTGAACTTGTAATCGAGAATTTCCAAACAGTCATCAATAGCAGAAACAGTGGATGTAGGCCATTCTTATAAGGATGAACCACTTTAAAACTTCTTTGTCTCATTTATTTTATCTGTGATTAAATAATTAAATACAATCTAATTTTTTACATCAACAGATTGGCGCCGTCTGTGGGAAGCGACTGGTAATATCGTTTTTCATCAAAAACAACTCATCACAAATGGCTGATATTCCAGAACCCAGCAATTGAAACGTTGGAAGCCCTCCAAATCCATCTGTTCCGCCTAATATTCCAGATCTGACTGGAATAATGACAAATCTGGCCTAGGGCCAGACAGTCATGCAAGAAACGATGCGACAACTCCTACAAACCCTCCATGGCGGTGCACCAACCCATTCAGGACTGCGAAGTATTCAAAAAAATACCCGTTTACCTTCTTCACGTACTAGGCGTACTGATTCATATCGTACTGAGGAATCTGAAGATTTTTCTTATCAACCTGGACGAACTTCGTCAGTGCGGGTCACAGATACTGAACAACGTATCACTCTCTCTCCAGAAAGGACTAGTGCGCTAGAGAGGTTAAGCAGGGTATCACCCTTTGATCGATTAGGACCTAGAAGGAGTACAAGTCCTCCTAAAGTCGCATCGAGGAGTTTTCGACGACCATCAGATTTAAGGGAAGGATCTGCCCAGTCGCAACCAGCTTCTCGTCAAGATAGATCCCAGGAAGCCACATCAACTCGATCAGTTGCTCGAAACAACAGGCCCGAGGAAGGAAATGATGCATGAAAAGGCTCTATTCAGAGGCTGGAGGATAGATTAGGGGAAATGGCTAAAGCCAAGAACCCTTTACAACGAACTTTTGTTCGAGGAACACCTTTTGTCCAGGACATTGTAGATTTTCCAACACCATCAAATGTTCAAAGCACCTGTTGTGACCCCCAAATATGATGGAAAGACAAACCCTGTCCTTCATATAGAACAATACCAAGCTGCAGCCGACATCTATGCTGTTCCAGATGAGATGAGATGTAGATCATTCTCGGAAACTCTTACCGGATCTGCTCAAATGTGGTATAATAATCTTCCTCGGGGTAAGATCTCAACTTTCCTTCAACTAGCCGAGTTATTCATTGGGAATTTCTATTTTGGGGCAAAGCCTGTTAAACGAGTAGCACATTCGTTAAGTGTTAGACAAAAGGCTGGTGAGAGTACCAGAGATTATATAACTCGTTTTAATAATGAGAAGCTCAAAGTCATTGATTATGAGGAAAATACAGCGATTACTGCATTGATGAGTGGACTATTGCCTAACAAGTTGTACTACACTTTGGCTAAAGATCCACCTAGAACCATGTCGGACCTGATGGGAAAAGCGTCCAAGATTATGATTGCCGAGGAGGCTATGGCTGCGAAGAAGAATATGGATGCCAAAGAAACCAAGGTGGAAGGTGATAAAGCTAAAAAGAAAGAGCATAAGAATAATAGTAATGACAAACACTCAAAAATAAGGTCGACTTGGGAAGTATTGAGGAAATTTGATAATTATACTCCCATGAAGAAGGATATCAACCATGTTCTAGAAGAAATCAAGAACAAGGAGGAATTAAATTGGCCATAGAAAATGAAGGCAGACCCCGAAAGGAGAAATAAGACAAAATATTGCGAGTTTCACAAAGATCATGGCCATATGACTAGAAATTGCATAGCTCTTCAGAATGAGATTGAAACACTCATCAGACGAGGAAAACTGGCAAATTATGTTGACCGGAAGAATGATAGAAGAAACAACGACCGAGCAAGAGAGAGGTCTAGATCTCTTCGTCGAGCAGAGGAGAACAGGAAGAGAGACCATGAAGTTGATCCAAAAGACGACCCCGATCTTCCCAAGAGACCAAGGCATCCAGAACGTGAGGTATTTTCAATACGCTTTGGATCATTTGATTGTAATGTTATTAAAGGTGGAGATGCAGGAGGAGGAGACCTTACTGCTGAGAGAAAAGCTTACCTCTGTGAGGCTCAAGCTTGCTCATACATTCAACGAATAAATCTAGCTGAGGAGGATCGCCCGAGAAAGGTGAACAAAGACAAAATTGGTCATTGGCTTCTCAAAGAATGACCTTGCAGGTGTTTTATATCCTCATGATGACCCATTGGTGATCAAAATGAGGATGAAGGAGTTAATGATTTCAAGAGTACTGGTCGACAATGGTAGCTCGACAGACATCATGTTCTACTCGTGCTTCGACAGTTTAAATCTAAAGCTATCTCAACTGGAACCTTATCATAGACCCCTCCTCGGCTTTGCTGGCGAGAAAGTATTTCCACTTGGGACGATCAAGTTGGATATATTCATTGGTACATGGCTTGCTTATCGGACAGAAAGAATACGCTTTTTTGTGATGGATAAGAATGTTCAATCATCATACAATATCATCATGGGAAGAGTAGGATTGAAGAAGTTCGAGGCTGTACCATCTACGGTGCATCAGTGCCTAAAATTTCCAACAAATTTTAGAGTAGGAGTTGTTAAAAGTGATCAGAAAATAGCTCGGTAATGCAATATTCATCTGCCGAGCAAGAGGAACTGGAGGAATCAAGGAAAAAGATTACTACTTATCAAGTGGATGAAGGGGCAAAAATTGAAACATTGGATCCTAGAGATGAGTCGCAACTCGTGAAGGGTCAAGTGGTGGAAGCTACTGAAAACATCATTCTGGACGACGAGCACCCTGAACGAACTACTCAAATAGGTTCGTCGTTGGAAGCCTCACTAAAACAGGAATTGATAACTTTCCTTAGAAGCAGAAAGAAAACTTTTGCGTGGAGTCATGAGGATATGCCTGGGATAGACCCAAATTTCTTTTGTCACGAACTCAATGTGAATAAGGAGATCAAGCCTGTGAAGCAGAGAAGAAGAGTATTCAGTCCCGAGAAGAATCAAGCTATACAGGAGGAAGTCGAGAAGCTCCAGAAAGCCTGCTTTATTGAAGATGTTAAATATCCTGACTGGTTAGCAAATGTGGTGATGGTGAAGAAGAAGAACAACAAATAGAGGATGTGTGTAGACTTCACCGACCTCAACAAAGCATGCCCAAAGGATCACTTTCCGCTGTCCCGAATTGATCAACTAGTGGATGCTACCTCGGGACATGAGCTGCTGAGCTTCATGGATGCTTATTCTGGTTACAATCAGATTAAAATAAAACCTGAAGACAGGGAGAGTACTTCTTTCATTACTCCTAGGGGAAATTATTGTTATAATGTTATGCCTTTTGGTTTGAAAAATGCAGGTGCAACATATCAGCGGCTGATGAACAAAGTGTTTGTAGAACAAATCAGTTGTAATATGGAAGTCTATGTTGATGATATGCTGACGAAGAGCAAAAAAGCTGCTGATCATCTAGTTGACTTAAGCCAAACTTTTGATCAACTAGATAAATATCAAATGAAGTTGAACCCGACGAAGTGCATATTTGGAGTACGAGAAGGCATGTTTCTCGGATACATCGTTAATCAGCGAGGCATTGAAGCTAACCCTGAAAAGATCAAAGCTCCGCTAGGACTGCGATCTCCAACGACGAAGAAAGAGGTGCAAAGTCTTACAGGACGAGTAGCAACACTCAACAGATTTGTATCGCGAGCAACTGATCGATGTCTCCCATTCTTCAAGACACTCCGAAAGACTTTTGAGTGGAATGATGAATGTGAGAAGGCTTTTCAAGACTTGAAGAAATACTTGGGAGCACCTCCACTGTTATCCAGGCCAGTGATGGGAGAAAAATTATATTTGTATCTGGCAGTGTCCGAGAATGCAGTCAGTTCGGCATTGATAAGAGTGGAGAATGGAGCACAAAAACCAATCTACTACACAAGTAAGGCCTTCCGAGGAACAGAGATCAGATATCCAAAGCTGGAAAAATTGGCACTAACATTGATCGAGGCAAGTAGAAGAATGAAGCCATACTTTCAAGCTCATACCATAGTAGTATATACTGATATGCCATTGAGGCAAGCCCTTCACAAACCAGAAAATTCAGGAAGATTGATGTGCTGGGCAATAGAACTTGGTGAATATGATATAGTTTATGAACCCAGATCGTCGCTAAAAGGGCAAGCTGTAGCAGATTTTATAGCAGAGTTCACCTATCCTGATACCCCCGAGGAGCAAAAGTTGCTCGCTGATCAACCTGTGGATGTTACAGGATCAACAAACACAAGCTCAGACCAACTTAGGTTAGTAAAAGGGAAAGTGGATGTTACAGGATCATAAAATTCGAGCCCAGACCAACTTAGGTTGGTAAAAGGGCAAGAAAAGATAATCGACGAAGAGCAAGAAATATCAGGGGAGGATGAAAGGAAGCAATAAATATTTCACCGAGGAACTCTGTCAGATCAGAAATTTGAAGACGAGTTACCTATATGGAGTCTGTATGTGGATGGTTCATCTCGCACTACAGGATGTGGCGCAGGGATAGTTTTGAGCAGTCCGGATGAGGTCGACATGGAATACGCCTTACGTTTCCAATTCAAAGTTTAGAATAATGAGGCTGAGTATGAGGCCATGATTGCAGGTCTTAATTTGGCAAAAATTATGGAGGCGCAGCAGGTTATTGTCTTCAGTGATTCTCAATTGATTGTAAATCAAATGTTGGGGATATATGCAGCCAAAGGAGAATTAATGATCAGATATCATGCAAAGGCAAAGGAACTTGTGTCGAAATTTTCTGCTATTCAGCTGGTCAGAATACCAAGAATGGAGAATGCGAGAGCAGACGCCCTAGCTCGATTAGCATCAGCAACTCGTACCGAGCTATGAAGAACAATCCCAATTGAAGTTTTAGCTGGTCGAAGTATAGATGACCTGACGATGAACGTTATTACCCTCGTTTTAGGATCATCATAGATGGATCCCATCAGGGAATATATTGAAGAATGAGTATTACCAATTGACAAGATCGCAGCCAATAAATTAAAGTTTAAAGCTGCTCGGTATGTATTAACTAAAGGTATTCTATACAGATGAGGAATTATAGCAGGTTTGCAAAGATGTGTGCATCCCACCGAGGTGAAAGATTTGATTGAAGAGATCCATGAAGGGTCTTGTGGAGCCCATGTAGCAAGTCGTACGCTTTTGCAAAAGATAATGACGCAAGGATACTACTGGCCGACGATGAGGGCTGATTGCATAGCCTATGCTAAGAAATATGATAAGTGTCAGCGCTTCTCCTCCATCCTAAGAACTCCCCAAGCATTATTGACACCCATTACTTCCCCTTGGGCATTTGCCATATGGGGAATAGATTTGGTTGGGCCACTGCTGACGACTAGGGGAAGGTTTAAGTATCTCGTGGTCGCTGTGGATTATTTTACTAAATGGGTTAAAGCTGAGTCTCTCATTGATATGACGTATGACAAGGTGTACCAATTTATTTGGAAGAACATCATTTGTCGATATGGTCTTCCTCATGCCTTCATCACAGACCATGGACCACAATTTGACAACGAGGAGTTCGCTGCCTATTGTCATCAACCAACTGTTTTGAAGATCCACTCAGCACCAGGCCATCCTCAAAGCAATGGACAAACTGAAGTGACAAATAGAACACTACTGAATGGCTTGAAGAAAATACTAAGTGACGCAAAAGCAAACTGGATCAACGAGTTACAGTCATTACTGTGGGGATATCGAACTACTCCCCGAGTAGCAACTAGAGAATCACCATATATGATGGCATTTGGAAGTGAAGCTATTATACTTGCCGAGTTGGGCCTCCCAACACACAGGGTACTGAATTTCAATTCCCCTGTCAGCGACTTAATGAGAAGATTGGATTTAGACATGCTCGAGGAAGTTAGAGAAGATGCAGCCATCAGGAATGCTGCATACCAACAACGAATAACTTTGTTCTACAATAAGAGGGTGAAGAAGTGTGACCTGAAAGAAGGAGACTATGTGCTAAAGAAAGTAATTCAAAAGCAAAACAAACTGGAGGCAAACTGGCATGGACCATACCGAGTTACATAAGTTGTTCGACCAGGAACCTACCGAATAACAACTTTAGAGGGAGAGGAGTTTAAGAATGCATGGAACGCAGAGCACCTGCGCAAGTATTATCAGTGATGTATGTTCTCATGTAACGCAGTTCCGGCAATATGAATAAAATAAAGATATTCTGCCAAATTCTCTCCTTTTATTGAAAGTTTTTCGGGGAATACTCGTGTTACACACTACTCGACAAAACTCGGATTACTCAAATTTCTTCTCGAAAACGTCAACTAAGGTTGGTCGAGAAACTATGTATTCCTCCGGTAAGTAAAACTGTATTCCCCCGGTAAGTAAAACAATATATTCCTAAAAATACCAACTTATGTTGGTTAGTAAAACAATGTATTCCTATGGGAAGTAAAACTGTATTCCTCCGGGAAGTAAAACAATGTATTCCTACGGGAAGTAAAACTATATTCCTCCGGGAAGTAAAATTGTATTCCTCCGGGAAGTAAAACAATATATTCCTAAAAATGCCAACTTATGTTGGTTAGGAAGTAAATGTATTCCTACGAGAAGTAAAACTATGTATTCCTCCGAGAAGTAAAACAATGTATTCCTACGGGAAGTAAAACTATGTATTCCTAAAAATGCCAACTTATGTTGGTTAGGAAGTAAATATATTCTCGAAAACGCTAACGAAAGTTGGTCGGGAGGTAAAATTATTCCAGAAAGTGCCAAAGCTCCTCGTAGAGGAAAAATCCACTAACCATGGCTGGTCGGGGATAAAAACCCACTAACTGTAGTTAGTCGAAAAGGAAAATTTACCGACCTTGGTTGGTCGAAAACATTTTATGAATACGAGAAAATGATCATGCAAAATTATTGATACTCGTGACTTTTTAAAATTATTACTAAGTTGGTCGAGAAACAACTTAGTAAGTTGGTCGAGAAACAACTTAGTAACTTTTTAAAATGACTACCACAAATTCAAATTACTCGAAAATAAATTGGTCGACAAATAACATAATATTGTTATCTTTTTAACAGATACACATGCACAGATGTAAAGTGTTACAAAAAAATAGCAGATAAGATTTGCAAATAAAATCATTTCATTAAATGTAGAACATAATACATCAGGAATGAAATATAAGTTTATTACATCAATACTCTTATTCTATTGGTTTTTCCCCTATGCTTTTGAAATAGGTTCCTCGCCAGCAGGCGGATCATTTAAAGCAATAGGAGAATTTAAGAAGTTAAGATCCTTTAACATCCTGATATTCATCACGGATGGTCGATCCAGTAGATGCTCGGGACGAGATATCTCCACATTGGAATGAAAATTATAATCGCCGAGGTACTTGGAAATTAAACACCGAGGGATGGCCCGAGCAGGGATCCAACTCATATCTAGATTGAATGGTGGCACGGGTAGGTCGAGCATCCCAGGATTGTGGTAATCCCACATGTAATGACCCTGTTCGAGTTGCAGTACACCTAGGGCATTCAGCCATCCCTGTTTGTAGCCCTCATTATTGGCGTTCTGGATACGGTCGTCCAAGTGGTAGAGGGCCTCATTGTAGCCAGCCATCCAGAACTTCCTGGGGCTGCTTATGAAATTGATAGGTCAATCTTTCCAGCTGCTCGTGGAGGTTTTCAATGAAGAGTTCTTTATTCTCCATGATAGATTTCTGCGCTGAAAGCTGCTCTTCCAGGTCCCTGATTTTCTTAGACATCTCAGCCAATGTCTGGTTTTTCGCCATCAGCTGGAAGGCCTGGTTCTCTAAAGAAGATTGAGTCCTCTGTTCCTCGACAGGAATCCGAGCAGCTCTTGCTCATCCCTGAGGAGCTCTTGCTCGTCTACGAGAAGAAGTAGAAGGGCCAACTCTCTTCAAGGTCTCCAATTCGTCCCTCAAGTTGGCGTTCTCGACCTCCAAGAACGAGAATCCCTCGTCAGTCACTGGGATCAAAACATTTGAGGTGGAGGCAGCAGATTTTAATTAAGATAATTCTCTTTGCAAGTTATTATTTTCTTTCTCCAACAACTCGGCTATTTGCCTATGCTCCTCGACCTCGGTTTTCAACGTTCTCTCCCGTACGCCGTAAGCAGCAAAACGCTTCTCGTATCCCTTGTCGGTAATGATTTGCTGATACTTCTTCTTGTACCCCTCGTGCAAGAGGGCAGTGGATTCCTTATATTGTTGTTGATGGTCTTCAAGAGTGCCTTGGAGATCCTTGATCATATCATAATAAGCTACATTATTGGCCACCTCACGATGAAGCAGACACTTCAGATATTGGTAAGCTTTAATTGCCTATTCCGAAGCATCTTGGCCGAGGATGTCGACGATTTGTGCTACACTCAGATCTGTGTGACCATCCTTAAAGTATTCATTGCATTGCCGTAACATCTTTGTATCATGAGCAGATAGTAATTCCATCCTGGTCAGAAACTAGTAAAGGAAGAAAAAGCAACAATCAATAAGAATTACAAACAGAGCATGAAGAATAGAAACAACAGTATGCATAAACAAAAGTTCAAATTTTATTATATCATAAAGTTCAGAGTACATGTTCAGGGTTACATTTGACAGAGAGAAATAAAATAGAAAGAAACCCGAGCAACTCTACACCTTTTCCTTGTCTCCGAAAATTTTCTCGGGAGGCTGGGACGAGGAGGTAGTTTGCTCGGAGGGAACATAGAGTTGCTCGAGGAGCGCTGGCAGTTGCTCGGATGAAGTAACGAGTTGCTGAAGTTCCTCGTTAGCAGGCTGGATGGCTGGGGGATCAGAAACTTGATCTCCCATCACCATGGAAGACTCCTCAGAGGCAGCTTCATCCTCTTCTTCGTCTTCAGGAGTTGGAGGGGGAACAGGGATGTGTCGCTGGAAGAGCTCAAAAGTTTCATCAACCTTTATCTCCTGAAGAGCTACGACCCACCCATCTCTAAAGTATTTTAGGATGCCATATTCGACTTGCGACATCATGGCAGCCAAGTCTTTGTTCCACCACTTATCCTAGCCAGCACTGAAAGATTTCTTCACAGTCGATTTCCTCTTTAACTTCTCCGAGGAAAACTTCTCGGACAGAAGATTTTCAGCAGCCTTCAGTTTATTTTCAGCTTCTTCCTTCTGCTGACTTACTTCCTGAAGCTGACCCAACTTTTCCTCAGCAATCTTGAGTTTATCTTCAAACTCCTCAGCATTCTTGAGCTTCCTCTCAAGCTCCTTATTCTTATCCTCCAGACTATTTAATTTTTTCTCCAACTCCTTGGAGACTTCAACAACTTAAATTTTTTCCTTCTCGGTTGAGGCAAGTTTCTTCTCCCAAGCAGCCTTGTCAGCATCATGCTTCTGACGAGAATCTTCCAAAGATCGCGTCAGACCCATCAGAGCTTCCTCTACACCAGCCGAGGAGCTGGAAGCTTTAATAGCTTCATCCTTCTTCAAAATTATGTTAAAACAACTCACCAACTGTGAAAAGAAAATAAAAGCAAGTCAGAGACAGATATAACAAGGGAAAGATGAAAAGTTCAAAATAAAAGGACTTACAGAAGTAATGTGGAGAGCTGCCAATGAGGTAACCATGTCCCGAGAAAGATTTTTTTCAATACCTTGGATCTCGGGAATGATCCAAGTCTTCACCGAGCTCATGACAGAGCTCGGGGGAACAAAAGTGAGAACTCCACTAGTCGGGGGCTGAGAGACGGTGTCAGCCAAATTGACCGAGGAGCTCTTCTTCAGCCTCCTCGGAGGAACAAGAACAGTTTCGACCAAGGAAGAACTCTTGGTCGGTGATATGACAATCACCTCCCCTAGAGCAGCAGCCTTGCTCGGGGCCATTGGGAGCTTCTCGGCAACCTTCACAGGAGCAGCAGGAGGGGTTGCATCAATTTTCTTTGTCCCTTCTGGGACATCGTGTTTACTTCTCTTTGCCTCTCCAGAACCAGAGGCAGGTTTCTCGAAGATAGTAGGAGGTCTTCTTTTCTTCATCCTTTCACTTAAAGGAACGTGTAACTCAGGCGAAGAACTGGTAGAAGCTGGTACTGGCTCTGCGTCGCTTATCACCGGACGAGCAGTGAAAGCAGTTGTGTAACTCTTGTACTAAAGAAGATATGAAGCTGACCTAATGTGCTCGTCGGCAACAGTCTGATGCAAACTCCAGATAAGTTTTAAGTGCCTTATATTAACGTCTGCCTCTTTTGGACACTTTCTTTTGTTGTCAACTGCAAATAAATCAAAATTAAATATATCAGTGGCACATTTTATCAAACATAAAGGAAGCATAATCTCAATATAAATAAAATGAAATAAAAATAACCTATCCCATTGCCATAAGGAGGGCATCTGGGACCCTGATACACTTCATCTCCAGATAAAGGAGCATGTTGCCAATTTTTATAACAACCCCGTTCTCAAAATAGTCCCTATTGGCATCTGGGAGATTGACTACTAAAGCTCTATTTAGAAACCTAGTTTTTAAATAAAAAGTATTATCGCCCACCGCCCATCTATAACAAAACATGATTTCAGGAATTCCTATACGGGTTCCATGTATTTGATTTAATCTATAAACACTATTAACTATTCTTCATGTGTTGGGGGCTATTCGTGCAGGAACCACGTCAAAGTATTGATAGAATTCCAGATATAGAGGGTTTGGGGGAAAAGAAAATCCACACTCAGCAACAAAGAGACTGGGGAACCAATGTCCCTCAGCTAAACGAAAATAATCAGAAGGTTCAGAAAGTTCCTCCAGAACAACCCATGAAGGAATAGAAAAATCAGAACAAAATTTATCAAGAGTTTCAACAAGGTAAACCATGATGAATAAAGGAAATGAAGAAGAAGGAAGAAGATCTTACAGAAAAAGAAGGGATCTATTGACAACGAACGATGGAAGAGATGAGTGCACAGGAGAGAAAGAGACGATGGAAAACTCGAAGATACAAATTTGAAAAAGTAGAAGACGATGGGATTTTCTGCAGCGTTTAAATACTTTGCCTTGGGAAACGGTAAAGTTAATGATTACAAAAAAAAAACGATTACGCTACCGGCGGCTAGAAGGACAAAAAGTACGCGGATATTGAGGCGATTATAAAAATTCAAAAAAGCCTGATTCTACAAATTTGGAAGGAGAAATAAATACAAAGGAAACACTCCTAAACTTCAGGATAACCATTTAAAACCGCTATACATCGAGAAAGAATGTTCCACACTCCTCAAATTTCGAACTATGAAACATCGGGGGCTTCTGTTGATACCAAATTTAGTCTTCTGACATGGCTCAATTGGATGAAGACACGTGGCAATCTACGTGACAACAATAAACACTTTCGAGGAACTCAGACGCTCCGAGGAACCATGCTACAACGAGGAACACTGCTTCCCCGACCAACTCGGACGCTCCGACTTATAAGAACTCTCCGAGGAACTTTTGAGTACCGAGGAACTTAGGCGATCCGAGCAGCTTAGGCAGTCCGAGCTGCAACTCAAACAAAACATTAATAGCAGGATAACCAACAGTTTGACTGTTCATTAAATGCTTATCATTCAAATGTATACACTTAAGGGGCATTTAATACATTACCCTTTCACATGTACATCATTTAATGTATTACCCTTTCACATTACAGCCTCAGGGCTATAAATACTTTGTATTACCCTCATTGTAAGGGGACCGGAATTTCTTGATTGAACTTGTAATCGAGAATTTCCAAACAATCATCAATAGCAGAAACAGTGGATGTAGGCCATTCTTATAAGGATGAACCACTTTAAAACTTCTTTGTCTCATTTATTTTATCTGTGATTAAATAATTAGATACAATCTAATTTTTTACATCAACAGTCACCATCTCATACTAAAGAAGAAGTATGCGATTTCTTGGAAGCATTTTCATTAGCCATATCACTTCCCTTTGTCAACCTATCTTCAAACTCGTTCGAACGGATTCAACTAAATTCTAGAATGAAACGTGCCAAGAATTCTTTGATAAAGTTAAGCAATTCCTTACTCGTCCACCGGTGCTCATGCCACCGCAACCAGACATAACCCTATTATTATACTTAAGTATCATTAACACTGTAACTAGGGCTATGCTAGCCCAATACATTAAAGTGTCATGTAAATAGATATCCATCTACTACATCAATCGAAATATAATAGGGTATGAAATGAACTACACAACATTAGAAAAGGTGTGCGTCTCCTTAGTTTGGGTCACTCAGAAACTCCGACATTACATGATCGCATTCTCCATCAAATTGATGTACCAAATGGACCCCATGAAGTATCTGCTGGAGAAACCATGTTTGCCAATCCACATGGACCGATGGTTGCTTTTATTTTTCGATTTCGACATCACTTACGTCATGTAAAAGGCCATAAAAGGGAAGGCTATCTCTGATTACTTAGCAGATCACATCATAGAAGAAATTGATGTGTGTATCTCTAAATTCTCAAATGAAATGATCTCTTCACTACTTATGAGGAATTCCGGTGGAAAATGTTCTTTAATGGGTCCACCAACTAGAAGGTATATGGCATTGGGATACTCCTAATCGCACCTGATGACTTGCAGACTCCCATTACCATCAAGCTAGATTTCCCTTGAACATTATGCTAAATACTAGGTCACGATTTTGGACCATGAACAACAACTCGGGTCACATTTTTGGAACGTGATAATTTTAAGGGTGACCAATTAGGGGGCATGGTCCAAAATCATTACCGACATCTAGAGTCACAGTCATTTTTATAACCCTAATGTTGGTGACTTGGTCACGATTATTGACTATGATAAATGGTCACGATCATGAACCATGACCGCAATTGTGATTGAGTTTCAATGGTTATGGTTACGAACCGTGACCACATCTTGACCGTGAGAACCTTCCATAAATTTTGATTTATTGATCATGGTCTTAGACCGTGACCAATATAGTGACTATAGATACCGTGGTCACGATTCCTGACCCTGAACACCTATTAACTCATTAAAATCGTATCACGAACATGGTCAAGAACCATGACTAACAATAAATTTAATTAAAAATAATAATTTTGATTTGTTGGCTTCAAAAAAAATTCTTGTATATGTTGTCAAACATTTATACAATTCCACCATAGAAAGAACTAATACATAAATAAAAAACAATAATACAAAATTAATAATCCATCAAATTAATTACATGAATCCAACTTATATAAATAAAACTAAAATCATCAAAATGTTCTTTTCCCGAAGAATATGCAATATCATTGTAATCGACTTCCGCGTCCACCCAATTAGACCTGTAGATATTTTAAAATTCTTCAAATGGTAATAAAGGACTTGAATTCGAAAATAACTCCGGGACACCTACATAGCCAAAAATAACATCAAAACCCCCATAGTTTATAAGATGAATAAGGTTGGGGTCTAAACCATAATCCAAATCTAGGGCGTTTCTTTTAATTTATGAAAAGGGTATGAGATGTGGTGAAAGCTTAAAAAATTATGAGAACACTCTAATTTGGAAATTGTGATATGTGCCCCTTTTTTGGATTTTTGATTTATAAAAGCAAATTTGAATGTATATATGATAATAGAAGGAGTGGAATTAGTGATAGAGGTATTATAAACAAGCTACAAATTGAATAAGAACACTAAGATATGCTAAATAGCCTTTATAGGACTAGTAAAATATAAATGATATCACAAAATGTGAGTGACAAAGTAATAAGTGGAAGAGAACTAAATATATGAGTAGAAAATGCTAACTTCATGAATGAGATTTGCGTGAGTACCCTTGAATTCTTTCTTAGAGGTCTAACCGGTCCAGCGCATTCAAGGTTACTACCCTCAAGAAAAAATTCAAGGGTACTCACATGAAACAAAGTTACATATATTAAAAATATTACAAAATGTTAATTAAAATCATCTTATCCACATAATGGAAAGCATGAGTACACATGAAAAGAGAGTAAAGAAATAAGTCTACATAAGAAAGGACTTGAATTCCAATTTGACCTCGAGACGCCTACATAGCCAAATAAATTGACATTAAAGTCCACCTGTATCTATCATGACAAAAATTTAGAATGTCAATGTATTATTGGTAATCTGATTATTGTGTTCAATGATCCTAACAATGAAAAGCCAAAATCTTACTAGCATCAACAAAGTGTTGTTTTAAGGGGATTAATCTTGTTGGGGGCATCAAGATCGGTTCTAATTGATGTTGTGTGGAACCTATTGGTTAAAATGTCGGCTATTAGTCAGTCTTATAGAATTGGCCAAATTATAGCTATGCACAACCTTCTTTTGGCCAAAGTTATAAGCCCGATTAATAGCATGTGTTTCACTCAACGGGTTCCACAAATTGGGAATGCAATTAAGTTTTACTGAGAAAATTAGTTTTGATTAAGTCTAATCACAAATCTAATTTTAGTTTTGTGTTATTACCTTTGATGTTTATCATCACGGTATAACCAGTCTAGTTCATCCGGTGTTTCCTAGCTTCATAACAAGATTTTGACATACCCTTGTCATGGTTTGAAACACTGAATTAGTTCGACTGGTTATACTTGGAAGAAGAAGTTTAGGGTAAGCACAAAAAACTAAAATAAATATGTGAATAGCCTATATTAATACATATTTCCTAATAAATTAATCATATTTTCATTTTTTAGAAACCGTTGGGTGAAACATTGGCTATTAGACGGGCTTATAGCCATGCGAAAATAAGGTTGTGTATGACTACAATTTGGTCAAGCCTATAAGACCAACTACTAACTTGCGTTTCAACTGATGGGTTCCACAAAACATTAATTAAAATCACTCTTGATGACCCAATAAGATTAACCCCATCTGAATAACACTTTATCAATGTTAGCAAGATTTTGCTTCACTGTTTGGATCATTGAACATACAAATTACCAATGGACATTAACTTTTAATTTCGTGTTGTTTTATCATGTTATCATGTCGTGTTGTTCCACACATAAATGGGTTATTGTAACGGGTCGTGTTATACCTATATACAAAAATGTAAATAAATACAAGGGTTTGTTCCAATTTTTATTCATATAAATATGATACAAATAGGATTTATATATAAGGCTTAAGTAATAATAATAAAATAATGTATCAAAACTCAATCTTCATTTAAATTAGGTAAAAGATCCTTTAAGTTAGAGTTATCATCAAGAGCAAACTGAAACTCTATAGGGGCCTTTAATATGTCTGCTTAATAAGTCAAACCCTTTGGTGCATAATAATAATAAATCAATTATCGTCGTTTATTCATTTTGAGTAGAATACCTTCTTCAAGTTTTAAAAGGCACAAACAAAAGGTTCGTCGACCATGCGATCTTTAGTCTTCATCTTAGATAAATCTACCATTAATTTTTTTATGGAAGGATCCACTTTACAACCATTAGACTGTTTATTTGAAATATAAGTAATCAAGTTACATAATTTGTTGGACCATCCCATAATAGGCCAGCACCATATTCTTTGGATGTTTATCGTTTTTTCTAGCCACACAAAAATTCAACGTAAAAATTAAAATTTCATTTTTGCATCAGTAGTTTTTCCTTGCATGGGTATGGGACAAAATTAAAACCATTAGCGCGAAATTTTTTGAAACTCCCTTTTCAACAAAATTGGGACCTTTGGCTAAACATCAAGCCTTGAAAAGACATCACCTTTTTTTAAAGTTGCATTTATTAGTGGATTTGCATTATTGTATGTTTTATAACACATACATAAGTAATTGAAACAAAAGCGGTGAGAATTACCCCTACCCATGCCCTAAAATCATTCTTCGTGTCCGTTAACCCTTTTCGCTTATGATTTCGGGCAATTTATCTCTCACACTTACTATACTAGTTCATGAAATTATAGAATTTAGATGGTAATATAGATAATACAGATAATCAAACAAAAAATCATTATATATGTAGGTATATACTCTCTTCAATCTTTAACTTTGTATTACAATTTAAAGGCATAATGAGCTGCTTACTCAAATTGCATGTTGGTGAGTCTCGCCTCTTTTGGGTTCCCGAAAGGTAATTCATCCTCAAACTTATCAAGTTCCCCAACCAATCATTCGCCATGAGGTTTGAACCTCCTAAGACCTTTTTTTTGCATTTGTTTTTTAGCGTATAACAATGATTCTTCTATTATATATTCTTCCACAATTGACCCTCCAATATACTGTGTATTCTTAACGTAATCTTTGAAGGTTTTCATCAATCGCTCAAAAGGATACATCCATTGTTGCCTAACAAGTACACATAACAACAACTCGTCGCATAGATTCACAAGAAGGTAAACGCTGATGTTAAATAATGACGAGGGAATATTTCTCTTAGACACAAGTTGCCTCAGCTAAAGTTGCTTTTGCAATCGCAATGTTCTTTCTATTTATCCTTTTTTCACATAGTAAGGTGAAACTCAAACTAATCTACATAGTTTCCATGAGAAGATCTTTGTGTTCAGAAAAGAAAGGCCTAAATAACAAATGGATTAAATAAATGATGACATGCCAGTCGTGAGGCTTGCACTTTTTCAAATCATTTGTTTGATATTTTATAACCTTGCACAAATTATCAAAATAATCAGTCGGAGTCTTAAAGTTTAATAACATGTCTAGGAGGATATTTTTCTCACAGTAGTTAAAGTGAAAGAATCCACGGGAATCAAATTTCTTCCTGTTGTAGGATCGATTTTTAACCATATTTTTTTTTATTTTCATCTCTTTTAGATCGTCGCGCACCTTCTATCCATCTTTCGAATATGATCCACCCACTAAAACTAGTTCCTACATTAATATCAACTGGAAGTACACCTGTGGTAGACTTCTTATCTCGAAAAAAACTAGAGATAATAATATGAGCCTAAACCAATTTAGCATTTTACTTATTAATCTTGAATAACATGGAAAGAGGCATTAAGTTGAAAACTACACCATTATCTGACTATGTTTTATTATAAGGACTCCATTTATCCACGCCTTTATAAATAACAGGCTTTATATGGTTGATCATATGTTTAAGAGGCTATTCAAACCTATATACGATGTCATGTGCAGAGATAAATAGATCAAAATTATCTACCTTTGACTCTTCTTATCCATCCACTTCCATGGCAAGTGCCTCTTGACCCTATTCAATTTTGAACCTCTTAGGGAGGATCACAATCATATTGATTGGCACTTGCTAAGATAAAGAGCCAAACTTGATGAATGTTGTTGTTCAGCTCTTGAAAAGGTGTTGTGGCATCAATTGTCATCATTTCTCCTTTTTCCTTTTTATCCGAAGTGCTTTCCTCTAATGAATTTCTTTCATCCATACTCATCGTCTTCTCCAATTCCTTTAGCCTTCCCGCTAGCAAGTCGAAAGAGGATTGACTCTCTTCTGGCTCCATGTGAAACCTTGGGTTTGTCTTTGAAGATAAAGAAGAAAATCTTCGCAACCATTAGTTCAAAAAATCTTAGAGGCCTCTTACTTGTTTCTGTATTTCCTCTAGATACTTCTTTGTTGAGTCCAAGAGATCACCACTTTAGGCTCTCTTCTCTTTGACCTAGGCTACTATACCATATGCCACATGCCCGGAGCCACCTGCTTAGGTCTGAATGCCTTTGTTTTATTTGGCATATCATTGAACTGCTGTGCAACCTTTGGATCTTGGACCAAAACCTAGTCAGGTACACCTTTGACCATTGGGACTAATTTTGGGACCTATGTTTGTCCTACATTGCCCTTTTGCTAGCTAGATTTGGCCTTTTTAAAGCCAGGTCTGATGTACAAATTATTCCTCGGTATCTTAGCATTCCACTGGGG
Source organism: Sambucus nigra (assembly GCA_949130495.1). Taxonomy (NCBI): domain Eukaryota; kingdom Viridiplantae; phylum Streptophyta; class Magnoliopsida; order Dipsacales; family Adoxaceae; genus Sambucus; species Sambucus nigra. The sequence continues at coordinate 221,404,625 of OX422211.1, read as the reverse complement.
ATGAAAGTACCAAAGAATGGCATTTTTCTCCCAGAAGGCTTGTTTTGAACCTCTTATTGATATTGGAATATTTTGGATTAGGTTGTGTTGCCATTATTACCATTTTTGTTATTCTTTGTTTTGCTGATGTTTCCCTTTCAAAGAGACCAACTGACACATTGTAGCATAGTATTCTCCACATCTGATACACAGGTGTTTCATCACCCTTTGATGAGGATTTTCAATGAATTCAGTCTTCAAATCCTCGGGTTCACTTTTAATTCCCTCTGAACTCCACACGCCCTTATTCCTAGGCATTTTGATCAATTGCACATTAGTCCCCAATTCTTTAACCTTGGGGAAAAGGGTATTCATCTACCCCCACTGTGTGGTCTCCTCTTTTGTAGGGAATTTGATCTTCCCCCACCTGATCAACTCTTGCACCCTGTTAGGAAATACAAACCAAGCATTAGTTGAGCAAGAAAACACATTATGCCATTTATAATATTTTTTCCTTTGATTTCATTTGTCTTTTACCACCATCAGGTGGTTTTAGTATTCTGGCCTTTAAGAAAAAGTTAAAGATATCATCAACCTTAGTAATGTCAAAAGAGTACTTTTTTATCATTCCATTCGACTTTGGTGAAAAGGATTCTGATGTGCTATCCTTTCGAACAATGGTTCACATATTATAGTTTCACTTCCTATAGTTTTAGCAACATTAATTTCAAAATTAGGATCTTTATAATATATTTTGAAGGAAGAAATATTTTTGTCATTTAAATATTATGCGACAACACCTCATTGGTTTGTGGTAGGAGAGAGAGAAGGAAATAGGAGTTTTAAAAAATATATTTTTATCCTTATAGTATTATTATTTTACTATTTTACCCTTATAACCATCCAACTTAACGATCAAAACTAATAGAAGGGTCTTGTTAAATCGGGTTGATTAGTTTGAGGGATTACTCGACACTTTTCATAGTTCAGGGGCCATTTTAAAACAATTGTGATAGTTTATGGTCCAAATGAGTAACTTATATGTTCTTTTGTATAAGTAAAGAGTTTTATATGTTGTTTGTTTTTATCAAGTCTGAATATGAACCATTATGACTTAGAATTTACTAAATATTATTTATTTTTTAAGTGATTAAGATGGTAACGATTATATTTGCTTCTTAATGGTTAAAAGGAAAAATTACCTCTAAAATTGATCTCCAAATCTGAATTTGTCTACACACATCCCTTCAGATGTTACGCAAACAAAATTTTTAAAAATTTAGATTTATGACTTCAGGCTCAAACTTCAAATTTCACATTCAGACTTCAGATTTAGATGGATATACAAACGCAATTGTCATTACTTAATCCTCACCGACCCTAATATCTTGGGAATTTATCGTGGGCCTTGCCAGCGAAGCTCAAGGTCATGATTCGATATTCTTCACCATCGATAATTTCTCTAAGATGACCCACTTCATTCCTTACTTTTGCACCATGGATGCCTCTCATGCGGTCACACTCTATTCCGAATAGATAGTTTAATTAAATGGTGTGCTCCATAATATCACCTTTGACAGGGATGTTTGGTTGAATAAGCAAATTAGGAGGACACTTCGGAGATTATTGTGATGCTCGCTCGAGTTTTCTATGTCTTTCCACCCGCAAACTGGCAAACCAAACGTTGATCGAAGTGTCGGATACTTGCTTCGCTGCACTACTAAGGATACACCCCAGTGTTGGGACATTGTGATCACCTGAGCCGAAGTCTCCTTCAATAACGTCGCCAACCTCTCTATTGACCTATACCCATTCTAGATAGCCTTGAGGTCTTCTCCCTCATACCATCCTAGCTAGCCCTTCCGTGGTGAGTTTTCCATCCGCATGAACGCTGCTGTGGGGATAATCTATGAGTTTGATTTACCGATTGAGTTTCATATGCACTACACCTTCAACGTTCTCGACCTCTCACCATTTGGTGACAAGAATATCCTTCTAATTTTCTTACCCCTGCGGAGGGCTACGCTATTCGTTCTCATGTCGATTGTGTTGATGGTGCCCTAGCTTATAAGTTTGTCACTTCCCTGCCTGGTTACTACACTTGCTTCCTCATCCAATTGCATGGGCATCCCGAGGTTGCAGACTTGTAAGTCATTTAGTCCACCCTTCAGTGTATTGATCCCAACTTTTCGCCAGTATAGGGACTATCCGGTAACTTTTCATTGGGGAATGCGATGTAGGAGCATGATCACCGAGGGTTATTTTTGTACTTTCATCTATGAAAGGAGGCTATCTCTTGGAATGCACTCGCCACATTTGCTTTAGATGAATGAGAATTAAAGACAAAAAGCTCCTATTATTCAATGTAAATGTTATTATTGTTGTTGTGTATTTTAAATTAATCGCTTCCGATTTCCACTATGCACCATAATTTAATAAATTAAGGGACAATTGGATCAAAGTAAATAAGACAACATAGGTAGATGTATTATTAGAGAGTCTATGATGAATGTGAAAACTAGAGACCCAAGAATAGAGGACGGTTCGTGGCACTGTTCATAGTGTTGAGCAGTAGTCAGAATGTTCTCTCATTTCCCCCGAAAGAACATTTATCCCTATCATATTCTGTCACCTTTATACGTCCTTTGAATCCATTAACGTCCCTTGAATTTGACTTTTTATCAACCACACATCACTGCTCTACGCAAATAAACTTTTAGCATACAGAGAATGACAATAGTGACTTGTATCATTACACATACCCAAAAAGGACAAATGAATTATGCATATTAGCTGATCAAAGTGAATATGAATGGGTGTCAGTGCTAAGCTAGACGATAAGCAACGCAACTGCAAAGTGAGAAGATTGAGAAAAATTTGTTAAGGAAATTTAAGGAACACCTTGAGTGCATTGAGTGAAAATGGTTGTGGTGTTCATGTCAATTTCGAGAACTGCAAGTTATCCACAAAAGGCAACAATTAACTTCAACAATTAATAACACAAACCACAGCCATCAATTAAAGCAAAAGCTTGGTGTGCAGGTGTGTGGAGGTTGTTAGGTGTGGAGAGTGTTATATGAGTGGATAAGAGTGAATTATGAAATACATAATACCGTATGCTGAAACTGTTATTCCTACTATTTAATTTCGAAATAGTACAGAATTAATAATAAAATAATAATTAAAGAAAGAAAAATAAATTACAGAAAATTAAATTACTCACCTGAATTTGCAGAAATAATAATAATTAGAAAGAAATCCGAGCCCTGTTGAACAGTCTCCTTAAGACAAAATTATTCCTCCAACGTGCTTGAGTTTAATGAATAATTGTCTCCCAAGATAGAACGGATTTTCGAATTAATCAAGCAGCACAACAATGACTAATTCCAGTGAACACAATTTCTGTGTTTTGTACTCAACACAACCAAGAACATGTAATGCAGAAATGAATAAAAAAAATTTCTGGGCAGAGGAAATAATGCAGTAGCATTTTCGGAATTTTGGAGGGATTATTTTTCAGTGTTTAAAACTGAGGGGGAAACATTTTATTTATAGTAAATGTTTTGACTGTTCAACAGTCAAAACCGAAATTAACTGTCAAAGCATTTCATTTCGTTAACTGCTGACTCTTGGAATTAACTGATTATCAGTTAATTAAAGATTAATTAATTTCATAATTAATTAATTAAATTAAAGCCCAGAAAGTTAATTAGATTCGGCCCAAAAATTTAAGAAATTTTATAAGCCCAAGCCCAAGCCCGAGCCGAACCGAACGGAGCGGAGCGGAGCCGGCCGACCGGACGGGCGCGTGCCCGGGCGCGTGGACCTTTGACCGAAAGTCAACCCAAGCATAGCTTAGGTCATCTCCCCTTCAAAGAGTTGGGATACCCCAAAGGCATCCAAGCCTTAGTCCATCAATTGGGTTTTATTAACTCATCATTTTTCCACTACTCTTCCAATGTGGGACAAGAGTTAAAACATACCCAATACATTAACTTTCATTGCTTTATGAGTCACTTTGGGGACATAATTATCATTCATAACTTATTGAAATTGGACATATGAATATACTACGTTAATCTCTTTGCGGAGGTGAACGCGTTTGTATATGGTCCCAGAAGTGGCCCCCTTCTTACTTACGTAGGTGACTTCCATAAAGAGTATTCTGCAATACCCCACTTAGACGTACTAAGATATAGATGTCATTAAAAGCATAACTTATCCTAATTTCGCGGCAGATATGCACTGTCTCATCTTTGGAATGGATAGGAATATATATCCTCCAGTGCTTACTAAATACAACGTAGTTCGATTTGCCCATTGAACCTAGATCTTGGGATCTCCAGTCAGCTAGGTTGGGTTGCCACTATATTGATTCTTATTTATTTATAGGATTTAGACCCATTCCTCTCGATGATCTTTCAACTCCTCCACATTCATCTCCTTACGCTTGTGCTTGAGATAGTTTTTGAACAAAGTCCAAGAAGGTGGCAACTTTTTAACAATTGCAGCAACTTGGAAAGTTTCACTAATTGACATTCCTTCAGCATGAATGTCGTGGAGGATCACTTGGAATTCTTGCACTTGCGAGATCACAGATTTAGAATCAACCATTTTGAAATCCAGAAAACGCCCAACGATAAATTTCTTCATCCCAACATCTTCAATTTTATACTTCTTTTCCAAAGAATTCCACAATTCCTTGGAAGTTTTGATAGTGCAATAGACATGGTACAAAGTCTTGTCCAAGTAGGCCAAAATATAATTTCGGCATAGGTAGTCCGAGTGCTTCCAAACATCGACAACAGCAACCTTTTCAGCGTCATCTCCCTCTTGAATAGAGGGGCAATCTTCATATACAAACCTGCCCAGATGGCAGGTTGTGAGATAGAAGTACATTTGTCCTTGCCAACGTTTGAAGTCTGCCCCAATGAACTTTTTCGGTTTCTCCCCGTGTGGCATAGATACGGGTGCAGTCACACTTGTGTTGGTGACAATCAGTTTCGTAGGAGTAGTGTTCGTACTTTGTGATTCCATTTCTGTTACAAAAACAGAATTTTTATCAATGATAAAATTCATATATAATGAATTAATCAAAACATAATACAAAATTCTCTGCACCATTTTCCTCCAAATATAATTCACAATAAATGAATTCCAAAAGAATTCAAATAATAATTCAGAATATAAAACAGAATTCCGTACAAAACAGAATTAAATTTTAAAAATATGTGTCACACTAATTTTTAATAATAAAAAGAATTCCGTACAAAACAGAATTATAATTTAAGAAAAAAATATAGATAAACAGATTTTAACAAGAGTACACAAATAAAATTTTATTTTCTAAAATATAAAAACAGTATAGAAATTAATTTCTATATCAAAACTGTTTTACTAATTTCTACAATAAAGCAGTAAATTAATTAATTTTATTCTGTCAAAACAGATTTATTTCCAACAAATAAATTTCTGTAATAAAAGAAAATTCTGTACACTAAAAACAGTAGAACTAATAATTTTGTCTTAAGATTGTTATTCCTACTATTTAATTTCGAAATAGTACAGAATTAATAATAAAATAACAATTACAGAAAGAAAAATAAATTACAGAAAATTAAATTACTCACTTGAATTTGCAGAAATAATAATAATTAGAAAGAAATCCGAGCCCTGTTGAACAGTCTCCTTAAGACAAAATTATTCCTCCAACGTGCTTGAGTTTAATGAATAATTGTCTCCCAAGATAGAACGGATTTTCAGATTAATCAAGCAGCACAACAATGACTAATTCCAGCGAACACAATTTCTGTGTTTTGTACTCAACACAACCAAGAACATGTAATTCAGAAATGAAGAAAAGAATTTTCTGGGCAGAGGAAATAATGCAGTAGCATTTTCGGAATTTTGGAGGGATTATTTTTCAGTGTTTAAAACTGAGGGGGACACATTTTATTTATAGTAAATGTTTTGACTGTTGGGAACAGTCAAAACCGAAATTAACTGTCAAAGCAGTTAATTTCGTTAACTGCTGACTCTTGAAATTAACTGATTGTCAGTTAATTAAAGATTAATTAATTCCGTAATTAATTAATTAAATTAAAGCCCAGAAAGTTAATTAGATTCGGCCCAAAAATTTAAGAAATTTTATAAGCCCAAGCCCAAGCCCGAGCCCGAGCCGAACCGAACCGAACCGAGCCGAGCCGAGTGGACCTTTGACCGAAAGTCAACCCAAGCATAGCTTAGGTCATCTCCCCTTCAAAGAGTTGGGATACCCCAAAGGAATCCAAGCTTTAGTCCATCAATTGGGTTTTATTAACTCATCATTTTTCCACTACTCTTCCAATGTGGGACAAGAGTTAAAACATACCCAATACATTAACTTTCATTGCTTTATGAGTCACTTTGGGGACATAATTATCATTCATAACTTATTGAAATTGGACATATGAATATACTACGTTAATCTCTTTGCGGAGGTGAACGCGTTCGTATATGGTCCCACAATTTCCGTAGTGTGAGTCCCACCTAAATTTGAGCTCAAAGTTGCTAAAAAATCTGTCCAAAAAAATTTGGACAGCTTTATAATACCCATTTAAGTTCCAATTTTCCTACAATCCCCCACATGAATGATATATTGCTATAAATAAAACAAAACAGATGCTGATACAGATGCAGACACATGTTGAGTAAAACTGAAGACTTATTGCATCGGGAGAAGTAGCCTAGTGGCCTTGAACTTTCCTTAGTGATATATTATCGGATTTACTTGGTTAATCAGTAGACTTCACGTCCTTGAACCGTCAACCATTTTTGTAAATCTAGACAACAGTATTCACACAACAATTCTTCAACACAGTTGGTTCTCACGTTTGTGTTCATTTTGGCCGTGAACACCACTTGGTTTCGCAAGTATTTTAGAGAATATGCCTTTCATTATTCTCATAGAAGTGGCCCCCTTCTTACTTACGTAGGTGACTTCCATAAAGAGTATTCTGCAATGCCCCACTTAGACGTACTAAGATATATATGTCATTAAAAGCATAACTTATCCTAATTTCGCGGCAGATATGCACTGTCTCATCTTTGGAATGGATAGGAATATATATCCTCCAGTGCTTACTGAATACAACGTAGTTCAATTTGCCCATTGAACCTAGATCTTGGGATCTCCAGTCAGCTAGGTTGGGTTGCCACTATATTGATTCTTATTTATTTATAGGCTTTAGACCCATTCCTCTCGATGATCTTTCAACTTGCTCTCGGTTTAAACCTTTCGTTAGTGGATCCGATATATTATCTTTTGACTTTACATAGTCAATTGTGATAATTCCGTTTGAGAGAAGTTGTCTAACGGTATTGTGTCTACGACGAATATGTCGTGACTTTCCGTTATACATGTGATTTTGTGCCCTTCCAATCGCTGATTGGCTATCGCAATGTATACATATTGCGGGCACAGGTTTAGACCAATTTGGAACATCCTCTAAGAAATTTCGAAGCCATTCAGCTTCTTCTCCAGCTTTGTCTAGTGCAATGAATTAAGATTCCATTGTCGATCTAGCAATGCACGTTTGTTTTGAGGATTTCCAAGATACGGCTGCACCTCCGAGGGTAAACACATACCCACTTGTAGACTTAGAGTCTTTTGTATCAGATATCCAATTTGCATCGCAATGTCCTTCAAGAACAACTGGATATTTTGAGTAATGCAATCCATAGTTTTGAGTATATTTTAAATAACCCAAAACTCTCAATATTGCTTTCCAGTGATCTCTTCCTGGATTACTCGTAAATCGACTTAGCTTACTTATTGCGTATGCTATGTCTGGTCGCGTACAGTTCATGATATACATTAAACTGCCGATAATATGAGAATATTCTAGTTGAGATATGCTTTCACCATTATTTCTTGCTAGATGTAAATTTACATCTACAGGTGTCTTGGTAGGACTAATATCATACTTCTTGAATATTTCAAGTACTTTCTCAATGTAATGAGATTGAGATAATATAAGTCCATCCGATGTTCTAGAAATTTTAATTCCTAATATAACATCAGCGATTCCCATATCTTTCATGTCAAATCTACTACTCAATATTTGTTTTGTAGTTTTGACAATTTCCAAGTTACTACCCATGATAAGCATATCATCAACATAGAGGCATACAATGACATATCCATTATGAATGTATTTAAAGTAAACACATTTATCGCATTCATTAATTTTGAAACCATTTGATAACATTGCATTATCAAATTTTTCATGCCATTGTTTAGGTGCTTGTTTTAATCCATATAGTGATTTAACAAGCTTACATAATTTTCCTTCTTGTCCGGGAGCTTTGAACCCTTCAGGTTGCTCCATATAAATTTCTTCATCTAGTTCACCGTTTAAGAATGCAGTTTTTACATCCATTTGATGTATTTCAAGTCCATTAATAGCAGCTATTGCTATTAACATCCGAATGGACGTTATTCTTGTTACCGGTGAATATGTGTCGAAGTAATCCAACCCTTCCTTTTGCCAATAGCATTTAGCTACAAGTCTAGCTTTATATTTATCAATTGATCCATCGGCCTTCAATTTCTTTTTGAAGATCCATTTATAACCTAACGGTTTTGAACCTGGTGGAAGATCCACTAGTTCCCATGTATGATTTTGTAATATGGATTCAATTTCACTATTAATTGCTTCTTTCCAATTGGAAGCATCGGGTAAGGATATAGCTTCTTTATACGATTAAGGTTCATTTTCTAACAAATATGTTAGAAAATCTGGACCGAAAGAAGTCGAGGTTTTTGCACTTTTAATACGTCTTGGTTCATCCTCTATTGATTCAATAGATTGATGAGTACCACTTTTAGTAGCTTGATTTGTCCTTTTAGAAGGACCAGATTCTCGGGTCATGTTATACGAAAATTCATTTTCAAAAAATGAAGCATCCCTCGATTCAATAACCGTATTTACATGAATGTCCGAAATCTCAGATTTACAAACTAGAAATCGATATGCACTGCTATTAGTAGCATAACCGATGAATACACAATCCACGGTTTTTGGCCCTATTCTTACCTTTTTAGGTTTAGGAACCATCACTTTGGCTAAGCACCCCCACACTCGTAAATATTTATTGGAAGGTCTTCGACCTTTCCATAATTCATAAGGTGTCTTGTGAGTCTTTTTGTGAGGTAGTTTATTGAGAATGTAATTAACAGAAAGTAAGGTTTCCCCCCACAAATTTTGTGGAGCTCCTGAACTTAATAACATTGAGTTCATCATTTCTTTCAAAGTACGGTTTTTGCGTTCAGCAACACCATTCGATTGAGGAGAATAAGGAGCGGTTGTTTGATGAATAATCCTATTTTTAGAACAAAATTCCTCAAATGGATATTCATATTCACCTCCTCTATCACTCCTAATAGACTTTATTGTTTTGCTTAATTGATTCTCAACTTCATTCTTATATTGTTTAAATATATTAATAGCCTCATCTTTACTATGTAACAAATATACATAGCAATATTTTGTGCAATCGTCAATAAAAGTAATAAAATACTTTTTCCCGCCTCTAGTTTGAACAAATTTCAAATCACAAATATCGGTGTGAATTAAATCTAAAGGTTCAGTTATCCTTTCAATAGAATGGAAAGGTAATCTAGCTAATTTAGATTCCACACAAATATCACATTTATGATTTTTATCAATATTAAATTTTGGCAAAAATTCCAAGTTAATTAATCTACGCAATGTATCAAAATTAACATGTCCCAATCTAGCATGCCAAATATTAGATAACTCAATCAAGTAAAAAGAACTAGCAATTTCATTCATTGAAACGGATGTTTTAGGGGTTACAGTAAGAACATTCAGTTTAAAGAGCCCCTCATTTAGGTAGCCCTTTCCTACATACATGTCATTTTTAGACAACACAAAGCGATCAGACACAAACACAAGCTTGAAACCATTCTTAGTAAGGAGAGATCCAGAAATTAGATTCTTTCGGATATCAGGCACGTGAAGAACATTGTTGAGAGTAAGTTCCTTTCCAGAAGTCATTTTCAAAGCAATCTTTCCTTGTCCCACCACATTAGAAGTGGAAGAATTTCCCATAAAAAGGTTCTCCTCATTTTCCAAAGGCTTATAGGTGGAGAACATCCATTTGTTTGCACAAATGTGTCGTGTGGCTCCAGTGTCCACCCACCATTCCTTGGTATTTCCAACCAAGTTACATTCAGAGACAATGGCAGAAAGATTCATATCTGCCAAATCATTGGTGATATTCTCACCCTCAGTCACATTTGCTTGAGAGTTATTTTTATTTTGCTTCTTAGGCTTACGACACTCACTTGAGCGGTGTCCCGGTTTACCACAATTGTAGCATTTGCCTTTGAACTTTTTCTTGTTATGTTTGGAAGTGCCTTCCCCATCATACTTTCGTTTGTTCTTTTTAGGACCTTCAACGACATGGACCTTTGTTTCCATCGGATTCTTCCCACTTTTCTTTTGAGACTCACGGTTGTCTTCTTCGATTCTTAGCCGGACCACCAACTCCTCCACATTCATCTCCTTACGCTTGTGCTTGAGATAGTTTTTGAACAAAGTCCAAGATGGTGGAAACTTTTCAACAATTGCAGCAACTTGGAAAGTTTCACTAATTGACATTCCTTCAGCATGAATGTCGTGGAGGATCACTTGGAATTCTTGCACTTGCGAGATCACAGATTTAGAATCAACCATTTTGAAGTCCAGAAAACGCCCAACGATAATTTTCTTCATCCCAGCATCTTTAGTTTTATACTTCTTTTCCAAAGAATTCCATAATTCCTTGGAAGTTTTGATAGTGCAATAGACATGGTACAAAGTCTTGTCCAAGTAGGCCAAAATATAATTTCGGCATAGGTAATCCGAGTGCTTCCAAGCATCGACAGCAACAACCTTTTCAGCGTCATCTCCCTCTTGAATAGAGGGGCAATCTTCATATACAAACCTGCCCAGTTCGCAGGTAGTGAGATAGAAGTACATTTGTCCTTGCCTACGTTTGAAGTCAACCCCAATGAACTTTTTCGGTTTCTCCCTGTGTGGCATAGATACGGGTGCAGTCACATTTGTGTTGGTGACAATCAGCTTCGTAGGAGTAGTGTTCGTACTTTGTGATTCCATTTTTGTTACAAAAATAGAATTTTTATCAATGATAAAATTCATATATAATGAATTAATCAAAACAGAATACAAAATTCTGTGCACCAATTTCCTCCAAATATAATTCACAATAAATGAATTCCAAAAGAATTCAAATAATAATTCAGAATATAAAACAGAATTCCGCACAAAACATAATTAAAATTTTAAAATCTGTGTCACACTAATTTTTAATAATAAAAAGAATTCCGTACAAAACAGAATTATAATTTAAGAAAAAAATATAGATAAACAGATTTTAACAAGAGTACACAAATAAAATTTTATTTTCTAAAATATAAAAACAGTATAGAAATTAATTTATATATCAAAACTATTTTACTAATTTCTACAATAAAGCAGTAAATTAATTCATTTTATTCTGTCAAAACAGATTTATTTCCAACGAATAAATTTCTGTAATAAAAGAAAATTCTGTACACTAAAAACAGTAGAACTAATAATTTTGTCTTAAGATTGTTATTCCTACTATTTAATTTCGAAATAGTACAGAATTAATAATAAAATAATAATTACAGAAAGAAAAATAAATTACAGAAAATTAAATTACTCACTTGAATTTGCAGAAATAATAATAATTGGAAAGAAATCCGAGCCCTCTTGAACAGCCTCCTTAAGACAAAATTATTCCTCCAACGTGCTTGAGTTTAATGAATAATTGTCTCCCAAGATAGAACGGATTTTCAGATTAATCAAGCAGCACAGCAATGACTAATTCCAGCGAACACAATTTCTGTGTTTTGTACTCAACACAACCAAGAACATGTAATGCAGAAATGAAGAAAAGAATTTTCTGGGCAGAGGAAATAATGCAGTAGCATTTTCGGAATTTTGGAGGGATTATTTTTCAGTGTTTAAAACTGAGGGGGACACATTTTATTTATAGTAAATGTTTTGACTGTTGGGAACAGTCAAAACCGAAATTAACTGTCAAAGCAATTAATTTCGTTAACTGCTGACTCTTGGAAATAACTGATTATCAGTTAATTAAAGATTAATTAATTTCGTAATTAATTAATTAAATTAAAGCCCAAAAAGTTAATTAGATTCGGCCCAAAAATTTAAGAAATTTTATAGGCCCAAGCCCGAGCCCGAGCCGAACCGAACCGAACCGAGCCGAGCCGGCCGGCCGGACGCGCGCGCGCGCGCGTGTGGACCTTTGACCGAAAGTCAACCCAAGCATAACTTAGGTCATCTCCCCTTCAAAGAGTTGGGATACCCCAAAGGCATCCAAGCCTTAGTCCATCAATTGGGTTTTATTAACTCATCATATTTCCACTACTCTTCCAATGTGGGACAAGAGTTAAAACATACCCAATACATTAACTTTCATTGCTTTATGAGTCACTTTGGGGACATAATTATCATTCATAACTTATTGAAATTGGACATATGGATATACTACGTTAATCTCTTTGCGGAGGTGAACGCGTTCGTATATGGTCCCACAATTTCCGTAGTGTGGGTCCCACCTAAATTTGAGCTCAAAGTTGCTCAAAAATCTGTCCAGAAAAATCTGGACAGCTTTATAATACCCATTTAAGTTCCAATTTTCCAACAATACCCCATATGAATGATATATCGCTATAAATAAAACAAAACAGATGCTGATGCAGATGCAGACACAGGTTGAGTAAAACTGAAGACTTATTGCATCGGGAGAAGTAGCCTAGTGGCCTTGAACTTTCCTTAGTGATATTCTATCGGATTTACTTGGTTAATCAGTAGACTTCACGTTCTTGAACCGTCAACCGTTTTTGTAAACCTAGACAACAGTATTCACACAACAATTCTTCAACACAGTTGGTTCTCACGTTTGTGTTCATTTTGGCCGTGAACACCACTTGGTTCCGCAAGTATTTTAGAGAATATGCCTTTCATTATTCTCATAGAAGTAGCCCCCTTCTTACTTACGTAGGTGACTTCCATAAAGAGTATTCTGCAATACCCCACTTAGACGTACTAAGATATAGATGTCATTAAAAGCATAACTTATCTTAATTTCGCGGCAGATATGCACTGTCTCATCTTTGGAATAGATAGGAATATATATCCTCCAGTGCTTACTGAATACAACGTAGTTCGATTTTCCCATTGAACTTAGATCTTGGGATCTCCAGTCAGCTAGTTTGGGTTGCCACTATATTGATTCTTATTTATTTATAGGCTTTAGACGCATTCCTCTCGATGACCTTTCAACTTGCTCTCAGTTTAAACCTTTCGTTAGTGGATCCGATATATTATCTTTTGACTTTACATAGTCAATTGTGATAATTTCGTTTGAGAGAAGTTGTCTAACGGTATTGTGTCTACGACGAATATGTCGTGACTTTCCGTTATACATGTGATTTTGTGCCCTTCCAATCGCTGATTGGCTATCGCAATGTATACATATTGCGGGCACAGGTTTAGACCAATTTGGAACATCCTCTAAAAAATTTCGAAGCCATTCAGCTTCTTCTCCAGCTTTGTCTAGTGCAATGAATTCAGATTCCATTGTCGATCTAGCAATGCACGTTTGTTTTGAGGATTTCCAAGATACGACTGCACCTCCGAGGGTAAACACATACCCACTTGTAGACTTAGAGTCTTTTGTATCAGATATCCAATTTTCATCGCAATGTCCTTCAAGAACAGCTGGATATTTTGAGTAATGCAATCCATAGTTTTGAGTATATTTTAAATAACCCAAAACTCTCAATATTGCTTTCCAGTGATCTCTTCCTGGATTACTCGTAAATCGACTTAGCTTACTTATTGAGTATGCTATGTCTGGTCGCGTACAGTTCATGATATACATTAAACTGCCGATAATATGAGAATATTCTAGTTGAGATATGCTTTAACCATTATTTCTTGCTATATGTAAATTTACATCTACAGGTGTCTTGGTAGGACTAATATCATACTTCTTGAATTTTTCAAGTACTTTCTCAATGTAATGAGATTGAGATAATATAAGTCCATCCGATGTTCTAGAAATTTTAATTCCTAATATAACATCGGCGATTCCCATATCTTTCATGTCAAATCGATTACTCAACATTTGTTTTGTGGTTTTGACAATTTCCAATTTACTACCCATGATAAGCATATCATCAACATAGAGGCATACAATGACATATCCATTATGAATGTATTTAAAGTAAACACATTTATCGCATTCATTAATTTTGAAACCATTTGATAACATTGCATTATCAAATTTTTCATGCCATTGTTTAGGTGCTTGTTTTAATCCATATAGTTATTTAACAAGCTTACATAATTTTCCTTCTTGTCCGGGAGCTTTGAACCCTTCAGGTTGCTCCATATAAATTTCCTCATCTAGTTCACCGTTTAAGAATGCAGTTTTTACATCCATTTGATGTATTTCAAGTCCATTAATAGCAGCTATTGCTATTAACATCCGAATGGACGTTATTCTTGTTACCGGTGAATATGTGTCGAAGTAATCCAACCCTTCCTTTTGCCTATAGCCTTTAGCTACAAGTCTAGCTTTATATTTATCAATTGATCCATCGGCCTTCAATTTCTTTTTGAAGATCCATTTATAACCTAACGGTTTTGAACCTGGTGGAAGATCCACTAGTTCCCATGTATGATTTTGTAATATGGATTCAATTTCACTATTAATTGCTTCTTTCCAATTGGAAGCATCGGGTAAGGATATAGCTTCTTTATACGATTGAGGTTCATTTTCTAACAAATATGTTAGAAAATCTGGACCGAAAGAAGTCGAGGTTTTTTCACTTTTACTACGTCTTGGTTCATCCTCTATTGATTCAATAGATTGATGAGTACCACTTTTAGTAGCTTGATTTGTCCTTTTAGAAGGACCAGATTCTCGGGTCATGTTATACGGAAATTCATTTTCAAAAAATGAAGCATCCCTCGATTTAATAACCGTATTTACATGAATGTCCGAAATCTCAGATTTACAAACTAGAAATCGATATGCACTGCTATTAGTAGCATAACCGATGAATACACAATCCACGGTTTTTGGCCCTATTCTTACCTTTTTAGGTTTAGGAACCATCACTTTGTCTAAGCACCCCCACACTCGTAAATATTTATAGGAAGGTCTTCGACCTTTCCATAATTCATAAGGTGTCTTGTGAGTCTTTTTGTGAGGTACTTTATTGAGAATGTAATTAACAGAAAGTAAGGCTCCCCCCCACAAATTTTGTGGAGCTCCTGAACTTAATGACATTGAGTTCATCATTTCTTTCAAAGTACGGTTTTTGCGTTCAGCAACACCATTCGATTGAGGAGAATAAGGAGCGGTTGTTTGATGAATAATCCTATTTTTAGAACAAAATTCCTCAAATGGATATTCATATTCACCTCCTCTATCACTCCAAATAGACTTTATTATTTTGCTTAATTGATTCTCAACTTCATTCTTATATTGTTTAAATACATTAATAGCCTCATCTTTACTATGTAACAAATATACATAGCAATATTTTGTGCAATCGTCAATAAAAGTAATAAAATACTTTTTCCCGCCTCTAGTTTGGTCAAATTTCAAATCACAAATATTGGTGTGAATTAAATCTAAAGGTTCAGTTGTCCTTTCAATAGAATGGAAAGGTAATCTAGCTAATTTAGATTCCACACAAATATCACATTTATGATTTTTATCAATATTAAATTTTGGCAAAAATTCCAAGTTAATTAATCTACGCAATGTATCAAAATTAACATGTCCCAATCTAGCATGCTAAATATTAGATGACTCAATCAAGTAAGAAGAACTAGCAATTTCATTCATTGAAACGGATGTTTTAGGGGTTACAGTAAGAACATTCAGTTTAAAGAGCCCCTCATTTAGGTAGCCCTTTCCTACATACATGTCATTTTTAGACAACACAAAGCGATCAGACACAAACACAAGCTTGAAACCATTCTTAGTAAGGAGAGATCCAGAAATCAGATTCTTTCGGATATCAGGCACGTGAAGAACATTGTTGAGAGTAAGTTCCTTTCCAGAAGTCATTTTCAAAGCAATCTTTCCTTGTCCCACCACCTTAGAAGTGGAAGAATTTCCCATAAAAAGGTTCTCCTCATTTTCCAAAGGCTTATAGGTGGAGAACATCCATTTGTTTGCACAAATGTGTCGTCCGGCTCCAGTGTCCACCCACCATTCCTTGCTATTTCCAACCAAGTTACATTCAGAGACAACGGCAGAAAGATTCATATCTGCCAAATCATTGGTGATATTCTCACCCTCAGTCACATTTGCTTGAGAGTTATTTTTATTTTGCTTCTTAGGCTTACGACACTCACTTGAGCGGTGTCCCGGTTTACCACAATTGTAGCAATTGCCTTTGAACTTTTTCTTGTTATGTTTGGAAGTGCCTTCCCCATCATACTTTCGTTTTTTCTTTTTAGGACCTTCAACGACATGGACCTTTGTTTCCATAGTATTCTTCCCACTTTTCTTTTGAGACTCACGGTTGTCTTCTTCGATTCTTAGCCGGACCACCAACTCCTCCACATTCATCTCCTTACGCTTGTGCTTGAGATAGTTTTTGAACAAAGTCCAAGAAGGTGGCAACTTTTCAACAATTGCAGCAACTTGGAAAGTTTCACTAATTGACATTCCTTCAGCATGAATGTCGTGGAGGATTACTTGGAATTCTTGCACTTGCGAGATCACAGATTTAGAATCAACCATTTTGAAGTCCAGAAAACGCCCAACGATAAATTTCTTCATCCCAGCATCTTCAGTTTTATACTTCTTTTCCAAAGAATTCCATAATTCCTTGGAAGTTTTGATAGTGCAATAGACATGGTACAAAGTCTTGTCCAAGTAGGCCAAAATATAATTTCGGCATAGGTAGTCCGAGTGCTTCCAAGCATCGACAGCAACAACCTTTTCAGCGTCATCTCCCTCTTGAATAGAGGGGAAATCTTCATATACAAACCTGCCCAGTTGGCAGGTAGTGAGATAGAAGTACATTTGTCCTTGCCAACGTTTGAAGTCAGCCCCAATGAACTTTTCCGGTTTCTCCCTGTGTGGCATAGATACGGGTGCAGTCACATTTGTGTTGGTGACAATCAGTTTCGTAGGAGTAGTGTTCGTACTTTGTGATTCCATTTCTGTTACAAAAACAGAATTTTTATCAATGATAAAATTCCTATATAATGAATTAATCAAAACAGAATACAAAATTCTGTGCACCAATTTCCTCCAAATATAATTCACAATAAATGAATTCCAAAAGAATTCAAATAATAATTCAGAATATAAAACAGAATTCCGTACAAAACAGAATTAAATTCTTAAAATCTGTGTCACACTAATTTTTAATAATAAAAAGAATTCCGTACAAAACAGAATTATAATTTAACAAAAAAATATAGATAAACAGATTTTAACAAGAGTACACAAATAAAATTTTATTTTCTAAAATATAAAAACAGTATAGAAATTAATTTCTATATCAAAACTGTTTTACTAATTTCTACAATAAAACAGTAAATTAATTCATTTTATTCTGTCAAAACAGATTTATTTCCAACGAATAAATTTCTGTAATAAAAGTAAATTCTGTACACTAAAAACAGTAGAACTAATAATTTTGTCTTAAGATTGTTATTCCTACTATTTAATTTCGAAATAGTATAGAATTAATAATAAAATAATAATTACAGAAAGAAAAATAAATTATAGAAAATTAAATTACTCACTTGAATTTGCAGAAATAATAATAATTAGAAAGAAATCCGAGCCCTGTTGAACAGTCTCCTTAAGACAAAATTATTCCTCCAACGTGCTTGAGTTTAATGAATAATTGTCTCCCAAGATAGAACGGATTTTCAGATTAATCAAGCAGCACAGCAATGACTAATTCCAGCGAACACAATTTCTGTGTTTTGTACTCAACACAACCAAGAACATGTAATGCAGAAATGAAGAAAAGAAATTTATGGGCAGAGGAAATAATGCAGTAGCATTTTCGAAATTTTGGAGGGATTATTTTTCAGTGTTTAAAACTGAGGGGGACACATTTTATTTATAGTAAATGTTTTGACTGTTGGGAACAGTCAAAACCGAAATTAACTGTCAAAGTAGTTAATTTCGTTAACTGCTGACTCTTGGAATTAACCGATTATCAGTTAATTAAAGATTAATTAATTCCGTAATTAATTAATTAAATTAAAGCCCAGGAAGTTAATTAGATTCGGCCCAAAAATTTAAGAAATTTTATAAGCCCAAGCCCAAGCCCAACCCAAGCCCGAACCGAGCCGAGCAGAGCCGGCCGGTCGGACGCGCGCGTGTGGACCTTTGACCGAAAGTCAACCCAAGCATAGCTTAGGTCATCTCCCCTTCAAAGAGTTGGGATACCCCAAAGGCATCCAAGCCTTAGTCCATCAATTGGGTTTTATTAACTCATCATTTTTCCACTACTCTTCCAATGTGGGACAAGAGTTAAAACATACCCAATACATTAACTTTCATTGCTTTATGAGTCACTTTGGGGACATAATTATCATTCATAACTTATTGAAATTGGACATATGAATATACTACGTTAATCTCTTTGCGGAGGTGAACGCGTTCGTATATGGTCCCACAATTTCCGTAGTGTGGGTCCCACCTAAATTTGAGCTCAAAGTTGCTCAAAAATATGTCCAGAAAAATCTGGACAGCTTTATAATACCCATTTAAGTTCCAATTTTTCAACAATCCCCCACATGAATGATATATCGCTATAAATAAAACAAAACAGATGCTGATGCAGATGCAGACACAGGTTGAGTAAAACTGAAGACTTATTGCATCGGGAGAAGTAGCCTAGTGGCCTTGAACTTTCCTTAGTGATATTCTATCGAATTTACTTGGTTAATCAGTAGACTTCACGTCCTTGAACCGTCAACCGTTTTTGTAAACCTAGACAACAGTATTCACACAACAATTCTTCAACACAGTTGGTTCTCACGTTTGTGTTCATTTTGGCCGTGAACACCACTTGGTTCCGCAAGTATTTTAGAGAATATGCCTTTCATTATTCTCATAGAAGTGGCCCCCTTCTTACTTACGTAGGTGACTTCCATAAAGAGTATTCTGCAATACCCCACTTAGACGTACTAAGATATAGATGTCATTAAAAGCATAACTTATCTTAATTTCGCGATAGATATGTACTGTCTCATCTTTGGAATGGATAGGAATATATATCCTCCAGTTCTTACTGAATACAATGTAGTTCGATTTGCCCATTGAACCTAGATCTTGGGATCTCCAGTCAGCTAGGTTGGGTTGCCACTATATTGATTCTTATTTATTTATAGGCTTTAGACCCATTCCTCTCGATGATCTTTCAACTTGCTCTCGGTTTAAACCTTTCGTTAGTGGATCCGATATATTATCTTTTGACTTTACATAGTCAATTGTGATAATTTCGTTTGAGAGAAGTTGTCTAACGGTATTGTGTCTACGACGAATATGTCGTGACTTTCCGTTATACATGTGATTTTGTGCCCTTCCAATCGCTGATTGGCTATCGCAATGTATACATATTGCGGGCACAGGTTTAGACCAATTTGGAACATCCTCTAAGAAATTTCGAAGCCATTCAGCTTCTTCTCCAGCTTTGTCTAGTGCAATGAATTCAGATTCCTTTGTCGATCTAGCAATGCACGTTTGTTTTGAGGATTTCCAAGATACGGCTGGACCTCCGAGGGTAAACACATACCCACTTGTAGACTTAGAGTCTTTTGTATCAGATATCCAATTTGCATCACAATGTCCTTCAAGAACAGCTGGATATTTTGAGTAATGCAATCCATAGTTTTGAGTATATTTTAAATAACCCAAAACTCTCAATATTGCTTTCCAACTGCCGATAATATGAGAGTATTCTAGTTGAGAAATTTTATAAGCCCGAGCCCAAGCCCGAACCGAACCGAACCGAGCTTAACCGAGCCGAACTTTGATCAAAAGTCAACCCAAGCATAGCTTAGGTCATCTCCCCTTCAAAGATTTGGGATACCCCAAAGGCATCCAAGCCTTAGTCCATCAATTGGGTTTTATTAACTCATCATTTTTCCACTACTCTTCCAATGTGGGATAAGAGTTAAAACATACCCAATACATTAACTTTCATTGCTTTATGAGTCACTTTGGGGACATAATTATCATTCATAACTTATTGAAATTGGACATATGAATATACTACGTTAATCTCTTTGCGGAGGTGAACGCGTTCGTATATGGTCCCACAATTTCCGTAGTGTGGGTCCCACCTAAATTTGAGCTCAAAGTTGCTCAAAAATCTGTCGAGAAAAATCTGGACAGCTTTATAATACCCATTTAAGTTCCAATTTTCCAACAGAAACACCCTCTACATCAAAATCAGTAGAAAGTTTGTGTAATTATACCTTAAATGCAGGTAAAACAAATCCAATTAAACATCAATCACAGAAGACTAGCTTAAGAAAGAGTTACTAGCAATCACATAAAGAGAAAATATATTGAGGTTTCGATTTGTCAAAAGGACCATAAATGTACTTGACACGCCCTTGAAGATATCTTACGGAACAATAAATACATCTTGTGAAACAACACAAGGACTAAAATGTTTAAAAACAGAAGGTACAGTGGAGTTAAACATGTTTTTTTCCCTTCATGTAGGTTCTCCAAATCAAGATGAGACATTATTTTTCCTTTGTGTAGGTTCTCCAAATCAAGATGACACATTATTTGATGCGTTGAAAATTAATGCTTTTTTCATGTACGTTCTCCCAACAATCTCTTTTAGCTTGCGGAACATCCTTTTTGTGTCTGTAAGACTGTTTCCTACTTCCAAATACGAGTTATTATTGAATTGTGTTAATAAAGATGATTTTATTTTTATCTTCATAGTTGGCATGTTCAGATTGGGCTTTTGCTGCCACTGCTTATATATTTATGTTGAAGCCACACAAGTTTCATTAGTATCGTTAAGTTAACCATTAAAGTTTGCTTTTCTCTCTGCCTTGATAATCTAAAAATTGCAAGGTGATCTTAGTATTTACTGTTGTATTAGCTTATACTGAATTTGGTATCTTCAACCTCTTCGTATACGCAATAGTTATAAATGACCACAAGTTAGTGTTAGACATTTAAATAAAATCACATCCCCTATTTTTCAAAATTATATAATAATAGTGTTCTGTGTACCGTGACATCCCATAAAATTCATAAATAAATTGATCAAGTCTAATATAAAAATTATGGGAATCCAAAAATTTTGGTAATATTCTGAGCATAAGAAATAATCAAAATCGAATGAACAATGACAAGATAATGGAATATTTAATCAACACAAAATCAACTTTGATACCAATCACTACCAATACAACATAACCCATCTCTAGATATAAAATGTGCCCAACTCTGAATATAAGTATGTAACAACCCTCGATTCTGGGAGGCTCATTTTTTACTAATTTTACCGCATAAGGTGATTATATAAAATGTGGGGACTGGAGTAAATATTAATTTAATGAATTGAAAATTAATATTTACTAGATTGATTCATATTTACGGTATGTGAAAGTAAATATCATCAGGTTGCATGTTTATAGTGTCATGTATGTAAAAAAGGCATTATGGTTTAAATAAAATTGGAAATGGAAATAATTTATAAAATTTTCGGATGATAGTTTAGAGGGTGTAGTTAGTCTCAGAAGGTGCGAGACAGTCAAAATAAGTGCCATATTGTATTTTTGGGTTTCGGGCACTTTTATCTGGTTTTAGTTTATACGCGTATTCGGGAGTCATTTTAATGTGGTGTTAACCATTTAAGTTGGGAGTTTTAACTTAAGCCACGATTTAGTCTTCTAAATCCCCTTAATTCCTTAATTTATGTCTCATACATAGAGAGAAAAAGAGAGAGGAAGAGAAAAATGGAGAAATGAGAGAGAGATTGATGATTGAGGATTTGGGATTGCTTCTTCTCCAAATAAATCTAAGTTATCCACCCTAAGGCAAGTTTTCTACTTGCTAATATGTGATTTAAGATGTATAAATTTTATGATAGTTGTGTATTTAAAATTATGGTTTAAATGAAGAAATTTTGGGAATTTAACCCTAATCTTAATTTTGATGATGAATTTGTGGATTTTAGTAGTTAGTAATCATGTTGGGTAGATAAATATTGTTGGTTGTGTGTGAAAAATGGAAGAGATTTGAGGTTTGGAAATTGGGGCTCAAAACACTTAGAACAAAATTAGGCAATTCTGCAGAACCGAATCGATTCGCCTTGAGACAATTTCCAGGTCTGGGTCGACCGAATCGATTCGGCAATTATGCAGAAGGTCAGGTTTTCCTGACTGAATCGATTCGGGTGGGACGAATCGATTCACTCTCTTGAACCCAAATCGATTCGGCAAGGCCGAATCGATTCGGAAGTCCTGCATTTTTGAGTAATTTTCTTAGTTTTGTTCTAATTCATTTTCTTTAAGTCTAGGGTCTAGGAACCTTCTCTAATGAAGTAAACTAAGTGTCCTAGAGTTGTAATTGCGTTAGTTACTTACCCTACATTAGGAATGGGTTATGTGGGGACTTTTTCAGGGATATGCCAACTGATGTTAGGGCATTCTTTTTCTAGTTAATATTATGAAACTAGGATTCCTAGAGTTATGTTTGGGAGACTTTTAGAGCTCAATGGAGCTACATAAATCTTGATGGTTCATAATAACACCATAAAAGTAAGTAGGGAGAATAAATTGAAAGTGCATTCATTCCTTCAAGGTATGATAGTATTGGGGTTTTAAAATAACACCCTAAAATGTTTGGAGGTAATTAAGAGTTTCAATTACTCCTTTGAGGTTGTAGCAACGATATAATTTATCGTATGGCTCCGGATCATAAGTTATATTATTTACAAAAAGTAAATGGTAATGGTTTCGGATAAAATGAAACATATACATGGAAATGAAATGAAATGGAAATGGTACTGATTTTAGTAAATGATAATTTACTTAATCATGAAACTGGTAAATGATAATTTACTTGATTTTGAAAATGGTAAATAAATGGTTTAAACACACCTCTCTAAATGACATCATAAGGAAATTTCGCGCGCGAGGTGATGCCCCCTGACAAATTAACGCAGGGTGGATATAGTCCATAGGCCATGTGAGCGTTTATTGTTGTATATTTTTCTGCGATGGGTAGGAGATTTTGGGTGTGGTCTTGACTACCCCGCAGGCACATGGCCGCTTCCCGACGTATTGCGATATAGGTGCCCAGGTTGTCTTATGATAGGCCCTGGAAGATGATGGTCATTTAGGGGCGCGCACAGCGGGGAAACCCGGATGGGCGGTCTTAGAATTCGTTATATGTATATAAATATAACAATTCATAATCAAGTGGGACTTGATGTATGAGATATGCCATAAAGAGCATGATGAAGTGCCACAAAGAGCACATATAAATGCCACAAAGAGCATTTGAAAATGATTATTTTCCTGATAAGGAAAGGATTTTTACAAAATGTAAAAGTGAGATAAAAATGCCATAAGGAGCATAAAATTGTGAATATGTATATTCCTGTTAAGGAAAAAGATGTACGCGATAATTGGAGCATATGATGAATTTTCAGATTAATGTTACTTGTTTTATCTTCTTGCTTAGTTTATGTGTTAAATTGTGTAGTTAGATTGTTATCTCTCTCTTATCATGATTCATCATTCATAATTGTCATACTCTTTATTCATCTGGTAATCATATAGAACTGGGCCCTGACCCGTTTACATTTCTTGTTGCATATGCACCTTGTCTCTGCTCAGGTACTCCTCCGCAAGGATGCCTGATTTGAATTCCTATTTCGATGTCCTCGGCGAGACGTGATGCATTGTGGGTATTACGGGACACATTTGGTATAGACATTTTCATTTTTGCATTCTAGTTAAGATCAAATCTTTTATTCGGGCAAAGGGCCCAAGCTTTTGTAAATGTCTAATGAAATGTATTATATAAATTAATGAGTTTGTTTAAATGTTGTTATAAGTTTGTTGACCGGTAACACATTCGGTCTTTTTAGTGTACTCTTGTTATTATTAATTAAATATGTCTTGGGGTTTCCCCTATCTTTTCAGGATTTGGGCTGTTTAAATTCTTCCTTTAACCTTAAAACAAAAATTCTTTGGCAACCCATTTTCTGAAATTTTGGGTGGTTATCCTGGATACTCTATATTTTATTGTGATGCTGAGAATGATTCCATCTATGGTTCTTGTTATATTGGAGTATTGGGTTGGCCACCCCTTATTTTGGTGAGCGGGTTGTCACAGATGGTATCAGAGCATCAGGTTCTAGAGTCCTTAGGAATCTGTGTGGACGCCTTAAGTTTCAGCATTGCTTTTGACTTGACATAGAGCCTTAGGATTAAGATCGTTGATTTCTCTTGTGAGATCTCGTTCTTCTGCCGTGAGGTAGAACTTATAGAATCTTTTGCGCATTCGCGTGAGAACCGTAGGTCCATTGAAGAAGGGCATCATGAGAAGGATTTTTAAGAACTGTGAATTGTGGTCGGGGATGAGGACCGCTTTGGAGGTCGCTCCCTTTTTGTAGCACTTCCTTATCTTGCTACTACGACTACTAGTTATAGTTGATGTAGTTTCCCAAGTACCGCTAGACGTAGAAAGTGGTACTAACTTGAGATTTCAAGTGATGTTAAATTGAAGTGGTGAATTGCCCTGAAGTAGGATGGAGGAAAATCCTTCACCCGTAGGGGTGGTGTTGAGGTGGTGAAGATGTAGTCACTATATTCGTGGATACCGGGAGTTTTTGCCCATGGAGAAACTTAAGTTTATCGTAAGTTTCTCTGGGATAACTGGACTGAGGAGAAAGTGGATTCTCAAATGGTCATACAATGCTCGGTAAAAGGCCGATTGTGAATAAAGTGTTGTGCAGTTAAGGAGACCGTGCACCATAAAATGATAGGCCCCAGAATAAGTGTCATTAACACTTCTGATGGAGAAGTGATCATGAAACCCCATTGGTGGACTTCCGCCTGGGGAGGTTTCATTGAACGGAGGAAGAAGAGGCCGAGAGCATGTCCTCTTTTACTAAGAAAGTAAAAGGGACTGCGTGGGCAATTGTTGTCGGCCAGAGGCGGAAAAATGGCTATGAGGTGGAGCGTAGAACCACTCATTTTAAACTTCGTTGAGTGGAGAACGAGGGCAAGAGTAGAGTGCTTGGTTGGGGAGTTGATGGAAATAATGTTGGTTCGTGTAAGGCTCGAATATGGAGTCTGAAAATCGTTAGTATCGACCCGGAGTGCTTGGCATAAATTGTTGGTGGGAATTCCACCTTAGTAGTGGGTGGTGCATTCCCCCATAATATGATAGAGTAGTATTGTGGTTGCTCTCGATTCGGGTGTGTGTAACGAGCTTATAGTTGTATTGACGCTATTATAAAAGGGTAATGATGTGACTTCCGTGGTATGGAAGTTCCATCTTTTCTTCACTCGTTATGAAGCGAGTGATGATATCTTAAATGTATATGTGTTATATGTGTTACTTGGTTTGAATGTTTTATTGTTTGTTTACATTGCATGTGGGTGTTATGACTTATCTCCACGACCAACAAGGTTAAGTAGTAATGTATAGGAGGGATTCCTTGTTTGGATTCCGCTTTTGCGGGACGCTCCACGCGTGAACCTTAACGACGTTGGGAGTGGAGAGATGTCATTTTTATTTTATTTTATGTATATTATACGAGTAAAGATATTTTGGCTTAGTCGGGGAGATAACAAGTAAATAAAACTGTAAGGATATCTCACTTCTAGTTTCAAAATGGGACTAGTTATTCTATAATATCTCTCCTAGATACAGGTTGAGACTTTATAGAGGTGGATCGAGGTAGGTAGGATATATTTTTTCATTTGTTGTGTTATCTTGCATGAGTATTTGATTATTCATTTGTCTTATTTATGCATGTTACGCTTATCTCCATGACCAACTAGTTAAGTAGGCATGTGTCGGAGGGTTCCTTGTTTAGATTTCGCTTTGCGAGACACTCCGTCGCATGAACACTTAACGATGTTGTGAGTGGAGAGGCGCTACTCTTTTTCTTTCTTTTATTTTTTTTCTGTTGCTGGAAGTTGGGTTGAAAGGTCTAGCCGAGAATAAAGTAGAAGAGTGATTAAGGGCTACTAAAGTGCGAGATAGAAGCACTAGATATAGTTATCTCCTCTGATCGATGTGAGGGAGACTGAGATATGAAGTCAAATTGAGACTTCGGGTTATGTCTTGATAATAAGGCTATTTGAAAAGATGTATATATGTTATAGGATAAAGTTTGTAAGACTTCACAGAAAGTGAATGTCTGGTTAATTGAATCTTTAAAGACGCAATGGTAATATATATATAGAAGTAGAATTGTAAGTGAGACATTTACCGATCCTGATCATGTGTCTTAGACCGTCATATCTTAATGACCGACGATGCGAGGTAGTAGTGTAACGGGAGGGTTCCTTGTCTGGATTTTGCCTCGGCGAGACGTCCCACGCACGAAACCAAGCGAATGTCGAAATTCGAAAGTCGAGATTGGTCTTAGGCACTAGGGATATATTTAGTATTATATGTATATGACTTAGATCGGATATATATATGTAGATCGACCTTAGGTTTATTAGAACGTAAGGCCCTTAGGGCAGGTGATGTTGATTTAGAAAGGCTATAGATAGTTAACCACGAATAAGTTGTGGGTTAAATCTAAGAGGGATTTGATCCCTAGGAACGAGATTTATGGGGTCTCGAGAGGTTTGGTAGGTTAGGCCTAAAGAGATGAGGCCTTTCTTAGATATGGTGTTACGTGGCGACTTCACTTACGGGGAGTTAATGGACGGGCTGTCCTTCACTCCTGATCCCATGATAGTGAGCTCGAGAGTGGGTTTAATGAATAAGTTTCTGCCAGGTTGGGGAGTAATAATACTGGAGCATAGACCCATTGTCTATGCGTCTCACAAGCTTAAACTTGCGGGAAGTATTATTTCATATTTGAATTGAAATTCATTGTAGTAGTGATCACCTTAATTGGATAAGGCACTACTTCCTGGGCAGGAAATTTGGTCTTTCTCGTAAGTAACAAGTTGTTGCAATATGTCGTGGAAGAAATTGAATTAGTATACGAAGTCCATGACGGACTATTGATTGGATTTTTCTCATTCGATAAGGGAATGCGATTGGGGTAGTAGGAGCGTTGAGTAGAAAACCCGTCGGAGAAATTAGAGATGGCATAGGAAGCCAAATGAAACGAACATGACTAGGGAGGCTTCGTAGCAAGAACATTTCGGTCTATGATTGACCATTTCACCTACTCGCGTGAAGAAGAGTAGTGGTGGAACGAAGAAGGGTATTCATAGACGTCTGCATTGAACTGCCGACATCGAACTGGTCATGGTCTCATTTGAGAAAATTGTTGATTGTTCGACCCAATCGTTGCTTTTTCGACCATTATGGGCGGACTAGATGTAGAAGAGTACGCCCCGCTCTCTATGGAGGAATGGTAGAACCGTGGGAGGTGCCTATTAAAATAGGGTGGACCGAGACTAGATTTCGTGTCAGAGGTTTGGTAAAAGTTTCCATGAAGTAATGGGAACCGTATGGAAATGGCGTATATCCTACCACCCTAAAGTGGATGGATGAATGGGAGGAAATTGACTTATGGCCGAAAGGCATATCTTGAGCGGGTGCCTTAGAATACATAGCAGATGGGAGCAGTAATTATTTGGATAGAGATTACCGTACAACCATTAGGATATTGAATGGCCTTATGGATCATTTCCTAAAGCTTGGCACCGTGAGTGGCCTAGTGTGTCTGGTGGAGTAATTCACATACTTGTTGGATGGAACCAACGGGTAATATGTTCCTTGGACTTGGAGTGGTCTCGGGACATTTCTTTAAAGATTTGACTTTTGAGCCATACGCCTTGATGAGATATGTCGCTGCGAGGAAAAGTTGAGTAGCGTTGGGGTTAAGCCACTTAGAGTTGGTATGAGTGCCCCGAGGTGAGATGCAACATGATTCTGGAGGTTAGGCTAATTGTGCCGAGTTGTGTGGGTATCTCCTTCCATTGTAAAATGGTAGGATCGATAGTTCGTGATGGGAGATTTGGTGCTATGTCAGAACACCAAGAATGTGACTGAGATCGTTAATGACGACCTTAATCTGAGTTCTTTTGGGACGTTGCGATAACGAGGGATTTGTTTAGGATGGTAGAATCCTAGTTTAGAGTAGTATACCCTTTGTGAGATTTGGGTACGCCTGAATTTTGGGGGCAAAATTCCCTCATAAGGGGGGGGAGTATGTAACAACCCTTGATTCTGGGAGGCTCATTTTATACTAATTTTACCGCATAAGGTGATTATATAAAATGTGGGGACTGGAGTAAATATTAATTTAATGAATTGAAAATTAATATTTACTAGATTGATGCATATTTACGGCATGTGAAAGCAAATATCATTAGGTTACATATTTATAGTGTCATGTATGTAAAAAGGGCATTATGGTTTAAATAAAATTGGAAATGGAAATAATTTATAAAATTTCTGGATGCCATTTTAGAGGGTGTAGTTAGTCTCGAAAGGTGCGAGACAGTCAAAATAAGTGCCATATTGTATTTTTGGGTTTCGGGCACTTTTATCTGGTTTTAGTTTATACGCGTATTCGGGAGTCATTTTAATGTGGTGTTAACCATTTAAGTTGGGATTTTTAACTTAAGCCACGATTTAGTCTTCTATATCCCCTTAATTCCTTAATTTATGTCTCATACATAGAGAGAAAAAGAGAGAAAGAGAGAGGAAGAGAAAAATGGAGAAATGAGAGAGAGATTGAAGATGAAGGATTTGGGATTGCTTCTTCTCCAAATAAATCTGAGTTATCCACCCTACGGCAAGTTTTCTACTTGCTAATATGTGATTTAAGATGTATAAATTGTATGATAGTTGTGTATTTACAATTATGGTTTAAAAGAGGAAATTTTGGGAATTTAACCCTAATCTTAATTTTGATGATGAATTTGTGGATTTTAGTAGTTAGTAATCATGTTGGGTAGATAAATATTGTTGGTTGTGTGTGAAAAATGGAAGAGATTTGAGGTTGGGAAATTAGGGCTCAAAACACTTAAAACAAAATTAGGCAATTCTGCAGAACCGAATCGATTCGGCCAGGCCGAATCGATTCGCCTTGAGACAGTTTCCAGGTCTGGGTCGATCGAATCGATTCGGATAATCCGAATCGATTCGGAAATTATGCAGAAGGTCAGGTTTTCCTGACCGAATCGATTCGGGTGGGCCGAATCGATTCGCTCTCTTGAACCCAAATCGATTCGGCTAGGCCGAATCGATTCGGAAGTCCTGCATTTTTGAGTAATTTTCTTAGTTTTGTTCTAATTCATTTTCTTTAAGTCTAGGGCCTAGGAACCTTCTCTAATGAAGTAAACTAAGTGTCCTAGAGTTGTAATTGAGTTAGTTACTTACCCTACATTAGGAAAGGGTTATGTGGGGACTTTTCCGGGGATATGCCAACTGATGTTAGGGAATTCTTTTTCTAGTTAATTATTATGAAACTAGGATTCCTAGAGTTATGTTTGGGAGAATTTTAGAGCTCAATGGAGGTACATAAATCTTGATGGTTCATAATAACACCATAAAAGTAAGTAGGGAGAATAAATTGAAAGTGCATTCATTCCTTCGAGGTATGATAGTATTGGGGTTTTAAAATAATACCCTAAAATATTTGGAGGTAATTAAGAGTTTCAATTACTCCTTTGAGGTTGTAGGAACGATATAGTTTATCTTAGGGCTCCGGATCATAAGTTATATTATTTAAAAAAAGTAAATGGTAATGGTTTCGGATAAACTGAAACATATAAATGGAAATGAAATGAAATGGAAATGGTACTGATTTTAGTAAATGATAATTTACTTAATCATGAAACTGGTAAATTATAATTTACTTGATTTTGAAAATGGTAAATAAATGGTTTAAACACACCTCTCTAAATGACATCATAAGGGAAGTTCGCGCGAGAGGTGATGCCCCTTGACAAATTAACGCATGGGTGGATATAGTCCATAGGCCATATGAGCATTTATTGTTGTATATTTTTCTGCGATGGGTAGGAGATTCTGGATGTGGTCTTGACTACCCCGCAGGCACATGGCCGCTTCCCGACGTATTGAGATATAGGTGCCCAGGTTGTCTTATGATAGGCCCTGAAAGATGATGGTCATTTAGGGGCGCGCATAGCGGGGAAACCCGGACGGGCAATCTTAGAATTCGTTATATGTATATAAATATAACAATTCATAATCAAGTGGGACTTGATGTATGAGATATGCCATAAAGAGAATGATGAAGTGCCACAAAGAGCACATATAAATGCCACAAAGGGCATTTGAAAATGATTATTTTCCTGATAAGGAAAATATTTTTACAAAATGTAAAAGTGAGATAAAAATGCCATAAAGAGCATAAGATTGTGAATATGTATATTCCTGTTAAGGAAAAAGATATACGAGATAATTGGAGCATATGATGAATTTTCAGATTAATGTTACTTGTTTTATCTTTTTACTTAGTTTATGTGTTAAATTGTGTAGTTAGATTGTTATCTCTCTCTTATCATGATTCATCATTCATAACTGTCATACTCTTTATTCATCTGGTAATCATATAGAATTGGGCCCTGACCCGTTTATATTTCTTGTTGCATATGCACCTTGTCTCCACTCAGGTACTCCTCCGCAAGGATGCCTGATTTGAATTCCTATTTCGATGTCCTCGACGAGCCGTGATGCATTGCGGGTATTACGGGACACATTTGGTATAGACGTTTTCATTTTTGCATTCTAGTTAAGATTAAGTCTTTTATTCGGGCAAAGGCCCAAGCTTTTGTAAATGTTTAATGAAATGTATTATATAAATTAATGTGTAGACACCCCATTTGGTTACCCCTTAACTCTCCTTAGGTCCCTAGTACCTTCCTTCATCACTATAAACCCAGGTCACGTCCCGAGTACTGACCTGGAAGCCATCGGGCACCCCCCGGCTCAGTTTGACCCAAAACTCAAACTCCTCGTCTTGACCAAGACTCAATGAATCTTCTAAGGGCACTGAATACCCTTTCCAACGATCCGCCCCGTGCGCGATTCTGAGTTACCATGCGGACGAACGCGCCATTTGCGTTCGAAACCTGACCTAGAGGCCACTGGGCGCTCCCGGGCTCTATTTGACCTATGTCAACTCTTCAGATCGACTGAGGCTGAATGATACTTCAAAGGGAACTGAATACCCTTTCCAACGGTTCATCCCGTGAGCAATTCTAACTTTCCATACGGACGAACGATCCGTTTGACTCCGGGAAGCCACCGAGCATTTCCCGAGCTCGATTGACCAAAGTCAACTCTCCAAACCGGGTCAAACTCTTTGGAATGTCGAAGTACATCTCCTAACATTTCCAACGATATGACCCGTGTGCGATTCGGACTTACCATGCGGACAAACGCGCCGTTTGCGTCCGCGCGATTCCCCGTCCAATGGACCGATAAACGCTTCCGAGCCACATTTGACCCAAAGTCAACTCCCGAACTCAGGAGCGGTCCAAAGGACTTTCAAAGGTATCTAAAATTCCTTTCTAACGGTATGCCCCGTGCGCGATTTTAACCAACAGTTTGCCCTCGGCGGCCAATTTTTCGAAAAAGCCTGAGGCGCACTGCCAAATGGCAAGTCCCAGATCCTGCCTATCGGCACCTGCCGATAGGCAATGCCATGATAGGGCCGATCGGCAGTCCCCTGTGGTTATAAAAGGAGGCCTTGGCCTCATTTTCTAGGGGAGCCCAGATCTGATAGAAATCTCTCTGAACGAATCCCAGAAACCTCTCTCGAAGGCAGCGTGATTTCAACTTCCAAATCCCTCTTTTACCTTCACTTTTCATCAAACTTGGTGAATTAACCACTCTCCATCATCATCCAAGCTCAAGAGCTGCTCTCCAACATTCAAGATCTTCAAGAAGGTCCAACTTTATCAAACTCTCTCTCTTAAATTCTCTTGAATTCCCAATAACTTGTTTTCTTACTTAGCACTTTTATAATCTCATCTCACAGATCCTAATATACTTTTTATTTAGTATTATTGCACATCTCTTATTTTCATATAAATAAAAACCCCAAAACAAGAAAAAGAGGGTTTGCTCATAAATTCCAAGTAGGGATTCTCACACTTTTTCCACATTTTTCTCACAACTAAAACACCTTTTCTACACACACACACTTACAAATAAAAGATCCCACATTTGGATTTATGGGATAAACCCCACCCATTTGCTTTGTATGCGAACTACGTGGACTTTGATACCTTTATAGGCTACGTAGGCGTCTCGGGGTAAAACCCGAGACTCGAGTCCTTTCTCTCACTTTTTCTCTCATTTCCTATTTTCTCTAAATCCATTTTTCTTATATTATATATATCCTTAGTCTTAATGAAACATTACTCCATGTGCGTTATCGTTCCTTTATAGCGATCAACGTAGGGGTAACCGCGTAAATCTTATTTTTCTAATATTACTTTTATAATCTTCCTATGGATGACTCGCTTTATCTTTTCCATGATACAAGCCAAGGATTCCTACCTCCATTCTATATATATACACATGCACACATCTCACGGGGGGAAACATAAAGGAAAATATCAAATATCCATGAGAGACCGAAAGGGCGAAATGGGTGCCTAACACCTTCCCATTTCGTAACTAAGCCTCTGAACCCTTTTCGAATCATTTTGGTTTTGCACGCACCTGTATGTCTTTAGATGCCATCCTTCGGGGTGGCTTCCTCTATTTCTTTTGTCTGTTTTGTGTAAAATAGATTGGCGACTCTGAATCTCTCTACATTTTTCACTCCTCACAAAATCGACGCCGACCGAAGCGCTCTCCCGAGAGGGGACGCGCGGGACCCGAAGGATTCCTCCTCCCTCCGCGGAATACGTAAGTAATCACAACCCTCACTAACGAGTTAAAAAAACACATACATAACCCTCACAAACGGGTTAAGGTAAATCATATACATATACCGACCCTAATGGTACTGGGTCATAGTAGCATCGCTATCATAAAAAGGTATAAAACATCTTTAACCTTATATTCATCCTAAAGATATGATAACCATAACACTTCTTATTCCCAAATGTAGGCCTAGTCTCACTCTACCATACTAAAACACGCACATCAACTATATTAAATCTCAATTAGCCCATGTCTATTCTCCCAAGACATCATGTCTAGGTATAATCCTATTCCTAATCTAAATGAAATCACATGACCTACTAACTACCTTACTCTAGGAAGTTATATCCAAACTTAATCTCACCCAAAAGATATTCACCCCGCACGTACATCACAATGATTCAAATCAATCTTGGCCAATAAGTCCAATCCTCAAACTTATAATTTTCCAATCAACAAACCCATTCTACACTCGGGTTTACCATCGACTGACAAATCCTCAATTTAGCCCCTTTAAATCAACGATTTTCTAATATCCGAATACCATAAATATCAATCTCCAACAATTCAAATAATAAGAATATAGGTTTATTCTATGAGCACATGAAAACTATAGGCTAACAAATCCTATCCTTATACCCTAAAAGAAAATTTTTCCAAAGAAAGTTCAACCCAAATTCAACCGTCCAAAATTTCGGTCTCGTGAACCGTTTAGTAGAAAATTCATAACAAATTAAAAAATATCAAAAAATACGAAATCAACGCTCACTCTTTCATAATTCGATTCTGCAAAACCTCATCCAATTTTCAATTTCATCGATCCGTTAACTCTAGTCGATCGATCGATCGAACCTGTACGAGTAATGAACTCCAGATCTTCATTTAAGCACCAAATCAACATCGAAATGATAAAATCATATCAAAATAATACTTGGAACCGATTTCTATCACAAAACCAAAGACTACACCATGATTCAAATAAAAACCCAATTCATAATATAAGAACTGTAGCTCGAACAAATTTATCAATTAAAATTAATGATTTCATTGGATAAATTTACATATCAGAGGAATTTTAACTATTTGACAATAGAATACACGCTATATTCATGTTCTAACAATTTCAAGTCCAATTGATGAGAGAATCAATCAAATTAATAATGAAAAATAACCCAATTACTATATAAATTAGGTTAATCTTGGAATTGATCAAATTAGTCATTCTAATAAGATTTAAGTCTTGTTTATATTTAGATTTCAATGAATAGATACAATATTAATACACGCACAATCTTAATCATATTATAGATGAACTCGTCTCCTAGATTCGTGGAGAAAAGCAAGCCAATTCTCCCAATTTCTCATATTCTCTTCATGTGCCTTCTCTCTACTACCCCCCCACTTGCTTTCCAATTGTGATTTGTGATAAATGAGATCTTAATGACCCCTAACAACCCTCAACCCACAAAATTAGGGATGGGTCCTACAAGGGACCCTAAGGAAAAGTAAAAAATAGTCTCTAAATGGTCCAATAACCCACCCAGGTCATATTCTAACTCAATAACCCTAGATTATACCATTTTAAACTAAAAACGAACCTTTTACGCATCCCACTAGACTGATCACTATGTCAAAATAGTCAGATGGTCATGGTTTTGATCCGTGACCAAGGCCTATGGGTCCCAATTTTGGACCGTGGCCATTTTGAGGGTGTTCAAAATCGTGATACCAAATGGGGGTCACGGTCCAGTGGATGACATTAATGGCTGGTCATGGTCCAAAACTCTGATCCACTATATTTAAGGTGATAAAATTATGGGTCACAATTCGAAACTATGACCCCAAATGGGGGTCACGATCCAGTGGGTAATATTGCATGGCTGGTTACGGTCTAAAACTGTGACCCAATGGTCACGATCCAAAACTATGACCCCCAGTGTGACCATTCAAAATTATTACATTATTAGTCATGGTCTAAAACTGTGACCCCTAGTGTGACATTTTAAAATAGTCACACTGGGGTCATAGTCCAAAATCGTCACCCCTAGTGTGTTAATTTAAAAACATAAACCATTTAGTCATGACTTTAAATCGTGATTAAATATTTTATGTTTTTAAATTATCATACTAGGGGTCACGATTTTTTACCGTGACCATATATATATATAGTAGTAATATTGTGCGGACTAGTCCGCATTTTAAGAGTGCGAACCAGACATGTGCCACTTGGCGGTGAGCCTAGAATTATAGGCACACTCTCTCTCTTATATGGGCTCATCGCCAGGTAACACATGTCTGGTCCGCACTTTTAAAATGCGGACTGATCCGCACAAGAGCAGTATTGTATATATATATATATTGGTCATGGTTTTGGACCGTGACCAAATTAAAAAAATTAAAAAAAATAAATTTTGGTCATCCAAATTTTTCTTGTAAATTCTTCAAACCTATTTACATTTCTAGAAATAAATATTTATCCACTACGGTATCCACAAATCAAAATATAATAATACAATACAAATTAACCAACTAAAACCATCAAATTGTACAATACAAATAATAATACAATGCATGCGTGTGTGAATATGATAGTAACATCATAATATCCTAGTCGAAATCCAATGGAGTGATTGTTTGCTTACACGAAACAAGACTTAAACATATTCCTTCTCCAACTAGGCCTGCAAATAAGACTTCGAAATGTTCCAAACGATAAGTAACAAAGGACTTGAATCCCAAAATAACTTTGGGATGCCTACATAGACAAAAATGGTATCGAAGTTCACATAGTTCGTAGATGAACAAGGCTAGGGTTTAGCCCATAATTCAAATGTAGGGTGTAGCTTTTGATTTATGGAAATATATGTAAGATGTGTTGAAAGTGTAGAAAATTGTGAGAACACTCTAAATTAGAAATTGTGGTATTGACCCCCCCCCCCTTTTTATTTTTTTATTTATTTATAAAAATATATGTGAATGTATGTATGATAATAAAAGAGTGGGATTAGTGATACAAGATAAACATGGAATAATATAAGAAAATGAAATTAGTATTACCAATAAGAGATATTGATGCCTTGGTCTCGATGAACATCACATAGCACAAACCACCAATCGAGGCAACCACACATATATTGAACATCAACATAATACATGACCATTTGTATGGTTACCTCAGATTGGTGGTTCGTTATCAGTATTGCATGAAAAACTTAAAAAAATCTACACAATGATATTTCAAAAAATGCAAGCGATGGGGAAGTAAGTGTAAGAGAACTAAATATATGCGTAGTAGATATACACACGTAATTAAATGTGAGGGTTATTCCAATACATACGATACAAATAGGGTTATCATACAAAATTTAACTAAATGACAATAATATTATTTCAAAACTCAATCTTCATCTAAATCAATTAAAAGAATGACCAAATTAGTATTATCATCATCAACATACCAGAACTCTTTAAGGGCCTTTAATGTGCCTAATTGAGTAGTCAAACCCTTATGTGCATGCATAACAACAAGCCAATTATCGTCATTTATTCACTTAGAGTATAATACCTTATCGACATTTTGAAAAGCCTAAATAAAAGTCTCGTCGACTAAAAGATCTTTACTCTTCATCTTAGATAAATCTACCATTACAAGTTTTGAAGGGGTATTAATTTTACAACCATTCGCAATTTCCTCCACCTTCACCTAGTCATAATAGAAGATGATTTCTTTGAAGTCTAAGTAATCTTGCTCGAGGATTTATAGGACAACCCCATAATAGGTCATCACAGTGTCCTTTGGATTTTTATCTCTTTTGCTAGCTACAAAAAAGTCAAGGCATAAATTGATATTCCGTTGTTTTATGTCAATAGTTTTTCCTCACACGGGTATGAGGCAAAATCAAAACCATTGATGCGGAATTTTTTAAATTTCTTCGCATGAAAACTAGGAACTTCGGCTAGGTGTGAAAGCCTTGAAGACATGTCACCTTTCTTTAAAAGTTACATTTTTAATGGATTTGTATTAGGCCATCTTTTACAACACATACATAAATAACCACAACAAAAGAGGTTGGAATTACCTCTTTTGATACCCATTCCTTAAATCACTTCTCTTCTGATTTCTTCCCATTTCACGCTTATACTTCTTAAACGCGTTCATTAAATTGTAGAGTTTAGATGATAATATAGAGAATAAAAGTAATCAAATAAAAATAAGTTATATATAGTTAATTACTCTCTTCAATCTTCAGTATTCAACTTCATCTTGGGGTTCGAAGACATAACGAGCCGCTTGCTCGTATTTCAGACTGGTGAATCTCAGCTCTTTAGGGTTCCTGAAAGGCACTTAATCCTTAAACTCATCAGGTTCCTTAATCACTCATTCTTCACAAAGATTGAACCACACAAGACTTTATTACGGTATGTGTTCCCTAGTATATAACAATGATTCTACTATTATGTTTTCTTCTGCGATTGACCCTCCAATATTCCATGTATTTTTAATATAGTCTTTGAAGTTTTTCATAAATCGCTCAAAAGGATATATCCATAGATAAATGATGGGTCCACATAACAAATTCGCATCGCATAAATCCACAAGCAAGTGGTTATGATGTCAAAGAACGACGGAGGAAAATACTTCTGACATACACAAATTACCTCGGCCAAAGGGGCTTTCGCAGCCCTAATGTGAGTTTTATTGACCATTTTGCACACGTTAAGATAAAGTATAAACTAATATGCATAATTTCCCTATAGAGATCTTTTTACTCCTAAAAAAATGCTTAAATAACAGAGGAATGAATTAGATGATGATGTGGTAATCGTGAAACTTGCACTATTTCAGGTCATTTGTTTGGTTGCTTACAACCCTATGTAAATTAACAGAATAACCATCCGGAGTCTTAAAATTGAATAGTATGTCTAGAATGATATTTTTTGTCACTAGTAATCAAAGTGAATGCGTCCATGGGAATCGAATTTTCTTCCAGTTTTAAGAATAAATTTTAACTAATTCTTTTTTATCTTCATCTCCTTTAGATCGCGACATGCCCTCTCTAATTCTTTCGAATGAGATCCACCCAGATATGGTCCTACTAAATGTTCCATAAAATTCTTATTCACGTGAATCACATTAATTACATGCCTTATACGGTGTTCTTTTTTAATACAACAAGTCAAATAAGATTGGTCATCTAGACTATGCCTTCATTTTACACTTATGGACTATACATTGAGGGTGTTTACTTATAAACTTATTCCCCGAAGTCTCAACCTTCGCATTCTCCTTGCCGTCGATTTGTTAATCGGACTCAAGCTGGTTTTTCCCTATGCTCTTAACCAAGAAGTAAAATGTTATACTTATCATTTCTAAAAAGGTTATTGCTCGACAAAAATATACGATGACCGACATAACTCGTCTTTCCACTATGATATAACCATATGGATTCATTTTCCTGCTTATAACCATTATTTAAAGTGTGTATTATTTACCTTTATATGTGTCAAACGCCCTCACGCCTTTATCCAATAACTCTTTAAGTTCTTCGATTAACGAGGCTAAGAAAATATCAAAATCTTCATCTGGAGCGTTAAGCCCGAGATTCAACAATAATAATAATGTGAACTCTTTTCCTATGCATAGTGTTGGAGGGAGACTTAAAGGAACTTGAGAACTGGCCAATGACTCTGATTAGTACTTAAATTTCCAAAAAATCTAAACCCATCAGTTGATAATGCAAGACATACATTGTGTGGTTCTTTTAAAAATTCAGAGTGATGTGCTTTGAAAGTGGCCAAATGAGTGAATCAACCGGATGTCACATGAGATTCCCATCCACCTTGTCTCGAGTGTTCCGTCTCATGACCTATGATATCGACGGCATAATAAAAAATATTTTCAATCGCGGCCTAAAGGGAAAATACTTAATAATTTTTGTGGAACTTGTGAGCACTTACACAATTTTATTCTACCATCTTTTCGACTATCACAAAATGTATTAGATCCTTGTATACAAGACATTTATTCTTCAGTTCGCGCTCATTACGGTTCAATATGAAATCACACTTGCATGCATGAATAGATTTATACATTAAACCCAAACCCTTTAAGCTCTTTTTTATGCTCGAAAAACTATTTCGTAACGTGTTCTCTTTCGGGATAATGTCTTTATCCCACTTAAGAACTGCAATTATGCAATTGACCAACAACCTAAATTGACTCTTCAAATTATGAAAATCGACCAATGCGTACGATACCGAGTGATCTTCTTAATAATTTTTTATACAAAGGTATTGATGCATCGACTTTCAACTGTATGCATTCCCAATATTCGAGTAATTCAGCATCATTTTGTTTGTTGACTTGGTCATATTTCATATCATCTGTATCCATAGGCTAGCAATTTTGATAGTGGTGTATCGTAAGCATCATCAATTAGGTTGGTCAAAGGACGATGTGGTGGCGAATCATTCATCACTCCTACTCGGTGGGATTTCATCATGCGATCATATACATGTAATTCTTTCAGAACATATGGTACATTCTTTTCCCCATGGAATGTCCATATCTTATAGTCTTGCATCATAACCATATTCGTAAATGAAATTCAACATCTTCCAAAGACAAAAAAATTCTATTTATACAACAGTTACAAAGACATGAAATCATATCACTATTAAGATATCTATTTGCATATTTAATAAATTCATGAATGCCCATTACATGATTATAACATACTCTTTGTCTCTCTCTCTCTCTCTCATCCACTCTTTTTATTGTGGAAAATCCATTAAGTAGTCTTCAAAATTCAAGTCACTTATATAAATACGTTGAAACTAAGGTCATGTTGGATATAAGAACTCTCAATTTAAAATTTAAGAAAATTCATTCAACCTAAACAAATTCAAAGAAAATTTAAAGGTATTTCATTCGACTTGATCATTCAATAAATAAGGAATAAAACAAAACAAATGTTCGAGATAATTAAAATATTACAAATTTGTTCAAAAAGAAAACATTGTTCAAGGCATAGACTTCTCCAATAAATCACTGGCCAGACGATAAAATAATTTAAACAGTTTCTTAAAAGAGGTCGTTCCCCATGGTCAATGTACACAGACTCATCCTCACAATCATCATATATTTTATCAATCAATATATGAGCCTCAACCATTGTTAAAGGGATATTGTGTACATTTTTTTTGACAATCATCGAAATGAAACTGCGCATGCTAATAACCCTGCAATTGGGTAAGTCCCTTATATAATATGACTCTCTAAAGTCACTTTGCATAAATGACGATGATCCATGGAACGTTGGAGGAGGTAATTAGGAGGAGGCATTTGGTGGGGGATTCCTCGAAGTGTAGGATAAAGGAATGGTTAAGGAGGCATCTGAGAGGGTAAATTTTTTGTTGAGTAAAGAATCGGACCAACCCGTGGATTTTATTTGTCAGTATTATAATATTATTGCAAATACTTCCCACCTCCCTCCGAAGCTCCGACACCTCTCCTTTAGTCCTGGCATGGTCTTCTGCCTCTTTCGACACGTGCCTCCTCACTGAAGAGATCTCGTCTAATAGAGATGCACTGTGCTATGATTTACTACATGGAATATGTGAGCCCACACCTCCTGCCCACCCCTTATTGAATCTCCCAAATACCTTAGTTAGGGAATTTTCTTCAATATCATAGGGTATGCACTCGGGCTGACTGCTCAACATGCTTTCTATCATTTTGTGTAATATATTATTATATTTATGACTTTGATTTTAATAATATTTAACTATAATGTGTATATATGTATGATAACTAAACTCAAACTGACAAGAGTTAGAGCCAATTTATCTAGGAATCTATTGGTCCCTTTTTCCCATTAGCTATGCAAGTACAAGTTGACCCGATTTGCTTTTTTACTTTCTTTCGGAGTCCTCTTTATTCGTTCCACCCAATCATCCTTGAGATCATTATAATATTTTGATCCAACTTTATGGACATCAACTTTCTGTGAACTACTCACTTTATTTCTCTCCCTCTCCGCAGTTTCCCCTCCCAAGCCTCATTATCCACGAAGTCGTTCCATTGGTCAATGGACATTTTAACATTTTAGGGAACTATGCCTTTTAAACTTAAAATATCAGAATTCGTTTCCCCTTCTGGAAAAAAAATATTTTGAAGGTTATTCTGATAGGTTTTCAATTGATCAGCTACTCGGAAAAGAACCTTTACCTCCGAACTGATTGGGAATAAAAATGTGTTATCAAGTTGCTTCCACACATCATCCTTCATTGTAGGATCAATCTTCTTCCAAGTGTCTATGGCCCCGACACCAATAGTCATATTTCCAAGAGATAAACAACAGTTTAAAAAAAGCTAAAGGTCAAATTTATCACCGATTGGATGATTCCCGCCCAAGGAGAACCCAATGGGTCCTTTGGGTTCGCTTAGGATTCCTTAATAGCAAAAGGTGGGGGTATTGGATTAATAGGGGGTTCTTGAGTTTGATAACTGATCGGGCGGAAAAAGTGTGCGCGTGTAAGTGCACAATCGTCGTGCGTTTCGCCGCCGCGATGCAAAAAACCTAAGCTACTACTACACTAGACAAGCAAGCACAGCGGTAAGTCGGGTGTCGTAAGAAATCCACAGGGAGTGATTAAATTTTAGATTTTAATTGTTTAATTACTTCAGGAATAAAAGTGTAAAATAAACAAATGAAAAGGTGATAAGGTGGTTATGGTGACAAAAGAAAAGAATAAGTTAATGCTAAATTAAAGGAAAGCGAGGATCGGGATCGCATTCCACCACACGGGCTAAACAACTACTAATTAGAATTACGGTTCGAAAGCAATTAATCGAGCATATTCAATTAAGCATAAACATCACACAAGAAGGAATTTAACCCAAAGTTGCGAGATTAAACATTTAACTGAAAATGGTCACACGCGGATTAAATTCGGATTGTCGCTATAAACACTAAAGTTGCATGACAAATAAAGTTAAACGCATAACAATCCCACTTTAATACACGCGGTTTCAATTAAACGCAATTTTACACAAAACCTAATTTTCGAGGTCCAAACCCGAAAATGGCGGAAATGAAATCCCGACCCTATTTATCTAAGGGTACATAATGAATTAAACTAATTAACAAAGCAATAAACTAATTAAGCAAGAAATAAATTAATCTAGGCAAGAGATATAAATGACATCAATGGAAATAAATCAAGAAATCAACTATATTAATGGTAGGTATAATGAAAATCCAACTTACAACACCCAAAAGTTGTCACACCAAATGAGGAAGAAGAAGAGCTCCCAAAACCCACCAAACCCTAACTAAAACTAACCTAAAAATGAAGAGATTTCTCTTCAAAATGAAGAGAAAGTGTTATAAACAAAATATCCCATGGCAAACTTGTAATAAAAGGGAAGAAAACCAAAAATCTGGAGGCCCGAATCGATTCGGAAATGGTCCGAATCGATTCGGAAACAGGGGAAGTTTGAATCTGCAATTCTGCAGAATTCCGAATCGATTCGGTTTTGGGCCGAATCGATTCGCAACCTACAAGTCTGAATTCTGCAGCTTTGTCCTATTTTACGGAAAATGTCGCCATTTCTTCGTTATAGCTCGGAATGAGGCACGGTCGGAGGCTACGCGAAGATAACTCAGAGTAATACAACATCAAAGAAGACATTGGGCCAAAAAACCAAAATATGAAATGACTAAAATGCCCTTGAATGTGACCTTGAGTGTGAATTTGAAGTAAAAACCATCCTAAAAATGCCATAACTCCATCATTACAACTCGGAATCATGCACCGTCGGCGGCCACGCGAAGAGAATTCAGAGGGATTCAACTTCCGTGAAGAGCTCGGGATTCAAACCCGAATGCTGGAATTACTAAAATGCCCCCGAAGCTGCAAAAGTCGATGAAACATTTCCGGAAAGCGTCCGAACTTCATACTAAGCATCCAAATACCTACAAAAGCTCAATTAACCCCTGTAAAACATGTTAACATAGAAATCCGAGGTTGTCTGGTTAATGAGCATAAATATAGGGATTAAGATACCCGAGGGGGCTAATAAGGCGTAGGTTAACGGGTGAAATACGCAATATTTGCGTCGTATCACACCCCCTAACTTACACATTGCTAGTCCCTAGCAATGAAATAAGAAACTACAAGAACTACAAGAAAACCAAAAGTAGGATACAAGTACAAAATGGGATGAAAAAGTAATAAAAAGATAAGGCCACTTTCGCGGGCGAACGATTGCATTTAGCATATGCAATAAGCCGTTAAACCCCTAGGTTACCCTAGTGGACGAGTGTCGTCTCGTGAGGGTTTTCAGGGATGAAACCCACAAACATCATAAAGTTTCCTCAAAATATGCCCAATCAAGTAAGACAAACTCATCAGTGCGAACAAGATTTCAACATGTTATTAGCATAGCAAACGAATTCGCATGAGAAGTCCGTAGTTATTAACATTATCGAATGCACCTCAATGAATTGAAACTCTAACATGTGGGAGGGGAGTGAGCATATGCAAGGTATGATTTGGCGAAAAACTTAAATAATTCGGATACTAAACATCAAAGCATGCATACATTCAATCCTCATGGGCATTACGCTCAACAAATGAATTCACTATGAAAAGGGAGGTAATACACGGGACATGCGGGCATAAAGAGTAATTGTAAATGGAAACTAGGCCTCGCACATGTCACAGATGAAGAACGCTATATAGGAAATAAAAATTGCAATCTCAGTGAAAGGATA
This sequence comes from Sambucus nigra, assembly GCA_949130495.1. NCBI lineage: Eukaryota > Viridiplantae > Streptophyta > Magnoliopsida > Dipsacales > Adoxaceae > Sambucus > Sambucus nigra. The sequence goes on along the minus strand of OX422211.1, from coordinate 221,360,646 downwards.
CCGCACACTAAAAGAGGCGAAATGCATTTTCGCAGATTATCAACACTATTTAAACATTTGAATTACATCTACTTAAGATCACATAGGACTTGTAATAGGGTTGTAATGTATGGCTAGGTTAAGGTACGAAATGAAAGGGAAGTATATAAGGATTCAAAGTGTTTGGGGATGAAACTCGGAATAATGTAAAAAGTGGGCAATATCAAAAGTTGGACAAAGATGTCCAAACGAGTAGATATAACAATCGAGAGAGTAATCAAAGCTTATTGAAACACTACCAACAATATTTACAACTTTCTCTTTCTTTTTCTTTTCTTTCTTTTTCTCACTTTTTCTTTGTTTTCTTTGCTTTTTGCTTTCTCTTTTCACTACTTTCTTTTTCTGACACTTCTTACTCTTTTCATACTCAAATTGCAACCACACAACAATAATAACATTCAATTCCAAGCAACAATCCAAACAAGGGTATGTAAGGTAATATATATGGTATAAAACTCCAATTTGGAGTTGGTTATGGGATTTTGGGTAGTGAAAAGAAAGGCTAGTATTTAGGCTCAAGTGGGTTGACTAGGGAACATATAAAGGTGAGGTCAAGGTCATATGGGTGATATATCAAAGAGGGCCTATGATCATTTCACAAAGTATACGCAATTCGCGAGTCAAAACAACATATGAAAATCATGCTCAAGTAACATATTTCAATGATGAACTCAATTAATGAACGGTCAATGAAAGAATAAAGAGATTACCAACGACTGCAACGTTTTCAATGAGAAAAGAATAGTGTATACACTCACAAATGAAGATAAGTCTCTAATCTCACTCGGTGTAAGTATATAAAATGCAGCAAAAGCATACCGAGTTATAAAAATCTTAAGCCAATTCAATACAACAAGAATGGTGCATATGTTCACGGATAAAGTTTAATTCATGAAGTTATTCATAATATTAATGATTTAGGGACTAGAATCTAATAACTTCTAAAATCGAGAACATGCATAGTTGAATTGTCTATTTGATCGGGCAATTATTAAAATTTATCATTGGAAACAAGGCAAAATGCCCAACAAAGGAGAAAAAAGAAAGAAAATATTTTTGAAATTTTTCAAATTTTAACAAAAACATGCTTTGTAACTAAATTGTAATCAAATCCAAGGACTAAACAGCAAAATGGATAGACTATCCTACACCCCCTAACTTAAATGTTGCATTGTCCCCAATGCGTCCATTAAAGAACACAACACAAAGCTAGGAAAAGAATGATATTACCCACACGTGGAGCGATCTCCATAAGTATAAGTCCAAATGAAGCTGCAAAATAAGTTAGTACAAAGCAAATGAAGAATATGTACCGATGTATCAAGTAAAGAGAATCTATGTCACAAGTCACAATAATATAGAGGGGCTGAAGTGCAAATACTAGATAAATTGATGGTGAACTTTTTGATTTTATAAAATGGAAGGTCACACACATCAAAATCCAATAAACAACCACAAACTACATTTTCATTTCTCATTTCATAAGTTCAATACAAAATTACTTAATACATTACAACTTCTGAAATAAAAGAAATACAAATAAAAATAAAAATAAAAATAAAAAGTACAATACTATCCGGTCCCAAAATACAAAAATGAAACCCAGCACAACAACAGCCTAGTGGCCAGAACCACTAGGATCGGAGGGGTCCTGAAAATGAGGAGGCACTGGCCCGTCGGAATCACTGCGCTGCAGATAAAGATCTCTCATCATCCGCTGCATCATCCGGTACTCCTGTCTACTCTGTGCCCTGGCCTGCCTCTGCACAGACCACTCCTGCCGCTGCTCGGCCTGAAACTGCTCCTGATGAGCCTGCTGCTGAGCCCACTGCTGCCGCTGATCGGCCTGCAACTGGTCCAGGCGCGACTCCCAAGTCGCCCACCTGAGCTGAGTCTCCTCCCAGCGCTGGTCCTGCACTGCCTGGTATGCAGCAAAGCGGGCATCATCCTCTGTATGTGGCACGTGAGAACCCTCACCAGTCTCCATCTCTCTAATCTCCTCCTCCTCGTCAGGCAAGTCAGGTGTCTCTGCCCTCTGTCTCTTCCCACCTGGTTGCCCCCACTCGCGCTTCAGCATTCTTGTGATGTTGTCTTTTGAGAGAAGCCCGAGTGGCACATGCCTACGGTCTGCGTCTAACTCCTGGCAACCGTGAGAAATACATATCTTCGTGATAAGGGCAGGAAAAGGAAGGGAAAATCTCCAGGCGACCTCCTTCGCCGTAGCGCACATCATATCTAGAAAAATAGCGGGCAAACTGATACTGCCCAATCCATTCAGCATAGTGTAGATCAGTGCAGCATGCCTGTGACGAACCTCAGACCTGTTGTTCGTCACCATGAAGGAATGGACATTGATGTAGTGGAGTAGTCTAGGCAAGTCCTCCATCGCAGCCGAGCGGAATGCACCCCTCTTCCAAGGCTCGCCCGGTGCAAGGGCCTCTATCAATGTCCCACGGCCGTAGATAGACCCATCGAGAAAACTGACTGGGTCCGCAGGGAGAGGAACATCCATAAATGCTGCTAAGTCTGAAATACTGAATGGGATCCTCACCCCACGAACCATGGCCTCATATGTGGTCGGCCCATCTCTGCTCTTCACCTCTACTAATGTCGCGTAGAAAATCCGTACCAACTCTTCGTTGACGCGCCCATTAGTAGAAAGAAAGGGCTCCCACCCCTGACGGCGCAACAGTATCCGCGCCTCTCTCGGTATGTCCTCTAGTACCCATGCAAAATGAAAGCCAAGCGGTCGCTCGGACGTGTAAAAATGTTCACGGTACCAATCCCGCTCTTGTTCTGTGCGGAACCCATCGACGCCCCCGGCGGGCACACACCTAGTAGAAGCATACTTTTTCGGTGCCATTTCAACCTACAAAACACAAATTACACAATACAAGCAAGTGTAAGCACAATTTATGGTTAGTAGTGTGAAAATTGAAATGGTGGTGCAAGTGCGCAAAACCGAGGTGAAAACAAGCAACAATGCGATGAAAAATGTCAGAACGCGACATGGCATGAAAATCACCCAAGTGTGCGTCAAAATAATGATTGAAATCTGTTTTAGGTATTTTGACGAACACTTGGAGTGCGCAATGTGCGTCAAGGTCGAAAATACCGAGTTTGAACCAACAAAACAACCCCACTCATGAACAACCAACAATGCAGCAATCAAAACATGTTCATGAGTGGATTTATAACAAGAATAATGCATGATTTCAGTTGGAACAAACGAAATCAGGGGATAACACCAACCATCCAAACAAGTGTCAAACTAGGGTTTAAACTATGTAATTTGTGACACACTTCTACCAAAAACTACAAATTCATGTAAAACAAGTAGAGATATACCTTGGATATGCAGAAATTGGAAGAAAATGGAGGAATTTGGTGAGGGGAAATATTTAGGGCACAAATCGTATGGAGAGGAGAGGAGACAAATAAGAAGAAAGGGGAGAAATAAAGAAACAGTTTCGGTTTTACTGGTCGATCGATCGATCGACTCCCAAGGGTCGATCGATCGACCAAGCAGAAAAAGCTCACTGCATTGGCAATTCAAAGTGGGGGGGGGGGGGAATGCAATTTGGGGACAAATATGGGGTATAAAAAGAAAATAAATATAAATATAGTATATATATATATGTACACATAAAAATATGAAACAAAAATAGAAAAATCAAAATAAAAATAAAATACACAGGCCTAGATATACACACCTAAAAGGCCTAGGCTAAAGAAAATAAAAAAATAAAAATGAAAGAAAACAAAAATATGTACACGAGCAACGCACACGCATAATCACGACAACAAATGAAAAATAAAATAAAAGAAAAATAAAAACAAATGCAATTGCATGAGGATGCGTGTGTGAATATCAAAGGGAAAAAAAAATGTTTTTGTGATTTTTGATTGTTTTCTTAATAAAAGTGCGTGCCGGGGCGCATATCTCCGCAAATTCAAGTACGTTGAACCTACAAAAGAGTTAGAACCAAGCATACAAAAAGAAAGAAAAAGAGATTGGCTAATTACACTAGGCTAAAATCAATAAAAACAAAAATAAAGAAGTTAGTATATACAACCTACACTCGGGATGTGCAATTAACTATAAACTAAAAGTTGAAATTTTTGAGGGTCCATCCAAAACATGATTTGACTTTGGAGGATCAACGGTGGACCCTCCCGAGCATGCATGCCTCCCGGAAAATAGGAATTCCGTTTGAACAACGGAAGGCATGAGGGCGGTGAAAGAAATGAACCATCGCCAATTTGAAATTCTAGGCGGACGATGGGGGATTTGGATAACAAGGGGGAAAAGTACACTTGAGGTTCAAGAAAAGTCGATTCATCTCCCAAAGGTTTTTCAAATGGAATGGGAGATGGTGCACACATCGGGACAACAACCATTGACAACAAGTACGGTAAAGAGTCCTCGTCGGCAAAAAGTGTAGAAGTTTTAATTTCTACCGACTCACAGGAATCAACCGGTAATTCTAATGGTTCAATGACGGAAAACGAATATGGTGATGAAACAAATTCAATCTCAATCGACTCATCGTCGGAAGGAGATTGAATTTCGAGGGAGAGAGATTCACACTCGATGAGAAATTCTTTGAAGAATTGAGGCAAAACACAAGTTTCCACCTCCTCGTTGTTTTGTGGAAAAGAATTAATCTCATCGCAAAGTTCACCAAGTCTCATTCCAGCATCATTTAAGCTTTCCAAACCTTGGGAGTAAAGAAGAAAAGTCTCTTCCAAAGTAGGCTTCCTCGGCTCAAGAGCCTCGGATTCCTCATTTGGTTGAAATTCGTCTTCGAAAGTAATGAGATGAAGATCGTCATTGGATTCGAATAATGAATCCAACTCAAGCTCCCAATGACGATTTTCATTTCGATAAATGGTTTCAAGTCTTTCACTTTCCAGAAAATCTTGAAAACTATCCCCAAAGTATGAATCATTAGAATAACCGTAATTACTATAAAAGAAAGACATGGTTACCTTGGTGTTGAAAGATGGAGAATCCAAGAAAGAAAGTGAGCAACCTCGAATAGAAGCTTCTTAGCGCTCAGAGTATGCAAATCCTGCAAAAAAGGTTAAGAGAAAGAATACAAATAGAAAATGAAAAGTACTACGAAATCATAAAACAATTACTATCTAAAACAATAACTCCCCGGCAACGGCGCCATTTTTGACCGGGCGCGAACCGTGCGTCGTGTAATACGCAAATCGTTGTTATCGGTTCGGCGACTCAATGCAAAAGAACCTAAGCTACAGCTACACTTGACAAGCAAGTAGAGCGGTAAGTCGGGTATCGAGAATCCACAGGGAGTTATTAAATTTCAGATGTTAATTGTTTAATTACTTCAGGAATAAAAGTGTAAAATAAACAAATGAAAAGGTGATAAGGTGGTTATGGTGACAAAAGAAAAGAATAAGTTAATGCTAAATTAAAGGAAAGCGAGGATCGGGATCGCATTCCACCACACGGGCTAAACAACTACTAATTAGAATTACGGTTCGAAAGCAATTAATCGAGCATATTCAATTAAGCATAAACATCACACAAGAAGGAATTTAACCCAAAGTTGCGAGATTAAACATTTAACTGAAAATGGTCACACGCGGATTAAATTCGGATTGTCGCTATAAACACTAAAGTTGCATGACAAATAAAGTTAAACGCATAACAATCCCACTTTAATACACGCGGTTTCAATTAAACGCAATTTTACACAAAACCTAATTTTCGAGGTCCAAACCCGAAAATGGCGGAAATGAAATCCCGACCCTATTTATCTAAGGGTACATAATGAATTAAACTAATTAACAAAGCAATAAACTAATTAAGCAAGAAATAAATTAATCTAGGCAAGAGATATAAATGACATCAATGGAAATAAATCAAGAAATCAACTATATTAATGGTAGGTATAATGAAAATCCAACTTACAACACCCAAAAGTTGTCACACCAAATGAGGAAGAAGAAGAGCTCCCAAAACCCACCAAACCCTAACTAAAACTAACCTAAAAATGAAGAGATTTCTCTTCAAAATGAAGAGAAAGTGTTATAAACAAAATATCCCATGGCAAACTTGTAATAAAAGGGAAGAAAACCAAAAATCTGGAGGCCCGAATCGATTCGGAAATGGTCCGAATCGATTCGGAAACAGGGGAAGTTCGAATCTGCAATTCTGCAGAATTCCGAATCGATTCGGTTTTGGGCCGAATCGATTCGCAACCTACATGTCTGAATTCTGCAGCTTTGTCCTATTTTACGGAAAATGCCGCCATTTCTTCGTTATAGCTCGGAATGAGGCACGGTCGGAGGCTACACGAAGATAACTCAGAGTACTACAACATCCAAGAAGACATTGGGCCAAAAAACCAAAATATGAAATGACTAAAATGCCCTTGAATGTGACCTTGAGTGTGAATTTGAAGTAAAAACCATCCTAAAAATGCCATAACTCCATCATTACAACTCGGAATCATGCACCGTCGACGGCCACGCGAAGAGAATTCAGAGGGCTTCAACTTCGGTGAAGAGCTCGGGATTCAAACCCGAATGCTGGAATTACTAAAATGCCCCCGAAGCTGCAAAAGTCGATGAAACATTTCCGGAAAGCGTCCGAACTTCATACTAAGCATCCAAATACCTACAAAAGCTCAATTAACCCCTGCAAAACATGTTAACATAGAAATCCGAGGTTGTCTGGTTAACGAGCATAAATATAGGGATTAAGATACCCGAGGGGGCTAATAAGGCGTAGGTTAACGGGTGAAATACGCAATATTTGCGTCGTATCAATAACTCGGAGATGGAGTGCTAGATTGAATATTTGACAAAGTAGAATATTGATAACCCATAGGAAATGAGAATTGAGCTTGGGGTATTAGAGAGCTCCCCATTAGCAGTGTTCCTCTATTTGGTTGACTATTTCCGTTTATGTTCAACATTTCATATAATTAAAAAACATTAGTGATGTATGTAAGAAAGTACGGGTTTATGACTATATATATGTATGTATATACATTTTCAATAACTTTTAAAACATGATCGATGTGTTTTATTTCCATACAATCAATATTAATTTTTAAAAATATATGAAATTTTACACGCGACCAAATAGGCGGAAGCGTATCTATGATTGACGTATAAAGCTACATGACATGAACTCAGAATACTTTCTTCTTCAACTTATTTGTAACTCATTTTTAATACGCATATGTTTTGAGACGTTGCAACATGGGTGAATCCTATCTTTACCTAGTTGTATCCACAATGGATGAATATTTTTTCAGTCTTTTCTAACAGTGTCACCAATGGCAGTGCATGTTTTAGTGCGGTCAAATTACATCCTCTCGTACTCTTGTTGAAAATAAGTACTACCGTGACTCATTTTTCTTGAGAAGATATATATAATGGTGTGCATATGGGTACTAGAGGTAATGGATCTAATTAATTTTAAATAAATTATATTTTTCCATCCGATCAATCAGACACAACAAGTCCCATTTAAGTTCATTTTAATTTAATTAAACCTAAAATTACTACCTGTCCACTATTAGTGCAATATTTTCCACCAATTTGTGTTCACCCAAACAACAACCATTTAAGCAAGGGGTGAACACGACCATAACAAGTTAACCAAATGACTTCATTCTAAAAATTTAATGTATATATGCGCGCATGTGAATTTGTATGTATGTTTATGTATGTATGGTTGCGTATGTGTATATATGCATTTGTGAATGTGTGTGTGTGTGTATCTATGTGTGTAGTCGTTAAGATAAATAATTAGTTAAAGGTTTGAAGAATTAATAGAGTGAGCGTTTTAAGTATCCACCATCCGTATCCAACCATGATCATTCAACACAAGCCACAACAACCATCAACCCAACAATCCAATACAATTATATCCCGTACTCCTTCTAAAGCTTCAACTTGATTGATTCCCTTAAGGAATAAAGTGTCGTACATAATTAGTTCATTTCTCAATTATAAGAACATAATTTAATAAGAACATAATATTATAATTCCAAGAACATATCCAAGAACATACTATAACTAGAACGTAATTTCAAGAATATAATATCATGGGGTATTCAAACGTAAAATCTTCTCATGGCAATAATTTTACAATTTCATACTTAGAGTTTCATCAATCAAGTATTTTCTATCAAGGGTATTACTCATGGAGTTATAGAAACAACTATACCTAAAATGAACTTGCTCATATTTTAATTAAACTTTTAACAACATTTCAATTACTCAATATGTATTTCAATCACCATAAATCCTAGAACAAGTCTAAAACCTTAATAATTCAATTCTACTTTAAGAGTTTCATATACAATTTCTTACAATAAATGGGGCATTCTTTCTAAATTTAAAACATGTGAGAATAATCACACACACACACACACACACACACACACACACACACACATATATATATATATATATATATATATATTGAAGAATTGTTATGTACATTGATAAGGATTTCTATATTTGAAAGTTCAATGTTTAACCGTGTATATATAAAAAAATTTAACTAATTTGAGGGTTTAAAAAAAATTATTTTTCATGCATTTGAAACATCGACTCAATTTGAGTTTATTATATTTGGTGAAATATTTTTAAAAATATTTTGAGCTCCAAACAATTTCATTTATTTCAAACATTTCAAACTTTGACTCAATTTGAGCTCCAAAAAATTTCGTGTATTTTAAACATTTCAAACTTTGACTCAATTTGAGCTCCAAACAATTTTGTGCATTTCAATTCCACCACTGTGTGTGTGTGTGTATACATATATAACACACATACACACAAATGAAATAAAACACACACTGAAACACACACACACATACTGAAATGTATATAGGGAGAGAGAGATGTACCTAGTGGAGAGAGAGAGAGAAGCCCGAATTTTATTATGTTCGTTGAAAATCATTTAGGAAGAGAGAGAGAGAGAGAAGACCGAATTGTATAATGTTCATCGAAAATCATTTAGGAAGAGAGAGAGAGAGAGTTATGTGTGTTGGTGAGATGAATAAATCCCTAATTCTCGAATTTATACCAAAAACATGGTCATGGTTTTGAACTGTGACTAATTAAAGCTCAAGACATGGTCACAATTTTGGACCATGACAAACTTAATGTGACCATTTTGAACTAGATTTAGGGGCGACGGTTCAAAACTATGACCATAATGCACTGAGTGGGTCAGAGTTCAGGATCGTCACCATCATGGAGACCATAATGTCGGGAACTTTGGTTCCTAAGGGGATTACGGTTGGTTCACGATTTTGGACTGTGACCCCTCTCGTCATGACTACAGACCTTGACTATCTTCTTATTGTACCCTTTGACCTAGTCACATCAATAGTCATGGTAATTTGGAAGGGGACACAGCTTTGGACCGTGACCACCTAGTCACGACTCTAACCGTGACCAATTGACAATGACAATATTCCCATTTTGGTGTAGAAGATTAAAAAATACACCAAATCAAATAACTAATGACTCGCTTATGTACTAATTGCCTAGTACGAGTCCAAATATTAATTTAATCAATTAATCACCGAGTTTTAAGTCCACTTTGAGATCCAATTTAAATAACACGTAACAATATAAATGGTGACATCTCCACTCATAACAAGCACACATAATTAATTCTATTCAATTTATTAATTCACAAAAAATACAAGGTATTACATTCTTCCCTTTAAAATAAGGAATTTCATCCTCAAAATTCAAATTCAGTATATTCCTAATTGAAAGTCTAAGAATATATCTCCAATAACATCATCAAACTACTGAAAAAAGAACCTAATCACACTATAGCTTAGCACATCTCATGGTCTCTCCCATAATAAATCACATATGGCTATACTCGTAACCAAAATAATCTAATCCTTAAAAAACCAAGTTGACACTCAAGGACTACGTTTGTTTTATACATGTGAAAAATATCGCGCACATTGACAGTGCTAAGATGAGGTTAAATAGAACTAGCCTCGTTCTATCTATCCCTATAAAAAGGAACTTCTAATTTGGTAGTCTACCCCTACATGAACTTGAACTCCACAACTTCCCTCATCGGGGAGATCAGTAATGACACACGACCTCAAACCTGAACCTGCGAATTAAAGTGCCGTTCATCCCTGATTTCATTTGCATGCTCTGATAAATCTTCACACCTTATACTATGGACACTCTTTTCTCGAAGGTGCCCTAAATCCCACCAATTACAAGTGACTTACTAAACTCATAGCTTTAATCATCTTGGTCAATCTAATTCCAAAGACCCAAACGACCCCATTTCCTCACTAGGACTCAAAGTGACATGCGAAACATGTGACATTGTCCAAACCACCTGTCATAATTTGGGGATCCCCGATAAAAAAAATTCCCCGAAAAATGTAACCCTCTCATATCTGCTAGTGGAGAAATGACATATTCCTAATACTATTTGTATACCGACTCTTGGTAAACTTTAGCGTTGGGTATAAACCATCCCTAATCACAGGCTTGGGTATAGAGAATACCACTACCACTCTATTCCCTCTTCACCAAAATATCATCACAAATCACAATGAACTACCCATTCGCACAATCAAAATCCACCAATGACATGATAGTTCCATATTGTTCTAGAAAGTTGCCTTTAGGATATGTTCCTCCCAATCTCACCAATAATGGTAACTCGCTCCCATTTCAATCATCGGGAGGAAAAACTCTCCTCCAATGTTCTAACATGTCATTAATACATATTTAACAAACACTCGTCCCGTATCTTAACCTTATTATACTCCTGGTTATGTACACATCCACTTAGTGAACCATCCATATTTTGGAGCTCCTCAAAGTAACGTCATACCCGAATGCCCAAATGGCTCATAAAAATTATGGTTTCTACTCCCACGACCCTCAAATATCTTTGACAAAGTCAATCCAATATAAATTTCCTTGAAATTAACCCAAATCTAGTACCAATCTCTAAGGAAAAAAATTATCTGTAACGTAGGTGATAACTCAACACATATGTAAATAACACTAGAGGAACCTCGAATAATTGGTGACACCTCAACGCGATCATAATTCCCCTCTAATGTACTCACCTTCAGCCTTAACACAACTACCCCAAAACAAAACTCGACCACAAATGGCATAATATAGCCTACCTCAGTAGTCGATATAAGCATACAATATATATACACACAAGCTCAGTACTAATATGATGATATCTCATCTACAAGTCCACTAAGTGTTTAAAAAAACCGAGACGACCAAACATACTGCTATGTCTCTACAATCGGGATGTAAAGCAACCCCTACTTGTTCGGGTGTCCACATATACATACATTTCAAAGATAAAAGTACATATACCTCAAAATTATAGTTATCTCTCTCTCTCTCTCTCTCTCTCACACACACACACACACACACACACACACACACACACACACACACACATTACTAATAAATAAATACAAATCCTCAATGTTTAAACCAAGCTCTTGCACACGAGCTATAAACATACTCATAACCATCCCCTAGAAGTACCCCCAAAATTTAGTTGCCACTAAGGTATCTACTAACTAGGTGGCCTCACTCGTTACGAGCGTAATACCTTCATCTAAAGGAAATATAAAAATGGCCGCCTCACTAGCAGCCATGCTGACCTTACTTATTTGGTCATTTTTGCTAAAATATGCATTCTTTGTCCTGGTCTCATATCTTGTGGCTCCACTGGCCATAATTTCCCTGGATATATTGTCCAAAACAAATCATATCATCTACTCTTGGAAACATCTTGGGGTTAGTTCACCTTATGCAATTCCTTCTGATGGTGAGGTCCCCTTACTCGGGTCCACGCTACACTGTCTTATTTATTGGGCCTACTTTGGCCACGATCTTCCAAATCTTAGGGAATCTATCCCCACGTGCCTCCGATTCACTTGTAATACTATTCTACATGGGTTTTTTCTTTACATTTTCTTTTAAAAACTATTTTATAGGTTCCTGTTGCGGTAGTTATTGTAGATGTGGGTTCGTTCGAGGAGCATTTTTAGCGATATCCCGTTCCTTATATTATTGCAGGAGTCGAGCAACTGTAGCTTATTCTTTGATTGTATTGTTTTATTTTTAGTATAGTTTTACATGTATACTTATATTCAGAGTTGAACTTTTATATGGACATATTTTATATTAAGGGATGGCTTTTGTTTTATTGTCAATGATTGGTATCAAAGTTGGTTTGTTTTGGTTCAATATTTCATTATCTTATCATTGTTCATTCGATTTAGATTAATTCTTATGATGAGAATGTTACCAAAAGTTTTTGATTCCTGTGATTTTTATATTAAACTTGATCAATTTATTTAAGGATTTTATGGGGTTTTACATTTGGTACCAGAACATTTCAGGTTCTAGTTACCTAGGGATATTGAGGGCACCCGTCTCTTTTTAGCATTGCGTTCTTTGATTACTTTAGAGCCTTACCATTTAGGGTTTGTATTATTTATAATGATAACCGTTTAGGAGGTTTTCGGTCATTGTTTCCTGAAAAATGACTCGGGTAGATCAAGTGTATCGGGAGGGTTCATTATTTGAATTTTTTTTACAAGATGTCCCATGCACGAGGTGACTTCAGTTGGGCATTAAGGACTTTTTTACGCGATACTTTTGCTTAACGTATGGTTTGAGGGAAATGTTTTCACTCACCACTCGTAATGGAATTAGAAGTAAGAATTTAAAGACCTCGTTTATGAAACGATGTGGTCGTTAATATGAGGAGGAGTTTAACTATATTTCCCTCTCTGCACCAGGGGATATTGATATGGGCCCTAAGAAGGATGTTTACATTATCAGCTCATATGAAAAAGTCATTTTGAGCCGACAGAAACCTTATGTGAAGGATTTGACAGGTGTTACTAGGTAACACGTTGTTCTCCACTTGTGCTCATGTGGTTGAAGTTACCCTCCTATATCAGTAGGAGCATTATATACGCCTTCTTCTCGTGTTTTAACATAATGTAAGTTACTAATCACCCAATACGGAACCTAAAATATCATGCGATTTTGAATCCCGAACCCATATGTAGCCCATGTGATTAAAGTCTTAGCATATCATTTTTTAATCACTAAATTTATCCATAATAGGTTGATCTCTTTTAATAGAAGTTACATGAAAATCTAACTTCTCAAACCCCAAAGTACTTCTAAAAAAATAACCAAGATACTACTAAGAGGCTCATATCTCAAATCTATCAATATTTGGATATTTTATATTAATAAAGTAATATACACATCTCTAGTATAGGTAATACACAAACCTAAAATATAAGTATGTTGGTGGGAATACCTAGTAGAAGTCATATACATGTCTAGTATAGCATATAAACACTACAATTGTCTTTGATACCTCTATAAAATAAACACATATGGTAGGAAAAAGACTCTACTCTCATTTAACATCCATACAAAGGTAAAACTCCGGGAATTTACAAATACATGGGATACTCGCACACTCGTACATAATAAGGGCTTACTCTTATTGCCTTCGAGGATATCTTGCATGTACTATTATAGTCTTAGGTCATCCCAAACCTACGACCTTTTCACGGTAATGGAAAAATCATCACGTCTATGCATTAGTTATAAAGCCTACCATACCCAAGACTTATGACTGAAATATCCTCATAAATTATTCGTCAGTCATAAAGCCTATCGTACCCAAGACTTGTGACCCAAGGATAATTATGACTAAGGAACATCCCGTCTACTAATCGAGGTACCCACCCGGTCCGCGTCGCAGGTGCCCCATTATGGAATCCCTCCTAGTATGTCTGCCAATGAGAAATCCCACATGGTATGCATTTTAAATAAAATACGCTAGTAATCACAACATTAACTAAAGGATTAAAGCAAATACATACATAAACCTCACAAATGGGTTAATATAAATCATCTACACATACCAAGGTTCTCAAAGGAGCGAGGCGTGGTCGAGGCGTAGAGGTTAAGTCTCAAGCCTCAGGAGCCTAGGTACGCCTAGGGGAAGCCTAGGCATATAAGGGCGTTTTCTCTTTTTTTATTATTTTAATTATTCTAAGGCTAATAATATAATAAAATAGTACATAGCTTGAATTTTGAAAATATATCTGTATGTTTGGTAGCCATCTTTCTCATATGCATGCTTTATAATCAATATATAAAATGTATTTCTCAACATTTAATAAGCAATATACAAAAATCTATTTTTCATAGTTCAATAACAAATATCAATATTCATTCAATAGTCGATAATCAATAATCAATACAAAATGATTCGATATAAGAAATATATTTTTCACCTTTCAAATGAAACATATAGACTTTTGGTCGAAAGTCAGTCCATAATGTTAGGATTTTTTTTATGAGAGACAGAGATATTTGGGATACTATTTATAGAGGGGGATTGGAGGTAATCCGGAGATTAGGGATAATCCACCCCTTGGCAACAGTGTTTGGGAATAAGAGAGCGTGGCAGGTCAAGCGTGGAAGCTTGGCGTGGCAACTCATACTTTAGCTTGTTATATTAGTCATATTGTATTTCTATTTATGTTGACTATAAGCTGTAAAATGTTGTAACGAGAATAATAATGAGTTTTAGTGTGAGGTCAAACGGTACTCGCGAGAGACCAGGCTTGGCAGGGCCTGGGAGAGCTTTCATGCTCTATCGAATTATCTCACTGTGGGAACTTTAGAGGATCTTGGTTTGGAGGATTGAGAAGTGAGGCACCGTTGGGGCTTGTCCTGACCATCTTAGATACACCTGGTAAAAACACCAAAGAACCCTGACCGTGGAACCTCAGGCGAAGCAGCATGGAGTTTCTTCGGGCGTTGAGCTGTGAACCAAACAACCCTCTACTTAATGTCACGTATGCTGCAGGTGATGTCACTAGCCAGTTAAACAATGTCAGACCTGCACTTGAGTAAACCACCATGGTATTTGGGGCTGTCAGGCAGTTGGTGAGCCACATTTGCGACAACAGTCCCCTGACACACAGTGGTTAGGCAAAAGGCATATCTTGGCATTTAATGTTTATGACGTGAGGGCAACTAGTGCATCAGGTATTTAATGTTGTGATATAAAGTGTGAGGGAGGTCTTTCATAGTCTTTAATGACTGAGTTGCCTCGGGGTGGTGTGGGGGGCTACTATGTACCCCAACCACCTTTGAGAAGGGGGGGATCCTTTTCAGGAGAGTTCATGTTCTTTTAAGGATCAAGGAAGTTATTGCTAGAGAAATAGTTATTGTAAACAAGAGAGTTTCACCCACTCACCATTATTATTAATCACGAAGCTTTTAATACTTGACAGAGAGAGAAAGGGTGTTTTGGCATGTTTCTACCTGCCTACCAAGGTGTATCTGGGATGCTTACTTCTCCCTCCCTCTAGCTAAGTCATTTCTAAGTTCATTATCACTTTTCTGAGTTATACACGAGAGATTTGTGAGTTTAAACTAAGTCTTATCTTCATTGAACTTGTGTCTGGTTATCCTATTGCTAATCTAAGGCTTTGGTCGATTAGCTTATTATTACCATACTCAAACAGGGGTTACGCCTCCATCTATAATCTAAAGTACCCTCTTACATTTGGCGACTCTGCTGGGGAGGCATTCTCCTAGGTAAGGAGTATGGAGCAAGATAATGCTACTTGAAGACTCAACTTTGATGATATCCAACATAATGAAGAACAGGCCGCGAGGGATCAAGAGGCCCTAAGGGATGGGGATCCTCGAGTAGAGGTACCTCCAGTTCCGATACCGTCAGGCTTTCCAGGGGCGACACAACCTTCCACGAGCACGGGGTTGGGACTCGCGCAGATTACGCTCCTCATAAGCAAGTTTCATGAGTTTTTGCAAACTCCAGTAGCTTCAACTATGCTGGGAGGATTGGAGGCTAATACTTTCGTAACACCAGGAGTAGCTCCAACGGCCCCACCAGGTGCAGGTACTGCACGAACGATCCCAGCAAGCGCACCCTCTATTATGAATCCAGCAGTGGGAACCTCAGGAGTTTCAACGGCACCACCGGTAATGTTCGTTTCAGGTGCAACGAGTGCTCAGCCCATGGTCCCGCTGCTGGTTGCCCCAGTAGCATCGCCCATGGAAGAAATGAGAAAAAAGATGCAAAAAGAGATGTTGAAGTTCATGCAAGCTTCCTCGCAATCAGCTGGTGAGGTGGCTTCGGTTTATGACGACTTCCGAACACCCTATCCTCAAGAGTACAACGTTGAGCCTTACCCAAAGGACTATATTAGCCCTATCTTTGAAAAATATACAGGGAAAGGTGGGAATCCGAAGGATCACATTAAGCTTTTTGTTGAACACTTGGTAGCGCATTGCAATAATAAGAAGCTTAGGTTGAAGGAGTTTTCCAAATCCCTAACTGATAAGGCATACACCTGGTACTCCCATTTGACTCCCAACAATGTTTCTACGTGGGAGGAGATGCATGTATTGTTTGTCCAAAAGTTCTTTCTGGCAGAAGATGAGTTCACCTTGACCCAACTTGGCAGAGAGAAGCAAAGACCCGGGGAAGAGGTGGTGGCCTATATTCGAAGGTTCAGTGAAAGGTCCCTCGATGTAAGGGAGGAGGCTAAAGAGTCCAAGTTATTATTGATTTGTACGGAGGGACTGCTTCCTGAATAAATCTGCCATCTTATCAATGAGACGCGTGAGGGGACTTTTGCGGCATTCATGAAAGCGTCAAGAAACATCTCTTTGGTGGTACGACCCAATCCGGTGGTAGCGCCCATGATGTTCAGGCAACCGATGCAACCCGTGGGGGGGGGGTGTCAGCCCCCACGGGTAGGGTACGTCGAGGGGGAAGATAGGGCCAAGGCACCGAAGAGGGACAACAAGAGGAAGTTTGGAAGAGACAAAGAAGACCCTCCACCGTTGCCTTGCACGATAGAAGAGGCTGTGAGTTGTTATAACGCGATGGTTCAAGGGGGAACGATTTATGAAGCAAAAGGCATTCTGATGGAAGAACCCGATGCTGCAACGAAGGCAGATCCTAAATATTATCAGATTCATCGGAAGATCCAGCATCCAACGGAGAGCTGTTTCACACTAAGAAGAATCATTGACAAGTACATGAAGGCGGGAACGTTGCAGATTCCCCCACAATACGTTAACAATAACCCACTACCAGCGCATGGGGCCAATCTCATGGTGGCCTATGATGAAGGAGAGGAGTACGAGGAAGCTTTGGATATTTACACTAGGGGAATGGCTAACGTCATGTTAGCTTACGATGAAGCAAGCACCAAGGATTTAGGGGATGTATATGATGCCTAAGGCGAAGAGGTAGACCCGACCTTAGAATATTGGGCAGTTTCAAAATCCCCTAAGTTCACTTGGTTCTTCGAACAAGTGGGGATTCCAAAGGAGAGTAGGTTGGAGATAACCCAAGCGATACTTGATATTTCAAAAAAGAACGCGGTCCATTCCCTGAGATGGAAGGGACCCATGGCCAGGTTGGTGAGAAGGTTTCTGTCAGAGGTAACCTTCAGCGATGCAGATAGGACTGCAAGGTTCCCTCACAACAGGCCATTATATGTGACCGCTATGGTCAACAGAGTTAGCTTCGCAAGGACTCTCATGGATGGGGGAGCTTCCATCAAATTCATGCCGATCAACTCCTTCCACGCAACCAATGTTCCAGAAGAAAGGCTGGTCCCCATGCCTTTGGTGATTTCGGGGTACGATAATCAATCTTCCAAGTCCATTGGGTAGGTTAACATTGGGATTGTAATGGGAAATCTGAGTTCCCATATCAATTTCCACTTAATAGAGAGTGAAACTTCCTATCATCTGCTAATAGGAAGGGTGTGGATGCACAACTAAGGCCTAGTTCCTTCTACATACCACCAATGTTTTAAAGCGAATCTCAAGGGCATAGAGGTGACCATTAGGGCTACAAAGAGGCCCTTCGCTATTGAAGAGGCTCACTTGGTAGACGCAGCATTTTACAAAGAGTTAGAGGAAGATGTCAGGGTATTGACAAAAAGAATGGAAGGAGCATGGGTTCCCTCGATCAGAGAAAGGACGGGGCCTTTAAATGAGAAGAAGAAGGAGGTGGCGAGAGGCATAAGAGAAATAGACGAAGAAGCTCACCAGGTGTCCCCTCGACCCCAAGGCATCTCGAAGCATCTTAAAGACAAAATGAGGCCCAGAGTGGACCTGATAGAGCATGAGGTTCAACGGCAGAGCTTGCTGAGCCGATTATTAGGAGAAAAGTGGCGAAAGCTTCTAGAGAGAAGAAGAGGAAGGCGACCACCACTACTAACAGGCAACGTAAGAAAGTCATTACCGAGGAAGGAAAGGTGGTGTATCGATTATAACGGTGCGAGCGGGCGGATGAAGAAACTGAGGATGAGGTTGACCCGATATATGAATGCTTTTTGGTAGATCAACAGGGGCAGTTCATGGTGATCGAAAATTCTAGCATACACGAATTCGTGGAAGAAGTCGACGAGGAACCATATTACATGGCAAATCATCCAAAGCCCCAGGCGGAAGAGTTGGAACAATTGAACATGGCAAAAGAAGGAGAAGATCCAAGACCCATCTTTATCTCGAAGGATCTCAACAATTAGAAACGAGAGGCCTTGGTCGAATTTATTCGGGAGTTTATATATGCCTTTACGTGGAAATACACAGAAATGGAAGGGCTGGATGAAGAAGTAGCTGCCACAGGTTGAACGTAATGCCGTCAGCCATTCCAGTGAAACAAGTAATAAGAATGTACAAGCCCGAGCTGGATCTGAAGATTAAAGAAGAGGTATAGTGCCTGCTAATGGCAGGGTTCATCGTACCGATACAACACCCACTCTGGCTATCCAGTATTATCCCTGTGGGAAAGAAGGATAAAAACCAAATAAGGATCTATGTGTACTTCAGAGATTTGAATAGAACTTGTCCTAAAGATGAGTTACCTCTACCCTCCATCGATAGCCTGATAGACACAATGGCTGGTCATGAGATGTATAGCTTCATGGATGGGTATGTGGGGTATAATCAGATCAAGATGGACCCCTCGGACACAGAGAAAATGACATTCAGGACCCCGTTGGGTAACTTCATGTACAGGGTGATGCCGTTCGGCATCAAGAACGCCGAGGCGACTTACCAGAGAATGATGATGGCCATTTTTCATGACTTCTTCCACAAATTTGTATAATTCTATGTGGATGACTTGGTCATCAAATCAAAGGAGGAGGGGTCCCACCTGAGCGATTTGAGGAAGGTGTTTTCTCATTGTAGAAAGTATAAGTTGAGGATGAACTCGTTGAAGTGTGTTTTCGAAGTAACGAGTGGGAAATTCTTAGGCTTTGTGGTTGATCGATAAGGGGTGCAAATGGACCAGGAAAAAAAGCGGGCGATCTTGGAAATGCCAAGCCCTAGAACGGCGAGGGAGTTGAAGAGCTTACTCGGTAAAGTCTTATACCTTAGGAGATTTGTTCCTGGATTGGCCGAAGTAACACACCCGCTGATGCAGCTATTGCGAAATAGCACGAAGTTAAGGTGGGAGGAGGTTCACCAGGAGTCTTTAGCTGAGCTGAAGAAGCTGCTGGTTTAATCATAGACCATGGTTCCCCCACGGACAGGGACACCGTTGTAGTTATATCTCACATCTACCACAAGGTCCGTCGGAGCTTTATTGGCACAAAAAATTAATGGTCAAGAATGACTAGTCTACTACCTCAGTAGAATCATACATGGGCCAGAGATTAGATACAACAGCCTAGAAAGACATTGTTTAGCCTTAGTCTTTGTAGCACAAAAACTTAGGCATTATATGCCGTATTTTGTAATTCTTATTGTAATTAGATGCGATCCTATTAAGTATATGTTGGCAAGAACTATATTGATTGGTAGGGAAGCTAGGTGGTTCCTCATCCTCTCAGAATATGACTTGAAGTGTATGTCCCTCGCGTGATTAAGAGCCAGGAGTATGCCGATCTATTGGTAATTTTTCCATCAGGAATGTTTGAACCACCTAAAAAAGACATTCCAGGAGATGACCTATAATCCAATCATCTGGATGCAACTGAGGAGGAGTGGACGATGCAGTTCGATTGATCTTTGGCAGAAAAGAAGGGAGGGGCAGGGGTTATTATTTCAAAAGGAGTGGAAGAGATTTTCCTTTCCTACAAGTTATATTTCCCTTGTTCCAATAACAAAGCGGAGTATGAGGCATTGGTACTAGGGTTGCTGGAGGCTCTTCGAAGGGGAATTCGTTCACTCTGCATTAAGGGTGATTCAAACTTAGTGATCCAACAAGTAAACGGAGAATATGTATTGAAGCACATAAACCTGGCACCATACAAAATGATCATTCAGAAACTCCTCAACCAGTTCCATCAAACTAAGATAAAAAGACATCCCAGAACGATGAACCGCCATCCAGATACGTATGCAACTATTGCCCAAAAAATGGTCATGAGGAGTGAACTATCGTCACGATTCAATGGAGAACAGATCATTCGGTGGTACAATCAATTCTATCGATGGGGGAGGATGCGGACTAGAGAGGAGAGATTAGGAAACAACTGGAGTCTGGCGAAGGGGCAATGGGGCTAAGAGAGTTGGCCCAATATTTTATAAACTAGGGAAATCTCTAGTTCAGAAATGCTGGGGGATGGTTATCAAGATGTATTGGCCCAGAAGAAGCAGAGCGAAGGTTGAAGAAAACACATGAGGAGCACTACTAAACAACTGAGGTACCTCTTTATAGGAGAGAATTCAAAGAGAGGGATATTTCTATCCTAGAATGAAGCAGGACATGACGGAGCTACAACGGAGGTGCGATAAGTGTCAGCTTTTCTTCGCAGCAGTTGAATGCCATTTCATTGAAACTCAGGCCAACTGGAGGCAACCCTATATCGACTTCATTCAAGATGGTGTTATCCCAATAGAAAAAAATGATGTGATGAGGCTAAAGCGAAGGGCCCTAAGGTTCTATACCCAGAAGGGGCAGCTCTACCGAAGGGGATACTTTAACAGACCATTGCGTTGCATCACGAAGAAAGAAGCAACTGAGGTCCTCAAACAGGCGCACGATCCAGTTCACATAGAAGGGGCGAAGTTGTATGATCAGTTGATGACGTTGGACTATTATTGGCCAATGATGGATAAAGACTCTGCTGAGTTCGTTCAAAAATGTAAATCTTGCTAACTACATGGAAACATGATCCATGCCCCATCGGTGGACTTACACTCTCTCTCAACGCCTTACCTTTTTCACACTTGGGCGTTTGACCTAGTGGGGGAAAAATATCCTTCTTCGAGGGGGAAGATATGGATACTAGTTGCAACGGAGTGCTTCACTAAGTGGGCAGAGGCAATACCACTCAAAAGGGCAATAGCAGGGGTGGTGACCAACTTCATTAGAGAATACATTATTTGTCATTTTGGGATCCCAAAGGTTATTCTCTCAGATAATGGGATGCCCTTCGTCAATTCAGAAGTAACCATGCTCACAGACAAGCACTCCATTATTTACCATACCTCAACTGTGGCATACCCAAAAAGAAACGGGCAGGCCGAATCGACTAATAAAACATTGGTTAATATTCTGTCCAAGGTATTGGAGGACTTCCCAGGATCGTGGGACGACAAGATACCATCCGTGTTATGGGCCTATCGAACAACCAAGAGGAAACCCATGGGGTACACCCCGTTCTCGCTTGTTTATGGTGGGGAGGCAATTCTTCCAGTAGAGTTTGACGTTCCCTCAGCCTGATACACCTTACGAAGCCCTCATAATAGACACGTAAAGTTGAAAGCGTTAGACGAACACAGAGACAATGCGATGCAACACTTTCAAATGTACACGAAACAACTCTCTAGGGCATGTGATAACCTGGTAAGACCCAGGAAGTTCGTGGAGGGAGATCTCGTTTTGAAAGCAGCGGTGAAGCACATCAGGGAGCTTCCTCTATCGAAGTTTGTAGCCAATTGGGAGGGGCCTTTTGTTATAAAAGAAGCGCATGACTCAGGCTATTGCTTAATTTTTAGGATGGAGGAAGACAAGCCGTTTAAAACTAATAATAAATGGCTGAAGGTTTATCATGTGTAGACAATTAAGTTTGAACCATGGTTGTAAATAACCGTTGTTATGAATATACAAGTTTTAGTTATGACTTGAACAGTATGAAAGAGTTGCAGAAATATAGAAATTTATAACATACAAAAGTAGTTGTAACATACAGATGAATTGGAAAATATACATTTCTCATTCATTCGTAAATGATGGAGCATTGAAAAATTGGGAACTACTGCCTAGGATTTACATAGAAAGAGGCCCGAGGAAGATATATACAAGAGTTGATCAGCATAAGAGGAACCATAAATCCGAAGATGAGAAAAAATCTCTAAGAAGGCTCGAAGAAGCTGTAGTGCAAGACTGTTGGGCGTTGATGGAAACCTCCAACCTCATTTGCACTTGTGTACGTTTGATGAGGAGTCTTTATCGTTTCAGCTTGACCAGACGCCAAGCTTTTTCGACATCGTCTACCTCCTTATCGACTTCTTCTAGAAGAGGTTTTAGTTCGGCCAACCTGGCTTCCTCAGCCCGTTGGTCCTGCTGATGCTTTTGCAACAATTCCCTCTGCCTGATCAGTTGTTGGCTCTTCAAAGTCTTTAAATACGATATAAGTCAGTTAAAATGGAAACCATCACAACCCAACTCCCTCAAATAGCGAAGAAATTGGTTAAGGAGGGGTCTGGAAACGGTCGTGGTGGAAGTGCTAGTAATTTCTACAACAACGCTAGCCATGCCTTGTAGCCTGTAACTTATGACAGAGATGTCAGAATGTAAGCAATCCACCGTGAAGGTTTTATGATGGTGATTCGCAAGTTGCTTGATCACTAGTCGATGGGTGGCGAACATTTGGGGAGAACATTGAAGCACCATCAAGCAGAATGCATGACGAGCCAAATCAGGCAAAGGAAGATCGCACCCGGATTCACTCTTCGTTGCAGCACCGGTCGTGGAACCTTGGTCCGCATGGATAGAATCTTCTGAGACGGCAGGTTCCCGATGAGGTGAGCCAATAGGCGAAATAACGGGCGGAGAGGTCTCTCGTGAAACCTGATATAAGAAAAGTAAAGAGAAAAGTAACGAGTTTATGAAAAATCTTAACAAGTGTTTGCGTTGTTAAGTCACCGATATAGGTAGAGTTTATGAAAAATCTTTACAAGTGTTTTTGTTGTTAAGTCACTGTTATAGGTGGAGTTTGTGAAAAAATCTTAACAAGTGTTTGCGTTGTTAAGTCACCGTTATAGGCGGAGTTTATGAAAAATCTTAACAAGTGTTTGCGTTGTTAAGTCACCGATATAGGTGGAGTTTATGAAAAATCTTAACAAGTGTTTGCGTTGTTAAGTCACCGTTTAGGTGAAGTTTATGAAAAATCTTAACAAGTGTTTTCATTGTTAAGTCACCGTTATAGGTGGAGTTTGTGAAAAACATCTTAACAAGTGTTTGCGTTGTTAAGTCAGCGTAACAAGTGTTTGCGTTGTTAAGTTACCGATATAAGTGGAGTTTGTGAAAAAAATCTTAACAAGTGTTTGCGTTGTTAAGTCACCGTTATAGGTGGAGTTTATGAAAAATCTGAACAAGTGTTTGCGTTGTTAAGTCACCGATATAGGTGGAGTTTATGAAAAATCTTAACAAGTGTTTGCGTTGTTAAGTCGCCGTTATAGGTGGAGTTTATGGAAAATCTTAATAAGTGTTTTCGTTGCTAAGTCACCTTTATAGGTGGAGTTTGTGGAAAAATCTTAACAAGTGTTTTCATTGTTAAGTCACCATTATTGGTGGAGTTTATGAAAAATCTTAACAAGTGTTTTCATTGTTAAGTCACCATTATAGGTGGAGTTTATGGAAAATCTTAACAAGAGTTTTCGTTGTTAAGACAATACTATAAAGGGGAGTTGGCAAAAATACCTCAATCATGGAAGGAGTTGGAACGGGAATCACCGGGGCGACCGTGGTGGCAGAAACCGCTGGAGGTGGCCTTATTACATCAGAAGCCTCAACGTTGGGTAAAGCTCCCCCACCAACATAGGGCACTAAAGCCAGCACAGGTGATTCACTGGGAGAAGATGATGGACTCCCAAACGAGGCCCCAACATGGGTGGGTACAGAAAAACCACCATGGGGGGCAGAGGCACCAACCTTGGCCCTATACGCATGCAGACTATCAAGACAAGGTGAAGCAAGATTGGGAGAAAGATGCAACATGAAGTTCAGTGTTAAAAAAAAATAAGAAAAGAGGAATAAACACAGAAAAAACGGAGAAGTACCTCTAAAGTTCACTTACCTCAGTTATGGTACGAAAAACGGAAATTATGGTCAAGGGTCTCGTTAGCACCGTGGGAAGAGGAATGTTGGCTAACAATGAGTATACTTCAACCTAAGGCACCCCAAAATCTCAAGGTTTAGTATGATTAATAAATAAAGGGGTGAGACTGAAAGGACGTTATACCAAAAAAATTATAGAGGAAATCATACCTCGAGCTTATTTTCTTCAGCCAGAACGATGGGCAGAAGGAGCTCGGGTGAAGAAGATAAAACGGAAAGGGTGGGGAGAGTTGTCTCTGGTTGCAAAGAGACGCCCATAGAGTCAATAACATCCCCCTCACGGAAACATCCCTTGCACGTTGAGAGGCTGAACAGCGGGAATAGGTAAGCCCGGTCATGGGAGAACGAGGAGGAGTCACACCGGGTGGCGAAACACGAAAACGTCCCCCCCAAGAAAGGGCTCACGGGGGGGCTAGGGGGATTGGCACTTTCTTCTCCAAACTCCTGCACCAAAGTTACCAAAACGTATAAGAAAATTTACTTTTTTCCTTAGGCAAATGGGAAATGATAATAGAACAAGTATACATACCTCAGATCTGATAGGCGAGGGGGTAGGAGATATATGCACCTCAGGAGTTTGTCTCCTCTGGGACTTGGTACCCAGGGTTTTCTTCCTTGTTCCGGATGCACCAATGCCACTACCTCGAAGAACCTTTGAACTTTTTCTCCTCTTCGCCGTGGGATCGGTGGGATCAACTAAGATTCTGGGGAAGGTTCCCGATGGAGGAACAACTGGAACACGCCGTTCAAACTCAGCGTTTATGCGTGCCACCTCAGCTTGAACTTTCCTCCTCAACTCCTCAGCTATCTCTGCAGGCATGGGAGGAGGAACGGAGGCAATGGGGAATGCCTCCTTAGGAGCTTGGGGTTTAGTCTGGGACTTGGACTTGGAAGAAGTACCTCCCTTTGCCTTCTGGCTTGAAGGTTCATCGATAGAAACTTTGGTCGAAGGGGCAGCTTTCTTAGAGGCTGCAACACTTTTGGGTTTGGGCATAGCAGTAGGGACCATGGAACAAAGGGGAGGAAGCTCAGTGGGACATACCTTGGGGGTTTTACTCAGAGGGAACTCAATCCCAAGGATAAAGTTCCCCTTTAAACCCAGCTCCAAGGCAGAAAAGGAAAGAACTGGAGGATATACTGGATCCCCCTCCATGAACTCTGCAATATCAGCCAATTGTTTCGGCCAGTATCGTGTAGCGAATAGAGGGGACACATTCCCTTACCTTTTGTTGTTGGGAATGGTGACTCGCCCAGCCATTGAAAAACTTATCCCCCATGCAGCAGTAGAAGAAAACAGGGAGTATGCCTCGCTAAAGGAAACCTTGGGGTTTGATGATTGAAAAACTGGGCGAGGAGCCCCCTGATCAAAACCAAATTGGTGGCTGCATCAGTTGGGATTGTAGTGCTCGTTGGTATATCCCCACTCGGTATAGGAAGGCAGATACTCGGGGGAGAACAGAACAACCATGGCCAGCGAAGGATCTTCAATATCTGCACCTACCTCCACTAGCCTGACTTCATGCTGGAAAAAGTCACAGTTGTGAACAAAGACGTTCTCTTTATAGGGCCTCATAACGAAGTCCTCAAAATGATCAATCACATAGATCAACTACTTTTGACTCAGTTTCTTATGATAAAGAGAGGAGCTTGGGGGAAGAATTCTTTCCCCAAAAGGAGGGCGATTGATCATGGCCGCTATGGCAGGGAAACGAGCATAGAGGAAGCTCGTTAGAAGGACACAGTTGGAAAAATTTGCCAAGTTATAACGACCAAGAGATCGTTCCATGTCGAAGAGGGTCCTATCGATCCATGTATAGAGAGATCCCAAGGCGATTGAAGCCAGGGGAAGCTTGATACCCCGGGACAAACGAAGGGATATATTGATAAGGTCCCTTCGGGGCTGATCATTGGGTTTTCTCGGTAGAAGGAAATGGGAAAGAATGATAAGGATATAAGAAGGAAGTTCCAACGATGTACCTTGACCAGGGGCACCTTCAAAAGAACTACCTTCAGTAGAATCCTTGAAGAAATAATTGATAAGTGGGGAGAAAGTGGCCTTGTTCGATGATCCGGTGCAGCTTCGGCATATTCGTTCCAGCTCCAAACGGTCAGCATTCTCCTGGGCATCCAGAGCCTCATCAGTATAGGGCTTGTGGCCTATTGCTTCAAGGCACAAGAGTTCACACACGTCTTCCAACGTTACCGTGAACTCACCCCACGCAGCGATGAATGTATGGGTAGTAACGTTCCAGCGAGACACCAGAACAGGAAGGGCAATATTATTCTTGGAGAGAGTGAACTCACCAAACCACTTATCCCGTTGCAGCCCAATCTTGGTGAGCATTTCAGCATAGGAGCTCTGCATGTGGGAGTTCCACGCAGCAAACTGAGCAGGAGAACCCCCAGGCGCTTCAAACTCAATATGGGACCATGGGAAGTCCCTTCGCTCCAAACGAAATCGGAGAGTCCCCTCGGGAGGAAGAAAGCCCCACTCAGTAGAAGCTTCGTCTTCATCACCCAACAATAGAGGGTCAAACTTAGAAGAAAAATGGACCCTCTTACACGCACCAACAAAATCATCACCTTGTCCAAAAATAGGTGATCGATGGTAAAACCTTAGTTGTTCCTGGCAGGAAGCATCCAGGGTGGTGGTAATGGTAGAGGCAGTAGGCGGAGCACTGGCGGCAAATATGGTGGGGTTGCTTGAGGACGCCATGGCAAATAATGATAAGGCAACAGAAAATCTTCAAATGGGAAAGGTCTGAGAACGACAATGGAGGAACACAATCACAAGTGGTGGTATAGAAGGTAACAGAAAAAAGAAGTTAGGTAAGAGCATAATAACAATGGAGTTCTCACAGACTTCCTCTCTCTAAAGTAAAATGGAGGCTTGAGGAAGACGAAGCCAAAGTAAGAGAAAATAAAGGTTAAGTGTTGGGCGAGATACCGTTTCACTAAAGCGTTTTCATTTTTAAAAAAAGTACGCCTTAATCTTTTTATAAAGAATAAGGCTTAAAATGCTTAAGGTGGGGTGTTTATCCCAAGCCTCAAGCCTAGGCTCTTCTTTTAGAACACAAACACATACTGAACCAAACCCTATCGGGTCATACTAGCATTGCAATCATAAAAAGTTAAAACACATCTTTAACCTTATATTCACCCCAAACATGACAACCGTAACACTCTAGGTTCCCAAATCTAGACATAGTCTCACCCTACCATACACTAAAACACGCACATCAACTTTATTAAATCTCAATTAGCCCTAGTCTATTCTCCCAAGGCATTGTGTCTAGATATAATCAAATAACTAATTTAAATGAAATCACAGTACATAACAACTACCTCACTTTAGGAAGTTATAACCCAAACCTAATGTCACCCAAAGATTTCACCTCACTGGTACATCACAATGATTCAAGTCAATCTCGGCCAACATGCCCAATCCTCTAACTTACAATTTTCTAATCAACAAAATCGTTCCACGGTCGGGTTTACCATCGAATGCCAAATCCTCAATTTATCCTCTTTAAATCAACGATTTCCCTTTATCCAAATACCCCCAATATCTATATCCAATATTTCAAATCATGAGAATATATTTTTGTTCTATGAGTATATGAAAACTATAGGCTAACATAAAGTTACCCTATCGCTACACCAAATCCAGCGAATGGTCACCCCATAGGGGTCACAAACTAAAGTCGTGACTATATCAACTTTGGTGTGACCATATCCATGACGTAGTGTTTCCATAGATGCTCTTGGAAGTGGTAAAGGACCAAATCCATGACCAATATGGGTCACGAACTTTAGTCGTGACCAGGTCATGACCATCATAGCATCAAATTCATGCTAAAGTTTCCTCCAAGTTTGTTCATGGTAGGGTCACGGACAAGGGCCGTGACCAAGGCCACAATGCACACCCATTGGGTCATGGCTTTGGGTTATGACCATATCAATTTGCTCACGCGTGTAGGTCACGAACTTGACCTGTGACGAAATTTGTGACCATTTTTATATTCCGAAGAATGGGTCACAGACTTGAGCCGTGACCAGATGCATGACCATTTTCATATTCCGAAGGATGGGTTATAGACTTTAACTATGACCATCTGTGTGTATAGGTCATGGCTATAGTCCATGACCCTTTGATTGGTCAGGGATTTGGGTTATTACCTACGAAAATGGTTATGCCCGAAATGGCCACAACCCTTGGTCGCGACCCACAGTCCTGGTTAGGGACTTTAACCGTGACCATCGCATAATATGGTGTGATGTATACCCCAAGACTAAAACTTCCAAAAGAAAGTTAAATTTTAAATGATCCATCCAAAATTTCGGCCTCGCACACCGTTTTGTAGAGAATTCATAACAAATAAACAATCAAAAAATTGAAACCAGTCCCAACGCCTTCATAATTCCATTCTGCACAAGCACCTAATCAACATCCAAATGATTAAACCACATCAAAAGAACAATTGAAACCTAATTCTATCATCAAAGACTAAATCAAGATTCAAATAAAAACCCAATTCATAATTCAAGAACCTTAGCTTGAACAAATTTATCATTCTACTAATGATTTTAAGCGATTAATTCACACAATCATTGGACTTTTAACTAATTGATAATAGAAAATATGCTATAATCATATATTAACAATTTCAATTCCAATTAATGGGAGAATCAATCAATTAGTAATGAAAAACAACTCAATTACTATCTAAACTAGGTTAATCTTGAAATTTATCAAATGATCCATTCTAGGTCATGTTTATATTTAGATTTTAATGAATAGATACAATATTAACACACATATAGTCATAATCATATTATACATAAACTTGTCTCATATTTGTGGAGAAAACCAAGCCAAATTTCTCAATTTCTCCTCTCCTCTTCACATGCCCTTCAAGTTGATTTCCATTTGTGATTTATGATAAATGAGATCCCCAATGACCCCTTACCACCCTTAACCCACGAAATTAGGGCTGGGAGCCAAATGAAGCATTAATAAAAAAAGTCCAAAATAGTCTCTAAATGGTCTAAAAAGCCACCTAGCTCCTATACTCACCAAATAGGCCTAAATTATATCATTTTAAACTAAAAACATACATTCTATGCGTCACACTAGCCCGATACAAAAATATAATTAACTAAATAACTAACAAATCAGTAATTTACTAATTATCTTGTACAAGTCCAAATATTAATTAATTTAATCCATTAATCATCGTGTCTTAAATCCAATTTCAAATGCAATTTCAGTAACACATAACAATATAAATTGTGAAATATCCAATCATAACAAGCGCACATAATTAATTTTAATCAATTTATTAATTCACATAAAATACAAAGTATTACATGTGCTGTACATCCAAGTACACAATTCAACACTCAGGCATGCCGCCGACACGAGCTTAGTGTAAGCACGTGGTGTATCGTATGCATAACTTAAAGTTACAATATCAATTTCTTTTGCAGTCTTCTTCTAATAAGTATGTCAATTTTAACAAGTTGTGAATTGCTTTCATAATGTTATTAATGAGAAGGACTAACTTCTTTGGGATAATTATGTTTTACTTTAAATTTTTGACTTGGCTATTAGTTTTTGAATATTTATCCATTATTTTCGAACCTACTGGAAACTAGATGCTATATATTCTAATTAACCGATATCTGAAGAAATCAACACAAGTTTTAATTGTGTTTTGTTTTGTTGCATGAAAACTAATAACATATCAAAGATCTACAATGAATGGAAAAGAGAAAATAGGGGCTAGGGTTTCCTATTAACATAAAAATAGAATACAATATAATGAAAAGAATGAAAGAGAATATATGTCCTACTACAATCACCTAACAATAAAAGGGAAAATACTAAAGTACCCTTAATGCTAAATAAAACTCTAATATTGCGCCCCGCCCAAAAAAAACTCAAGATACTGCAATGAGAAGCATTAAGAGTTTGCCAACTAAAAAATGAAACGCTAATGGATGAGACTTCGTAAAAAAATTAGCTATCTGTGCGGAACAAGAAAAAAAAGACAAGGTGATGACACCATGCATAAAATAATGAAGAGTGACATGACAATTAATTTTGATGTGCTTAGTCCTCTCATGAAAAATCAAATTGTGAGCAATCTCAATAGCATTCTTATTATCATAGTACATAGGAGTGGGCTGAGAGAGAGAGAGAGAGAGAGAGAGAGAGAGAGAGAGAGAGAGAGAGAGAGACCAATATGTACAAGTAACTGATGTAGCCAAATAACCTTAGGAGTAGTAAAAGTCATAACACGATACTCGACTTCTGTGGAAGACACAGAACAACAACTTTCTTTTTGATCTTCTAAGAAACAAGACAATCACCTAGAAATACACAAAATCCAGTAACTGACTTACGATCTGTAGGATAATCGGCCCATCAATATCAGCGTATGCACGCAGCTCCAAAGAAGAAGATGATAGAAGTAAAAGACTCTGAAAGCGAGTGCCCCTTAAGTATCGTAATATACGATGAAAAACTACCCAATAAACTGTAGTAGGGGCAGTTGAAATATCGTTGCCAAGGCCGTTTATGAAAATAAACTATTTAAGCAACTCCGAAAGTTTGTTGAAGAAACTCTTTACTAAAATCAAACTGATTTTGAACACAAGATGTGTTAACAAAAAATATGTACGAGATATGGACAAGATTTGATAACAAGTTTTAGTAAACAGTTTAAAATGTTTTAAACTCAGCACACATCAGAATGGGATGAGAAGATGTAGAAATATTGATACTCAGGATTTTTTACGTGGTAAAACCTCAACCTTGAGGAAACATCCACGACTCCCTCTACGGAGTAAAACAAAAAAAATCACTAAAACAAATATGCGAGTTACAACCTATTTAACTAACATGCACACAAAAAAAAAATCTATACAAGTTCAGGATTGTACCCTCTGGCGTCCTTAACTTTTCTGCAGATCTTGTTTGTTGATGTAGTTGTCTCAGTTTGTCAACTCTTCTTTGTTTCAGCACTTTACGTCGACTTATGTTCACCAAATCTTATAGCCAACACTTTCAGTGTTTGTAGTGTGAAGATGTTTGTGAATGGTGTTCTAAAACACATGCATGCACACACACACACACTTATTAGTTACAGACGATCCTAACAAATCACATATAAAGACTATATGCAGTGTATTTGTTATTTTTCTTTCTTACAAAACCAAGAACCTTTTTGACCTTTCAAAATAACCCAGATTCCACGGAGATCTTGCTTAAGAAATCGGTCAAGACCTTTCTCAATCACTTTTGAAAATATTATGGAGATTGAGAACCCTCCAAGTGCGAATCCCACTAGGTCAGGTTAGGTTTTGTAAAAACAGAAATAGAAAAACATCTATTGTTGATTCTGAAGTAAGAAAATGTTTTAACAGAAAACAATCAACAACGAAATTCTCAACATGAGAAATAAATGCAACTAAGTGTATTATGACATGCAAAACTACAGATCTATGATTTCTATTGAACCAGAAATAAGATCTGAGTCTATGTCTAAGTTGGAAATAAGATTTATGAACACAAGGATTTCAGCAGCCCAAGATCTCTCAACCAGAACTCTCATAAACCCAAGAAAACACTAAGGATGGTGTTTATTTGGTTATGGTATTTTTTTTTTGGAGAGGTAAGTAGTTTGGGCTTGAGAAGTATTTGGACGAAGTTAGGGTTTCTAACTTGGGTTTGGTTTCTCTCTCTAACTTCTCTCTTCTCTCTCTCTCTCTCTCTATTCTCTGAGATTTTTCAAAATGGCAAAAGCTTTCGAAGGCTGAGATGGGAGGCCTTTAAATAGGAAGAGAGGAAGATTCCAGAGCATCGTTAAAAAACAATGGCTGAGATTGAGTCAAGCTCCTTTGACTGCAATCCAAGGGCTCACAACAGGCGGTGGATTAAACAGGCTGTGATTGGCTTAAGGATTTACACGGGGATTCACTCAAAAGACATGCAGGCCATCGATAAGGGTTGATCCAAGGGATGATAACAAGCGATGGTATGTCTCTGTAAAGAAACACACATAGGGCCAATCAGAGAATAGTAAGTGTTGGCCTGAGGACGAATGTAAACGCGCGTCCCAAAATAATTACAAAGCCAACCCTAGAGTCTCTAGCGCTTTCGGTTTCTACCCAGAGTAACTTTAGGCC
This sequence comes from Sambucus nigra, assembly GCA_949130495.1. Lineage (NCBI taxonomy): Eukaryota > Viridiplantae > Streptophyta > Magnoliopsida > Dipsacales > Adoxaceae > Sambucus > Sambucus nigra. Next base: position 221,327,990 of record OX422211.1, on the reverse strand, counting down.
AATAAACACAACAATACATATTTATAAATTAACCCCAAGACTTTTTAAATCAAGTTTTAATTAAATAAAACCTTGTTTAAAATATGTTTAAAATTCCCAAAAAATTATTAAAAATCAAATTGAGGGATTTAAACACACTCACAACATTAATACACATAAGGGTGCAATATGATATGCAAGAATAAAATTCTAAGTGTGTGAGTGATCGCTATAGTCTCAGGATCATCACAAGATGTATGGAAGAAGAAGCAACCCAATCTCTGAAGCTCTTTGGTTTCTAGGATGGACACTATTTTGTCACAATTTCCAAACTAGATGAGCTCTTATATAGTCTGGACTCAAATGAGTCAAAAGTATAAGGGCTTCAATCTCCCCCTTTGGAAATATGAGACAAAATCTCCTTTGAGTCATCTAAACTCGTAGGGCGACAACAAATAAGAAAATCCTATTCCTATAAAAGATCTATCTACCCAAATCCTAGAAAGCAAAAATTACATAACTCAACTATATACAGTTTAACATCCTATTATTACAATAAAGAATGACTGTACAAGAAGAATACCTGCAAAGAATTACTAAGATCAAGCTTTTTAGTATATGCAGTAGACTCAAATTTCTCCCCCATTTTGTCTCAAATGGACAAAGGGAAGGAACTTGGAAAATATGACAGGTATTTACTCAACACAAATCATACCAATAGATTTACGTAAAGAAATGAATCTATTATAATCAAGAGGTTTGGTAAATAAATCTGCAAGTTGTAGATCAGTAGAAAGATAATTGATTTCTAATTCCTTGGTTTCAACTAATTCACGAATAAAATGATGTCTTATTTTAATGTGCTTAGTTCGCGAGTGTTGAACTGGGTTCTTAGAAATATTAATCGCACTTTGATTATCACAATAGAGATGAAGTGTGGGTTCTAAAATACCATAATCACTTAGCATTTGTTTAAGCCACAACAATTGGGCACAACAGCTACCGGCGGCTATGTATTCAGATTCAGCAGTCGAGAGAGATGTGCAGTTCTGTTTTTTACTACTCCATCCTACCAAGTTATTACCAATATAACAACATGCGCCTGAAGTGCTTTTACTATCATCAGTACACCCAGCCCAATCAGCATCAGTGTACCCAATAATAGTGCTAGGTGTGTCATTCGTGTACCAAATTCCTAAATTTAGAGTGCCTTTAACATATTTAATTATGCGTTTAACAGCGTTTAAATGGCTCTCCTTGGGGTTGTTTTGATAACGCGCACAAACACAAACAACATACATGATATTAGGACGCGATGCAGTCAGATAGAGTAATGTGCCAATCATACTACGATATAAGGTAGAGTCTACAGATTTTCCATTTTCATCTTTAGATAATTTCTCTGTAGTACTCATAGGCGTTTTAGCACTTTTAGCACTCTCGAGGCCAAATTTTTAACTATCTCTAATGCGTACTTAGTCTGCGAAAGAAACAAGCCATCTGGTTGTTGTTTGACTTGGAGACCTAGGAAGAACTGTAACTCCCCCATAAGGGACATCTGAAATTCCTTACTCATAATTTCAGCAAAAGATTTTACTTCTGAGGTAGAAGTGGATCCAAATATGATATCGTCTACATAGACTTGAGCAATAGTAATGTGTTTGCCAAAATGTTTGACAAATAAGGTTTGGTCATTTCCACCTCTTTTGAAACCTTTGTCCAGCAGAAAACTGGACAGGCGCTCATACCAAGCTCTAGGAGCTTGCTTAAGACCATATAAAGCCTTTTTCAACCGAAATACATGATTAGGATAATTAGGGTCAATGAACCCTTTAGGTTGTTCTACATAGGTTTCCTCGGCAAGTATTCCATTAAGGAACGCAGATTTAACATCCATTTGATATAATGTAAAATGCATGTGACAAGCTATAGCAAGAAGCAGACGGACTGATTTTAAACGAGTAACAGGAGCAAACGCCTCATTAAAATCAAGTCCTTCTATTTGGGAATAACCTTGAGCAACTAGTCTAGCTTTATTTCTAATTATCATCCCATTTTCATCAGTTTTATTTTTGAAAATCCAACGAGTACCAATAACCTTTTTGTGATCAGGACGTGGAACAAGATACCATACATCATGAATGACAAATTATAAAAGTTCATCCTGCATAGCAGAAATCCAGTGAGTGTCATTCAATGCCTCATTTACATTCTTTGGTTCCAAGAGAGAAACAAAGCATGCATAGAGAGCATAATTTCTAAGTTGGGATCTTGTACGTACTGGTTCACTAGGGTTACCAACTATGTTGTTTATGGGATGATCTTTAGAAACCCAGTTAGGTACTTCAGGTGAATCAATAGGTAATGAATTATCTATTTCAGAAGAGTCATTTTCTAAAATATTTGACGATTCTTCTTCTATAGTTAATTCACTAGTCTTGCTTTCTACAGTAGTGTCACTAACAATTACATTTATGGATTCCATTAAGGTCTTAGTGCGAAGATTATACACTCGATAAGCTCTACTGTTAGGTGAATAACCTAAGAATATGGCTTTATCTCCTCTACTCTCAAATTTAGATAAGTGTTCCCTATCTTTGCAAACATAGCAGGTACTACCAAAGGTTCTAAGGTACTTAAGATTAGGCTTTTTATTGTACCAAAGTTCATAAGAGGTTTGTTTCGAATTCTTTCTAAGATAGACCCTATTAATAAGATGGCAAGCTGTACGAATAGATTCTACCCAAAAATACTTAGGTAAGTTCTTAGCATGGAGCATGACACGTGCCATCTCTTGAAGAGTTCGATTCTTTCTCTCAGCTATTCCATTTTGTTGAGGGGTCTTAGGAGCACTGAACTCATGTTTGTAACCATTATAGTCACAATATTCTACAATACCAGTGTCTTTGAATTCACCACCTCTATCACTTCTGATTCTATTCACTTGAGTGTCTTTTTCATTCTCAATCCGTAAAAGAATCTTTAAAAAAGTTTGAAAAGTATCGGATTTTTGTTTTAAGAAAGCTACCCAAGTGAATCTGGTGAAGTCATCAACCATAACTAGAATATAACTGTGTCCAGAAAGACTAACAGTTTGAGAAGGACCCATTAGGTCCATATGGATGAGTTCTAAGGGATTAGAGGTAAGGATATCTTTAACCCTTTTATGAGGTGCTTTAACAATTTTTCCTTCTTGGCAGGGACCACAGACAATGTTATGAATAGGTTTAATTTTTGGTATTCCTCTAACTATTTGTTGACAGGACAATTTACTCAAATTTTCGTAATTAATGTGACCCATTCTGTTATGCCATATCTCATTGTCATCCATTCTGGTAACATTACAGATTTCAGAACTAGACATGACAGTATAACAATTGTCAGGAGTCCTGAATCCTGTAATTAAGCATTCTCCCTTTTCATTTAAAATCTTGCAATTGTTCTTTGAAAAGGTGACAGTATAGTTTAAGTCACAAAATTGCGAAATGCTAAGTAAATTAGCCTTAAGACCTTTAACTAAGAGAACATTTTCAAGAACAGGAAGACCTTTTTCTTTAAGAGTTCCTTTGCCTATGATCTGGGATGATACTCCATCACCAAAAACAACTTTTCCACCATCAAAGTGGGTTTTATTCAAAAGTTTTGTATCATCACCTGTCATATGCTTGGAACATCCAGAATCCAAGTACCAACCAGAAGTTGTAAGTTCAGGTTTTAGAGCAGAAACAACAGTATTACACTTCATCTGGGGTTCTAGATCATCTTTTCTAACCCAAATTGCTCTGGTTTTCTGTTTGCGCTTATTTGCTCTCATTTGATAAAATTTGCGAGCATTAGATTTTTGTTGAAAAACATTTTGCGCATGATTTTGAGTAAATTTGAATTCCTGAGCATTTGATTTAGAAAAGTTTCTGGTAATCCTTCTACTAAATGTCCTTTTAGGTTTAGTCCTTCTATTCCTATAGTTAGAGTTTTTGTTTGGTGGCCTGGGAAGGACATAGTTGTTACGACTCCTCCTAGAGTAGTTAAAGTTAGGATATATGGAAGAATTGTAGACAGGTTTAATCAGTCTCCTAGCATAGCAATTATCAAACGAGTGGACGTATATATCACAATATGAGCAATAAAGATTGCTCAGAGTTGGGTTTTCCTTAGAAAAGTCTCTAAACAAAGGTTTTGAGAAATTTTGAGGCTGAATTTTATTCCTAGGTAGCACAGGTTTGAAAGCAGGTTCACTTTTCCTAGTAGGGGGGCAGACATATTTTCCCTTTGGTAAACTTTCATGCTTAGAGCAACTTGCATTTCCAGTGTTAGTGTTTTGATGGTCAAACTTAGTTTTTAGAGAATGAAAGTCTGGACATGTTTCAATAGGTCTTTTGCCTCCTGACACAAACTTGATAGGTTCAACATGTTTTGTTTGTGTCTTTAAATTGGGGCAAAACCCTATTCCAGTTCTATCATCATAATTGGTTTTAGATTCAGCAACGAATTCCTCAAAACATTTAGAATTGTTTTCAAATTTGGTAAATTTTTTGAAAACAGTTGCTGTCTTTTCTTTTGTTTGTTCCAATTCTAATAATGTCCCTTTGTATTTTTTCTCCAGAATTTCATTAGCTTCAGTCAAGGTTTTCAGTTTTTCATCAAACACTTTAACTTCACTTTCATGAGACATGCATTGTGTAGTATACTCTTCAGCATTCAGTTTTACCATTAGGCTTAGATCCTCTAGCTTTTTGGTAAAATCTTTCACAATCTTTTCTAGCCTAGTGCTTTTCTTAAGAGTTTTAGTATATAGAGTGTGGATGTCTGGGAGATCATTATTGTCAGAGTCACTAAGTGAAGTGTGTGAAGTGACCCCTAAGGTTTCATTTCTTAAACTCACACACCCATTGACATCAGCAGTATCGATTCTCCTTTGACTCACACACCCCGAAGAAGAAGTATTAATGTTCTCAGTAAGTAAAGCATCTAAACCAGTTAAAGTATGATTCACAGCAACAGAACTAGAATTACTAAACTCATCCTCACTATCAAGCATAGGCATATCATCATTATATATGATTTTGGCAAAGAAGGATAAACAAGTATCAAAACCATCAGATGTCTCAGGTTCCTCATTTTCAGAATCACTTGAGTCATCCCAGGTTTTGCAGATGTTGGCTCTAGAGTGTTTGTTTTGGGTATTTAAATTAACTCTACAGTCTTGAGCAATGTGTCCTAGTTTACCACATCTATAGCATTCAGTCTTCTTGAGGTCTCTGTGAGGTCTTGTGTTGTCCTTGTTCTGTTTGTCATGAGGTTTCTCATGGGGCTTATGATTTGAAGGAGTAGAATAATTAGACTTGCCCTGTTTATTTGCAACACTGTTTCTAAATTTAACAATTTTCTTAAATTGTTTTGTCATTAGGGCAATCTGATTATCTAGACTTTCTAAGTCACAGTCCTCATCAGAATCATTACTAGGGGTGTTTAACTCAGGCTTAATCATCTTAGAGGTAAAGCTAAGATTGGAATTGGTATTTTTCCTATGAGTGTGGGTTAATTGTTTCTTAAACTCTAGTTCCATTTCCACAGTTCTTAATTTTCTACTGAGTAATTCAGGAGTGAGATTAATATCACACATCTCCTCAATAGCATATCTTTTATTGTCAAATTTCTGTGGTAATGATCTCAGAATTTTAGACACAATTTCTTGTCTATCATAAGTTATACCATTGGCATGAAGTTTAGTGACAATATCAGTAAGGTTCATATAAAAATCATCGAAAGACTCAGATTCAGGAATGATTAAGGTATTATACTGTTGGATTAACATCTGAGTCTTAGCAGCTTTTACCCTAGAGTCTCCTTCGTGGGCAGTAATCAAGGTATCCCATGCTTCCTTGGAAGTGGTACAAGATGAGATTCTCTTGAACTCATGTTCGTTAATAGACATAAATATAGCGTTCTTGCCTTTGTTATTATTTCGAGAAACCTGTTTCTCTTCTTGAGTAAACTCACTCAATATTTTCTTAATCCTTTCATTGCTTCCATCAGTGGCTGGTTTAGTTGGATAAGAGTATCCATTTTCAATAATATTCCAGACATCATCTCCCAGGGTTCCTTGAATGAAAGTAATCATTCTTACTTTCTAGTAAGAGAAATTGGTTCCATCAAAGACTGGAGGTCTGGTCAAGTTACCATATCTTTCGTTTTTCTCGTCCATAATTGATTTTGAGAAAACAGTTTCAGAAACTCAGGATCTTTTTGAAATAAGTTCACCAAAAGCTCTGATACCAATTGAAATATCGTTGCCAAGGCCGTTTATGAAAATAAACTATTTAAGCAACTCCGAAAGTTTGTTGAAGAAACTCTTTACTAAAATCAAACTGATTTTGAACACAAGATGTGTTAACAAAAAATATGTACGAGATATGGACAAGATTTGATAACAAGTTTTAGTAAACAGTTTAAAATGTTTTAAACTCAGCACACATCAGAATGGGATGAGAAGATGTAGAAATATTGATACTCAGGATTTTTTACGTGGTAAAACCTCAACCTTGAGGAAACATCCACGACTCCCTCTACGGAGTAAAACAAAAACAATCACTAAAACAAATATGCGAGTTACAACCTATTTAACTAACATGCACACAAAAAACAAATCTATACAAGTTCAGGATTGTACCCTCTGGCATCCTTAACTTTTCTGCAGATCTTGTTTGTTGATGTAGTTGTCTCAGTTTGTCAACTCTTCTTTGTTTCAGTACTTTACGTCGACTTATGTTCACCAAATCTTATAGCCAACACTTTCAGTGTTTGTAGTGTGAAGATGTTTGTGAATGGTGTTCTAAAACACATGCATGCACACACACACACTTATTAGTTACAGACGATCCTAACAAATCACATATAAAGACTATATGCAGTGTATTTGTTATTTTTCTTTCTTACAAAACCAAGAACCTTTTTGACCTTTCAAAATAACCCAGATTCCACGGAGATCTTGCTTAAGAAATCGGTCAAGACCTTTCTCAATCACTTTTGAAAATATTATGGAGATTGAGAACCCTCCAAGTGCGAATCCCACTAGGTCAGGTTAGGTTTTGTAAAAACAGAAATAGAAAAACATCTATTGTTGATTCTGAAGTAAGAAAATGTTTTAACAGAAAACAATCAACAACGAAATTCTCAACATGAGAAATAAATGCAACTAAGTGTATTATGACATGCAAAACTACAGATCTATGATTTCTATTGAACCAGAAACAAGATCTGAGTCTATGTCTAAGTTGGAAATAAGATTTATGAACACAAGGATTTCAGCAGCCCAAGATCTCTCAACCAGAACTCTCATAAACCCAAGAAAACACTAAGGATGGTGTTTATTTGGTTATGGTGTTTTTTTTGGAGAGGTAAGTAGTTTGGGCTTGAGAAGTATTTGGACGAAGTTAGGGTTTCTAACTTGGGTTTGGTTTCTCTCTCTAACTTCTCTCTTCTCTCTCTCTCTCTCTCTATTCTCTGAGATTTTTCAAAATGGCAAAAGCTTTCGAAGGCTGAGATGGGAGGCCTTTAAATAGGAAGAGAGGAAGATTCCAGAGCATCGTTAAAAAACAATGGCTGAGATTGAGTCAAGCTCCTTTGACTTCAATCCAAGGGCTCACAACAGGCGGTGGATTAAACAGGCTGTGATTGGCTTAAGGATTTACACGGCGATTCACTCAAAAGACATGCAGGCCATCGATAAGGGTTGATCCAAGGGCTGATAACAAGCGATGGTATGTCTCTGTAAAGAAACACACATAGGGCCAATCAGAGAATAGCAAGTGTTGGCCTGAGGACGAATGTAAACGCGCGTCCCAAAATAATTACAAAGCCAACCCTAGAGTCTCTAGCGCTTTCGGTTTCTACCCAGAGTAACTTTAGGCCAATAAACACAACAATACATATTTATATATTAACCCCAAGACTTTTTAAATCAAGTTTTAATTAAATAAAACCTTGTTTAAAATATGTTTAAAATTCCCAAAAAATTATTAAAAATCAAATTGAGGGATTTAAACACACTCACAACATTAATACACATAAGGGTGCAATATGATATGCAAGAATAAAATTCTAAGTGTGTGAGTGATGGCTATAGTCTCAGGATCATCACAAGATGTATGGAAGAAGAAGCAACCCAATCTCTGAAGCTCTTTGGTTTCTAGGATGGACACTATTTTGTCACAATTTCCAAACTAGATGAGCTCTTATACAGTCTGGACTCAAATGAGTCAAAAGTATAAGGGCTTCAGCAGTAACAAAGTTACTAACAACATGGACCGTATGAGCTATATTTGGACGAGTAATGGTAAGATAAATTAAGCTACCCATAATAGTGGGATATACGGTAGGATCAGGCAAAAATAACACCATCATACGAGGAAAGATGAACATTAAGCTCTAGAGGGGTATCAACAATCTTAGTACCAATGAGGTGAGGATGCTCAAGAATATCCCTGGTGTACATAGACTGTGACATAAGATAACCCTTTGGATAATGAGATGCCTCAATACCCAAAAAGTAACCTAGGGGACCTAAATCCTTCATCTCAAAATAATGAGATAATTCAGACTTCAATGCTATAATTCCACCAACATCATCCCCAGTAATAATCATATCATCAACATAGAAAAAGATAAGAATATGATCACTCGAGTTTCACCTGATAAAGAAAGTTGAATCATGATCACTTGGAAGGAACCCAAGAGAGGTAATGACGATAGAAAACTTCTCAAACCAAGCCTTTGGTGCCTATTTGAGACCATATACGTCTTTCTTAAGCCTACAAACTTCACTAGGACTGTGAGAAACACCAGAAGGAGGAGTCATATAAACCTCCTCATGAAGATCATTATTCAAGAATGCATTTTTAGCATGCATCTGCCATATATGTCACTGATAGACAGATGCAACAACAATAAGAGTAATTATAGTAGTTAATTTAGCAATAGGATCAAAGGTCTCATCATAAGCTATACCATATTGCCGAGAAAAACCATGAGCAACCAATCTTGCTTTGTACCGCTCAGCTGACCCATCTGACCTGGTTTTAATTTTATATACCCAATGAGATCTAATTTCCCATTTATCAGCAGGTAAGGGGACCAAACTCTAAGTATCCGTCTGATGCAAAGTTGAGAGTTCCTTAGTCATATCCTGCTGCCAAAGAGGATCAAGAGTTACTCTCTATAAGACAGTAGACTAGAAATGCAATGAATAGAGGATATAAGTGAAGTTGAATCTAAATAACAAGAATAAACAAAATTTAGTGGCTGATTGGACTTACGTGGACGTTTTGGATAGAGAGAAGGAGGTTCTACCATTTTAGCAGGTGTTTGGGTGGCCACACGAAAATGAGGAGCATCAGGAACATTAGATGGCAAAGTACCTATACCAGTAAGAATAACAGGAGTCGGAACATAGGGTGGCACACTATTAGTAGTGAAAGGTGCTTGAGATGGCACACTCTCATCATTATAAAAGAACGAATCTATATTTAAGAGATCAGATTTAGTGAGTTCATGAGGACTATCGAGAATAAACAAAAGGGATATGCTCAAGAAACACAACATGACGAGAGACATATTAGTTTTTAGTAACTATAACATAATAGCGATATCCATTTTAACCCTCACTATAACTAAGAAAGACACCAATAACTGACTTTGGAGATAATTTGGTAAGTTCCACATAAGGTCGAAGACCAAAACAAGTACAACTAAACACCTTTAAGGAAAAATAATCAAGGGCAGACCCATACAACTTTTCAAAAGGTGACAAAATTGAGCGATGAGAGTTTGGAATCTTATGAATCATATTAACTGCAGTAAGGAGAACCTCTCCCAAAAACTATGTTGGGACATATGAAGATAATAAAATAGAGCGAGTAGTTTTAATAATGTGCCAATGTTTCCTTTCAGCAATGCCAATTTGCTCAGGAGTGCCAGTATAAGATGAATGGTAAATAGTTCCATCTTAATCAAGAAACTCGAAGAATTTTTTAGAAGTATGTTCCCCACCCAAATCTCATCTAAAAAAATTGATAATAGTAGAATGTTGAGTTTTGACAAAGGAACAAAATTTATTATAAATATAAAAAATCCAAACGTCGTTTCATGAGAAAAATCCTATAGTAACGCGTATAATCATCAATAAAGGAGACATAATATCGAGAACCTCCTCTTGTAATAATAGGAGAGGGTCCCCACACATCAGAATGAATGAGATCAAAGGGTGAAAAAGTAGTAGAAATACTTCTGTTAAATGGTAAAGATGAAAATTTTGCAAGTTTACAACCGCTACAATCAGAGATATCATGACAGTGAAAATCTCCTAATATTCCTGTAGAAGCTAAATATTTTAATTGTGATCCTGAGACATGACCAAGAAGAGAGTGCCATAAATAAATGCTAAACAAATCTTAACTCAAATAAAAGGAGGGCAAGTCAACACTGGAAGTTGCAACAATTGTTATATTGAGTTTCTCCACGATGTACAATCCCCCTGCCTACGACCTATCCTAATCACCTTTTGAGATCGTGGATCCTCCACATAACAAAAGGTAGAAAAAGGAAAATGATTAATCAGCATCACATAATTAACCAACACGAACAAGATTCATTGTAAGATTAGGAATGCGGTAAACATTAGAGAGAGATAAGTTGGGTGAGTCAATAGTCCCAACACCTGTTGAGGGCATGGGAGTAGCATAAGCAGTAATAATGGGAAATGAAGAAGTGGGAAAAAATAACCAAAGGAGGAAAAATTTGGAGACATGTGATTAGAAGCGCCAGAGTCCAAAATCCAAATACCCGAGGACTTACCTGGTGAAGAGATGGACATAGTGTGTGGCTGTGTGGAAAGAAACTTTTGAAACTGCTGAGCAAATGAAGACATGGATGGAGTTGATGATGAAGAAACTGATGCAAATAAGTCTTATGGAGGTACAATTGCTGCAGTATTAGGTTGTGAAGGCCTATACGAATGCTGTGGAGATTGGTTATTGGATTTCCAAGTAAAAAAAGTGTTGCTGAGGTGGCCGACTATTCAATTGTTGTTGTTATTACAGTGCTCGCAAATTAGGGCACTCAGACTTATAATGACCCTTCTCCTTACAGTTGCTACATTCATCACTAAAAACTCGCGAATAAGGTTTGTTCTGATTACTAGAAATTGACCGAGAGGAGGCTGCAAAATAGATGGAATAGGGTCTGAAGAAATTACCTTCCCTGACTAAGTCTCGAGACTAATCTTTTCATCTAATAACTAGTGAACAACATAATAAATAGTTAGAAATGGTTTATGATGAATAATCGACCCACGAAGACCTTCAAAATCATCACGCAATGCCATTCGAAACTAAACCAGACGTTGTTCCTCCATATTGGCAATATATGGTGCAAAGGCCCGTAATTCAGCTGTCTCTGTGAGAGCTAAGTGTTCCAAAGATCCGTCATAGCAGAATGAAACTCCTGGATACTTAATTTTTTTTCTCAAGAGCTCGAATATCGCACTCCAATCGGTACTATTTTGTAACATTAGATTGTGTATACAATATGCCTAAATGATCCCAAACTTTCTTTGCATAATCATACTTAGCCAACTGCATACCTATGGAATGCGTAACATAGTTGTTGATCCAAATGATGATTTTCGAGTTGTTTGCTTCATAAAAATCTAACAACTCTGCATATTTATCAACGTTCATCTTACAGTTAGGCTTACTCAAATCGTCATTAATGTAGCCCCAAAACTTCTTCCCCTTCAAAAAATTCTTCATAACAAAACTCCAATACGTATAATTTTTTCCATCTAATCTGACACTAATCGATTGCAGCGAATCATCTCTTTCACTAGCCATTGCAAAAATGAACAATCAAACACTACCCAAACGAAACTAAATTGAACAAACAGGAGTAACAACGATCATCAATACCTTCGAAATACTCAAGCGAACAGAAAAATACCTTCGAAAAAAATTTAATAAAAAAGAGTGGCTAGGGTTTGATCCCTCTCTGATACCATGATAACATATCAAAGATCTACAATCAATGGAAAAGAGAAAAGCGTAGATAGGATTTCATATTATTATAAAACTACAATACAATACATGAAAAGAAGGAAAGAGACTATATGTCCTACTACAATCACCTAACAATAAAAGGGACAATCCTAATGTACACTTAAAGCTAAATAAAACTGTAATATAAAACTCTAATAAAAACAACCAACTATTGCCAACAATAAGGCTTTCTTGTAGGGAAAATAATGTCATTTAATGACTGATTTTATTATCATTTGTATTTCCAGACAAGATTGTCTTCGGGTAAATCATACAATGGGAGATTTGTGCAGATAAAGGCCATTCAATTGCTATATATTATTGGTAAATAACCATTCTCATTCTCAATATTCATGTATGCATATTCTGATTTGATACTACAAAATTATTTAATATTAAAAGGTTTTTCTAAATAATTATTCAAATAAATTGAAGCTTCACATTAGGTCACACTTTTTCATTTGTTACTTGAATTTTTGAACTAGGTTTTCACTAATTTAGATTCCATGGCAAAAAAGTCCCAGCACACACCCTTACAAATTTTGCATAATTTCTAATTGTATGTTTGAGCAGAGATATTTATTTGGGACTTTGTAGGGACCCTAAAAAATTGATTTTGTAATTATTAGTGTTGTATGAGTAAATATACAATATTTCTAATTAGTTACTGCCCTAAGTTAGTGAGGTGTGTTAGGAATTGTATTTTTATCCTAGTTTTGAGTCTTTGTTGGAAGTTAATGACGACTCCTCAATTGATGTCCATAACAATAATGTTTTTCCATATCAAATGTAAAAAATAAATTTGGCACTGTATATATCAACTAAACCTTGGAATATTTGTTTTGATGTGTCCAAGTTTGTATAGGTCCTAGGTTTAGGAATTAAAATGAATTCCATTCATGCTGCAATTTAAGTATGGGTCCAGGCTCATATAGGTTCCATATTTATGATTTTTAAGAAATTAAATTCATGTTGTTTCATGCCTCGAAAACGCAAGACAAGCTCATGGTTAGTTTTACACTTTGGGTATGCATTTTAAAAAGTTACCCCGAATTACACCCTTTGGGATGATAAAAATAACAATTAGAGAGAAGATTCATGGAAAATTACAAAGAAAATGGAGGTGAATTAGAGAGAATAAGAGGAAAAAGAAAGGGATAACAAATAGTGAATGTGAGAATAGAGAAGAATAGAACTCATTTGATTTAATTCCTCATAATATTGGATACAAGTATAGTGATTTATACTAATACTTCTATGTCATAACTGATCTGTTACAAACTAAAAACTAAAATAGTTCCAACTAACACTGCTAGTTGGCATAACTAACCACCAACTACTAACCAACTATAGCTAATCACATTTTAACTAACCAACTAACTGGACTGAACCACTAAACCTCAATATCCAAATCCAAGCATGGTAATCCTAACATTCCTTTCCCCTTCAAAAATCCTTGTCCTAAAGGGTTGGGTTGAATATTGGTTCTTACAGGATCAAATATAAAAAATAAAAAATTGACTTTTTAGCCATACGAACGCATTTTATACAACATAACAACCTTATTTTTCCAAAGCATGTCTCTAAACATAACGGTGTTTGGAGGCCAACCCGTCATTTGGAGAAGATACTCTTGGACTACTGTAGAACACTTCAATGCTCTAATACCCCCATTGAACCTGAAAATTTGATAACACATTACATATTATGGATCATTCCTTTCTAAGACCTTTCAGACGGTGCACTAGCCATGTCAAAAGGTACTCTAGCCATCTCCAAAACCTTTTGGGATGGCTAGGGGGTCATATTAAACCCCCAATTAAAAAAAATTGAGATGGCAATAGCCGTCTCAAAAGGATTTTTTGAGACACGAAATAAACCATTTTAAAAGGTTATCATTTATAGGTCCTTTTTAAGATGGGAAAGAGGTGTCTTTTAAAACTCTTTTTTGAGACGGCAATAACAGTCGAAAAAAGTTTTTTTTGAGATGGTAACTAAGACATCTCAATAGGTCATCATTTATGGGACCCTTTTGAGAGGTGAAAAAGTTGCCTTTTAAAGTTGTTTTTTGAGATTACAAAAGTTGTCCTAAAAGAGTTTTTATGGGATTCTTTTAAGACGGTAAGGAAGTCATCTTTAATAATTTTGATGCCAAAATTAGAATTTTATCCACTCCATAATATATTCTATATAATCATAAACAAAACCTATTAAAAACAATATATGACATCTTTGGCAACCCATTTTAATATATATAATATAGAATTTCCCATTCAACTATAATTAGAGTTCATATAAATAAAATCTGTATACGCAATCAACAATTACACCATTGTGTCCACCAAACTAAATCTCTCTAACAATTTCTCTCGTCTCATTAGAAAAAATACATAAAATATCTACTCCTAACATAAAATGATGTTAGCAACGAATAAATCCTTTTTAATAGTTTCTAAAGATGACAATCTTTAAAAAATTATCAAATTTGTATATATTCATATTAATTACTTTTAAAAAAGTTAATATTTTTTTTTAAACCGGCAGAGTGTCCTTTGTTTATTCATGAAAACCAACTTGTTTAAACATAAAAATTAACTCAAAAATAACTACATGAAGAGCCACAACACTGTGAACAAGTATTTGAAAATGGAGAATTTTTTGCTCGAAAAATATTAAAATATATACAATATATACTAAGGGCAAAAAATCTCGATACATGTATCCTACCTAACACTCCCTCACATAAATATGTAGCAATAAAATAGATATGTTTTATTGTAAAATACATGTGTAATTAGCAAAATATCTCCATGTATACGTAGTAAGTAGTTTTTTTATCGCGTAATAATAAAGATGTGTTATTACATAGTTAGTATGAGTCGTTGAGGTGATGGCCTAACACATATACCTTTATATCCATACCCCCTTATCCTACCACATCCCTAAAAATCTTATTCTTTGCTTCCAAATCATTTTTTGTTTCTTTTGTGGTAGCTCATTTAGTCTTCTTTCAAGCATTGCCTACCAATTAAGTATATATTAGAAATTAATGAACGTAATTTAATTCTGTAAAAACATTAATTATTTTTAACACAAAACAACATTTAAATATCTTTAAACAAATGGCGTTTCAGTTAGTATATATACATACCTCTCTGTCTGATGATCTATCTTGAACATTAAAAGGTTTATTATTCGGAGCTCGGGTGGCTTGTAACATGCTGATATCGTTAGCACACTCACCTTCTTCTATCCTCTAACAAAAAAATTTATATGTATTAATATATGTATATATAACATACATAATCAAGTGAATTACACAATAATAGAATTGATCGGGTCTCATCTCTGGGGGGAAATCCATAATTGTTTAAGGTTCAAATGACATTTTCCTTTAACTATCTCAAAGGTTTTACAGTTGTATAAAAGCATGTTAAAAGAACAACAAACATGTTTTGAGTATTTCTAGCATTGCGCTTGACATAACTTAAGTTTTGTGGAAATATTATTGTTAGTTGGTATCATACGAGTGTCGTATTAACATAGGATTGAGCCGTTAGACATTATCCTTTGAAGTTGATGAATTAAAGAAGAATGTTGTTAGTTGTATGGTGGATTAAAATAACAAAATATATACGATCAATCAATTGAATAATAATTAATAAAATAAGAGTTTTTCATAATTATCACCTTATAAAACGTTTTTTACAATAAATATTGAGCAATACTACTCCATGAAATTTACCCAATTAATAATGGATATTTACATTAAATACTAAAACATCATGAAATGATAACTAATTAAAATATTGTTGAAATAATAACTAACTTGAATCATGGTGACTTGTATAAATTCACATATAAGCAAAGTCATGTATTTATTCAAGTATAAAACAGTTTCTTCACTTCTCATTAGAAAATTTGATAAACATGGATAAAATAGTTTCCATGGAGTTATTTAATTTTTTTCCAATGCCGAACTTCGATCAACCTTCACCGTCAAATTCGTCCATCTTTCATCCATATGGATATAGCTTTTATTTTCTTCTTGCACACAAATAATGGCCTTCACCGTGAAATTTGTTCGTCTTCCATTAACATACGATAGTTTGTCGGATGCTATAGGAATGATTCGGAAAAATCACATTACTCGCAAGTCATTATCACAAATACTACTTCTCATAATGGCACAAACAATGATGTGAAGATGAAACAAAAAATGTTACAGAAGAATAAGCGAATTGAAGTGTCAAGATGAAGATCATCGATTAAATTATAAAACTATACACACACACACACACACACACACACATATGTTTATAGGCTACACTCCAAGACTTTGTCAAATTTGTATTTTCTAAGCAACCATCTTTTGAGACTTGAGTACTTTTCCACTCAAGCAAAGGTGATTTCAGCATTGTGCTCGATGTTGTCATGACATAGAGCTAATGAAGAACTTTTTAATGATTTAAAATGATTATATCTTCAGTTAAACGGTGTCTTATACCTTAATATGAATAAAATAGTTAGACTAAACTAATGGGAAGTTATTTATGAAAAATGGAGTCCACAAGATATATATACCTCCCCCCCCCCCCCAGATAGAACACTACTGATAAGTGATTATAACCAGTCTTGTTTATGCCTAAGAGACTCCCAAATTATTAAAGAGTTACCGATTGTTTATGTTGTTTATGTCTGATTTGAAATGTTAAATTATATATAATGTTGCTTCATTAGATATTTAGACATTATGAGTTTTGAAACATAACTCTGAAAGGTGTGAGACAATATAAAATTCATCCATTATTAAATATCAAATCTTATTCCACAAATGAAAAGTAAAGTGAAAAAGTAAATCACCAATTTAAATCCACATAAGGGTAAGACACTATAATTATTGATCCAAAATAATATTACAAGGAGAACTAAAAGTTGGACAACAAAGAATCTCAACTATGCGGGAAGAATCCAACTTATTCATTCATTGTTGCGTAGTATACAAGTAAATTTTTTCTATTATTTTTTGTGCAATTTTCTTCACACACTTATCTGTTGTCCGTGTTTTATATTAGTTCACTTTCAAAGTGGTATTGTTCTTTCATGTATGGTTACTTGAATATGTATTCACAAATGCAATTCCGCAGTATTGTGTAATGGAGGAATCGTTGGAAAATTTGTTAGGAAAGTTGCAAAACTGTTGATATGCCTCTCCATAGTGATGTCTTTCGTTTACCTACTGTCTAAAATGCGCCCCAATATGTTCGTATAAGACAAGGAGATCATGTGGGAAAGGATGTGATTGTCTCATAGGTTACTATACATGAACCTGGTTCAAATATAGTCCATTATTGGAGTGAAAACATCAAGCACAAGAATAAGGCCACTGGAAAAATGAATGCCTATTTTTTTTCTTTTATGAATTCTAAACATAGCATGCGAAACTCAGTACATTAAAATGGTTGATGAGAAAACTAATAGCACGGAGCTAGTGACCTCATATATTTAAGTAATAACTAAAACCAATTTAACTCACTTGACACGTCTTAATTATTTACAACCATAAGGGTACCGTTTTTTTGAAGATCGACACGTTAAATTTGTTCCAAACGTATGATTTTATCGGGAGCTTGTCTATTTTCTCTGTAATTACCTTGTCTTCAGGGAGAACTAAACCGAACACGTTGTATGAATTTTTCCATTCTTGGTGGTTCACGAGGCTTATAAAGAACTCTGGACCTGATCCCGCCCACATGATTGTACCTCTTCTGATAATTGGACAGTCTTTAATTAAAACCTTGTTGAATGTAGATCTGCGCGCTTTAAGTGTTCCTTGAATCAACACAAATGGAGGGCCGAAGGAAGAATCTTTTATGTGGTTTCCTTTTTAATCCCAAGATTGTCCCCGACCTTCTGCATGATAAAATTGGCAACCTGCACAATGGAACAATCCTAACAATTCAAAGATGTAGGCAATTTAATGTGGGACACAATCGGGTATAATCTTTATGTGAAGATTACCGTATTCTATTTCCTGACCAACAATGCCCTGTTCTCTTCCAAAAATAATGCCAGACATCCAACTGATTGATTTTCCTACTTCTTATCGCTCAGGAACCGAGGTATGATTCTGTTTCTTCAACCAACACTCAACAAATTAGGCCCCACAAGCCTCAAGATTACCACAAAACACCCAAGAATCAAACAAATAATACCCTTAATTTCCACTATATATTTCCTTATAATCCTTATAACAGTCCTTAGAAGAATTATACGTCAACTCCCTACCCCATTTCACCGTAGCCCCCATAGCTCTAAATTTTGAGTCCCTCTACGACACCCACCATTTTCTTACTCATAACCATTTCACCCAAAGATTCAACATGTGAAATTAAATATTACAATGATGTTGGGACTGGACATATAACCTGAATTTACTAGTTCACAACTCCTTCAGAAGTTAGCCCTAATGTCCCATACTTTTAATCTCATAGGGGATCCTGGTTAGAGTTATGATTAAAATACGACACTAATCCAATGAAAAGAAAAGTAGTGTTATTTGTAGGAGACCTCCCGTATGCATAAAACTATTCTAATCATGACAATGAAATATGGGATTCATGGGCAAGGTTCGATAGAATTATTGCCTATCAACCTTGGATATGGACTGCTGGAAGGAGATCGATTTGGCGCCTGAAATTAGTGAAACTAAACCGTTCAAGCCCTATAATTACTGGTATCGTGTCCCTTATAAGGCATCCAAAGCACAGCTCCTTTTTGGTAATCAATTAAAAGAGCTTCATCATACATCATTGTTTTGTCTTTTCATTATTCGTATGGGATATACACTCCTCAGTATCAATGGATTGGAGTGGAGATACCCAAAGTTAATAGAAGTGAAGCAACATGATTAATCATTATTATGCATTCCCCATGGTATAATAGCTATGAGTACCACTATATGTAAGGGGAAACAATGAGAGTAATGTATAAGAAATGATTTGTCAAGTACAAAGTTGATCTTATGTTTGTACGTCACGTCCACGCATATGAACGATTAGAACGTGTGTCAAACATTACTTACAACATTGTAAATGGAATGTGTGGTCTAGTGATTGTCCAATTTCCCCCTATATACATAACCATTGGCGATAGAGAAATTATCAAGGGCTTGGCAAACATCACGACAGAACAACAAAAGAATTACTCATCTTTTCATGAGACCAATTTTGGTCATGCAATTTAAGATATCGAGAATCAAACAAATGATTAGTATAGTTGGCACCACAATGAGGAGGGATACGTAGTAGAAGCCGATTCGGTGTGGTTATTCAACCTACATTCACATCAAATTAATGATTCTACCACGGGGGCCCAATCATTAAAACATTATATTTTCTTTTGTTGGAGCAAGACACAATTATTAAGAAGCTAGTAAACACCAGTTTAACCAAATTGGAGGAATGAGGTGAAAAAAAATCATGAAAATGGGCCTTGAACAAATCCATTACCCTGATGGGGTACAAAAATCTTGGTGAGATAAATATGTTTAATTTTATGAAAAGCCTTCAAGGGTCTTTTAATTAAGACATTATGCAAATTATAAATGATGTTATAATCGCCTTTTGAGCTTAAAAATTAGTATAATCCAAATATATCTGGGATTTGGAACGATAAGTTTGTCTAAAGTTTACTACTCAATCAGTGTAATCCCTAAAAAGTTCATTTTTAATCCCAACGTGGACGTTTACTAGTGAATTTAGAAAACCAGGAGTCTGACGAGGATGCAGACACTTCTTACAAGTTACTTTTACATACTATAGATGTTCATACCTCTTTTTGGGGCACTCGATTGATATATTGAGTTTTCACTCCTAAATCTCGTTTTAAGTCCAAAACGATCACATATTAATCAATTTTGAAAATCGGTATTTCGATTTGGACACGAACACTTCCTTTAAATTGCGTTGGTATCTTCTCAGTTATGCGTGCCTTTTTTCAGGACATTTCATTATTGTTTTTGCTTTTCACACCCCAGTGCCCACTTTTAACCACAAAACAAACGTTTAGTAGTCAATTTTGAGAACTGGGAGTCCGATGAGGACACTGACACTTCCTATAATTTACTTTTGTACCTCTTAGGGTGTTTGTTGGTTTGCCTAGGCCACTTGATTACTGTTTTAAGTTTTCACCCCCTAAATCCCATTTTAGCCCTAAAGAGAACACTTACTAGTCAATTTCAAAAACCAGGAGTTTGGTGAGCCATGCCACTTCCTACAAATTACTTTGTAACTCTTAGGGTGTATGTACCTCTATTCAGGCCACATGATTGATGTTTTGAGTTTTTCCCACCTAAGTTCCATTTTTAACCCCAAAACGAATGTCTACTAGTTAATTTGGGACAATTGGGAGTCCGATGAGGACATAAACACTTCCTACAAGTTGTGTTTAAACCTCTTGGGGAGTTTGTGCCTCTCTTCAAAAAACTCGATTTCTATTTTTAGCTTTTCCCACCCTTAAATAATATTTTTTTACACTAAAATAGGCATAAACTAATCAATTTCTAAAATCGAGTCCGACGAGGACACAATGAGTTCTCTGAGGTTACCTTGGTAGCTTTGGAGTATCTGTGTCTCTTTCAGGCTACTTCATTATTGTTTTCAATTTAAACCCCAAAACAAACGTTTAGTAGTCAATTTTAGAAATCGGGAGTTATATGAGGGCACAAATACTTCCTAAAAGTTATTTTTTCCTCTTTGGATGTTCGTGCCTTTATTTGGGTCACATGTTTGCTATTTTTAGTTTCAACCCCAAATCTCAATTTTACGTCCAAAACGATGTATGTTATTAAATTATCAAATTCAAGAGTCGAATTTGGACACTATCACTTCCCTTAAATTACGTTGATAGCATATAGTAAACTCACACAAACAAGTATAAACAATTAATCATTTTAATTTGAGTGGAATGAACAACTTGCAAAGGACATGAATTAATTAACACAAACAAACATATCAATAATTCTTACTAAAATTCACACAAACTAGTAAACAAATATTTTCGTAGGTTAATCTAAAAGCTATACTACAACAACCACTTGACAATTCGAGTTTTTGATTGGCTCATTCTCAACCTCCTATCACCACTACAAATCAAATTGGTTTAAAAAATAATGATATATGTAACATCATTAACTGTTAAAATTTATTAAGAGAGTGCTTATATGCCACATGCAATAGTACACTCATCACTGGTGACACTAGCCTGATTAGCATTGCACTTTATACCTAATTCAACCAAAACACATTAATTCCCCCACAATCAAAACGGAAAATCAAAGTAATAAACAACAACAACAACAATAATATTAATAATAAACACTCACGGAGATCCATAATATGATTCTTAAAAATTCCATAGGTGTCCATAATGATATCTGCATCAGACAGTCAAACTTCAACAATTCAATTAACTACAAACATATGATCCACGTATTTTTTATAAATTGAAGTTATGGTTAGGTATTATAATGGACCCCAAGCCCAAAGAGAAACATCATTCCACTTCTTGATTTCAAAATGCTTTGATTTCTAGGAAAGAAGGGCATTTTCAACAAATTAGGGTATTTTTAACAAAACATTTCTCGTAAAATATGCATCTCAGGAGGTTTTCGTTTGCACTTTATACACAGAAAATAATGTTGCCTACAAGGTCCCCTAAACTTGGACATGCTAAAGGCAATTAAAATTGTCAATGTTAGAAAAAAAATTAACTTATTTGACACATTAGATGACCTAGACCTTGTTGATAAAAATATTTTATTTAGAAAAATTCCAAAATCTATTGGGTGACCTATACCTTATTGGTAAAAGGATTTTATTCACAAAAATCCAAAATCTATAATTTATCCATGGCGTGGTCACTAGGATGTATGGACTCAAACACTACAACCATGAGTTAACTATAAGACCAACATTTCAGACCGCCTAAGATTTTATGATTTCCTAAAATCCCATTATGAATAAGTTGCTTTTACAAATGAATTGACATTTCCAAATCCAAACCTTTTAGAAAAATGAATTGGAATTATGTCAATAAAATAGTTTAATGTGACTTATTAAATCTAACTCTTTAGAAAGAAAGTTGAAATTTCTATGTGATCTTTTTAGTTTTAAGCAAGTCATATAAATGATGGTGATTTGGAATTTTAAGAAAGTCCAAAACCAGAACACTTAAATAAAATCATTTAATGTTACACTTAATGATACCAAATTAAACATATGCATAAATCTTAAGAAATCTATAAGCCATATTTCCAAGTATAAACTGACCTTCGGCTGTTGTGTTTTGTGCCTCAGAGTGAAGGAGGTCAATTTGGGTTCTTAGGTGGTATCTATTGATACTTGTTGAAGCCAACAAAAGATCACGCTTTTAATACCACTCCTCATAGTGGCCCTGAATCTTTACGACGAATTAGGTATAGAGTGCAATGCCTTACGACTACCCATGATGTCTAGTCGAGCGAGGAAGAAAAAGAAGGTGATAGTAGCATTAGGGTTGTTGATTCCTTTTTTCGAATTTGAACTCTTACATGCATGAATTTTCTCTTCCATTTTTTTGGTTTATTTGCCTATTGCCTATAGGAAAGTAAAAAAGCGGGAGGATGAAAATTATTAAGGGAATAGGGAAATTCAAATTGTTTTAGTCGTCTCATAAGGTATACCTATTGACATGGCTAATACTTTGTTGTCTCTGTGGTATTACCTTTGGG
Organism: Sambucus nigra; assembly: GCA_949130495.1. Classification (NCBI taxonomy): domain Eukaryota; kingdom Viridiplantae; phylum Streptophyta; class Magnoliopsida; order Dipsacales; family Adoxaceae; genus Sambucus; species Sambucus nigra. The sequence continues at coordinate 221,305,151 of OX422211.1, read as the reverse complement.
GACAGGTAAGGAAATCGGTTTTAGAGTACTAAATTTTAGCCGTCTCAAAAGTTCCAGTCTCAAAAACTACTTTGTTGTAGTGTGATGGGTAACCTATAAGGTTGTCCCACTTATTAATTAGATAACTCACTACACTAAATCTGGTGAATTGGTCATGGACTTTGTCTCAGTCCAGGACTGTGGGTTGTGGCCAAGGTTCATGACCATCTTGGGCATGACCATTTTCTTAGGTCACAACCCAAATCCCAAACCAATAAGGGGTCACGGATTTGAGGGTCATATATGATGGTCACGAACTTTATCCCTGACCCATACACACTTTTGGTCACGACTTTGGGCAGTGACCCAATCCAGGGCATCTCAAAAGATAGTCATAGCTTGGAGCTGTGACCCTTTGTTGGCGTGATAAAAAATACAAATGGTTAAGGCTTTAGGTCGTGACCCTTGTTATATGTGACAAAAAAATGGTCACGACTTTAGTCCTTAGCCCTCCTATTGCGTGACAAAAAATAAAATAAAAATGGTCATGGCTTTTACCTATGACTCTAGTTATACGAGAAAAAAAACTACTACATGTGGTTTTATGCATGAGAAAAATAAAAATGGACATGGACTTTGTCCCTGACCATTTTTAACCATAAAAAAATTGGGCATAATTTCCTCTGTTTTTTGGACATTCTAAAATCTGTGTAATGTAATGCTCACAAGGCTATAAAATTTAAAAATGAAATTACAAAAAGCTAGTACGACCATTAAACTAAACAATAAAATTACAAATGCCCTCACGGTCATAAAATTATAAAAAAATGCACGGTCGTAGCACATAATAAAAAAAAGAATCCAAAATTTCAATAACATTATACAAAAAATCTTCCTGTTATAAACCATTTCCTTTTTCATGTGTTCCACGTCGATAAAAGCAAACTATACAATGTTATCCTGCAACAAATAGGATATAAAAGAGAGATGATATGAGTAACCAAGTAATTTTAAATAAATCATATTCAAGCTAAAAAATTGCATATACAAGTTATAATTATCGTCGTATTCTCAAACCGGGGGTACCATGACCACGCGATCAGTTGTTGTGACTTACATTGGTTCCGTGCGAGGTGCCCACGCCTCTCACGGGGCCATATGGGGGTGTCTTGGGTTGTCACCCTCTAACGGCATGTTTTTAAGCCTAAGTCTATATATTTTTAAATTAATGTCGCATTCTCAAATTGGGGGTCATGTGACCACATGGTCTGTTCTTACGACTTACATTAGTCCCGTGCGAGATGTTCGCACCTCTCACGGCACCGTTTGGGTGTTATTTTGGATTTTCACCCACTAACGGCATGTTTCTAAGAGTAAGTCTAGATATTTTCAAATTATCATCGTATTCTCAAATTGGGGGTCCCGTGACCACGAGGTCAGTTCTTGTGAGTTACATTGGTCCCGTGCGAGGTGTCCGCGCCTCTCACGGGGCCATTTAGGGGGGTGTTTTGGGTTTTCGCCCTCTAATGACATGTTTTTAAGCCTAAGTCGAGATTTTCAAATTATCGGAGTATTCTCAAACTGGGGGTCCCGTGAACATTTGGTTAGTTCCTATGACTTACACCGGTCCCGTGTGTGGTGTTCACGCCTCCCACGCGGCCCGTTTGGTGGTGTTTTGGCTTTTCTTTATCTCACGGCATGTTTATAAGACTAAGCCTAGATATTTTGAAATTATCATCCTATTCTCAATTTGGGTGTTCTGTGACCATGCGGTCAGTTCCTGCGAGTTACATTAGTACCGCACGAGGTATTCATGCCGCTCAAGGGGCCGTTTGGGAGGGGGTGTATTGGGTTTTCTCCCTCTAATGGCATGTTTTAAAGCCTAAGTGTAGATATTTTTAAATTATCGTCATATTCTCAAATCCGGTGGCCCGTGACCATGCGATCAGTTCCTGCGAGTTAAATAGGTCCCGTATGAGGTGTTCGCGCCTCTCACAGGGTCGTTTGGTGGGTGTTTTGAGTTTTCTCCCTCTAACAGCAAGTTTATAAGCCTAAGTCTTGATATTTTCAAATTATCATCTTATTCTCAAACCGGGGTCCCTGACCAAGCGGTCACTTTTGTGCGTAACATTGGTTCCATGCGAGGTATTCGCGCTTGTCATGGGGAAATTTGGGGGTGTTATGGGTTTTCGCCCTCTAACGGCTTGTTTCTAAGCCCACATCTAGATATTTTTAAACTATCATCGTATTCTTAAATCGGGGGTCTTATGACAATGCAGTTAGTTCCTATGCATTACAGTGGTCCCGTTCGAGGTAATAGCGCCTCTCAGGGGGCCGTTTTGGGGTGGTTTGGCTTTTCCCCCTCTAAAGGCATGTTTTAAGCCTAAGTCTAGATATTTTCATATTATCACCATATTCTCAAATTGGCCGACTTACATTCATCCCGTACGAGGTGTTCGCGCCTCTCACGAAGCCGTTTGGTGGGTGTTTTAGTTTTCACCCTCTAACAGAATGTTTTTAATCCTAGGTCTTAATATTTTCAAATTACCATCATATTCTAAAACCAGTGGTGTCGTGACCACGCGGTCAGTTTCTGCGAGTTACAGTTATCCTGTGCGAGGCACACGGGGCCATTTGGGGGGGGGGGGTGTTTTGGATTTTCACCCTCTATCGACAAGTTTTTGAATATAAGTTCAAATATTTTTAAATTATCATCATATTCTCAAAGTCGGGATCTAGTGACCACACAGTCAGTTCCCGTGAGTTACATTGGTCCCGTGGTAGGTGTTCGTACCTCTCACATGCCCGTTTGGAATTTTTGCCCTCTAACGGCATGTTTTTAAGCCTAGGTGTATATATTTTCAAATTATCGTTGTATTCTCAAACAGAGGGTCTCGTGACGACGCCATCAGTTCCTACGAGTTACATTTATCCCGTGTGAGGTGCATGGGGCCGTTTGGGGGCTGTTTTGGATTCCGTGCGAGTTGTTCGCGCCTCTTCAGTTGCCTTTGGGGTGGGGGAGGTTTTCTCCCTCTAATGGAAAGTTTTTAAGCCTAAGTCTAGACATTTTCAAACTATCATCGTATGCTCAAATTGGGGGTTCCTTGACCATGCGGTCAGTACGTGTGAGTTACATTGATCCCGTGCGAGGTGTTCATGCCTCTCACCGTGCCATTTGGATGGTGTTTTTGGTTTTCTCCTTCTAACGGAATGTTTTTTAGCCTAAGTTCCTATAATTTCAAATTATCATCTTATTCTCAAACTAGGGGTCCCGTGACCACGCGGTCAGTTCCTGGGAGTTACATTTGTCTCGTGCGAGGTGTTCACACTACTCATGGAGCCGTTTGGATGGTGTTTTGACTTTTCGCCTCCTAATGGAATGTTTTTAAGTCTAAGTTTAGATATTTTCAAATTATCATTGTACTATCAAACTGGTGGTCCCGTGACCCCATGGTCTATTCCTGCGAGTTACATTCTTCCCGTGCGAGGTGTTCGCACCTCACATGGGGCCGCTTTGGGGAATTCTGGGTTTTTTCCCTCTAATGGCATGTTTTTAAGACTAAGTCTATATATTCATTAGATCATTATTTTACTCTAAAACTGGGGTCCCGTGATGATACGATCAGCTCCTCCGAATTACATTCGTCCCATGCGAGGTGTTTGCGCCTCTTATAGGGGTTTTGGGTTTTCGTACACTAACCTCATGTTTTTAAGCATAAGTTTAGATATTTTAAAATTATCATCGTATTCTCATACCCAAGGTCTTGTGTCAGTTCTAGTGAGTTACATTGGTCCTGTGCGAGGTGTTTGTGCCACTCATGGGGTCTCTTAGGGGGAATTTTGGCCTTTCCCCTATAACGGTATGTGTTTAAGACGATATTTTCAAATTATCATCGTATTTTAAAATAATAGGTATCGTGACCACATGATTAGTTCCTATGAGTTACATTTGTCCCATCTGAGGTGCTTGTTCCTCTTATGGGGCCGTTTGGGGGTGTCTTCGGTGTTTTCCCTTTAACGGTATGGTCTTAAGTGTAAGTCTATATATTTTGAAATTGTCATCGTATTATCATACTCGGGGTCCCGTGATAACGTGGTCAGTTCCATCGAGTTATATTGGTTCCCTGCGAGGTGTTTGTGCCTCTTACGGGGCTGCGTGGCGAGTGTTTTGTGTTTTCGTCCTCTCACGGTATGTTTTAATCTTAAGTCAAAATATATAAAAATAATCGTCGTATTCTCAAACTGGGGGTCCCGTGACCACGCGATCAGTTTCTATGGGTTACATTGGTCGCGTGCGAGGTATTCGCGCTGCTCGCAGGGCCGTTTGGGGTGTTTTGGTTTTTTTCCCTTTAATGGCATATTTTTTAGCCCAAGTCTAAATATTTTCACAGTATTATTGTATTCTCAAACCGGGGGTCCCGTGACCCCGCGGTCTGTTCCTGCGAGTAACATTCGTCTGTACGAGGTGTTCACGCCTTGCACGGTACCGCTTTGGTGGAGTTTTGTGTTTTTGCCCTCTAATGGCATGTTTTTAAGCCTAAGTTCATATATTTTTAGATTATCGTCGTACTCTAAAATTGGGATCCCGTGACCACGTGATCCGTTCTTAGGAGTTACATTCATCCCATGCGAGGTGTTCGTTCCTCTCATGCGGCTATTTGGGGGTGTTTTGGTTTTTTTTCCCCTCTAACTATATGTTTTAAGCATAAGTCTAATATTTTTCAAATTATCACCGTTTTCTAATAATTGGGGTCCCGTGACCACGTGGTCAGTTCTACTGAGTTACATTGGTTCCGTGCGAGTTATTCGCACCTCTTATGGGGCTGCTTGGGGGTGTTTTTTATTTTCACCCTCTAACAACATGTTTTTAAGCATAAGTCTAGATTTTTCAAATTATTGCAGTATTTTCGAACTGGGGGTCCCGTGACCCTACGGTCAGTTCCTGTAAGTTACATTCGTCCCGTGCAAGGTGTTCGCGCCTCTCACGTGGCCGCTTGGTGGGTGTTTTGGTTTTTCTCCCTCTAATAGCATGTTTTTAAGCGTAAGTCTAGATATTTTCAGATTATCATCGTACACTAAAACTAGGGTCCTGTAAACATGTGATCAGTTCCTGCGAGTTAAATCCATCATGTGCAAGGTGTTTGTGCCCCTCACGAGCCCGTTTGGCAGGTGTTTTAGGTTTTCTCCCTTTAATGATATATTTTTAAGCATAAATTTATATATTTTCAAATTATCATCGTATTCTCAAACTCGGGGTCCCGTGGCCACGTGGTCATTTCCTCCGAGTTACATTGGTCCCGTGCGAGTTGTTTGCACTTCTCACGTGGCCATTTGGGGGTGGGGGGGGGGGGTCGCCCTATAATGACATGTTTTTAACCTAAATATAAATATTTTCAAATTATCATCGTATTCTCAAATCGAGGGTCGTATGATCATGCAGTCAGTTCCTACTTGTTACATTAGACCCATGCGAGGTATTCGCGCCTCTCGAGGGGCTGTTTGGGGGTGTTTCGGGTTTTCGCACTCTAACGGCATTATTTTAAGCCTAATTCAATATATTTTCAAATTATCATCATATTGTCAAATCGGGGGTCCTATGACCACGTGGTCAATTCTTACGAGTTACATTACTTCCGTGAGAGGTGTTCGTGCATCTCACAAGGCTGTTTGGGGGTGTTTTGGGTTTCGCCCTCTAATATCATGGTTTAAGCCTAAGTCTAGATTTTTTCAAACTATCATCGTACTCTAAAATTGGGGGTCCCATGACCATGCGGTCAGTTCTCGCGTGTTACATTGGTACCATGCGAGGTTTTCACTCCTCTCATGGGGTCGTTTTGGTTTTTTTAGCTTTTCCCCTCTAACAACATGTTTTAAGCCTAAGTCTAGATATTTTAAAATTATTGTCAAATTATCTAATCAGGGATACCGTGATCCCGCGGTCAGTTCTTGCAAGTTACATTCGTCCCATGCGAGGTGTTCACGCCTCTCACAGGGTCGCTTGGGGGAAGTTTTGGATTTTTGCCCTATAACGGCATGTGTTTAAGCCTAAATCTAGATATTTTAAAATTATCATCGTATTCTAAAATCAGGGTTCTTGTGACCATGCGATTAGTTCCTACAGGTTACATTCGTCCTGTGCGAGGTGTTCGCGCCTCTCATTGGGCCATTTGGGGGTGTTTTATGTTTTCACCCTCCAACGGCATGTTTTTAGGCATAAGTCTAAATATTTTCAAATTATTGTCATATTCTCATACCCGTGACCATGCGGTCAGTTCCAGCGAGTTACATTGGTTTGGTACGAGGTGTTCATGCCTCTCATAGGGCCGCTTGGCTGGTGTTTTGTGTTTTTTCCCTTTAAGGGCACGTTTTTAAACCCCGGTGTTGATATTTTCAAACTATCATCGTATTTTCAAATAGGGTGTCCCGTGACCACGCGGTCAGTTCCTGCGAGTTACATTGGTCGCATGCGAGGTATTCGCGCCTCTCACAGGGCCGTTTGTTTTTTTGGCCTTTTCCCCATCTGACGGCATGTTTGTAAGCCTAACTCGATATATTTTCAAATTATCATCGTACTCTCAAATCGGGTATCCCATGACCCCGCGATCAGTTTTTGTGGGTTACATTCGTCCCGTACGAGGTGTTCGCGCCTCTCATGGGGCTGCTTAGGGGCATTTTGGGCTTTCACCAACTAATGACATGTTTTTAAGCCTAATTCTAGATATTTTTAGATTATCTTTGTACTCTAAAATTGAGTTCCTGTGACCACGCAATCAATTCCTCTGAGTTATCTTCATCCTGTGCGAGGTGTTCGCGCCTCTCACGGGAAATTTTTGGAGGGTGTTTTGGGTTTTCGCCCTCTAATGACATGTTTTTAAACATAAGATTGGTTATCTTAAAATTATCATCCTATTCTCATACCGGGGGTCTCATGACCATGCGGTCATTTCTTGCAAGTCACATTGGTCCCGTGCGAGGTGTCCGCACCTCTCACGTGGCAGTTTAGGGGTGTTTTGGGTTTCCTCCCTCTAACATGTTTTTCAGCCTAATTATAGATATTTTCAAATTAACATCGTATTATCAAATCGGGGATCCTGTGATGACATGATCAGTTCGTGCGAGTTACATTAGTTCTGTGCGAGGTGTTCGTGCATCTCACAGGGCCGTTTGGGTGGTGTTTTGGGTCTTCGTCCACTAGTGGCATGTTTTTAAGTATAAGTCTATATATTTTTAAATCATCGCCATATTCTCATTACCACGATCTCGTGACCACGCGATCATTTCCTGCGAGTTACATTGGTCCCGTGCAAGGTGTTCGTGCCTCTCACGGGGCCGTTTGGGAGGTGTTTTAGCTTTTTCCCCTCTAACGGCATGTTTTTAAGCCTAAGTATAGATTTTTTCAAAATATCATCGTATTCTCTAACCGAGGGTCTTGTGACAACGCGTTCAGTTCCTAGGAGTTACATTGATCCCTGCGATGTGTTGGTGCCTCTCACGGGGCCGTTTAGGGGGTGTTTTGGGTTTTCACACTCTAACAGCATGTTTTAAGCATAAGTCAAGATATTTTCAAATTATCATTATATTCTCAAATCGGGGGTCTCGTGGCCACGCGATCAGTCCTGCGAGTTACATTGATCTCGTGCAAGGTATATGCAGCTCTTACGAGACCACTTGGGGGCTGTTTTCACTTTCCCCCCTCTAACAGCATGTTTTTAAGCATAAGCCTATATATTTTCAAATTATCAGTGTATTCTCATACTCAGGGTCCCGAGATCACGCGGTCATTTCCTGCAAGTTACATTTGTCCCATGCAAGATGTTCGCTCCTCTCTCAGGGCCACTTGGTGGGTGTTTTGGGTTTTCTCCCTCTAACGACATGTTTTTAAGCCTAAGTCTAGGAATTTTTAGATTATCTTGGTACTTTAAAATTGGAGTTCCGTGACCATGCGGTCTGTTCCTGCCAGTTACATTCATCCCGTACGAGGTGTTCGCTCCTCTCACGGTGTCGCTTGGGGTGCCTTTCGTCTATTCCCCTATAACGATATGTGTTTAAGCCTAAATCTATATATTTTTAAATTATCATCATATTTTAAAACTGAGGGTCTCATGCGAGGTGTTCGCTCCTCTCATGGGCTGTTTGGGGGTATTTTGAGTTTTCACCCTCTAACTGTATGTTTTTAAGCATAAGTCTAGATATTTTTAAATTATCATCCTATTCCCATACCCAGGGTCCCGCGCCCATGTGGTCTGTTCCAGTGAGTTACATTGGTTCCGTTCAAGGTGTTCGTGCCTCTCGCAGGGCTTCTGGGGGGGGGGGGGGTATTTCGCATTTTTGCCCTCTAACGGCATATTTTTAAGCCTAATTATAGATATTTTCAAACTATCGTGGTATTCTTATATCGGGGTTTCCATGACTACATGGTCAGTTGTTGCAAGTTACAGTGATCGTGTGCGAGGTATTCGTATCACTCACGGGGCTGTTTGTCTTTTTGCCTTTTCCCCTCTAGCGACACGTTTTTAAACCTAAGTCTAGATATTTTCAAATTATAGTCATTTTCAAATCGAGGGTCCCATGACCCTACGGTCACTTCCTATGGGTTACATTTGTCCCATGCAAGGTGTTCGCGCCTCTCATGGGGCCACTCGGTGGGTGTTTTGGGTTTTTGCCTTCTAAGGGCATGTTTTTAAGACTAAGTCTAGATATTTTTAGATTCTATTTGTACATTAAAACTAGGGTCCCGTGTCCATGCGACTAGTTCCTTCGAGTTACATTCATCTCGTGCAAGGTCTTCTCGCCTCTCACAAGGCTATTTGGGAGTTTTTTTGGGTTTTCGCTCTCTAACGACATGTTTTTAAGCAAAAGCTAAATATTTTCAAATTATCATCGTATTCTCATGCTCAGGTTCCCATGACCATGCGGTCATTTCTCACGAGTTTCATTGGTCCCATGCGAGCTGTTCACGCCTATCACGTGGTCATTTAGGCAGTGTTTTGGATTTTCGCCCTCTAACGTCATGTTTTTAAGCCTAAGTATAGATATTTTCAAATTATCATCGTATTCTCAAACTGATGGTCCTGTGACCATTCAATCTGTTCTTGCGAGTTACATTGGTCCCGTGCGAGGTGTCCGCGCCTCTCACAGGGTCATTTGGAGGGAGGCAGTGTTTTGGGTTTTCGCACTCTAATGGCATGTTTTCAAGCCTAAGTCTAGATATTTTCAAACTCTCGCTGTATTGTAAAATTGGGGATCCTGTGACCACGCGGTTAGTTCCTGTGAGTGACATTGGTCTCATGCAAGGTATTCGCGCATCTCACGGGGATGTATGGTTGGTGTTTTAGCCTTTTTCCCTTTAATGGCATGTTTTTAGCCTAAGTCTAAATATTTTCAAATTATCTTGTATTCTCAAATCGGGGGTCAAGTTATCCCGCGGTCTGTTCCTGCAAGTTACATTCATCTCGTGTGGGGTGTTCGAGCTCTCATGGGGTAGCTTGGGGGGCGTTTGTCTATTCCCCTATAACGGCATGTGTTTAATCCTAAATCCTGACATTTTTAAAATTATCGTTGTATTTTAAAACCGAGGGTCTCGTGCGAGGCGTTCGCTCATCTTATGGGGCTGTTTGGGGGTGTTTTGGGTTTTCGCCCTCTAATGGTATGTTTTAAGCCTAAGTCTAGATATTTTTAAATTATCATCGTATTCTCGTACCCGTCGTCCCGTGAATACATGGTCATTTCCAGCGAGTTACATTGGTTCCATGTGAGGTGTTCGCACCTCTCACGGGGCTTCTTGGGGGTGTTTTTTGTTTTCTCTATCTAACATCATGTTTTTAAGCCTAAGTCCAGATATTTTCAAACTATCGGCATATTGTCAAATCACGCGGTCAGTTCCTGCGAGTTACATTGGTAGCGTGCGAGGTATTCACGCCACTTATAAGGGCATTTTTTTAGCATTTTCCCCTATAACGGCATGTTTTTAAGATTATCGTCGTATTGTCGAATGGGGGGTCCCGTGACCCCGTGCTCAGTTCTTCCGAGTTATATTCATCTCGTGCACGGGGCCGCTTAGTGGGTGTTTTGGGTTTTTGCCCTCTAACGGCATGTTTTTAAGCCAAAGTCTAGATATTTTTTTACTATCATTGTACATTAAAATTGGGGTCCCGTGACCATGCGATGAGTTCCTATGATTACATTCGTCCTGTGCAAGGTGTTTTGGGTTTTCTCCCTCTAATGATGTGTTTTTAAGCATCAGTCTAGATATTTTCAAATTATCATCGTATTCTCATACCCAGGGTCCCATGGCCACGCGGTCATTTTTTATGACTTACATTGGTCACGTGCGAGGTGTTGGGGCCTCTCACGTGGCCGCTTGGGGGTGTTTTGGGTTTTCTCCCTCAAACGGCTTGTTTTTATGCCTCAGTATTGATATTTTCAAACTATCATCGTATTCTTAAATCGAGGGTCCTATGACCACGTAGTCAGTTCCTAAAGGTTACAGTAGACTCGTGTGAGGTGTTCGCGCCTCTCACGGGGACGTTTGGTGGGTGTTTCGGGTTTTCGAACTCTAACGACATGCTTTTAGCCTAAGTCTAGATATTTTCAAATTATCATCATATTCTCAAATCGGGGGTGCCATGACCACACTGTCAATTCCTGCGAGTTACATTAGTTCTCTGTGAGGTGTTCATGAATCTCATGGGGCCGTTTGGGGATTGTTTTAGGTTTTCGCCCTCTAATGGCATGTTTCTAAGCCTAAGTCTTAGATATTTTCAAACTATCATCGTATTCTAAAACCTGGGGTCCCATGACCACCCGATCAGTTCCTTCGGGTTACATTAGTCTCGTGTGAGGTATTCGCGCCTCTCACGTGGACGTTTTGGGGGTGTTTTATCTTTCCCCTCTAAAATAATATCTTTAAGCCTAACTCTACATATTTTGAAATTATCATCATATTCTCAAACCAAGGTTCTTGTGATCCCGTAGTCAGTTCTTCCAAGTTATATTCACCCCATGTGAAGTGTTCGCGCCTCTCACCGGGTCGCTTGGGGGCGTTTTGGCTTTTCGCCCTCTAACGACATGTGTTTAAGCCTAAATCTAGAAATTTTCAAAGTATCATCGTATTCTAAAATTGGGGGTCCCGCGATCATGCGTTCAGTTCCAGCGGGTTACATCCGTCCTGTGTGAGGTGTTCGCGCCTCTTATAGGGCCATTTGGTGGGTGTTTTGGGTTTTCACTCTCTAACGACGTATTTTAAAGCATAAGTTTAGATATTTTCAAATTATCATCACATTATCATACCCATGGTCCAGTGACCACACGGTCAGTTCCAGTGAGTTACATTGGTTCTGTGCAAGTTGATCGCGTCTCTCACTAGGCCGCTTAGTGGGTGTTTTGGGTTTTCGCCCTCAAATGACATGTTTTTAAGCCTAAGTCTAGATATTTTCAGATTATCATCGTAAACTAAAATTGGGGTCCTATGACCATGTGATCGGTTCCAATAAGTTACATTCGTCCCGTGCAAGGTGTTCCCTCATTTCACAGGTCCGTTTGGGAGGTATTTTGGATTTTTTTCCCTCTAACGACATGTTTAAAAGCATAAGTCTCGATGTTTTCAAATTATCATCGTATTCTAAAACCCAGGGTCCTATGGTCACGCAGTTATTTCTTGCGTGTATCATTGGTCCAGTGCGAGGTGTTCGCGCCTCTCACGTGGCCGTTTGGGGGATGCTTTGGGTTTTCACCCTCAAATGACATGTTTTTAAGCCTAAGTATAGATATTTTTAAATTATCATCATATTCTCAAACTGAGGGTCCTTTGACCATGCGATCAGTTCCTGTGAGTTACATTAGACCCGTGAGAGGTGTTCACGCCTCTCAGGGGGTCATTTCGGGGGTGTTACGAGTTTTCTCACTCTAACGACATATTTTTAAGCCTAAGTGTAGATATTTCAAACTATCATTTTATTCTAAAACCAGGGGTCCCGTGAGTGTGTGTTCAGTTCCTACGGGTTACATTAGTCTCATGCGGGGTATTCGTGTCTCTCACAGGGCCATTTTGGTGGTGTTTTAGCTTTCCCCCATTTAACAACATGTTTTTAAGCCTAAGTATAGATGTTTTCAAATTATTGTGATATTCTCAAATTGCGGGAGCCATGATCCCACAGTTAGTTCTTGCAAGTTACATTCATCCCGTGTGAGGTGTTTGCGCCTCTCATAAGGTCGCTTGGGGGCGTTTTGGCTTTGTTCGCTAAAACGACATGTGTTTAAGCCATGCGACGTGTTCACGCCTCTCATGGAGCGATTTGGGGGTGGGGGTGTTTTTGCTTTTCCCCCCTCTAATGGCATGTTTTTAAGCATAAGTTTAAATATTTTCAAATTATCATCATTTTCTCAAACTGGGGGTTCCGTGACGACGCGGTCAGTAACTGCGAGTTAAATTAGTTTCATGCGAGGTGTTTGCGCGACTCACAGTCCCGTTTGGGGTGTTTTTTGTGTTTTTCTCTCTAACAGAATGTTTTTACGCGTAATATTTTCAAATTATCATCATATTCTCTAATCAGGGGTCTCGTGACCATGAGGTCAATTCTTATGAGTTACATTGGTCCCATACGAGGTATTCACACCTCTCACGGATCTGTTTGGTTGGCGTTTTGGGTTTTTTCCCTCTAAATGCATGTTTTTAAGCCTTAGTATAAATATTTTCAAATTATCATCGTATTCTAAAATCGGGGGTCCCATGACCTTGCGCTCAGTTCCTGCAGGTTACATTGGTCCCGTACGAGGTGTTCGCGCCTCTCACGGGGCCATTTGGGTAGTGTTTTGTTTTTTCGCCCTATAATGGCATGTTTTTAAGCCTAAGTGTAGATATTTTGAAATTATAATTTTATTCTCAAATCGAGGGTCCCGTGACCACGCAGTCAGTTCCTTCGAGTTAGATTGGTCCGTGCGAGGCCGTTGAGGATGTTTTGGGTTTTCTCCCTCTAATGGCATGTTTGTAAGCATAAATCTAGATATTTAAAAAATATAATCGTATTCTCAAACTCGTGATCCCGTGACCAAGCGATCAGTTCCTGTGAGTTACATTCGTTATGTGTGAGGTGTTTACGTATCTCACAGGATCGTTTGGGGTGTGTTCTGGGTTTTCGTCCTCTAACAGCATGTTTTTAACCATAAGTTTGATATTTTTAAATTCTCATTGTATTCTCATACTCGGGGTCCCTTGACAATGTGATCAATTCCAGCTAGTTACATTAGTCTCATGCGTGTTGTTCGCGCCTCTTACGTGGACGTTTGGGGGGTATTTTGGGTTTTGACCCTCTAACAGCATGTTTTTAAGCGTAAGTCTAAATATTTTCAAATTATCATCATATTCTTAAAATTGGGATCCCGTGACCTTGTGGTCAGTTCCTGCGAGTTACATTCGTCTCGTGCAAGGAGTTCGTGCCTTTCACGGGGCCGTTTATGTGGTGTTTTGGGTTTTTTTCCCTTTAATGGCATGTTTTTATACTTACGTGTAGAGATTTTCAAATTATCCTCATAGTCTTAAACTGTGCGTCCCATGACCACACAATCATTTTCTGCATGTTACATTCATCCTGTGTGAGGTGTTCATGCCTCTCATAAGGCCGTAGGGAGGTGTTTTGGGTTTTCTCTCTCTAACGACATGTTTTTAGGGTTAAGTATTGATATTTCCAAATTATCATCGTATTCTCAAACTGAGGATCCCCTGATGAGACAATCAGTTCTTGCGAGTTACATTGGTCCCGCGTGAGCTGTTCGTGCCTCTCACGATGCCATTTGAGGGTGTTTCGAGTTTTTGCCCTCTAACTACATGTTTTTAACCCTAAATCTAGATATTTTCAAATTATCATCATATTCTCAAACCGGGGATCCCATGACCATGTGGCCAGTTCCTGCGAGTTACATTGGTCCCGTGCTAGGTTTTTGCTCCAGTCATGAGGCCGTTTAGGGGAGGGGGTGTTTTAGCTTTCCCCCCTCTAACGACATGTTTTTAAGCATAAGTCCAGATATTTTCAAATTAACATCATATTCTCAAATCGGGGGTTCCGTTACCACGCGGTTTGTTCCTATGAGTTACATTGGTTCCGTGAGAGGTATTGGCACCACTCACGTGGCCATTTGGGGGGTGTTTTGGCTTTTCGCCCTCTAACGATATTTTTAAGTATAATCTGGATATTTAAAAAAAATTGTATTCTCAAACCCGGGATCCCGTGATCACGCGATCAGTTCTTGTGAGTTACATTCCTCCCGTGTGAGGTATTTGCGCATCTCACGTGGCTGTTTGGGGGGGGGGGGTTGGGTTTTTGCCCTCTGAAAGCATATTCCTAAGCCTAGGCCTAGATACTTTCAAATTTTCATCGTATTCTCATACTGACGGTCCCGTGATGACGTAGTCAGTTCCTACGAGTTACATTGGTCCCGTGTGAGGTGTTCGTGCCTCTACTGGGCCGTTTGGAGGGTTTTTTTGGTTTTCGCTCTCTAACGGCATGTTTTTAAGCCCAAGTATGGATATTTTCAAAATATCATTGTATTCTCAAATTGACGGTCCCATGATCGCGCGGTCAATTTCTGCGCTTTATATTGGTCCCGTGTGAGGTGTTAGCACATCTTACAGGGCTGTTTGGGGGGTGTTTTGGGTTTTCTCCATTAAACGACATGTTTTTAAGCCTAAGTATATACATTTTCAACTTATCATCATACTCTGAAATCGAGGGTTCCTTACACACGCGTTCAGTTCCCGCGAGTTACATTGGTCCCGTGTGAGGTGCTCGCGCCTCTCACAGTGCCATTTGGGTGGTGTTTTAGGTTTTCACCCTCTAACTACATGTTTTTAAGCCTAAGACTATATATTTTTAAATTATCGTCATATTCTCAAACCGGGGGTCCCATGACCTCGCGATCAGTTGTTGCGTGTTACATTCATCCCCTGCAACATTTTCATGCCTCTTACGAGATCGTTTGGGGGTGAGGGATTTTGGATCTTCCCCCCTCTAACGTCTTTTTTTATGCATAAGTCTAGATATTTTCAAATTATCATCATATTCTCAAATCGAGGGTTCCGTGACCACGCGGTCATTTCCTGCAAGTTACATTGGTTCTGTGCGAGGTGTTCACACCACTTATGGGGTTGTTTGAGGTGACTTTTGAGTTTTTGCTCTCTAACGGAATGTTTTTAAGCTTAAGTCTAGATATTTTCAAATCGTCGTCGTATTCTCAACTCGGGGGTCCCATGACCATGCAATCAATTCCTGTGAGTTACATTTGTTCCATGCGAGGTGTCCACGTTTCTCATGGGGCCGTTTGGGGGTGTTTTGGATTTTCTCCCTCAAAGCCATGTTTCTTAGCCTAAGTCTAGATATTTTCAAACTATGATCATATTATAAAACTGGAGGTCCTATTACCACGCGATCAATTCCAATGAGTTACATTCATCCCGCGCGAGGTGTTCGCGCCTCTCACACGGTAGTTTGGACGGTATTTTGGGTTTTTGCCGTCTAACGACATGTATTTTAAGCCTAAGTATAGATATTTTATATTATCATCGTATCCACAAACCGAGGGTCCAGTGACCACACGGTCAGATCCTGCGAGTTACATTAGTCCCGTGAGAAGTGTTTGCACCTTTCATGGTTCTATTTGGGGGTGTTATGGATTTTCTCCCTCAAACGGCATGTTTTTAAGCTTGAGTGTTGATAATTTCAAATTATCATCGTATTCTTAAATCGAGGGGACCGTTATCAAGTAGTCAGTTCCTTCAAATTACATTAGTCCCATATGAGGTATTCACGCCTCTAACGGGGCCGTTTGGATGGTGTCTTGTTTTTTCTCTCAGTAACGACAAGTTTTTAAGCCTAAGTCTAGATATTTTCAAATTATCGTCATATTCTCAAACCGAGGGTTCTGTGACAATGTTGTTCATTCCTACGAGTTACATTGGTCTCGTACGAGGTGTTCACGCCTCTCAAGGGGCCGTTTGGGGGTGTTTTGGATTTTCGCCCTCTAACAGCATGTTTTTAACCCTACATAATTTCAAATTATCATCGTATTTTCAAATCGAGAGTCCCGGGACAACTCTATTAGTTCCTGCAAGTTACATTGGTCGTTTACGACCTATTTGCGCCTTTTTAGGTTTTAGCCCTCTAATGGCACATTTTTAAGCGCAAGTTTGGATATTTTTAAATTATCATCGTATTCTCAAACTCGGGGTCCTGTGACCACATGGTATTGGTATTCTCAAACCAGGGGTCCGGTGACCACGCCACCAAACAGCTACGTGAGAGGCGAAAACACCTCGCACGGGACCAATGTAACTCGCAAGGACTAACCTCATGGTCAAGGTACTCCGAGTTTGAAAGTAGGATGATAATTTAAAAATATCTAGTCTAATGCATAACAAGACGCCGTTTGAGTTAGAAAATCCAAAGCACCCCTTAAACGGCCACGTGAGAGGTGCAAACACCTCGCACGAGACGAATGTAACTTGCAGTAATTGATCGCGTGGTAACGAGACCCACGATTTTATAATACGATGATAGTTTAAAAATATCTAGACTTAGGCATAAAAACATGTCGTTGAGGGATAAAACCCAAGACACCCCCCGAAGGGCCCCGTGAGAGGCGCGAACACCTCACATGGAACCAATTAACGAGTTGGAATTAATCACGTGGTCAGGGGACCCACGGGTTGAGAATACGATGATAATTTTAAAATGTCAAGACTTAGGCTTAAAAACATGCCGTTAGAGGGAAAAATCGAAAAGAGACCCCAAATGGCTCCGTGAGATACGTTAACACCACTCATCGACCAATGTAAATCCCAGTAATTAATCGCGTGGTCATGGGACCCACGATTTAAGAATACGATGATAATTAGAAAATATCTAGACTTATGCTTAAAAATATGCCGTTAGAGGGCGAAGACCCAAAACAAGCCCCAAATGGCCTTGTGAGAGGCACGAACACCTCGCACAGGACTAATGTGACTCACATGAACTGATGTGTGGTAACGGGAGCCCCAGTTTCAGAATATGATGATAATTTGAAAATATCTAGACTTAGGCTTAAGAATAAGCCGTTGGAGGGTGAAAACCCAAAACACCCCCTAAACATCCCTGTGAGAGGCCCAAACACCTCACACGGGATTAATGTAACTCGCAGGAACTGATTGCATGATCACAGGACCCCCTATTTGAGAATACGATAATAATTTGAAAATATCTAGACTTAGGATTTAAAACTTGTTGTTGGAGGACCAAAACCTACCCCCCCCCCCCCCCCCCCGCACAAATGTCCCCTTGAGAGGCACGAACACCTCGCATGCGATTAAAGTAACTCGTAAGAATTGATCCCGTGGTCACCGGACCCCTGGTTTGAGAATACGACGTTAAATAAAAAATATCAATACTTAGGCCTAAAAAGATGTCATTGGAGGGAAAAAATTTGAAACACCCCCCAAACGGCCCCGTGAGGGGCGCGAACACCTCACACGGGACCAGTGTAACTAGCAAGATTTGATCATGTGGTCACATGACTCTCGGTTTGAGAATACGAGGATAATTTAAAAGTATCTAGACTTTGGATTAAAAAAATGTCGTTAGAGTGCAAAAATCACAAAACACCGCCCCTAACGGCCCTCTGAGAGGGGCGAATACCTTTCACTAGACCAAACTGAATCGCAACAACTGACCGTGCGATCACGGGACTCCTAGTCTAAGAATAAGAGGATAATTTGAAAATATCTAGACTTAATCTTAAAAATATGTCATTCTAGGGCTCTAACCTAAAATACAGCCCAAACGTCCACGTGAGAGGCACGGGCACCTTGTAAAAAACCAATGTAACTCACAAGAACTAATCGCGTGATCACGAGAGCCCAGGTTTGAGAATACGATGGTAATTTGAAAATATCTAGACTTAGGATTAAAAACATATTGTTAGAGGGACAAAACTAAAAACAACCCAAAAACGGCCCCATGAGAGAGGGGACACCTCGCATGGGACCAATGTTACTCACAGGAAGTTACTACATGGTCACGTGACCCACGATTTGAGAATACAATGAGAATTTGAAAATATCTAGACTTAGGACAAAAAACATGCAGTTGGACAGCAAAAACCAAAAACAGCTCCTAAACGTCCCCGTGAGAGATGTGAACACCTCGCACGGGATTAATGTAACTCGCAGGAACTGATCGCGTAGTCATGGAGCCCCCAATTTGGGAATACGACAATAACTTAAAAATATCTAGATTTTGGCTTTAAAACATGCCATTGGAGGGCAAAAATGCAAAACACCACCCAAACGATCGCACGAGAGGTGCGAATACCTAGCACGAGATGATTGTAATTGTAAGAACTGACCGCGTGGTCACGGGACCCATAGTTTAAGAATATAGAGATAATTTAAAAATATCTAGATTTAGGCTTAAAACATGTTGTTAGAGGGCGAAACTCCAAAACACCTAAAAAATAGCCCCGTCAGAGGCTTGAATAACTTGCACGAGACCAATGTAACTTGTAACAATAACTGCATGGTCACGGGACCCCTGGTTTGAGAATACAATGATAATTTGAAAATATCTAGACTTAGGCCTAAAAGCATGCTGTTAGAGGGAGGAAATACAAAATACCCCGCAAACGACCCCGTAAGAGGCTCAAACACCTCATACGGGACCAATCTAACACACAAGAACTGATCGCGTGGTCACGAGACCCTCGATTTGAGAATACAATGATAATTTTAAAATAATTAGACTTGGGCTTTAAAACATGTCGTTAGAGGCTGAAAACCCAAAACACCTCCCAAATGATCTCGTTAAAGGCAGGAATGCCTTGCACGGGACCAATGTAACTTGTAGGAACTGACCGCGTGGTCAAGGGATCCCTGGTTTGAGAATACGACGATAATTTCAAAATATCTAAACTCAGTCTTGAAAGCATGCCGTTAGAGGGCGAAGACCCAAAACACCCCACAACCGGCCACGTGAGAGGCGCGAACACCTCGCACGGAACCAATGTAACTTATACGAACTAACCACGTATGTGGTCACCGGACCCCGAGTTTGAGAATACGATGATAATTTCAAAATATCCTGACTTGTGCTTAAAAATATGCCATTAGAGGGCTAAAAGCTAGAAAGGCGCAAACAGGTCGTACATGACCAATGTAACTTGCAGGAACTGATAAAGTGGTCCCGGGACTCTCGATTTGAAAATACGATGATAATTTGAAATTATCTATCCTTAGGCTTAAAACATGCTGTTAGAGGGCGAAAATCCAAAACACCCCCAAACGGCCCCATGAGAGGCGCGAACACCTCTCAAGGGACCAACATAACTCGTAGGAATTGACCGCGTGGTTATGAGACTCTCGGTTTGGTAATAAGACAATAATTTGAAAATATCTAGGCTTAGGCAAACATGCAGTTAGAGGGTGAAAACCAAAAACACTCGCCAAACAACCACGTGAGAGGCGAAAACACCTTGCACGGGACCAATGTAACTCGCAAGAACTAACCTCATGGTCATGTGACCCCGGGTTTGAGAGTAGGATGATGATTTAAAAATATCTAGACTAATCGTTAACAAGACGCCGTTTGAGGGCGAAAATCCAAAGCACCGCTTAAACGGCCCCGTGAGAGGTGCAAACACCTCGCACGAAATGAATGTAACTAGCAGGAATTGATCGCATGGTATTGAGACCCCAAATTTTATAATACGATGATAGTTTGAAAATATCTAGACTTAGGCATAGAAACATGTCATTGAGGGATAAAACCCAAGACACCCCCCAAAGGGCCACGTGAGAGGCGCGGACACGTCACATTGAACCAATTAACTAGATGGAATTGATCGCGTGGTAAGAGGACCCACGGGTTCAGAATACGATGATAATTTCAAAATATCAAGACTTAAGCTTAAAAACATGTCGTTAGAGGGCAAAAATCCAGAAGAGCCCCCAAACGGCTCCGTAAGAGGCGTTAACACCACTCATGGACCAATGTAACTTGCAGTAACTAATCGCATGGTCATGGGATCCCCCGATTTAAGAATACGATGATAGTTGGAAAATATTTGGACTTATGCTTAAAAATATGAGGTTAGAGGGCGAAGACCCAAAATAGGCCCCAAACGGCCTCTTGAGAGGTGCGAACACCTCGCACAGGACTAATGTACCTCACATGAACTGATCGTGTGGTCATGGGAGCCCCAGTTTGAGAATATGATGATAATTTGAAAATATTTAGACTTAGGCTTAGAATAAGCCGTTGGAGGGTGAAAACCCAAAACACCCCCTAAACATCCCGGTGAGAGGCCCGAACACCTCGCACGGGATTAATGTAGCTCGCAGGAACTGGTCGCATGATCACAGGACCCCCTATTTGAGAATACAATAATAATTTTAAAATATCTAGACTTAGGATTAAAAACTTGCTGTTGGAGGGCGAAAACCCAATGCTCCCCAAATGTCCCCTTGAGAGGCGCGAACACCTCGCATGAGATTAATGTAACTCATAAGAACTGATCCCGTTGTCACCGGACCCCTTGTTTGAGAATACGACGTCAAATAAAAAATATCAATACTTAGGCTTAAAAAGATGTCGTTGGAGGGCAAAAATTTAAAACACCCCCCAAACGGCCCCGTGAGGGGCGCGAACACCTCACACGGTTCCAGTGTAACTAGCAAGATTTGATCATGTGGTCACAGGACTCTCGGTTTGAGAAAACAAGGATAATTTCAAAATACCTAAACTTAGGATTAAAAAAATGTCGTTAGAGTCCCATAACCACGTGGTCAGTTCCTACGAGTTACATTGGCCCCATGCGAGGTGTCCGCACCTCTCATGGGGCCGTTTGGAAGTGTTTTGAATTTTTGCCCTCTAACAGCATGTTTTGAAGCCTAAGGATAGATAATTTCAAATTATCATCGTATTTTCAAATCGAGAGTCCCGGGACCACTCTATCAGTTCCTGCAAGTTACATTAGTCATGTACGACCTGCTTGCACCTTTCTTGGTTTTAGCCCTCTAATCGCATATTTTTAAGCACATGTCTAGATATTTTTAAATTATCATTGTATTAACAAAATCAGGGTCCCGTGACCACGTGGTTAGTTCCTACGAGTTACATTGGTTCCATGCGAGGTGTTCGCGACTCTCACGTGGCCGGTTGTGGGGTGTTTTGGGTCTTCGTCCTCTAACGGAATGCTTTCAAGACCGAGTAAAGATATATTTAAATTATCTTCGTATTCTCAAACTAGGGATCCCATGACCATGCGGTTAGTTCCTATAAGTTACGATGGTCCCGTTCAAGGCATTCCCGCCATTCACCAGATCGTTTGGGGGGTGCTTTGGGTTTTCACCCTCTAATGGCATGTTTTAAATCCCAAGTCTAATTATTTTAAAATTATCATTGTATTCTAAAATTAAGGGTCTCGTGACCACACGATCAGTTCTTATGAGTTATATTTTTCCCGTACGAGGTGTTTGTGCCTCTTACGGGGTCGTTTGGAGGGTGTTTTGGATTTCCGCCCTCTAACAAGATGTTTCTAAGCCTAATTCTAGATATTTTCAAATTATCATCATATTCTCAAACCAGGGGTCCCGTGACCATGCAGTTATTGTTGCAATTTACATTGGTCTCGTTCAAGTTATTCAAGCCTCTAATGGGGATGTTTGTGAGGTGTTTTGGAGTTTTGCCCTCTAATAACATGTTTTAATCCTAAATCCAGATATTTTTAAATTATCTTCGTATTCGAAAACTAGGGGTCCCGTGACCACGGGTTCGGTTCCTACAATTACAATCGTCACGTGCTAGGTGTTCGTACCTCTTGTGCGGTTGTTTGGGTAGTGGTTTTTATTTTGGCCCACCAATGGCATGTTTTAAATCCAAATCTAGATATTTTAAGTTATTGTCGTAGTCACAAACTGGGGCTCCGTGACTGGGCAATCAGTTCCTGCGAGTTACATTAATCTCGTGAGAGGTGTTCACATCTCTCACAGGGCCATTTGGTAGGTGTTTTTGGTTTTCACCCTCCAACTGCATGTTTTTAATCATAAGTCTAGATATTTTAAAATTCTCGTTGTATTCTCAAATCGTTGGTCTCGTGACCGTGTCGTCAGTTCCTGTGAGTAACATTGGTCCCATGCGAGGTGTCCCCTCTTTCATGGGGCCATTTTGGCATTGTTTTCAATTTTCTCCCTTTAACAATATTTTTTAAGACTAACTCTAGATATTTTCAAATTATCATTGTATTCTAAAACCAGGGCTCCCGTGATCACGCAATCAGTTCTTGTGAGTTACTTTGGTTTCATACGAGGTGTTCGTGCCTCTCACGTGGACATTTGGGCAATGTTTTAGGTTAGAGCTCTTGAATGACATGTTTTTAAGGTTAAGTATAGACATTTTCAAATTATCGCCTTATTCTCAGACTGGGAGTCCCGTGACCACACGGTCAGTTGCTACGTGTCGCATTGGTCTAGTGAAAGGTGTTCGCACCTCTCAGAGGGTCGTTTGGGAGATGTTTTGTGGTTTTCGCTCTCTAACGACATGTTTTTAATCCTAAGTCTGGATATTTTTAAATTATCCTCGTATTCTCAAATTGAGAGTCCCGTGACCACATGATCAAATCTTTCTAGTTACACTGGTCCCGTGTGAGGGGTTTGCGCCCCTCACGGGTCCGTTTTCGGGGTGTTTTAAATTTTTGCCCTCCAACGGCATGTTTTTAAGCCTAAGTATTGATATTTTCTATTTAACGTCGTATTCTTAAACTAGGGGTTCGGTGACCACGCGATCAGTTCTTACGAGTTACATTAATCGCATGCGAGGTGTTTGTGCCTCTCAAGGGGATGTTTGGGAGGGGGGGTTCACCCTCCAACAACAAGTTTTTAATCCTAAGTCTAGATATTTTCAAATTATTATCGTATTATCAAATAGGGGGTCCTGTGATCATGCGATCAGTTCCTGCGAGTTACATTAATCCCGTGCGAGGTGTTCGAACCTCTCACATGGATGTTTAGGGGGTGCTTTAGGTTTTCACCCTCCAACGGCTGATTCTTAAGCCTAAGTCTAGATATTTTCAAATTATCATCATATTCTCAAACTGGGGCTCCCATGACCACACGATCAATTCATGTGAGTTACATTAGTCCAGTGCGAGGTGTTCGCGCCTCTCACGAGGCCGTTTGGGGCCTATTTTGGGTCTTCACCCTCTAATGGCATATTTTTAAGCATAAGTCTAAATATTTTCCAATTATCAGTGTATTTTTAAATCGGGGGTCCCATGACCACGCAATTAGTTACTGCAAGTTACATTGGTCCATGAGTGGTGTTAACGCCTCACACGGAGCCGTTTGGGGGATTTTTTGGATTTTCGCTCTCTAACGACATGTTTTTAAGCCTAAGTCTTGATATTTTGAAATTATCATCGTATTCTGAACCTGGGGGTACCCTTACCACGCGATCAATTCCACTTAGTTAATTGGTTCAATGCGAGGTGTTCTTTTGGGGGGTGTCTTGGATTTTATCCCTCAACGACATGTTTATATGCCTAAGTCTAGATATTTTCAACTATCATCGTATTATAAAATTGGGGGTCTCGTTACCACGCGATCAATTCCTGTAAGTTACATTCATCTCGTGCGAGATGTTTGCACCTCTCACGGGGCCGTTTAAGGGGTGATTTGGATTTTTCCCCTCAAACGACGTCTTGTTAAGCATTAGTCTAGATATTTTTAAATTATTGTCATACTCTCAAACCCGGGGTCCCATGACCATGAGGTTAGTTCTTGCGAGTTACATTGGTCCCGTACGAGGTATTTTTGCCTCTCACGTGGCCGTTTGACGAGTGTTTTTGGTTTTCGCCCTCTAACTGCATGTTTTCCTAAGCCTAGATATTTTCAAATTATTGTCTTATTACCAAACCGAGAGTCTCATAACCACGCGGTCAATTCCTACGAGTTATGTTGGTCCCCTGAGAGGTGTTCGCGCCTCTCATGGGGCCGTTTGGGGGTGTTTTGGATTTTCGCCCTCTAACAGCATGTTTTTAAGCCTAAGGATAGATAATTTCAAATTATCATCGTATTTTCAAATCGAGAGTCCCGGGACCACTTTATCAGTTCCTGCAAGTTACATTGGTCATGTACGACCTGTTTGCGCCTTTTTAGGTTTTAGCCCTCTAATGGCATATTTTTAAGCACAAGTCAGGATATTTTGAAATTATCATCGTATTCTCAAACTCGGGGTTCGGTGACCACGTACGTGGTTGGTTCGTATGAGTTACATTGGTTCCGTGCGAGGTGTTCGCGCCTCTCACGTGGCCGGTTGTGGGGTGTTTTGGGTCTTCGCCCTCTAACGGCATGCTTTCAAGCCTGAGTTTAGATATTTTGAAATTATCATTGTATTCTCAAACCAGGGATCCCAAAACCACGCGGTCAGTTCCTACAAGTTACATTGGTCCCGTGCGAGGCATTCCTGCCTTTCACGAGATCATTTGAGGGGTGTTTTGGGTTTTTAGCCTCTAATGACATGTTTTAAAGCCCAAGTCTAATTATTTTAAAATTATCATTGTATTCTCTAATCAAGGGTCTCGTGACCACGCGATCAGTTCTTGTGTGTTAGATTTGTCCCATACGAGGTGTTTGCGCCTCTTACGGGGTCGTTTGGAGGGTATTTTTGATTTCCTCCCTCTAACAGCATGCTTTTAGGCCTAAGTCTAGATATTTTCAAATTATCATCGTATTCTCAAACCAGGGGTCCCGTGACCATGCAGTTATTGTTGCAAGTTACATTAGTCTCGTGCAAGTTATTCAATCCTCTGACGGGGCTATTTTTTAGGTGTTTTGGAGTTTTGCCATCTAACAACATGTTTTAAGCCTAAATCTAGATATTTTTAAATTATCTCCGTATTCTCAAACTGGGGGTCCCGTGACCACGCGGTCAGTTCCTACAATTACAATCGTCCCGTGCTAGGTGTTCTCACCTCTCGTACAATCGTTTGGGTGGTGTATTGCATTTTTGCCCTTCAAATTATTGTTTTAAAGCCAAAATCTAGATATTTTTATGTTATTTTGGTATTCACAAACTGGGACTTTGTGACTACGTGATCAGTTCCTGCGAGTTAAATTAATCTCCTACGAGGTTTCACATCTCTCACGGGACCATTTGGTAGGTGTTATTGGTTTTCACCCTCCAACTGCTGTTTTTAATCCTAAGTCTAGATATTTTAAAATTCTCATCGTATTCTCAAACCGTGGGTCTCCTGACCATGCCGTCAGTTCCTGTGACTAACATTGGTCCCATGGGAGGTGTCCCCTCTCTCATGGGGCCATTTTGGCGTTGTTTTCAATTTTCTCCCTCTATCAATATGTTTTTAAGCCTAGGTCTAGATATTTTCAAATTATCATCGTATTCTCAAACCAGGGCTCCCGTGATCACGCGACCAGTTCTTGTGAGTTACATTGGTTTTGTACGAGGTGTCCGTGCCTCTCACGTGGACGTTTGGGCAGTGTTTTAGGTTAGAGCCCTCGAATAACATGTTTTTAAGGTTAAGTCTAGACATTTTTGAATTATCGTCTTATTCTCAGACTGGGAGTCCCGTGACCACACGGTCAGTTACTGCGTGTCACATTGGTCTAGTGAAAGGTGTTCGAACCTCTCAGAGGGCCGTTTGGGCGGTTTTTTATGGTTTTCGCTCTCTAACGACATGTTTTTAATCCTAAGTCTATATATTTTTAAATTATCCTCGTATTCTCAAACCGAGAGTCCCGTGACCACATGATCAAATCTTTCAAGTTACACTTGTCCCGTGTGCGGGGTCTACCCCCCTCATGGGGCCGTTTGCGGGGTGTTTTAAAATTTTGCCCTCCAACGACATGTTTTTAAGCGTAAGTCTTGATATTATCTATTTATCATCGTATTCTCAAACCAGGGGTCCGGTGACCATGCGATCAGTTCCTATGAGTTACATTAATCGCAATCGAGGTGTTCGCGCCTCTCAAGGGGACGTTTGGGGATGGGGGGGGGGTTAAGTTTTCGCCCTACAACAGCAAGTTTTTAATCCTAAGTCTATATATTTTTAAATAATATCGTATTCTCAAATAGGGGGTCCCGTGATCATGCGATCTGTTCCTGCGAGTTACATTAATCCCGTACGAGGTGTTCGGGCCTCTCACGGGGATGTTCAAGGGGTGTTTTAGGTTTTCACCCTCCAACAGCTTGTTCTTAAGCCTAAGTCCAGATATTTTCAAATTATCATCATATTCTTAAACTGGGGCTCCCGTGATCACACAATCAATTGTTCGCGCCTCTCACGAGGTCGTTTGGGGACTGTTTTGGGTCTTAGCCCTCTAACGGCATATTTTTAAGCATAAGTCTATATATTTTCTAATTATCATCGTATTCTTAAATCGGGGGACCCATGACCACGCGATTAGTTACCGAGAGTTACATTGGTCCATGAGTGGTGTTAACGCCTCTCACGGAGCCGTTTGAGGGATCTTTTGGATTTTTGCCCTCTAACGACATGTTTTTATGCCTAAGTCTTGATATTTTGAAATTATCATTGTATTCTCAACCCGGGGGTCCCCTGACCTCGCGATCAATTCGAGCTAGTAAATTGGTTCCATGTGAGGTATTCGCACCCTCTCCGGGGCCCTTTGGGGAGTTTCTTGGTTTTTATCCCTCGACGACATGTTTTTTTGCCTAAGTCTAGATATTTTCAAATTATCATCGTATTATAAAATCAGGGGTCTTGTTACCACGCGATCAATTCCTGTAAGTTACATTCGTCTCCTGCGAGGTGTTTGCACCTCTCACGGGGCTGTTTAAGGGGTGTTTTGGATTTCCGCCCTCAAACGGCGTCTTGTTAAGCACTAGTCTAGATATTTTTAAATTATCGTCCTACTCTCAAACCCGGGGTCCCATGACCATGAGGTTAGTTCTTGCTAGTTACATTGGTCCCATGCGAGGTGTTTATGCCTCTCACGTGGCTGTTTGGCGAGTGTTTTTGGTTTTCTCCCTCTAACTGCATGTTTGTCTGAGCCTAGATATTTTCAAATTATTGTCTTATTACCAAACCGAGGGTCCCATAACCACGCAGTCAGTTCCTACGAGTTACGTTGGTCCCTTGTGAGGTGTTCGCGCCTCTCATGGTACCGTTTGGGGTTGTTTTTGATTTTTGCCCTCTAACGACATGTTTTTAAGCCTAAGGATAGATAATTCCAAATTATATTCGTATTTTAAAATCGAGAGTCCCGGGACCACTCTATCAGTTCCTGCAAGTTACATTGGTCATGTACGACCTGTTTGTGCCTTTTTAGGTTTTAGCCCTCTAATGGCATATTTTTAAGCACAAGTTTGGATATTTTTAAATTATCATCGTATTCTCAAACTCGGGGTCCCGTGACCACGTGGTTAGTTCGTATGATATTTTAAATTTATCGTCATATTCTCAAATCGGGGGTTTGGTGACCATGCGATCATTTCCTACGAGTAACATTCATCTCGTACAAGGTGTTCGCGTCTCTCAAAGGGACTTTGGGGGGGGTTTTGGGTTTTCTCCCTCCAACAGAAAGATTTTAATCCTAAGTGTAGATATTTTCAAATTATCCTCGTATTCTCAAACTAGAGGTCTCGTAACCACGCAATTAGTTCCTACAAGTTACTTTAATCCGGTCCAAAGTGTTCGCGCTTCTCACTGGGTGTTTTGGGTTTTCCCCCTCTAACGGCTTGTTTTTAAGATTAAGTCTAGATATATTCAAATTATCATCGCATTCTCAAACTGGGTCTCCCGTGACCATGCGTTCAGTTCCTGTGAGTTACAATAGTCCCGTACGAGGTGTTTGTGCCTCTTGTGGGCCCGTTTGGGGCCTGTTTTAGGTATCCACCCTCTAACGGCATATTTTTAAGCCTAAGTCTAGATATTTTTTAATTATCATAGTATTATCAAACCGAGGGTCCCATGACCACATGGTTAGTTACTATGAGTTATATTGGTCTATGAGTGGTGTTAATGCCTCTCACGGGGCCGTTTAGGGGGGTCTTTTGGATTTTTGCCCTCTAATGACATGTTTTTAAGCCTAAGATTGGGTATATTAAAGTTATTATTCTATTCTCAAATCGGGAGTCCCGTGACCATACGATCAGTTCCTGCGAGTTGCATTGGTCCTGTGCGAGGTGTTCGAGCCTCTCAAGAGGCCTTTGGGAGGTGTTTTTTTTCCTCTAACGACATGTTTTTAAGCCTAGGTCTAGATGTTTTCAAATTATCATGTTATTCTCAAACCAGGGGTCCCGTGACCATGCTGTCAGTTCCAGCAAGTTACGTTGGTCTCGTGCGAGGTGTTGGCTCCTCTCACGAGGCCGTTTGGGGGGTGTTTTCATTTTTCGCCTTCAAACGACATGTTTTTAAGCCTAGGTCTAAATGTTTTCAAATTATTGTGCTATTATCAAATAGGGGGTCCCGTGATCACACAGTCAGTTCTAGCAAGTTACATTGGTCCCGTGCGAGGTGTTCGCACATCTTACGAGGCCATTTGGGGGTGCTTTTGTTTTTTGTCGTCTAACGACATGTTTTTAATCCTAAGTCTATACTTTTTCAAATTATTGTCATATTCTCAAATCGGGGATCCCGTGACCATGCAGTCAGTTCCAAAAAGTTACAATGGTCCCATGCATGGTGTTCTCACCTCTCATGAGGCCGTTTAGGGGGTGTTTTGGGTTTCTCCCTCTCACGGGATGTTTTTAAGCCTAAGTCTATATTTTCAAATTATAGTCGTATTCTCAAACTGGGGGTCCCATGACGGCGCGGTCAGTTCCCACGAGTTACATTGATCCTGTGTGAGGTATTCGCGCCTCTCATCGTTATGTTTGAAGGGAGTTTTAGGTTTTTTCCCTCTAACGGCATGTTTTAAGCCTATCCAGATAATTTCAAATTATCGTCTTATTCTCAAATCTGGGCACCCCTGACCACGCGGTCTGTTCCTGCGAGTTACATTGGTCTCGTGAGACGTGTTCGCATATCTCACGGTTCCGTTTGTGGGGTGTTTTGGGTTTCACCCCTAAAGGCATGCTTTTAAGCCTAAGTCTAGATATTTTCAAATTATCATTGTATTCTCAAGCCGACGGTCTCGTGACCACGCGGTCAATTCTTATAAGTTACATTGGTCCTGTGCGAGGTATTCGCACCCCTCACGAGGCCGTTTTGGAGTATTTTGGGTTTTGTCCTCTAACGGCATTTTTTTAGTCTAGGTCTAGATTTTTTTTAAAATTATCATTGTATTCTCAAATCGGGGGCCTCATGACCACGCGATCAATTTCTGCGAGTTACATTGGTCCCGTGCGAGGTTTTCGTGCCTCTCAAGAGGCCGTTTGGGGGTTGTTTTGGGTTTCGCCCGCTAACGACAATTTTTTAAGCCCAAGCCTAGATATTTTTAAAATATCATCCTAATATCAATTCGGGGGTCTCGCCTCTTTAAGTTTTCACCCTCTAATGGCATATTTTTAGGCATAAGTGTAGATATTCTTTAGTTATCATCGTATTCCCAAACCCGGGGTCCCGTGACCATGTGGTCAATTTGTACGAGTTACATTGGTCCCGTGCAAGGTGTTTGCGCTCTCTTGTGGCCGATTGTGGGGTGTTTTGGGTTTTCGCCCTCTAACGGCATGTTTTTAAGCCAGAGTCTAGATATTTTCAAATTATTATCTTATTGTCAAACCAGGGGATCCATGACCACCCTGTCAGTTCCTACAAGTTACATTGGTCCCGTGCGACGCATTCCTGCCTCTCACGGGATCATTTTGGGGGTGTTTTGGGTTTTCTCCCTCTACGACGTGTTTTAAAGCCTAAGTCTATTTATTTTAAAATTATCATCATATTCTAAAATCAAGAGTCCCGTGACCACGCAATCAGTTATAGTGAGTAACATTGGTCCCATACGAGGTGTGTGCACCTTTCACGGGGTCGTTTAGAGGGTGTTTTGGATTTTCGCCCTCTAACGACATGTTTCAAATCCTAAGTCTAGATATTTTCAAATTATCATCGCATTCTCTAACTGGGGGTCTTGTGACCACGCAGTCATTCTTGCAAGTTATATTGGTCTCGTGCGAGTTATTTGCGCCTCTCACGGGGCTGTTTGTAAGATATTTTGGAGTTTCGCCCTCTAACGACATGTTTTTAAGACTAAGTATAGATATTTGAAAATTATCGTTATATTCTAAAACCGGGGGTCCCTTGACCACGCGGTCAGTTCCGGCAAGTTATGTTCATATTGTGCGAGGTGTTCGCACCTCTCATACGGCCGTTTGGGTGTTGTTGTGGAACTTTTTGCCCTCCAAAGACATGTTTTCAAGCCTAAATCTAGATATTTTTAAATTATCATCATATTCTCAAACTGGGGGTTTCACGATCAGTTCCTGCGAGTTACATTAATCCCGTGCGAGGTGTTCATGCCTCTCACAAGGCTGTTTATCAGGTGTTTTGGGTTTTCGCCCTCCAACTGCATGTTTTTAATCCTAAGTCAAGATATTTTCAAATTATCGTTGTATTCTCAAACCCCGCGGGTCTCGTGACCATGCCGTCAGTTCCTGCTAGTTATATTGCTCCCATGCGAGGTGTTCGCTCTCTCACAGGGCCGTTTTGGGTGTGTTTTCAGTTTTCTCCCTCTAAAAACATGTGTTTAAGCCAAAGTCTAGATATTTTAAAATTATCATCGTATTCTAAAACTGATGGTCCTGTAACCACGTGATCCGTTCCTATGAGTTACATTAATCCCGCGCGAGTTATTCGCTCCTCTTACGGGGATATTTAGGGGGTCTTTTCCGTTTTCACCCTCCAACGGCTTATTTTTAAGCCTAAGTATAGATATTTTCAAATTAGTGTCGTATTATAACACTAGGGCTCCCGTGACAACCTGATCAGGTCCTGTGACTTACATTAGTCCCGTGTCGTTTGGGGCCTTTTTTGGGTCTTCACCCTCTAACGGCATATTTTTAAGCCTAAGTCTAAATATTTTCTAATTATCATCGTATTCTCAAACCAGGGTTCCTATGACCACACGATCAGTTATTGCGAGTTACATTGGTACATGAGTGGTGTTAACGCCTCTCACGGGGCCATTTGGGGGGGGGGTCTTATGGGTTTTTGCCCTCTAACGACATGTTTTTAAGCCTAAGTCTAAACATTTTCAAACTATCATCATATTCTCAAACTGGGAGTCCCGTGACTATGAGATCAGTTCCTGCGAGTTACATTGGTCCTGTGCGAGGTGTTCGCGCCTCTCACAAGGCCTTTAGGGGGAGTTTTAGTTTTTTCCCTCTAAATGAATTTTTTAAGCCTAGGTCTAGATGTTTTCAAATTATTGTGCTTTTCTCAATCCGAGGGATTTCGTGACCACGCGATTAGTTCTAGCGAGTTAAATTGGTCCCGTATGAGGTGTTCGTACCTCTTACGAGGTCATTTGGGGGGGGGGGGGGGGGTGTTTTGGGTTTTCTCCCACTAACGACGTGTTTTTAAACCAAAGTTTAGATATTTTCAAATTATCATCTTATTCTCAAATCGGGAGTCCCGTGATCATGCGATCAGTTCCTACGAGTTACAATGGTCCTATGCGAGGTTTTTAAGGTGTTTTTGGGGTTTTCCCTCAAACGGAATGTTTTTAAGCCTAAGCCTGAATATATTCAAGTTATCGTTGTATTCTCAAACCGTGAGTCCC
This sequence comes from Sambucus nigra, assembly GCA_949130495.1. Taxonomy (NCBI): domain Eukaryota; kingdom Viridiplantae; phylum Streptophyta; class Magnoliopsida; order Dipsacales; family Adoxaceae; genus Sambucus; species Sambucus nigra. Next base: position 221,273,455 of record OX422211.1, on the reverse strand, counting down.
CTGACCATGCGATCAGTTCCTGCGAGTTGCATTGGTCATGTGCAAGGTGTTCGCGCCTCTCAGGAGGCCTTGGGGAGGGGGGAGTTTTTGTTTTTTCCGCTCTAATTGAATGTTTTTAAGCCTTGGTCTAGATGTTTTCAAACTATCATCGTATTCTCAATTCGGGGGTCCCATGACCACTCGGTCAGTTCCTGCGAATTACATTGGTCCCGTGCGAGGTTTTCGCGTGTCTCTCGGGGCCGTTTGGTTAGTGTTTTGGGTTTTCTCACTCTAACGTCATGTTTTATTAAGCTTAAGTCTAGATATTTTCAAATTATTTTTCCATTCTCAAATCGGCGGTCCCATGACTACGCCGTCAGTTCCTATGAGTAACATTGGGCCCGTGTGCACTGTTCGCGCCTCTCACGGGGCCATTTGGTGGGTGTTTTTTTTTCTTCATATAACTGCATGTTTTTAAACCTAAATCTAGATATTTTTAAATTATCATCATATTCTCAAATCGGGGGTCCTGTCATCACTCGGTCAGTTCCTGCAAGTTACATTGGTCCCGTGCGAGGTGTCTCCACCTCTCGCGGGGCCGTTTGAGGGGTGTTTTGGATTTTCTCCCTCAAACGACATGTTTTTAAGCCTACATCTAGATATTTTTAAATTATCACCCTATTCTCAAATTGGGGGTCCAGTGACCACACGATCAGTTCATGTGAGTTACATTGGTCCTGTGCGAGGTGTTCCCGCCTCTCATAGGGCCGTTTGGGGAGTGTTTTGGGTTTTCTCCATGTAGCGACATGTTTTTAAGACTAAGTCTAGATATTTTCAAATTACCATCATATTCTCAAACTAGGGGTCCTGTGACCACGCGATCAGTTCTTACGAGTTACATTGGTCACGTGCGAGGTGTTCTCACCTCTCATGAGGGCATTTGGATGGTGTTTTGGGTTTTCGCCCTTTAACGACATATTTTTATGCCAAAGTCTAGATATTTTCAATTTTTTGTTCGATTCTGAAATCGGGGTCTTGTGACCATGTGGTCAATTCCTGTGAATTACGTTAGTCCGGTACGAGGCGTTCGCGTCTCTCACGAGGATGTTTGTGGGGAATTTTGGGTTTTTGCCCTCTAACGTCTTGTTTTTAAGCCTAAGTCTAGATATTTTCAAATTATTATCTTATTCTCAAACCGGGGGTCCTGGGCTATCTTAGGTGGCACGTAGGATTCCCAATTTCTCCCTGTATCTTTTTCCAATTAATGTCCTATTTGCATGACTCTTGAGCTCTAAATAGTTTTGCACGAGGTGTTCGTGCCTCTCCCAATGCCTTTAGGTACCGTTTGGGTGCCGCTGGGGGTGCCCACCCATCGCGGCATGTTTGCAAGCCTGAGTATAAAGTATGAACTGAAATAAAAAAATTGTTTGAAGGGGCAACACGCCCAAATGAAATAACTAAAATGAATCCTACTCTCGGAATGAAGTAACTGAAGCATCTAATCCAAATCCTGTAAGCATCCACTAGTGTTGCAGCTCCGCATCCCTGGAATAAATCTTATAGCTTGGCGTCTCTGTGGCTGGACACCTAAAAGGTTTTGAAAATATTTTTGCATAAGGGTCAGAGACCAAGTAAAACCATTTGAAAATATTTAGCAAGTATTTATCAAAAAATTAAAATCAATTATTGATTACACTTGTTAGTTTAATGTACATTCCATTGAGTTCCTCTCCCCTCAACTAATATGCATGCCTAACGTCATCTACCTAGCGATGCTACCCAGGCCCACTAGGTCTCATCAATAACTAACTAACCATAACCGGTTTAGCTCTCCCATACCGCCCATACAATACGCCATATAATATCCTTAATTCTCATTAAGTCCTTAGTTAAATTTCTCTTTAACGTTCCCGTACCGCCCATATAGTACGATATTGCAATACTAATAATTAACATTTTCATGAATGTTATCTTTAACACGTAATTAACATCTCACGTATGTTATCATTGAAATATTTCACTAAGTTGCTTTACTTAATTCATCTTTAGATATACGCTATCTAACTTTACTACTATCGCACACTGAGTAGATTATCTCATAATTAAGTTACTTTTAGATATACATTATCTATCTTTCCTACATTACACACAAGTAGGTTAATCACTTATGTATGTATAGATTTATCACATAATCTATATACATAACTCTACCATCTCCGCCTAAGAATCGTGGTGTGAGTCTGCATACTCTGTTATCAAGTTCAAGTACCTCTCGTACCAGATCAGGGACAAAAATCAAATATCAAGCAATGGAGGTGAACATAGTTCTAAGCCTTTGGGATGTGCACATACCTAACGTACCCAAATTACACGCCGATCCCACTAATACACTTCATGTAGTGAGCTACCCTAACTTTTATTTTTTGGAGCATAAATCCAGACCTTCCAGGAATCAGTAAGGTGGGATAGGCCACTATGCGGGAACCTCCATGATAGCAAGCAGCATAGGTATGTTAACACACATACGAAAGCACATAATAGGCATACACACAATCTATCCATATGTCGCATATAGTCATACACACAATGTCACAACCCCCTCCCAAATATTAGTAGTAGGGAACGAGTGTCTTGACATGCCACCAAGGCAATAAATATTCTGACTTAAATTGTTTCCTTAAATAAATGCAGCGAAAATACATTCAGATGGTCATGAATTATAAAATACTAAAAATAAAAGAATTACATTATCTGAGCTTTCTAAAGGAAACTTTATTTATATTAAAAGTAACAATGAGTTACAACTTAAGGCGAAATTCAAAAATTATTACAAGAGAGCCAGACATGCTTTAAATGATAAAAAAACATAATAACAAAAGGAGTTCTAAAAGCTAAATCTTCCACATAGTCCTTGTCTATTCTCTCCACGAGTCTACTTATTTCCTAAAAAAATGGTTATTTATACAACATCAGATAAAATCCGAATGAAATTCAATCCCCAGACATTCCAGGGTTTTTCAAAAAATTGATACTTATTCAATTTAGAACAGAAGGCATGTATATAGAGACATGAATTTTCATTAATATATATATAAAGTAATTGACAATAGTTTTTTTTAGAATAAACAGTTCAGAACAAAATAGATAAAATAATTGAGCAATATGTCAATTATTCAATTTTATTTTGATGGCCATGTACACTCTAATACCCAGATAAACAGATAGTGTTACCAAATGTTCCCACCCGACAACAACATAGACACAAAATCATGATATCTGAAACAACGCCTTATTTAGGGCACACCAGAGATAAACCAGCTGGGAAGGTACCACCCAAATATTTTCACCCGGTAGTCAAGGTCAACATAGTAACAGATCTTCCATAGGCTGAATCAATAATTTCAGAATTCAAATCAGATGTATATATCGAGAGATATACACATATAACAAACGACGGAATCATCGGTATCATATGCATTTTGAGAATGAAAGAAGTTTCCAAAAATATATATAGTTTTCATAAAATCATATAATCAAAATACGCAAGGAATGTCATAGAGTACTCACCTAGAATAAAAGTTCGAAGTTATAGATACCGAGTCTTGGATCACTCCTTAATTCTTAAGACGAAACTTATTCTTAAACTTTCCCGTATTTTCTCTCACTATTTCTCTCTGATCTTTGGAATGAATTTCATGTAAGAAATGATTCTAAGGCCTCTATTTATAATTTCCCAAAGTTATCTGGGTGATGACATATGTCCAGATGACTAAGCGTTCATTTTGGTGAGTCATCGTTAGCGGGTCGCGTAATGGGGTTGTCCTGTAGTCTTAATTCACCATGACATGTGTTTTAACTTTATCTAATTACATGACATGTTTTTGTCCCTTCCTTTAAAGCCGACACATGTACGGTGGAGGTGTCAAAACCAAGAACGAGGTGCCAAGCACGAGGTGTAAAGTTATTAAGGGTATAAGGGTCATTTACACATGAAGGGCCTTTTGGTAATTTCACAATATATTTTCAATATTTCTTAGAGGTCCTTGAAAATATTTTGTTTACAAACTGGTCATTTTTCTATTTTCATTTTATTCCTTGAAACTTTCTTTATTTAAAATTAAGTCCTTAAAGTTTCATAAATTTCATTTTCTACCCCAAAACTTATCATTTAGCATAGGATATGATATAAGGCTTTGATTTAATCCATTTTCATAAAGGAGGAGGCTATTTCAAAGTGTTTAAGTTGGCCAAACTATTCTCCCCTTCCAACCAATCAAAATATAACACATGGTGTGGTAATAAGACAAAATACAACTTAAAGGATTGACATAATTGCCCTTATTTCGTCAGTTTGGCATAACTTCTTGCTCGAACCTTCGTTTAACACAAAGTTTGTTGTGTTACAAATCCAATTCATATATCTACAACTTTTTAGTTTTTACCTCAAGTCAATTGTTATATTATAATGGTCAGAACTAGTCTCCAGTATGAACATTCCAACTGAAAACTTTAAAATTTTATGTTTGTAACTAATTTGATATTTCATGATTTATGAAGGGAGGATTAGACTAAAAATAATAGATTAAAATTATCCATATCACATATGAAATAATACAACATTTAAAACTATATATGAACATATAAAAGTGGGGTCATTACACACAACCTATAAACATGATCCATATAGTTATACACACCACTTATGAATACAATCAGTATAGGTATAAACTTAACCCATAACTATAACTCGCATAGATATACACACCATATATATATATATAAACCATATAGGTATACACTCAACCCATAATTATAACTCGTATAGATTTATATTCATCCTATAAATATACACCGTGCGTGATGTATATCTCTTGAATACTCGACGTACTCTCGATATACGATTACTACTCTCTATCACATTTTCTCGAGGATTAATCTCTACCAAAAAGGCCCTAGTTACCCCTTGATTAAATATCGGTAGATAATATACCTACACTATTGGTTGGAATCATAGGTTCACTCATCTCTCTGTGATTCGTTCTTATTCCCCTGAATTTACTCGCATTTCAAATTATGCTCGATTATCCTTAGCCTTAGTTTTTCTCCCTTATGGCTAAGCCCCAAACTTAACATTGGACTATTGGTGATAATTATATCCCTAAATATAATTTAAAGGCATCACATAAGTCCACCAAGAATTATACACAAGTTCAGTGATTAAACAAGAAAAATTGGGTAATTATGGGTAACAAAATGAAATCGTAAATTTTCGGGCAGATTAAACACCCTGTAGTAAAATTTTGATTTCTCCCTCTGCAGAACCCAAATTGATCTCATTCAAAGCTCATTTAAAATATAAGACATAGACCTTTCCATAAATCTATGGCTATCACTCTAATTATAAGTACAATTAAAATGGCACACGTTTAAAGTAACGTAAAAAATTATGACAGATTATTATGCTGGCAGATCAAACACCCTATAGTAAAACGTTGATTACTCCCTGTACAAAACCCTGATTGACCCGATTCAAATATAATTAAAAATCTAAGAGATAAAAATTTCCATGAATCTATGGATATAACTCTAATTCTAAGTACAATTTAAATTGCATAAGTTTAAAGTTATGTAAAAAATTCTAGCAGATTGGCATCTTGTGTTCATCAATTAAACCCTATGTCATTTAAGATTCACGTTCTTCAACCAATAACCCATAAATATTCAATATTAATTGTCAAATATATTATAATTTCATTTTATCTTCACATAGGTATTTATTATACATGCAACCCTATGCCGAATCATGACTTCTATTCATCGAAATCCCAAGAACATAATTGAAAGCATAAAATTGACACCCTACACTACATGGGTATTATAATTTCTTCAAAAATATGAAACATAAAAACTTGCCTTATAATTGGAGGTCTTACTTAGTTGATATGATGATAGAGCTCATCTCTCCTTGCTCCGTTTACGATTCCAGCACATTGGTGGCAAGAATTGGTGTTGAAACTCCAAGAATCGTCTTTCCTTCCTCTATAATGGCCTCTTTCTTCTCTAATTTGAGTTAACCTTAGCCTATAACTCCAAGGGGCTAAAATAATCTTTTAATTTTTGGAGTTATCCAAACAAAAAATCTTGAATGACCGAAATGACCTTATGTGGTGTCGGGTTAGTTAAAAATCGCCCCAGGATCCAAACTATACACCCAGGTATACTATTTCAACCCTTTCAGAATCAACCGTGACCTCTAAATCACCATATGAGTCACTTTATATAATCATCTTATTTCCACCTCAAAATACGGCTGGCGTGAAACTAAATTAAACCGAATTAATTAAATCTAAATCACCCAATTAAATAATTTCTCTGAATTAAATAAATTCCCAAATCTCCAATGTAATTGAATTCTATATCTCCAATTTAATTAAATTCTATATCCTCGGAAATACGGGGTATTACAACCTTTATCCCACAACTCATTAACTTCTTCAATTAATGGTGCTAAGAATATATCAATATCATCACTGGGAGACTTCGACCCAAGTATTAACAAAGATAACAATGTGAACTCCTTTCTTGTGCATAGTGTCGGAGGGAGACTTAAAGGCTCCATGAGAACTGGCCATTAACTTTGACTAGTACTAAAATTATCAAAAGGGCTAAACCCATCGATTGAGATTGCAAGATGAACGTTGCACACTTCATTAGCAAATTCATGGTGTTGTGCATTTAAAATTTGCTAGATGGGTGAATCAACTGGATGACGCATTAGATTCCCACCCCCTCGCATAGAGCGTTCCATGTCATGACCTCCGCTATCCATGATACAGTAAAAAACTATTTTAATCGTGACCCAAGTGAAAAATACTTCAAAACAATTTGTGAGACTTGCAAGCACTTGTGATTTTTTACAGGTTTGTCCTTTCCATTCTCAAAAACCACATATCTAGGCACATTGCATACATGACATTCACCTTTCTCTTCGTTCTCTTTATGGTACAATATGCAATCATATTTGCATGCATGAATAGATTTTTATTTTAAATCCAAACCCTCAAGCTCTTCTTCATGGTAGGATAATTGTTTAGTAACGTGTTCTCTTTCGAGAGAATTTCTTCAACCACTTAAGAATTTTTGTTATGCTGTTTCCAGTAAAACCAAATTGACTCTTCAAATTACGCAAACCAATCATTGAATATAATACTGAGTGATCTTCATCGCAATCGTTATACAACGGTCAAACCATATTAACTTTCATCCGTATGTATTCCCGATCTCCTGGTAGTTCAGCATTAAATTGTTCATTATTCATATTTATAGGTTGGTATTTTTTTATGGTTGTGGAGTCCGTAAGCATCATCAATTGGGTTGATTAATGGACGATGTGTTGGTGAATCATGTACCACTTCATCTTGTTAGGAGTTTTTACGCAGTCGGGTACCGAAAATTCTTTCGAAACATAAGGTAGAGTTTTTTTACCATGCTATGTCCATATTTTATAGTCTTGATAGATTCCTCATTTTATTAAATGCAACTCAATGTCTTCCAATGACTTATATTTTCTGTTCATACAATGGGTGCCTGGACACAGAATCTTATCACTTTTAAGATTTTTGAAAGCATATTTAGTAAATTCTTGAATGCCCTTTACATGATTATTTGTTATTCGGTTAGTCTCTCCCATCCACTTTTTGTATTGTGGGAAATCCATATGTAATAATCTTCAAATTTGAGTCATGTGGTAACAGGTTAAAAAATATTATTACAACTAAAACAAATTCAATATTCTTACAACTAAAACAAAAAAATATTATCACAACTTAAACAAAACCAATATTCTTACAACTGAAACAAAAAAAACTATTACAACTGAAACAAAAAAATGTTATTACAAATGAAATGAAAGAAAATATTATTAGAATGTGGGAAAAAAATAAACTAGAGAAACAATAAAAGAATTTGCACAATTCCTCAATTCCCTCCCTTCCCCGCTGTCAACGAGAACCGGTACATCTCCGTAACTGGTGTGTATTTCATCGACCATTATTTAAGCCTCACCCCTACCTAACGTTTGGCCACGTACTGGAGTTTCGGCAACCATAGACATAAGTGTGCACACCCTAACAATCCTCGTGTTACTCAGGTCCTTGAAATACTATTGTCCGCTAAAGTCACTGTGAGTTATTGACGATGATCCAAGTCCTGTGGCAGGCCGAGACACATGAAAGGGGAATATTGGAAGAGTCATCAATTGAGAGGGGAGTGTTGGATTAGGCATCATTTGGGAGGGGAATATTGAAGGAGGCGACATTTGGGAAGGGAAAATTAAAGTGGAAGGATAGGGGGAACCTTGAGGAGGAGGGTAAGGTAACCTTGAGGAGGCATTGGGGGACTATAACCTTAAAAAAGTCTCACAAGTTGCCCAATTTGATCCTACAAGATTCTCAAGTTATTTTTAATATCCTGGAAATCCCTAACGATCTTGAACTATTTTTCCTCGGTGGACAAGACATGATCCTTGATCAAAGAAATCTCATTCACGAAAGGTACGGTGTGTTAAAATTTTATTTTTGGCATATATGAGCCAACACCTCTCGTCCTCCACCTCTTGTCATTCCCAAAGGTATGAGTCGGGGAATCATTTTCGAGGTCAAAGTTATCAGTAGGGCTAGAACCGGACTGGCTGTTGATGGACTCTATTGATTCCAGCGCTTAGCCAAGTGCAACGGGAATTTATCATCTTTGTCACGTCGAGCATGAACGAAAAAGTTGGTCTGATTTGGTTATTTACCAACATCTAGACCATCCTTTGTCCTTCTCTCCCATTCATTCTTAAAATCCTCATAAGATTTGGATCCCAGCCTCTGGATATAATTTTTTTTGTGCCCTATTTTTTTCTGTTTTGCTCCCTCTGCACCAACTTTTTCTCCTTCACCCCATTCTTTAAAAAATTATTCCACTCCACCATCAGCATTTCAATAGTTAGAAGCACTCTCTCTTTCAAAGCCAGAATATTAGAGCTCGTTGCCTCCTTCGAGAAATATTTCTTTCGAAAGTTTCTCCTATAGGTCCTCAATGCTTTAGTAACCCGAGAAGGAACCTAACTCTTGGCGCAGTTAGGAAATGATAATTGATGATGCTGAGATTTAGCACCACCGGATAAGTGATAATGAGCTCAAACAGTAGCAGCCATGGCTGCCATAGAGATATATGAGTGTATAAGTATGCAAGTGTGTAGAAGGGGATGAGTATAAGAGGAAATAAGACAATGATGTATAGTGGTTCAGCCAATTTGGCCTACATCCACTGTGAGTGTGTAATCCACTAAGTATGGGCACTAATGGCCTTGGATACAATGCACATAACCCTCTCTCTCTCTACTGTGTGTACAAGCAGAGTTTTAGCTAGGGCTACTGTTCATGGATCGATCCCCTGTAGGGTTGTAGATGACAAGTATATATAGGTCTTGGGGGGTGTAGTGTACCCCCCAAGTAAGCATGGTGCATGTGAATAGTGATCTAGCCAATCCCCTGTTGACACCTGTAGATGCCAAATGATGACATAATATTCCCTCACGTGAGGGTGTGATTCTGTTATAACGGTCTGCCACGTGTCATATGAGCCTGACGCGCACTGTTCCATGCGTCTCCCAAACCACGCGCCGTCATGATATCACCCTCGGCCTATGAGCCGAGGCCGAGGGCAAAGTTTCTTCCGGTAGTGAGCCTGGCTTAATTCTGGCCTCGTACTGTCGTACCCTCGTAGTGTCGTCCGGAGCCTGGTGGAGGGTCGGCCCCTCGTAGTGTCGTCCGGAGCCTGGTGGAGGGTCATACCCTCGTAGGGTCGTCTGGAGCCTGGGGAAGGGCCGGCCACTCGTAGGGTCGTCTGTGCCTGGTGGAGGCCAGCTGGAGCCTGGTGAAGGGTCGGCCCCTCGTAGGGTCATCCATTTTGGAGATAATCTTCAGCCAGGCCAAGGATATAAACGGGTATATCAATCACCCCCCATCCCTTAGCCATAGGTGTCATTGAGATGGCTGAGGGATAATGCTGAAATTGAGATGCGTGTATGACCAGTTAGGTGAGTGACACATGGGCAGGTACTCATTGCCATTCAAGTTCCCAAGGCAGGGCGGCTGCACACTCGCATGGGGCTCTGTGCCCTGATTATACCCTTCTTGGAAAATGTGCCCATTTATTACCAAGGTATTTAAGAGTTTTTAAACTCTCTCTCTCTCCACAGCTTCTTCTTCTTCGCGCCTAAGTTTACTCTCTCTCTAGAACCAGTCGCCATTTGCAGCCTTCAATCCTTCAGGCCTCGCAGCGCTCTTGTTCTCTCCTCATCAGGTAACCTTTTTCTCCTCGCGCCTTCCTTTGTCGTCATTTCTGTGTATTTTTTAGGGTTGTAGGTCGGCACTTTCTTAGAGTTCCCCCATAGCCTTTTCCGGTGTCTTCTCCGGTTGTTAGTTCTTGAACGTTCTTGACAAAAACTTTTTAGTTCTTTAGTTTAATCCAGAAGTCAAACCTGGTCAATCCCCCAAGTGTTTGTAGTTGAATTAGCCAAGTCTAGTGTAATTTCTCCAAGTGTAGGGTCTTCCCTTTAATGCTTAGAAGGCTTTACAACTTAGTGTATGAATTCCCATCTTTGAGAGAGAAACTATTTACCGAGATCAGACGAATAGAGGAAGAGGAAGAGGAAGAGAGGAGACGAGGGGCCGACCCTAATTGGGTACGACCCATCTTTCCCGTTCCTCTTGCCACCATAAGACCATCTGAACCCTCTGAGTCTTGTGGGTCGTCATCTCGTCCGGACGAGACACCCAAATCAAGTGAAATGGACGAGAGAGCTTCCTCGCCAACTGGTGCTGGAACGTCCGGTAGAAGGGACACGTCTGACCTTAGCCCTCCTCGAGAGGCCGAAGGTACGATCCCCTCTGAGGCTGTCCCTGTGACAACCCTATCCCCCAATGCCTTCCAAGTGGATTTTCCCTAGGGTCCTCCTGCAGGTGATGAGGGGGAAGGAGATGAGGACGAGGACGATGATATAGATGATGAGGTTGACACCTCCCACGCCTCGTCCTTTATCTCCTCCGTTAGGGATAGAGACCTTCTGATATGGAGGCATATTTACGGAGTGCCCTCTGGGGTAACTATGAGGGTTCCCTCTGATACTGAGAGGGTTTTTGACTGTCAAGAGGGAGAGGTTGCAGTTTATGAGCAAATGTTCAAGGTAGGTGTCAGACTTCCCTTTCACCCTGCCATTGTAGATATTCTGTCGGCTCTGGGCGTCTCCCCCTCTCAACTTCCACCCAACTCTTGGAGGATGATCCTGGGTTACATTTCCTTGCGGAAAAACTCTTTCACTGATGAGCCCTCGTCCGACGTATTCTTGGCCTGTTACAACATCACCTCTTCATCTAAACATCCCGGATACTATCATCTAGGGGCGAGAAGGTCTGAGAAGAAACTTCTCCACGTGGCTCAAACTTCCAATCATGATTGGAAAAATAGATTCTTCTTCATATCTGGGGCGTGGGAGTGCTCCACCGAGGCGTCCCCTTCTACCGATGGTCCGAGGGTCCCTAACAAATGGTCTAATCCCTCAATGAAAGCTAGGTCAGACCCCGGACTTAGCCTGGAGGAAAGGGATATCGTTGAGTATCTGAGGGGACGAGGGAGAGGTGGTGAGATCCCAAAGTTTGAAGATTTGATGACCCCTCGGTACCTCAAAGAAGCTGGTCTGAGGGTCGGCCCTCTGACGGAACTATGTGAGTTATACTGCACGTTTTCCATTCTTTATTTTTTTTAAGTGTTTCCTATTTATCTTTGTATTTTTCTAATGCATGGTACCCTTTTTAGGTCGTCCTGTAGGTGTGTCAGATTACCTCTGGGAAATGATTGCTCCAAGCCTACTCGCTGGTTTGTCAAAGAAGAAGGGGAAGGAGCCTCAGCAAGCTCCAAAGAAGACGAGGGCCTCAGGGCCGACGGTTGTTGAGCCGACAGCCGACAGCCACAAAAGGAAGGATCCTGAGGCTCCAGTTGAGCATCGGCCTGACCCTAAGACAAGGGCCAGGGTCGAGGCCTCTGAGGGGGCAACCTCTTCGTCGAGCATGGGGGCCTTCTGGTCTCAAAATCTGGCCCATCTGAGGGCCGACCCTTCGTCGCTGATCACAAACTTGAGGGCAGCCAAGGCCTCGATGTTCTCTGCACCGTCGGCCTCTGACTTCAAGTTCTTGGCGAAGATGCCCCCTGCCAAAGTGTACGACTATGGTCTGCACTCCTTTGCTCAGGTATTGGTCTTGACCTTTTAATTTTATTCTTACTAACTGTTATCTCGGCCCATCTTGATGTTTGTTCATTTTTTCTTGCAGTCTGTTTGTGACTTGAACTCAGCCACCAAGTGGATGGCCGAGAATCAACAAAAGTTTCACGAAGCTGAGAGGGCCATTCAACAAGAGGCCGACCTACGGACAGAGCTGGACACTGCGAGGGCCGAGCTGGAGAGTATAAGGACTGAGCACGCTAGAGTCCTTGATGAGCGGACGTGGCAGCATGATGCCGATCTGCAGGCTAAGGACTTGTTGATCAAGGACAAGGACTTGCTGATCAAGGACAAGGACGAGGCTTTAACCAATATGGAGGCCAAGCACAAGACTGACCTTGAAGCAGCTGTCCAGAAAGCCGAGGCTGATGCCGTTGAGGCTTACAAGGTCTCTGACGAATTCCAAGGCTTCGGCCTTGAATATCTTGAGAGGGGAATTAGGACGGCCTGTCGTTGGGTCGTCCTAAAGTTTGCCGACACAGTATCATCCATCCGCCCTTCTCTTGAGGTGGTTCAGCTGGATGATCCCTTGATTGCTGAAGCCCTGTCGCAAGTGGAGTCCCAAGTTCATGTTGAGGGGGTCGGCACGTCTGAGGATCGGCCAGTCATGATTGCTGAAGAGACCCCCTTGGTTGATGTTGAGGCTCTGCCTTCTGATATCGCCCCTTAGGGTGGCCGTCTGTGGCCCATACCCTCATTTTTGTATTTTTGTTTAATGGCCTTGTAAAACACTTGATATTTTATGTTTTATTAATACCATTGTCTCTTCCCTTCCATAATTGTTGTCTTCCATATTTAATGCTATTATGGCTTGCTCATTGTTGATGCTACTAACCCCTCCCTCGTCTTTTTTGAGGACCACTGTGGGGTCGTCCCCTCATGTGGCCTCATTATAGCCGAGGGTTCAAGTAACCAAATTAATGATTTTTAAATAAAGTCTACCCTCGTCTTTCTTGAGGACAGTGGTGGGGTCATCCCCTCCACTGGTCCCCATTATAGCCGAGGGATTCACTTTCCAATTTAATGGATTTTAAAGTCTTCCCTCGTCTTTTTTGAGGACAGTGGTGGGGTCGTCCCCTCCACTGGTCCCCATTATAGCCGAGGGATCAACTTTCCAATTTAATGGTTTTTTAAGTCTTCCCTCGTCTTTTTTGAGGACAGTGGTGGGGTCGTCCCCTCCACTGGTCCCCATTATAGCCGAGGGATCAACTTTCCAAATTAATGGATTTTAATGTCTTCCCTCGTCTTTTTTGAGGACAGTGGTGGGGTCGTCCCCTCCACTGGTCCCCATTATAGCCGAGGGATCAACTTTCCAAATTAATGGATTTTAATGTCTTCCCTCGTCTTTTTTGAGGACAGTGGTGGGGTCGTCCCCTCCACTGGTCCCCATTATAGCCGAGGGATCAACTTTCCAATTTAATGGTTCTTTAAGTCTTCCCTCGTCTTTTTTTAGGACAGTGGTGGGGTCGTCCCCTCCACTGGTCCCCATTATAGCCGAGGGATCAACTTTCCAAATTAATGGATTTTAATGTCTTCCCTCGTCTTTTTTGAGGACAGTGGTGGGGTCGTCCCCTCCACTGGTCCCCATTATAGCCGAGGGATCAACTTTCCAAATTAATGGATTTTAATGTCTTCCCTCGTCTTTTTTGAGGACAGTGGTGGGGTCGTCCCCTCCACTGGTCCCCATTATAGCCGAGGGATCAACTTTCCAATTTAATGGTTTTTTAAGTCTTCCCTCGTCTTTTTTGAGGATAGTGGTGGGGTCGTCCCCTCCACTGGTCCCCATTATAGCCGAGGGATCAACTTTCCAAATTAATGGATTTTAATGTCTTCCCTCGTCTTTTTTGAGGACAGTGGTGGGGTCGTCCCCTCCACTGGTCCCCATTATAGCCGAGGGATCAACTTTCCAAATTAATGGATTTTAATGTCTTCCCTCGTCTTTTTTGAGGACAGTGGTGGGGTCGTCCCCTCCACTGGTCCCCATTATAGCCGAGGGATCAACTTTCCAATTTAATGGTTCTTTAAGTCTTCCCTCGTCTTTTTTGAGGACAGTGGTGGGGTCGTCCCCTCCACTGGTCCCCATTATAGCCGAGGGATCAACTTTCCAAATTAATGGATTTCTGTAGATGTTTCCACGCGTGCTAGGACTGACAACTATAGGGTGAGGGGAATCATGTTTCTCATTAATTTTCCAAAGTGTCCCGTTGGAGCAACTCCTATTACAACTATGGTCTATCAAGACCTTTCAACACTACTGGTAGTATTTCTTCAAATGATCTGCGTTCCAGGGGTTGTAAAAAGGTTCCCCTTCTAGGTTTTCTAGTCTATATGTCCCAGGGACAACTTCATCGATGACCCTGTAGGGGCCGTGCCAATTACGATGGAGTTTGTTGGGCTTTTGCCAAGTCTTCTTGAGAACCAAGTCTCCTACTGCGATAGGTCTCTGTTTCACCCTCTGATTGTAAAACCTTGCGGTCCTCTGCTGGTAGGAAGCCTGCCTTATCTCAGCATCCTCCCTTCTTTCCTCAATCAAGTCCAGGTCAAGTCTCCTCTCTTCCTTATTTCCCCGGGGGTCGTACATTTGGACCCTATGAGTGGGAAACTCGACTTCGGTGGGGATGACTGCTTCTGATCCATAAGCTAACATGAATGGGGTCTCCCCAGTAGAGGTCCTTACTGTCGTCCTGTACGCCCACAACACTGCATATAACTCCTCGACCCGTCTTCCTTTTGCCTCCTCAAGCCTCTTCTTAATCCCATCTAGGATTGTCCTGTTCCTAACTTCGGTTTGCCCATTGGCCTGAGGTCGGCCTGGGGTGGAGAAAAATTGTTTGATACTTACCCTCTCACAGTACTTCTGCAGAGAGGCATTCTTAAACTGGGTCCCGTTATCCGAGATGAGGGTGTTGGGTAGACCATATCTGCATATCACATTCTTCCAGATGAACTGGAAGGTCTTCTGCTCCGTGATCGTGACCATTGGTTCGGCCTCTACCCACTTTGAAAAGTAGTCAATTGCTATGATGAGGAACCGATAGTTATTGACTGCCCTCGGTAAGGGTCCTACCAGGTCAATCCCCCACACTGCAAACGGCCATGGGGATGTAATGGAGGTAAGGGGCTGATGAGGTTGGTGAGGGATGGTAGCAAATCTTTGGCATTTATCACACTTTTTAACATATGCGGCAACATCTTTCCCCAAGGTCGGACACCAGTAGCCTTGGGTGATCACCCTCTTTGCCAAGGATCTACCCCCAATGTGGCTTGAGCACGACCCTTCATGCACATCTTGCAAAATAGAAGGGACTTCTGAGGGATGCACACACCTAAGTAAGGGGAGCAGAAACCCCTTTTTGTACAGCGTGTCTCCGATGACAGTGAACTTTGCAGCCCTGTATCTCAGCTTCTTCCTCTCTTGGCTTGCTTCTGGCATCTCTCCCCCTTTAATGTATCTGATCAGAGGATCCATCCATGAAGGTTCTTGAGAAACATTCATGTAAATGCCAAGTGTTCCCTCGACGTCTTCGATAGTTGGTCGAAGCAAGATTTCTACCGGGACTGTCCTCCTTATGTCTGTCCTAGTAGCTGAGGCCAACCTTGCAAGGGCGTCAGCACGGCCATTGTCGAGCCTAGGTATCCTCTTGAATTTCACTTCTTTAAAGTTTTTCAGCAATGACCTCACCTTCTCAAGATACCTAGCCATCCTCTCGTCTTTGGCCTCATATGCTCCTAGTATCTGATTCACCACCAGCCTTGAATCACTGTGAACCAAAATTTGGCCGACACTAAGAGATTTGGCCAAGGAAAGGCCAGCTATCAAGGCCTCATACTCAGCCTCATTGTTGGAGGCTTTGAAATTGAACCTCAGGGTGTACTCGATGTCTTTGCCGTCGGGTGCTGATACTATCAATCCAGCTCCGCTCCCGCTTTCGCAAGAGGACCCGTCGACG
The DNA here is from genome assembly GCA_949130495.1 of Sambucus nigra. Taxonomy (NCBI): domain Eukaryota; kingdom Viridiplantae; phylum Streptophyta; class Magnoliopsida; order Dipsacales; family Adoxaceae; genus Sambucus; species Sambucus nigra. The sequence goes on along the minus strand of OX422211.1, from coordinate 221,257,201 downwards.
AAGAGACTCCACACAGCATGTTCCTCCGAGAAATTTCCCTCGATGAGTGACCCTTGTCTAAAAAGGTATCTTCCCTCTTCATTTTCAGCCACCTTTCTTCTAGCGGTGCTTGTCTCAGCCTTATCTGCAGGAGGGTCGGTGAGCCTACCTTGCTGGGTATCTGTCTGGCTTAGACCCTCACCCTCGGCCACGTCACTCTCCCAAGTAAATTCAGCCACGAAATCTGCCAATGCCTGCCCCTTAATGGCTGTCTTAGGCTGATACACAATATCGAACTCCCCCAGCTCTATAGCTCAGGTCATTAGCCTTCCTGATTTTTCAGGCTTGTGTAGGACCTGCCTAAGAGGAGAGTCAGTAAGGATGACCATAGTATGGGACTGGGAGTACGGTTTCATCTTCCTTGAGGCATGGATCAAGGCGTAGGCCAACTTTTCCATCCTCGGGTATCTTTGCTCTGCCCCCTGGAGTGCCTTGCTGTTAAAATATACAGGCTTTTGTATACCATCCTCGTCTCTCACAATGGCTGCGCTGATGGCAGACTCTGAGACGGCGAGGTACACGTAAAGTCGTTCACCCTGCACGGGTCGTGACAGCAGCAAGGGAGACCCTAAGTATGATTTCAGCTCCTTGAAAGCCTCATCACACTCTTCACTCCATTCAAAGGCCTTCCTGAGGATCTTGAAGAATGGTAGACACCTGTCTGTAGCCCTTGACACAAATCTGTTCAAGGCAGCCACTCTCCCTGTGAGCCTCTGAACGTCTTTAATGGACTTGGGGGTCTTCATCTCAATAAGGGCCTTTATCTTTTCAGGATTGGCCTCGATGCCTCTTTGATTGACAATGAACCCCAAGAATTTCCCCGCTCCGACCCCGAAGACACACTTGGCCGGATTAAGCTTCATCTGGTACTTGTCCATCGTATTAAAGGTCCTCTCCAGGTCTGCCACATGATCCTCTGCTTTCAAACTCTTGGTCAGCATGTCATCCACGTAGACCTCCATAGACTTCCCAATTTGGTCTTCGAACATTTTATTTACGAGGCGCTGGTACGTTGCCCCCGCATTTTTTAGATCGAAGGGCATTACCCTATAGCAGTATGTACCCTTGTCAGTGATGAAGGCAGTCCTCTCCGAGTCTTCAGGGTTCATGAAGATCTGGTTGTACCCTGAGTAGGCATCCATAAAACTCATGAGCTCGTGGCATGCAGTAGCGTCTACCATCTGGTCAATGCGGGGGAGAGGGAAGCTGTCTTTGGGGCAGTGCTTGTTGAGGTCTGTGAAGTCCACACACATCCGCCACTTCCCGTTGGCCTTTGGGACAATGACTGCGTTGGACAGCCACTCAGGGTAGATGACCTCTCTGATAAATTCAGCGTCCTCTAGCTTTTTGACCTCATCCCTGATGACCTCGTACTTCTCTCTAGAGTAAATCCTCCTCTTCTGCTTTACCGGCTTCACTCCCTCTACCACATTGAGCTTGTGGCACATGATTTCAGGGTCGATCCCCGGCATATCTACATGACTCCACGCGAAGACGCTTCGTCTTCTCCTCAACAGCTTAATGAGGTCTTCCTTGATGTTGAGCCTCAGAGACTTGCCAACTTGGACGGTTTTCCCGGGTCATCCTCATCGAGGATGATGGGTTCTACCTCCTCAGAGGCCTCTCCTTTCTTGAGCTTCGTCTCATCCCTGGGGTCTAGGGTATCAATATTGTAAGTGGTTGTAGCCCTCTTGTGTGCCTCCCTTTCTTCGGCGGAGTTGTAGTAGCACTCTCGCGCTGTCGTCTGGTCTCCCTGAACCTCCCCCACCCCGTATGGGGTAGGGAATTTAATCATCTGGTGGACCGTAGATGGCACGACCTCGAACCCTTTGAGGGCCACCCGCCCCAATATGATATTATAGGCTGAAAACACATGCTCATCCATCACAAAGAAACTGACCTTCCTGGTGAGCCATCTCGGCCACTCGTCCCCCATCCTAACATCAGCCTCATACACTCCAAGGGGGTGAACTTTTTTCCCACTGAATCCAATCAACGGATGATGGTACGGGACGAGTCTAGCACGGCTGAGACCTAAGGCCTTGAAGCATGGCCAAAACATTACATCTGCAGATGAGCCCCCATCCACCAGGATCCTCGGCACCTCACACCCATGCACCCTGGTCGTGATGACGAACGGGTCATCATGCGGGGCTAAGAGGCCTTTGAAGTCCATTCGTGAGAACCCTACTATCAGTGTGTCCATGTCCACCTTCTTCCTCTTTTTTGGCTTGGCCTCCAGAGATGTCGAGTGGACAGTCTTCATCACTGCCCTGGATTCTGCTACGTGAGCCTTCCTATCTGCGACTTCCGATCCTCCTCCTGCCAGACCCCCAGAGATCATTCCCACTCCGAGCAAGATCGTATCAAGCCTCTTGATGGGGCCCTGATCGTCTCTCGGCGGGAGGTCAGGGTCTTCCTCATCATCAGAAGGGTCGTCCCCTCTTTTTTGAGGACCCTCTCTATATACATCGACTCGCTTCTTTTTGGGGTCGTCCCCTCGGCCCCTCTTGAAGGCGCCTCTATCGACGTACTTTCTGAGCTTCCCTTCTTTCAGCATCTTCTCAATCTCATCTTTCCGAGCAAAGAATTTGTCTGTCACGTGACCGTGGTCTTGATGAAATTCACACCACAGGTTCTTATTTCTCTTGCCAGGTGCTGCCCTTAGCTTCTCAGGCCACTTCAGGGATCGGTCATTCTTTATCTCATTGAGAATTTGCTCACAGCTGACCGTCAGAGGGGTGTAACCAGCGAACTTGTCGTCCGTGGACCTCTTCTTCCCCTCTTTATTCTTCTTAGGGTACTTACCCCCACCAGTACCTCCCTTCTCGTCTTCATTTTTTGCGGCCATCGCCTCTTCGGCGTTCATCACCTTTCCTGCTGTCGACAGCAATTCGGCCATCGTCCTCGGAGGGTCTTCAGCAAGCTTCCATAACAGCTTCCCCTTTTGGAGTCCTCCGATCAGGGCTGTCATAGCTATGCTCTCCTCATAGTCTTCCACCTCCAGCTTCTCCTTATTGAATCTGTCTATGTAGTCCTTCAGACTCTCATTCTTCCCCTGCTTGACATAGAGCAGGTGGGTGGTCTTCTTCTGTGGCCTTACTCCAAAGCAAAAGTTATGGATGAACCGGTCTGCCAACTGCTTAAAGTTTTCAATGGAATTTTTTGGAAGAGACGTGTACCAAACGTGTGCAGTCCCCGTCAGGGTTCCGGAGAAGGCACGACATCTCATCTCATCTGAGATAGAGTATATGTCTGCTGCTAATTGATACATCTCAACATGGTGGACAGGGTTGGTGCTCCCATCGTATCTTGGGGTGACCACAGGTGGCTTGAACCTTGATGGCATAGGGAAGTCGACTATCTTCGCCACAAAGGGTGAGCCTATGGTATATCCCTTATGAAGGGGATCTCGGCTCTTCAATATATCACCTATCTTATCCTCTAGCCGCTGGATTGAGTCATTCCACGGCCTCACAGGGTCGGCGTGGCCGATGTTATCCCCAGCCGCCTCTTGAAGGTGGACGGAGGGTTCTGCTGCAGCAGGCCTGTGTCGGCTGTTCACTTCCCTTTGGCCGTCATCCCGCCCCTGGGGTCGGCCATCTGCTGCCTCCTGTCTGGACCTCGCAGCACTTCTTGACCTGGACAACTTATCCCGCAGGTCATTTACTGGGCCTAGCCTCTCAAAGGCTGACCCTCTGCTCAAGCGATCAAAAGCAGAGCCTCTCGGGCGATCATCAGGGTTTGGTCTCACGCCCTTTCCTCTACTATCCTGGAGAGGTCGCACAGTGTTGTTGGAGACCTCATACGGTTCCCAGCATTCAATTGGGGCCTCCTCTCCCTCCAGATCGTCATACCTGTCTTCAGGGCAAGGGTTTCCTTGCCTCCCCAGGCGTAAACGCCTGGGGTCAGCAACATCCCTACGTCGCCGAGGGGGTGGCAGGTCTTTGCGTGGTGCCTGGGGTGCTCCCCTGGCCTCATGCTGCCCTGGAGCTGCTGCCGGAGTAATCATCTCAGGTGAAACCCCTGGTGCTCTCAGTATGTTCTGGCTTAGAGCTGTGAACTGCTCCTGCATCATCCGCTGGCTTGCCACCAGAGACTTTAGGGTTGCCGCCACATCAGCCATCTCAGACTGGGGTGGCGGCTGACTGGAACTGGGTCTTCCCCCTCATCTGGCGGGGGAAGTGGTGGCGGTGGCATCTTAGGTGCCATGTGCTTGAGATATGAAAAGTTGAACTGAAGAAAATACTGGAGAGCTTGAGAACCTTAGTGGGTCTCTTTCAATGGTGAAACACCTCCTCTCAGGGGGAGTGTTCGTTCACCACCAGAGTGCCCAGTGAGGTCAAGCTGTACAAAGGAAGAGATGTCTTTGAGTTTCCCACAGACGGCGCCAAACTGATGATGCTGAGATTTAGCACCATCGGATAAGTGATAATGAGCTCAAACAGTAGCAGCCATGGCTGCCATAGAGATGTATGAGTGTATAAGTATGCAAGTGTGTAGAAGGGGATGAGTATAAGAGGAAATAAGACAATGATGTATAGTGGTTCAGCCAATTTGGCCTACATCCACTGTGAGTGTGTAATCCACTAAGTATGGGCACTAATGGCCTTGGATACAATGCACATAACCCTCTCTCTCTCTACTGTGTGTGTACAAGAAGAGTTTTAGCTAGGGCTACTGTTCATGGATCGATCCCCTGTAGGGTTGTAGATGACAAGTATATATAGGTCTTGGGGGGTGTAGTGTACCCCCCAAGTAAGCATGGTGCATGTGAATAATGATCTAGCCAATCCCCTGTTGACACCTGTAGATGCCAAATGATGACATAATATTCCCTCACGTGAGGGTGTGATTCTGTTATAACGGTCTGCCACGTGTCATATGAGACTGTCCCGCACTGTTCCACGCGTCTCCCAAACCACGCGCCGTCATGATATCACCCTCGGCCTATGAGCCGAGGCCGAGGGCAAAGTTTCTTCCGGTAGTGAGCCTGGCTTAATTCTGGCCTCGTACTGTCGTACCCTCGTAGTGTCGTCCGGAGCCTGGTGGAGGGTCGGCCCCTCGTAGTGTCTTCCGGAGCCTGGTGGAGGGTCATACCCTCGTAGGGTCGTCTGGAGCCTGGGGAAGGGTCGACCACTCGTAGGGTCGTCTGGGCCTGGTGGAGGCCAGTTGGAGCCTGGTGAAGGGTCGGCCCCTCGTAGGGTCGTCCGTTTTGGAGATAATCTTCAGCCAGGCCAAGGATATAAACGGTTTTTGACGAGTTGATCATATATGTCATTTTTGACGAGTTGATTAACAAGGGTCCAGTTATGTGATTTACCGACTCCTACGTTCATTTTTCCTAGCGAAAAACACTGGGCTTTGAAGTTCATCATGTCATTCTTATCACCCATCGGGTTATTCTCAAGAAGGCAGAACCCAATGGTCATCCTTTGGATTGAACATGAGGCATCGAGAGCATTGGATGGAGGCGCTAGGGTAACAGGATTGCTGGATGACGGCGGTGGAGCACTTGGAGTTGGACTTGGTGAGGAATGAACCATTAGTGGATTTATGTGTTCCTCACCCATTGGTGTTGAGAATTCAGGTTGCGCATGAGATGGTGAACCTCGTTGCAGTGTCACCTCATCACTTGGTACCCTTGAGTTATTTCCTCTCGACAATATCTTCAAAAATGAAAAACCATAAGTGACTAAATAATTGTAATAATATGAAATTATAATTAATTAATCAAGGTTATGACTATATATATATATACACCTTTTCAGAGTAAGACATTAGAATATGTTCAATGTATCTGATCTTCATCCATTTGGTATTAGTTTTTAATAACCTAGGAATTTTTGCATGTGGCTAACTAGGAGGAAGGGTATCTATGATTGATGTGTAGATATTCATGACATGAACTCGGAATCCCATCTTTTCCAACTTGTTGGCAAGATTGAATTTTACATGCATATGGCGCGAGACATCATAGTATATGTCAATGCTCTCGATACGCGATTGTATCCATAAATGGGTGGATTTTTTTTTTGCCTTCTCCAACAACATAATCAAGGTCAGGGTTACGTCAAGATTATGTGTGTGAAATATATTTTCTATAACGTCATCCCAATTTCCTGGCAGGGAAATAGAATACGATCTAACAGATAATCTTGCTGGAGATTAACTCAACGATTTACAAGGTAGTTAAATTGTTCGATCTTTTTATTTCCATGACTATACATAGGAGTACCCTCTACATGGAGTGCAGTAATAAAAGAGTTATATGTGCGGTCCAATTGCAAACTCTCCCACTCTTGTTGCCAGTAATTATCACCGTGCCTCATTTTTCTTGAGAAAAGTATATGAGGGCGTGAATATGAGTCCAACAGTTAACGACTCTAATTAATCAATAACTATTAATTCAAACCTATGAGGTATAAGTGTATATTATTTTAAGTAAGATTTTGATTCATCATTACCTTTATCTTAACCCCTTGCATTTTGAATCTCATCGATGTGAAATCTCAACAACAACACTGGAAGTGGATGAAATTCAAAATTGACAAGTATGTACATTACAAGTCATTAAAATTTTGGAACATTTACACTTTGGGGTCCACTAGTTCTTCATATTTACCTATTGGGGTACACTAGTTCTCATATTTACTCATTGAGGTCCACTAGTTCTTTTCTTTTAATATTTCTAATAATTAATCTTTTTTTCCATTTAGTTAAGATCCATTTTAGATTCTCTCATATATGTGTACTAGAATTACTAAAATTGAAAAGTCAAAAACTAAAATCCACGGACGAATAGCCCTTCAATAACATAACTCTACACCCCGAGTGTGTAACCCCCAATATCATATGATAACATGCATATCACCCACAACACGGTAGACGTAATTTTTTTTTACTTATCAAAAATCCATTTAATTTTTTTTATCAAAAAATATATAATGTCTAGGATTTTTAACAATATTTTGTCACAAATATAACCCCGAGTACAATGTCTAGGGTTTATTGATATATACATCCCCTTGTCTTAAAAAGCAACTATACACACATACCATACCTCTACCCCCGAGTATATAATGCCCAATATAATATGATGACAAGCATATAACCCACAACACGATAGACATAAAAAAAAATTACTTACTAAAATTCCATTTAATTATTTTTTGTCAAAAAAATATAATGTCTAGGGTTTTGAACAATATTTTGTAAAACAATTGACCCCCAATAGAATGTCTAGGTTTTATTGATTTGTACATTCCCTTTTCTTGACAAATAACTATATACACATATACACACATATACATAGATTTACACACATATACACATAAATATACACAACATAGAAATACACATATGCACACACACATATACATATAAATACACACATATATACAAAACATTAGAGTTTAATACACATATACACACATAAACAGACATATACACAAAAATACACAGAAATACACACATATATACATAACATTAGGGTTTAATACAAAATATATACAAAACATTAGGGTTACCTTTGAGATTTAGAGAGGGAGAGTGACGAAATATCCGAGCTCCAGAGAGTGAGACAACCGAGATTGAGCGAAAGAGAAGAGGTTTTGTGGCAGGAAGTGAAACGAGAGAGCTATTTTTTTTATTATAAGAACACTAGTCATGACCCAGGGTCGTGACCAACCGCCATGACCCTTTAAAAATTCGTGTAAGCAACAAGATGATCAGAGTCTTTAGTCGTGACCCATACATTGAGATGTTCACGGCCCTAATCCGTGGCCCATTGGTTGTGTATTCTGGCCTTGGTCACGACCTTCGTCAGTGACCCTACCATGACCAAACATGAAGGGAATTTTGGCATTTCTTTGGAGCCAAAATGGTCATGCCTTAGTCACGACCAAAATCCCTGACCCACAGTGGTCACAAATTTGGTCCTTCATGACTTCCAATAGCATCCATGACAGCACTAGATCATGGACATGGTCACGCCATATTTGATATGGCCACGGCTTTGGTCTATGATCCCCTGGGCATGACCATTCGTAGGATTTGGTGTAGTGACTCACTGAATTTTCCTAATGTTGAGCATTTATCTAATGGTGATATTCCCATCTTGGAATAATGCGTGGCATAAGAGCTCCTTATTTGAGACATACTTTCATGAAGTGATTCTTATCATGTATGCTAGTAATATAATTTAAGAATAAGATTTCATTACAAAATAAAAAAAATGTTCGAAGAGAACAAAAATAAGTGCTAACCTCCTATATGTATTTTAACATCATGCATTTTTGTTCTTCAGTTGCACCATCAAATATCTACTTGAATAATTATATCTCTATGTCATAATAAAGTGATTCCCTAGTATGTCACCTGGACTGTCATTCAGCTTCCACCAATGTGGATGCATTGATGAAAATGGTATGTCCCTCCCTTTATATTGATATTCTATTATCTATGTGTATAAGTAATACCATGTGTATGCTTCAATATATATATATATATATATATATATATATATATATATATATATATATATGGAGATATCAAATCCCACATCCCTACCCCCTCTCTTTCTGAAAAAATTATCTCCAATACAGTGCAAGAGACGAACCCTCTGAACGGATCCAATGAATGTGCTTATTCTAATTTGGTGAATTATGAGGTGAAACATCATTAACTTGGTGACCTCAGACATTTATCATCATTAATTTAGTGAAACATGAGGTGAAACACCATTAACTTGGTGACCTCAGATTTTTTAACATCATTAATTGGGTGAACTATGAGGTGAAACATCATTAACTTGGTGACCTCAGACCTTTAACATCATTAATTTGGTGAAACATGAGGTGAAACACCATTAACTTGGTGACCTCGGACCTTTTAACATCATTAATTTTGTGAAATATGAGGTGAAACATCATTAACTTGGTGACCTCGGACCTTTAATATCATTAATTTGGTGAAACATGAGGTGGAACATCATTAACTTGGTGACCTCAGACCATTTAACATAATTAATTTGGTGAATTATGAGGTGAAACATCATTAACTTGGTGACCTCAGACCTTTAACATCATTAATTTTGTGAAACATGAGGTGAAACATCATTAACTAGATGACCTCGGACCTTTTAACATCATTAATTTGGTGAAATATAAGGTGAAACATCATTAACTTGGTGACCTCGGACCTTTAACGTCATTAATTTGGTGAAACATGAGGTAAAACATCATTAACTTGGTGACTTCAGACCTTTAAAACCATTAATTTGGTGAATTATGAGGTGAAACATCAGTAACTTGGTGACCTTAGACCTTTAACATCATTAATTTATTGAGTTATGAGGAGGAACATCATTAACTTGGTGACTTCAGACCTTTAAAAACATTAATTTGGTGAATTATAAGGTGAAACATCATTAGCTTGGTGACTTCAGACCTTTTAACAACATTTGTTTGGTGAATTATCAAAGTGACAAATAAGGGAAAATAACAAAATTGAAGGGAATGGAATTGCATTCATTCAAACTAAAAAGTGTTACATAAGTCTAATGGAAGAGGTTACAGTTCATCAAATAAAAGGGGTTACACAAAATCTTCACAAAAATAAGATGATTGTGAGACACTCAAACACTCAGGGTTCAGTCGACCCATCAGCAGCAGGGTTGTTTGGCTCTGGGACTTAATTGGTAACTTCAACCTCATCATCCTGATGTCCACAATCCTCGGTCACAGTCACCTTAAATTGGCTCGTCTCGGCTGGGAAATCCTCTTTATCCTCTTGCAGGGCCTTAGTAAGCTGAGCATTTCCAAAGCCGAGGCTAATAAAGTCCTCGATCGACAGACTGCCAAAACTTTCTTGCTTCATGGCAGCCCATCGACTGGTTGCTTTGATACCCCTCTCTAGGTACTCAAGGTTGAAGCTAACAAACTCATCAAAGGTTTGATATTCTCTGATGATCATCTTTTAAGCATATTTGAGGGTAGCCTTCACTGCCACATTAACCTTGGACTGAAGGCTATTATCCTTTGCTTTCAGAACATTGGGATGATCAGCTTTTATGCGAGAGATCTCACCATATCTCTCCTTCAGTTCTTTATTCAAGTCATTAATTTGTTTCTTCAGCTCCTCCTCAAGCTTCTCAGCATCCCTTCCTTTCTGAATCAGCGACAACCTCTGCAGAGTATAACGAGCTAGACGATGAAGAGAGAGAGCACCCTATAAAAAGAAGAATCAGACACATCAATAACAATGAATAGCTGAGATCAGAGGTAACACTTGAGTAAAATAGTAAATAAATACCTGAACTGCCCTATGAACAACAAACTCTGACAGCAAAGGGACATCCAATGAATGAATAAAGTGTTTATCATCCTCGATCATTGCATTTTTTAGGGAATTAGAAGCTCGAACACTGTTGCCAATGAGGCTGTCACCAATCTTCAGCTGAGAAAGATGAGCAGTTAAAGCATCATCTGAGGATATGGGGATACTATGCTCAGTATATTGAGCCTTACCAGGTCTTGTGCGGGAAGGGTCTACAGGTGCCTTCCTCTTCTTAGATGCATTAGTAGGGGCCTTCCCCTTCTTTGTTTGAGCAGTGGGTGGTACAGTCTTGACACCACGCTTCTCTAGTGATACTGGGAGCAGACATATTCCAAACATGTTCACAAACTCCTTCTGGTCTCTCTGTAAAGGAAAACATCGAAGTTAGAAGATTAGATATATGAAAAGTATGAGACTGGACTTCGTGTAAAAAAAATTTGTTGTGGAGTGCTTACGAAGCTCGGCCAAAGGTCCACTCCAAAGAACCGTTAGAGAGAAATAGTAATGGGTCATCAGATGCTCATATTTGACGAGGTTACCATCTTCACCCTGACTACGGAGATCCTCAACATTATTACAGTTATCATAGCTCAATTCAGGGTCTATTTTGTCCGAAAAAGAGACCTTAGACCACCTCAGTGGAGTCCTTAGATCAGATGTTCCACAAACCTCATTAGGACCAAACTCCCAAGCCCCTGAGGCAAAGAAGTACCGAGGCTTCCAGTTATGGATAGAGGTCTGAGTTACCAATAACATATTTTTCTCAGACTTCCTGGCTACAAAGTGATAATAGCCAGGGTGAAATTTAGTGGACTAGGGTATGTAACAAACTAAGAATACCCTAACTAAAAGGTCAGTATGATGAACCACATTCCAGAGTACGATAGCCCCAATCAAGACCCTCCATGCATTGGGGGAAGCTGAGAAGGAGAGACGTTGATATAATAAAGAACAACTTGAATAGTGGGGTGACTTGGGAGATGGAAGTCAAGTTTGAACATCTGCTTATAGACGCATAGCTCTCCCTCTCGGCCGTCGAAGTCCCTCTCATCTTTCATGGGTTTCTTTAAGGTAACGGATGAAGTAATGGAATATAGATGTATGGAGATGAGAAGGTCATATTCAGTGAAAAAAGTCTCAGGACCATCAACCTTGGAAGTGTCAAGTTCACTCCCTTCATCATCATCATCATCATTATTATCAACATTATGAGTCTGAGCCTCAAAGGGGGAACCTCTAGGAAACCTCTTCGCAAAATGAGTGTCAGTCGTAGCCGACAGAGGAATGGCATCAATAGTAGGGGGAATTTCCACACTGGGCCCTAAGATTTCAATGAAAGAAGACCTACGAGAGGTGCTAGCCTCTTGATGGGAAGTGGAATGGTCAAAAACCTCTGCTTCCTCAGAGACTGCACTTACCTTGGGAGAGCAGTCCATAGCCTCTTGGAAAGAGTCTATAGACTCAACAGCCTTAGAAGTAGACATAGGGTTCGAAGAATATAACTCAGACATTGGCTCGGCAACCTCAGGAACTTCAACAGGTTTAATAGACTCGGGGTATATGACCTTCAAGGGTGGAGGAAATATTGGTCTGATGGAAAATGCCTCAACCCTACGATCCTCCTCCTAGGCTAACTCTATTTGCCTAGTATTTTCAAAGATATTCTCATGCAAAGTGGGAAACTCTTCAGCAAGTTTATACAAAGGTCTGAGCATATGGTGGACGACACTACACTTGTGGGAAAAAATACAAACAGGTAAACAACTTATGCTACCAAAATTAAGAATTAAACCTTAGAACTTGAAAGCTCCTTAGTAAGAACACCAAGAACACTTAAAGATGAGTGACCGGAGGGCGGAAAAGAAAGGGTTTCTGGCTAAAATAACCTCGGAGCAGCCTAGAATAACCCCAAAACACCTAACCCTACCAATCCTGGCCTAATGACCACTAGGAAGTGGTGGTTTTTCTCTTCAGAAAAAGAAAAACCCAACAGACAATGAACCAGTGCACAAATATACCCAGAAAAGGGAGAGCAAGGGTTAAAGGAGGTTACCTGAGCAACGAAAAGCGAAGAACAAAGGCTTACAAGCCTAAGATGTGCAGGGAACCAGATAAGTAATCAAGCTTTGTCTATGGAGGGTTCGTGAGAGTTTTGCAGTAAAGAAACCCTTGGCGGGAAACTAGGGAAGAAGAAAGATAATGAAAAGACAAAAGGGTTTAAATACCCTTGCAATGATGAGGTGCAAGTATTGAGGCACTCATCATTTCCCTAGAATGTTTAAAAGACGCTGTCAGAACTGCTTACCTTGGTGAAAATACTAGTCACTTTAGTGAATGACATGTGTCCAAGGAACCACTCCAAACCCCAAGACATTAAAACGTCCTTTCATTAGCCTGACTCTCATACCCCTCAGTCACCTACTCATATAGAAGACTAAGGTTTAGGGGTAATTGATATGCCCAAAGTGTACCCTCGTACTCAGGGTCACTAACCTCGACCTGTCTCAAAACCGAGTTGATAGGGAGCCTAGAGTAGCCATCAGGAAGGTCATCCTACGCAACATCAGCTCCTCATTGACCAACCACGACTGACCAATAGCTGAGGTCATCAACATCTTGTGGGCTTGAACTACTGCCAAACTCATCCTCTGCCTCAACTGACAATGCATCTGGCCCTCTAACTAACCTCGACCTGTCTCCTAGGTCGAGATCATATTGATAATTTACAGGACAAAGCATTATCGGACTTCCCCAACCTCATACTCGGCTAGACCGAGGTTCTATTAGATGATGACATAAGTCCGAGTACACGTAAGAACATGGAAGACTTGAAACACGTGAGCAAGTCAGTTATAACTAAATCATTCCCCTCACATGAGGGAATATTTGGTCATCATTCCTTACATTTGGATAAGCCAGGTGTCCACCCATGATTGGTGTATTCAACCCACACATGCTCATAGCATGCTTGGGGGGTACACTATACCCCCTAAGCACTATAAATACCTATCTTCTCCTACCTTGGAAAGGATCGATAATTATAACCCTAACTAAAATTCTGTTGGTATAAACAGTAAAAAGAGAAAGTGAGAGATTGTATCACAGGCTATTAGTGTCCTCATTGTAGTGAAATTACTCAGATACTCACAGTGGATGTAGGCCGGATTGGCTGAACCACTTATATACTATGTTTTTCCTCTTCTCCTTACCTCCCTCAACAAGATATTTACTCTTGTACTTCCATTGTTATTGCTAGAGTGAGCTTATCAACACCTCATTTGGTTAGCTTCGGCCACCATAACTAAAATCAGATAATGGATGATCTTATGCTCTGGCAAGGTTAGCTTCAGCCACCATAACTGAAATCAGAAGAATGGTCCTGGTAGAGATTCTCCATCGGTCGATGATCGAAGGAGAAGAAAGTACTGTGGAGTTTTATTTCAATGTGAGTATGGGAAACTCCTGGATGGATCCCATCATTCGCTACATTAGAGATGGAGAGCTGCCTGAGTACAAAGTCGAGAAAAAGAAGTTGAGGTATAAAGCAGCCAAGTTCTCCATCATAGGAGACATCTTATACAAGAAGGGGTTCTTGCTTCCTCTACTCAGGTGTGTCCACCCATCTGAGGTAGAGTATATCATAAAGGACGTGCATGAAGGGTCATGTTCTAGCCATATTGGAGGAAGGCCGCTGGCTAAGAGGATCATCACCTAGGGTTATTGGTGGCCGACGTTAGCCAAAGATGCAACTGTATACGTTAAGAAGTGCGACAAATGCCAGAGGTTTGCCACCATACCCCACCAACCTCACCAACCTCGTACTTCCATTACATCTCCCTGGACTTTTGTGGTCTGGGGGATTGACCTGGTAGGACCATTGCCAAGGGTCGTGAGCAATTATCGTTACTTGATTGTGGAGATATATTATTTTTCAAAGTGGGTAGAGGCCAAGCCAATGATAACAATCATAGAGAAGAAAGCCTTCCAGTTTATCTGGAAAATATCATCTGCAGGTACAACCTAGACGACAGTGCATGGATGAGATAACACAAATCCATATACTCTCAAAATGATGAGAGGGGACTTATGATATAACACCATAATTTGGTGGATTAAAATTTAAAAATCACTTAGTTATGGTTCATTTATCAAACATCATTAACTTGGTGGTTATACTCTCTCGGCCGAGAATATAGTGCATGGATAAGACGACACTCATCCATACACTCTCAAAATGAAGAGAGGGTACTTATGATATAACAACATAATTTGGTGGATTTAAATTTAAAAATCACTTAGTTGTGGTTCATTTAATAAACATCATTAACTTGGTGGTTATACTTTCTCGATCGAGACCACAGTGCATGGAAGAGACTACACTCATCCATACACTCTCAAAACGATGAGAGGGGACTTATGATATAACACCATAATTTAGTGGATTCAAATTTTAAAAATCACTTAGTTCTGGTTCATTTATTAAACATCATTAACTTGGTGGTTATACTCTCTCGACCGAGACGATCGTGCATGGATGAGACGCCAGTCATCCATACGCTCTCAAAATTATGAGAGGGGACTTATTATATAACACCATAATTTCGTTGATTCAAATTTAAAAAATCACTTAGTTCTGGTTCATTTATTAAACATCATTAACTTGGTGGTTATACTCTCTCGACCGAGATGATAGTGCATGAATGAGATGACACTCATCCATACACTCTCAAAATGATGAGAGAAAGATAGAAACAGAGATAAGACTTGTGTCATTTCAAATAATGCTACTAAGGAAAAGATAAAAGCAATCACAACATAAAGAATGATAGAAATAAAAACTTTATTCATTACAAAAGGAGATTACATATGATCAGTACAAAGCCATGGAAGGTCGGGTATCATAACAAAAAGCAAAATCAAAAAGTTACAAGATATTAAGGATGCAAACTCCCATCACCACCTATTTGAGTTTCCCCATCAACATTAGTATTGTTGGCCCCATAATCATTAAAACCTAACTCGACTGCATTCTCATTGGTCTCTGTGACCTCAATAGGGTTGGTCTCCACAGGGTCAACAAGGTTTTCAACCTCGTCCAGGGCAGTTTCAAGGAGTGGATCGTTGAAGTCAAGGCCCAAGAAGTCATCAAGTGATAGAGATTCGGCCTCAGCATGTTTTATAATGACCCATCAGCTTGTAGTCATGATGCCCCGTTCGAGGTATTCGAAGGCATAACCTCTAAATTCATCACATTCTTTAAAGTCGGCTATGGCTTGTGCCTTAGCCTTTTTCAATGCATCTCCAACTACAACATCAATTTCAGCCTATTTATTCTCGACCAAGGACTTCAGAGTGTTGGCATGCTCAGTCTTTAGGTTGGGAACCTGATTTGTCATTCCCCCTTTGAATTAAGGGCAGCCTCTTATTGATCGAGTCTCCCATACTGTGAAGAGAGACCGTACTCTGCAAAATAAAGGGGAGACCAGTCAATACAAGACATAAATAAGGAAGAGACTACACACATAAAGTTTTTGAAATGTACCTGAACAACCCTATGAATAACAAATTCAGTCAATAGAGAGATGTCCATTGCTTGGAGGAAATGCCTATCGAACTCAGAGATGAGAGAGTCAATACCGTCTATAGATATCTTGCCATGGATAATGATGCTCTCATCATCAATTTTCTATTGTGATAGATAAAAATCCAGAGCGTCACCAGTCGAGATCAAAATCACCTGGTCAGAACGACCCTGCTTTGAGGGACGAGTGGTGGTGGTGGTATCATCGGCCCAACCTTTTATTTTCTTCCCAGCATCATCGGCTCTGCTGGGACCTCCTGTAGTAGACTTTTTTGTCTGAGCAATAGGGGGTCAGTCTTTTTTTGCTTATTGAGGAGATTTCTCAAGTTAGGGGCCACCATATTCCAAAAATCTTCTGATATACTTTCTAGATGATATGCAAGAGGTAAACCTCAGAGTTAATTATGGGCAATTATAAAGCATGAGATGACAGTTGGTAAGGATAATTACTTACATAACTTGGCTAGGGGGTCAACCCTCAGACCTGTCTGAGCTAAATAATATGAAGTCATTAAATGATCAAACTTCATGAGACGACCATTTTCACCTTGTTTACAAAGTTTATTAACCTTTTTAAAGGTCCCAGGGTTAAATCCCGGATCAAGTTTGGTCAATGCAGAGACTTTGGCCCACCTCAAAGGGATCTTAGGCTCATAGGTACCACAGGTTTGGTTAGGACCAATTTCCCAAGCCCCAGAGATAAAGAACTAGCGGGGTTTGTAATTATGGTTTGAAGTTTGGGTGACCAGCAAGACCTTATTCTCGGACTTCTTGGCTACGAGATGATAGTAACCAGACACAATCTTGGAAGATGAAGGTGTATAGCAGGTAAGAAATATATTAACTAGAGTTTGATGGACAACCTTCCAAAGGGCAATGAAGCTAAGGATAACCCCCCACTCATTCAGAGAAATCTTAGAGGGGGCAAGTCTTAGATGATCCAGAATAGCTCGGATCGTAGAATGAATAGGAAGGCAAAAGCCTACCTTAAACATCTTCTCATAAACATAAACTTAACCCTCTCGGACATGAAAATCTCTCTCATTCTTAAGAGGCTTTATCATGGAGATGTAAGAATATATGTCGTAAAGATGTCTCCAAACCAAGAGGTCAAATTTAATTACGGTGCTCTCATATTCTTCGATAACAGATGTATCAAGTTCGCTCTCCTCAACACTATTCTCTGGTGCCTCGGCCTGTGGATTGGTCGGGTCACCACTAGGAAATCTTTATGCAAATTCGGCCCCAGTTACAGCCAAAAGAGGAATTGTGTTCATTAGAGGTTGGATTGCTACACTAGGCTCAAGTATCTGAACAGAGTTAGACTGAGATGATGTCTCGGCCCCTTAGGAAGACAAGATACGAGAGGAAGTCTCATCCATCTCAGACCCCTCAGATTGGGATGAAGAATATTCCATGGCTTCTTCATATGAATCAACACTCTCAGCTTGTTGAGAGATAGACATGGGGTCATTGGATGATAAGGAAAACTCAGATGTGGGGTCACAAAACTCAGTAACTTGGGGGTATATGAAAACTAGGGGAGGTCGATAAATTGGACGAATGAGAAAGGCCTAAGTCTTACGACTCTCGGCTTCCTCAGACCCTGCCCACATGATTTGTTTAAAGCACTTCCCTTTTTGGTTGGAAAACTCCTCGGCTAGCTTATACAACTTCCTTAACATCAACAAGACGAGACTCGACTTGTGTGAAAACTAGAAAAGGAACAAATAACTTTCCACTTTGACTCCAGTTGATCAAATATCAAACAAAGGAAGGTTAATCATTTTCAATGAAGAACACTAAGAACATAACTTTACAGTTGGCCGAAGAAGATGACTGGAGGTCACCGAAAAAAGCCAACAATGGCAGGAAAGCCCCAAAAAACTTGCTAAAATAACCTTAACCACCACTAGAAGCCTATAACAACCCCACGGGTGGATGATTTTATCCCTAATCTTCTCGAAATTCATTTCGAAAAACCAAACCCTCGCTAAAAAAACTAAATCTGCTAGAACTTAGTTATCATAATGAAATGAAACAGGGAAAAAGTAAGAAAATGTTACCCGAGGATGATTGCAGCCGAAAATAACCTATAAGATAGTTAGGAGTCGCCTAAGAATGGAGAAATAAGATGGAAGAAATGACGTTTTGGAAGCTTTAGATAGAGAGAGAAATAACGGGAGTTTTTGGGCAAAAGAAGAGAGAAAATGTTTATGGGTTTTAATTAACAAGAAATGAGTGCACTCGTTTCCTCCCACACCTCATCATTTGAGGCGCAAGACCCAAAGCGCTCAGTTGTTGAATCAGTCTTGAGACATACGCTACCCAACCAGAACAATGACATATGTCACTCCCTTATCCATCAAGTTACATCTAATCAATACGTCAAAGATGTCTCATCAAAGTCCTCATTAGCTCCTACCCCTTAGCCTCCTAATCACGCAGAAGACTAAGGTCTAGGGCTAATTGATATGACCAAGTGTGACCTCATCTTAGTACGAGGGATGTAAGGTCTCATAGCTGAGTTCTCAAGGGACCTCACCAAGTTACTTTTTGAGACTCGTCTAGACTAGTGTCGGCCTCGTCATATACAACCTCGGTTATCTAGTAGACCAAGACCTCAGGAGAGAATTTCGTCAATAAGGACATCTCTCGTCCTCTTCATCAGCCGACACTAGGAAATAACGTATATAACTCGCCTTGACCTGATACCTTCGGTCGAGGCCACACTTATTTCTTATCAATATAAAGTCATGCACTGAATTAGATACCTCGTACTCGGTTAGGCCGAGACCACTACAGACAACATCTACACTACGAGCAGTAGAAGGTTCCAAAGTGGCATATCCCACGTGGACAATTCTATTATAACAAGATTATCCCTTCACTTGAGGGAATATTGCATCATTATTAGTTACTTGTGCAATGGATAATTGTCATAATCCTGTTGGGATCCTTCATTATCACATTCCTACTGCATGCTTAAGAGGTGAATTACACCCCCTAAGCACTATATATACTTGTTTTCTACCTTATGTAAAAGGGGACATATTAGAAACTCTGCCAAATTGACTGTAAGAGAGATAAAGATTGAGTGCATGTATCCATGGCCATTAGAGCCCATACTTAGTCAATTTCACACACTTACATAGTGGACGTAGGCCCTTCAAAGGATGAACCACTTATATCTGGTGTCTTCTTCATCTTTTCCTCATCTCTTCTTACTTATATATTACTTATTTTCTACCATTATTATACATGCTTGAGCTCATTATTACTAAGACCTCGTGGTGTCATTTTTGGCATCATCAATATATATATATATATAAGATTTCCTGGAATAATTATTTCAAAAAATGAATCTATCTATAAAATTAATGGGTTATAAGAAGCCAATTCATGGTTCAGATGCTTAGTGATAATAATAATGCTTATTAAGAATAGCAATGAATAATCAGACTGAGTTCATGGATTTATCTAGGTTGATTTATGGGGCAATAAAGGATTTTTATCCATCTCACGAAAGAAATGAAATGGGATTAACCCCCATGTTCTAGACCTAGGAGTCCACTCGCTCGTATGAGCATTCGGTACATGTATAAGTCCGTGGAACAGTGAAAGGGCCACTACTATTGAGGATCTCCCCCTAATATTAGATAGGTCATATGAGCGTTTGTCGCAGTTCATTGTTGTGATTACACACTAGGCTACCCTTTTTTGAAATCTCC
Source organism: Sambucus nigra (assembly GCA_949130495.1). NCBI lineage: Eukaryota > Viridiplantae > Streptophyta > Magnoliopsida > Dipsacales > Adoxaceae > Sambucus > Sambucus nigra. The sequence goes on along the minus strand of OX422211.1, from coordinate 221,237,512 downwards.
ACAGGATCACCTACCACTAGTCTTCGGTCGGAGGGGTTTATTGCACAAACACGACGGGATGCTGGAACTCGAAGAGGTAAGCCCAACGAATGTAAGATGCAATGCCATATTTGATCAATTTATCTGCTTCAAATAATTGATCATTCAATTTGAAAAGAAACACAGATTTACTTTCTTATAATGATCAAATGTAATCTTTAAAGATGGGGTCTTACTAAGAATTTTTTGAAAAAAATCTTTACCATCTAAATATATGTGTACTACACAATAGTACATGTAGTGTGTGTGTGTGTGTGTGTGTATAAGTGTATATAAATATATTAGATGTTGGACTAATAGTTATCCATCTAATGTTTTACGAATTTTTGTTGAGAATTGGGATATGATCAGGGATGGATCCAGGTGGGGGAAAGTGGGGGCTAAATCCCCCCTGATTTAAAAAAAAACTGCTTAACAATGGCAAGAAATGTTTAAGGGTAAAAAATAGAAGTTTAAAAAGTCAGGATTAAAATATGTAAAAACTCTAAATCCATACAAATAGAAGAAATCGTGTGATCTTCAAAATCAAAAGCAACTCCACATAACACAAATGATCATTCTCTGCTCTTTTCCTTACTACCAACCGAACAAACCATATCCTCCACTTCCTGAGAAGCTATAATCACACCCGGAAAGAAGCAAGCTCCTCCTCATTTTCTCCATTTATATATGATTAATATATTCTCTCCTTAACTCTATTATGCTTATATTTTTTGGGGTTTCAAATTTTCAATCAATCCATCCTTGCCTTTTATTTCCACTAAAGCTCCCTCCTTGACGAGTATGTATTCTCTCTCCCTTTTATTTATCTTTACTTTGTAATTTAGGGTTCATTTTTTAGGGGTTGATTCCACTTAGAATTTTAACTATTATAGTTAGGGTGAATTTTAGGGTTAATGTTAAGGCTAAAGTTTAGGTTTATTTTAGATTGAAAAGTTATAAATTGATGCAAATATCTTGGGTTTTAAAAGTAAAAGGTTCATTTTAGGCTTAAATTTTAGGTTTAATGATGGTTTAAATTTTAGATGGTATGATTTTATAAATCTTTGACACTGCAAATGATTCTAGGATTTTGTATTTACTCTTGTTGTTGGCAATTGATTATTAAATATGTGAGTAAATATTTGGTAAATACTAAAAAATCACCAAAAAAGGACTCGAGGGCTCCCTCCCCCAAACCCCCAGTAATTCATCATTGAAATAGCCTCCACTCTAAAACAATCCTGGCTCCATCCCTGGACATGACGGCTTCTGATCACTAGCACCAACCAAGATATTAGCTTTGGTTTACCAGCACCAGACATGGGATACCATGACTTTGATTCAGTAGAGAAGAATTGGGATATGATGACTTTAGTTGTCTTATACGTAAAATTAGATAATCATGTAAAGTTTTTTTGGAAGTCTAGTTACATAAAGTTTTAAAAGTTTTTATTGGGTGTGGTCTAACTATATTATCTTGTCCCTTTAATATATTAGTATCCCAATTCTTTCGGGGTTGTAAGGTACAATTAAGTTGTGGAAATAAAACCTCCCTTATCTAAGTTATTGATATTCATTTGGGTATAGATGTCAATTATATAAGGGTAATCTTTTTTAAACCCATATTTTCTGTCAATAGTCCCACGTTCATGTTTAAGTTGATAAAAAAAAGTTAAAATCCCATAATACCCCTGTTAACGCCTCCCAATTGTTGTAAAAAAAAATTGTCGTGCTGACTTCCGGTTAACACAACTTTGTTTAAAAACAAATAATCAGCCCTACTCTTTTGGTTTTATACGACAGTTTTTTCCTGAGTTTGGAGATGTGCAAACAAAACCAATTAATGGACAAATAAATAGCAACGTACAAAAGGAACAAATAAAAATTTATGAACATAAGAAGGAAAAAAAGTATGTATCAAAGTAGCAGGTATTCGAAAAATAAATCAGTAGGAAAAAAATAGTTACAATCATTTGAACTCAGATATAGATCAACATTACTCAGAATAAATTCTTGAAATGTATTTTGTATTGATTTTAATTAAAACTTGGAGCATAAAAGAAATAGAGATTAGGGTCAAAGATGGACAATCAACCAATTTTTTGCTGTCATCAACTCCATATATATATATGTGTGTGTGTGTGTGTGTGTTTATTTTTTAGATTTCAGGTTGCATTTTCTCAAACTCCTGTTGTCCTTTTTCGAAAATGGTTTACTTCATATTAGAGAGAGATGACGGATCTTGTTGGAGATGTTGGGTATCGGATGTGAGAGATATAGGTAATGTATGTATTGGATGAGAGAGATGATGGGTGATGTCTGAATAGATGAGTTTTCATGCCCATTTTTTTTGGCAACCCACGAATGTGGGGATGTTGAAAGTTTGTAACCCCAACTAAAGGGGGGGGGGGGGTAAGTTTAACAAGGGTTTGTGGAAAGGAAAGGTGGGTTTAAACAAAATTACACTTATATAAACCTAGTGAAAATTATTAAACTTTAAAAAGATAAAAAATAATTTTAACTGATTGTTAATACAAAGTCTATTAATTATAATCATGATAACTAATCTCGTCAAATTCTTTGTCGTCATCACCATCATTGTAGCATAATCTATACTAAAACTCATAAATCCCTAAGGAGTTTTTGGACCTGTTCAAGGGTGACAAACAACAAAATAGTAAAAGGTCCCTGCCTAGAAATTGTAGGAATAAACCCCTTTGTATAAATCCATAGGTCCCTCTAGACTCACCGTCTTAACAGTGCAGTCAATCACTCCAGCATAAGGAGGATTCACCTCGAGCTCCACCCTCATATTCATCACCCTCGTCTTAATAACATCAACGGGGTACGATGCTACCGAGGCCACAACGTGATAAAACTTATCGTTACATGGGTCCCGAGACCATCTCTCATCACCCTTTTTTCTAATATCAACTCCTTTATCTAATCATACGATGCCAGTTGGGATGTTTTTACAATCATGGTGTGGTTCACCGTGAGAGACGAACCGCACCAGAGACAAATAACACCATCGTTTCATTCCATGCAGAAAATGACATCGACCACGCTTATATAGCTACGTTGTAGGGAAGTCGCGAACCGACCGTCTTCTTGCATGCAGACCATGGCTACATCATCTGTGTTTCCCACCACGGCACTGATCTAGTAGGCCATTAAGGCGATGACTATTTTTCTCTTATGTGGTAACTTCCCCGAATTGGGGTTGGGCCCTTTTTGCCTAAAGATATCGTAGAGTCCCATTCGGTGGTAAAGTAAAGGGCCTGGCAGAGAACAGTGGCGGAGGCACTGGAGAATAAGGCAAAAACACCTTTAGTATGGGAAATATTTACTCATACTTAGATAGGACCCACCCTTTATGTTGGTGGAATGTGAAGATTTGGAATGGTGGTTGAATTAAAAGTTAAAAAAGGCGGCGAGTTGGGTTTAGGTTAGGGATATGGTTTTCACCTTGTAATTGCATGCGAACTCTAAAGAGATCAAGTGGGTGAGTTGACCATACATCTACAATTGAAGTATTTCCACCCTCCACAAAACCTTTCACACCCATTTTCAAAATTTGAATGAATGAATAAACTGTTATATGCGTATAAGGGAAAATAAAAAAGATAATGAATTGGAACGACTTATTTGGATGTTGAGGTGTGTGTTATACACATAGTCCAAACATAGAATATCGCCCGCACTTTAACTAGTGATGCCTCGAGCCTCAGATAACTGTCCCCAGGATTCAAGAACATAGTTCATCCGATTGAAGCACTTAATGGATGACTTTAGAACCACACAAATATTACCCAGAAATTAGAGTTTGAAGGAAGATGTTTTTAAGAGAGAGAGAGAAAGAAAATTGATTTTTAAATTGATCTGCAAACCCTTTACTTACAGGGATAGAGGAACCACCCACTCCCCCAAAACAGGATGATCACTTATCCTAATAAACCACTCCCAACGACTATATACAAAACGGGTTTTAATTTTAATTATAAAATGATTTTTAATTAGTTAAATAAAAGTATTTTTAATATTAATTAAAATTGAATTTAATAAAATTAATTAAAGATGAATTTAAAAATTTACCAATTTTAATATAATATTTATATATATATATATATATATTTAGGTATAATTACCCCCAAATCCTCCTAAATGCCCTTAATGGGACTTGAACCTATGACCTCAAACAAGGGAGACTCAAAAGTTACCACTAGGCTGCAAGTACTTGTTATGAGTATATCATTCACACCAATAAATATACACAAACACACAATAATCATCCATATGAAAGAAATACGAGTAGAAGAAATAAACGGAAAGTTCTGGGCGATAAAAATGTCATTAATAGGCAGAGGCGTATTTTGGCCTTGAACCTTGCTTAGTATATGTCCATTGGGCTTATAAACTATTCAGCGAATTACACATCTTGAACTGACCAGTTATTTTGCTAAATCAGTTCAATAGACTACACACATGACACTTTAACACACTTGTGATTCAAAATATTTTTTCTCATTAAGGCCATAAGCTATATCCTAGTATCATAAGTGCTCTAGGGAATTCAACCACAATTCCCATAGGTAGAGGCCCCACTACCACACTCACCTAGGTGAATCTATGAAGAACGTCCTATCACATCCCCCTCTAAAATCCAAGCCATAGATTCATTAAGAGTTTAACTCAACCTTTCTCATTACAGGTAGCACTAATATCATTATTATTGACACCACAGGGATAAGACAATGATAAGTCTTTGTAGCGCTTACATATAATCATCCACAATTAGTTTCCCATGGAACCTATATCTTTGGATCTCCATTCAGATAGGTTGGATATGCATCATGGTGATTTTACTCATTAGGGTTTAAGCCCATCCTCCTCGATGTTTTGTAAATGATATCTCTTTACAACCCTTTGGTCAATAGATCCGCTAAATTATCATTTGACCTCACAAAGTCAATGGTTATAATAACATTAGATATGAGTTATCTCACACTATTATGCCTGTGACGAATATGTCTTGACTTTCCATTGTAGGACTTGTTTCTTGCTTTTACTATTGCTTCTTGGCAATCACGTGTATAAATATCGCGGGTACAGGTTTAGGCCACATCGGAATGTCTGCCAGAAACGTCCTCAGCGACTCGTCTTCTTCACATGCTCTGTCTAAAGCTATGAATTCATATTCCATTGTTGATCTCGCAATGAATATCTATTTTGAGGATTTCCATAATACGATAGCCCCGCCTAATGTGAATACATATCCACTTGTAGATTTGGATTCCTTCGAGTCTGAAATCCTATTAGCATCAATATAACCTTCAATCACAGAAGGATAAGATACATAGTATAAAGCATAATCCAAAGAAAATTTCAAGTATCTCAATACTTTAATAAGTGCATTATAATTATTATTATTAGGATTACATGTATATCTATTCAATATCCCTACTGCATATACAATATCAGTTCTGGTGCAGTTCATAATGTACATTAGGCTACCAATAATTCTTGAATATTCAAGTTGTGACACAGTTTCTCCTTTGTCATTATTTAAATTACTATTTGGATCATAAGGAGTTTAAGCAGGCGTAGATTCATATTGATTGAATTTTCTTAACACACTTTATATATAATGTGATTGTAATAATTTGATTCCCATAGAATCTCGTATTATTTTAATTCCTAAAATGAAATCTGCTAGTCTCAAATCTTTCATATCAAATTGTTCACATAACATCTTCTTAGTAGTTTTTATATTACTCATTTGTGATCAAATATTAACATATCATCAATATATAGGCAAACAATCACACAAGCATCGCTATGGCACTTAATATACACGCATTTATTTGATTCATTTATTTTAAATCCATCATTAATCATTACTTGATAAAAATTTTCTTGCCACTGCTTAGGGATTGTTTTAGTCCATATCAGGATTTAACTAGCTTGTAAACTTTGTTTTCTAATTCCTTTACAACAAATCCTTCTAGTTGATCCATATAAAATTCTTCTTCTAATTCTCCATTTAAAAGGAAGTTTTAAAATCCATTTGATGAATTTCCATTTTATAAATGGATACGAGGGAAACTAAAATTCTAAAAGAAGTAATTCGTGTAACTAGAGAATAAGTGTCAAAAAAATCGATTCCCGCCTTTTGTTCATATCCTTTGGCTACTAACCTAGCCTTATATTTTTATATGTAGCCATTAAGTTTCATTTTTCTTTTAAAATCCATTTACACCCTATGGTTTTACAACCTGGTGGCAAACTAACTAAATCCCAAGTGTGATTTTGCATAATTGATAATATTTCACTATTAACATCCTCTTTCCAAAATGGAGCTTCAAGAGAATTAAGATCATCGTGATAAGATTGAGGTTCCTCCTCCAACAAAAAGGAAATATAATCAGGCCCGAAATATTTTTCTATCTTACGTCTTTTACTTTTCCAAAGTTCCTGTATTTCCATTTCATTTTCTTGCCTACTACTAGATGTCATATTAATGTTCGAAGGAGCATACTCAAGTCTAGTACTGGGTTTATATGGAAAAATATGTTAAAATAATTCTACATCACGAGATTCAATAATAGTATTTGTAGATACACTATCTACATTTGATTTAAACACAAGGAACCTATACGCGATACTATTTTGAGCATTACCTATAAAGACATAATCAACAGTTTTAGGTCTGAGTTTTGTTCGTTTAGGTAGAGGCAAAACTACCTTAACTAAAAACACACACACTTTTAAGTATTTTTATGAAGGTTTTCTTGCTTTCCACAATTCGTAAGTAGATTTATCAGATTTCTTAGGGGGAATTTTATTTAAAATATAACAGGCTAAAAGTACTGCTTCACCCCATAAATTGTGAGGAAGACCCGAGTTGTTTAACATAGCATTTACCATATCCTTTAGCGTTTGATTTTTAAGTTTCGCTACACCATTTTGTTGTGGAGAATATGGTGTTGTAGTTTGATGTATTATGCCATGTATTTTATAAAAATCATTAAAAGGCTCAGAATATTCTCCTCCTCTATCCGATCTCACAATTTTAATTTTTTTGATTTAGTTGATTTTCAACTTCTTTTTTATATAGTTTGAATTTATCGAGTGCTTCATCCTTAGATCTCAAAAGATATACATAACATAATTTTGTGTGATCATCTATAAAGGTGATAAAATATTTTTTTCCCGCCCCTTGTTTGAATTCCTTTTTAAGACACACAAATCGATATGAATTAATCCCAAAATTTCAATGGAGCGTTTTATACTTTGAAAAGGTTTTCTTTTGAATTTTGATTCAACACATATTTCACATTCGTGTTTGACATTCGCATGTAATTTAGGTATATCTCCTAAATTCATTAATCTTATAAGTGAAGTAAAATTAACATGTCCAAGTCTACTATGCCACAAATATAAGGAATTGGAGAGATAAACAGAATAACTAACTACATTAAAAACTGAGTCAACGATTATATTTAGTTTTAACAATCCCTCACACATATAACCCTTTCCCATAAACACCCCATTTTTAGTTAAAACAAACTGATCAGCTTCAAAAACCATTTAAAACCCCCTTTTTACTCAATAGCGAGCCTGAGACCAAATTTTTCCTAATATCGGGCACGTGTGACACCTCGTTTGACGTCAGGACTTTTTCAGAAGTGAATTTTAAATCCACCTTCCCTTTCCAAGCAACATTAGCCACTGAAGAATTGCCCATATAGAGCTTTTCATCACTTTCCACCACCTCGTAGTAGGAAAAAACACGCATGTCTCCACAAATGTGTCGGGTGGCTCTAGTGTCCACCCACCAGTCCTTAATGTTTCTAACCAGGTGTACTTCTTAAATAACAACAGAAAAATTATCAGTTTCAATAATTGAAGCTTGTGCACCCTCATTAGGTTTTTTAAAATTGTCATTGTTTTTCCTTTTGAAGCAGTCTTGGGCTCGATATCCCGGTTTACCATAAACAAAATAGTCTCCTCCAAATTTTTTAATCCCACCTTTAGGTTTCGTAAAATTAATTGGTGCTTTTCCCTTTCCCTTAAATTTATTTTGGTATTTATTTGGCTTAAACTGATGTTTGTCCCACCACTACTTTCATCAATGTTTTCTTTCGATTCTATAGCCATAACAACATCCATTTTTTCCTTAACGTAGTTATCCACTTCAATTCTAAGTCTAATATTGAGATCTTCCATAGTCATATCTTTACTTTTATGTTTTAGTCCATTCTAAATTCTTTCTAGGAAGGGGGAAGTTTCTCAATAACGGAAGCGACTTAAAAATCCTCACTAATTGACATACCCTCACCATTAATTTCATAAATAATGACTTCAAGTTCTTCTAATTTTGACAAAACAAATTTTTTGTCAACCATTTTAAAATACAAAAAATGTCTCACAACAAATTTCTTACTTCCAGCATCTTCAGTTTTATATTTCTTATCTAACATCAACCATAAGTCTCTAGCAGTGGGGATAGAAAAATAAAGATCATACAGAGCATCTAACAAATTATTCAGAATATAATTTTTGCACATAAAATCAGATTTTTCCCAGAGTTGATTAACATCAATTTTTACAGGTTCGGTCTCTTCAGAATTATCTTCCTTAAATTTTAACATGTGATCAAGTTCCAATAGATTAAAATAAAATTGCATCTTTTGTTGCCAATGTTTAAAATTCAAATCGACATAGGCCTAGCAGAGGCAATTGCAACATGATCAAATTTTTGCATTATACGAATATAAAATTATATTCCTGTCTTAGATTTTTATATGCGTTTAAGGGAAAACCAAAAAGATAATAAATTGGAACGACTTATCTGGATGCTGAGGTGTGTGTTAGACACACATTCCTAAGACAAAAATATCTCCCGTACTTTAACTAGTGATGCCTCGAGGCTCAGATAACTGTCCCCAGGATTCAACAACATAGTTCATCGGATTGAAGCACTCAATGGATGAATTTAGAACCACACAAATGTTTCCCAGAAATTGGAGTTTGAAGGAAGACGTTTTTTAGAGAGAGAGAGAGAGAGAGAGAGAATTGATTTTTAAACCCCTTACTTAAAGGGATGCAAGAATCACCCACTCCCCAAGAAGTGGATGACCACTTCTCCCAGTAAACCACTCTCAACGACTATATACAAAACGGGTTTTAATTTTAATTATAAAATGATTTTTAATTAATTAAATAAAATGAGTTTTAATATTAATTAAAATAAAATTAAATAAAATTAATTAAAGACGAATTTAAAAATTAAGTGATTTTGGATCCAATTCCTAAGTCTTGATATAAAATATAATATTTATATATCTATTAAGTATAATTACCCCAATTCCTCCTAAATGCCCTTAGTGGGACTTAAACCCATGACCTCAAACAAGGGAGACTCAAAACTTAACACTAGACTACAAGTACTTGTTGTGAGTACATCATTCACACAAATAAATACACACAAACACACAGCATAAACTAATATGGTTATGAACAATAGTACGAACAATTAAGGCTTTAGTCACTATGAGAAGATTCTTCGACTGGTTGGAAATCAAAAAGTAAAAGGAAAGTGGTCATGTGGTAGGGGTGGGGTACCCTAATATAGACTAGATCGGATCTATTTAGGCCCTATGAGAAGATTCTTTGCCTTGACTTTGACGCTTTATTTGGGCTAGGTTGGGCTGAAAAAGAAAAAAAACTCTTCCTCCGTCCTTCTCTAACGAAACCATCATCATCACCGATTTCAATTTATTTAGGCAGGAGTTATTCGCACTCCAACTAAATCTTTTAACATTTTAAAATTTTATTTAATGACTTTATTACCTTTAAAATTCACAAAATTCTTTTCTTCAAATGTTAAAAAAATATTTTATTTGTTTTAATTAAAAAAATATTTCATCTGTTTTTTTTAAATCAACTGCTATTTTTAAAATTTGTTTATAAAAACTAAAACAATGTTATATATACTATAAAAAATAGATTCTTATTAAAAAATATATTTTATGAAGTAATATTATTTTATAAAAAACTTTTTTTAATAAGAATCTGTTTTAATTTTTTTTTTTACTTTTCATAAGTGTTATAAAAAAAACATTTCAATTGTTTAAAAAAAATTTATCTGTTTTTTTAATTAAAAACTGTTTATAAAACATAAAAAATTGTTTTATATGAAATGAAAATTGTTTTTACAAAATAAACCGTTTTAACTATCAAAAAACGATTTAAAAAAGTACTGGCAATTTAAAAAATTACACAACGCCACTATGAATATTTTATTTCTTAAGTAACAAGATCACGACCCAAATAAAACGCGACGTGACAGGGAATCGTATTTTTTCATACCGCTGGCGCGGACCAGGTTTTACTATTATAAAATAATCTTTTTACTATTTAGAAAAAATGGTCCGTGTCAGCGATATCTATAGGCGGTCCGACTATCAATACATACCGTTGGTGCGAACCATTTTTTACTATTATAAAAATAATTCATTTACTATTTAGAAAAAATGGTCCACACCAGCGGTATGTATAGGCGGACCGATCACCTATACATACCACTGGCGCCGACCATTTTTTACTATTATAAAATTAAGCTTTTTACTATTTAGAAAAAATTGTCCACGCCAGCGGTATGTATAGGTGGTCCAGTCCCTTATACATACCGCTGGCGCGGATATTTTTTTCTAATATGCTAGTCAGTGCTAGTGATATGTATAAGCAGTATTATAAAACAGTTTTAAATAAAATGTACAAATTTTTTACATAAAATACAGACTTTTAACAGTTAAAATAATTTTTTTTTGTAAAAACAGTCTTTTATATTATCTATAACATTGTTTTACTTTTTATAAACAGTTTTTTTAAAAAAAGCAGTTGATTTAAAAAAAATAGTTGAAATGTTTTTTTAACAAAAAAAAATGAAATGTTTTTATTTGACATTAAAAAAAAAGGAGTTTGGGTAATAGAGTCACTGGAACAATTTTTAAGTGTTAGAAGATTATGTTGGAGTGCCAATAGCTGTACCCTTTATTTATATTGTAATAATGACGAAATTATGTTGTCGTGTCAATGTAGTTTATAAAAAAATTAATATAATAAGAGAAGTCATAGTAACGATAATTGCAAAACATTTTCTTAGGGAAAAACACACCATAAATCATAAACTATTGAGTAATTTATATTTTTTACTCTAATGTTTTCATCACCACCCAAGCCTACCACTCTCGGGCAGCCCACCACCACCGACCGAGTACATTAACCCAGCCCTCCGAACACCATTATCATCCGCCACCTTCGACAAAGGTTTCTCTGAAACAAAACCTTATATTCAATATTTAACTATATTAAATTTAAATCAAAATAAATTCACGAGTCAGTAATAATCAAACCCTAGATTTAATCAAAATCCAAATAGATTTTCAAAATCATGGACTTATGTATATTTATAGGTAATAGTTACATATATACATATTGTTGTGAAGTAAAGGGATAAAAACAACTTAGAGTGAGGATTTTTTATATTTCATTGTATTCTCAATACTCGAGGGGTATCACCTTATTTAATTGACATAATGAGGAATCCAAAAATACATATTTAAATAAAGGGAATATATCTCTCTCTATACACACACACACACACACACACACACACAAGCACACAAAGGGGGGGAGAGAGATACAGATGAAAAAAGAGTGGTTTGGGAGGTGACTACTCGATGCTTATTTATTTCTTATATAATTGGATTTATTAGTTTTAAATTTTTAGTTATAAGTTGTAAATTTTTAATCTAAATTATTTATTTTGATATTTTTTGTTTTATAGTTTTTAAATAAATTATTTGTATAGGGGGAGGGGTTTATATTGTTTTTAATATTATTTTGGTTATTTTAGTTTCAGTATTTTTAGTTTAACTTGTAGATTTTTAGACTTACAATACATTGCAGGGGCTGACATTGAAGAAATGATGCAAAAGATCCAAAACGGGGAATGTGGACCCCACATGAATGGCCATATGCTTGACAAGAAGATTGTCAGAAGGTGCTTCAAATGCCTGTAATTCATCAATATCCAATAGTTACCTCCCCGTGAGCTCTACGACATGGCCTCTCCTTGGCCCATCTCGACTTGGGGCATTGACATCATTGAGAAAGTCTCCCCAACGCATCAAATGGACTCAAATTCATTCTGATCACCCTCGATTATTTTAGTAAATGGGTTGAAGTTGAGTCATACGTGGTGTTCAAAGGTATTCAAGCTTGTATTAGATAATGGGCTCCATTTTGAAGCAGAAGTCATAGAAGTGAGCGAGGAATACAAATTTCAGAGGTATGAGTCTTCTCTCCACCGATCACAAACCAATGGGGTTGTTGGAGCTTCTAACAAGACCTTTAAATCCATAATAATTAAGATGGCCGAAAGTTGGAGGGATTAGGATGATCATATCAATTATTTCGTCTGGGGCTACCGTACATCTTCCAAACTGCCCATTGGGTCTACCCCTTACTCCCCAGTATATGGTATGGAAACAATCCTGCCCGTTGAGCTTGAAATACCCTCCATGACGGTAATGCTCAAAATCTAAGTTGGAGAAGTTAATTAGTATCAACACTGTTATGACGAGCTTGCACTCTTGGATGAAAAGAGACTGAAAGCTTTATACCACATACAAGTGTATCATTGTTGCATTACATGATCATTGAACAAGAAGGCCAAAGATTGTGGTGTGAGAGGAGGAAACCTCGCTCTTAAAGATATCGTATAGCCCATCTGGGACCCAAGAAGGAAATTCAAGCCTAATTGGAGTGGGCCTTACCTAGTGAAAAAATCATGTCAAGTAGCGTTGCTATGCTCATATACCTCGATGGAGAAGAAATGGCGCATCCAGTCAACTTAAACCGTCTCAAAAACATTTATCCTTAATTCGACACTCGTCGCACTCTGTATTTCTCATCCCCATTATATTCTAAAAAAAACTTTTATATCCTTCTGCTATAAAGAAGTACATAGGACCTGATGTTCTCAAATAACTTTCACTGAAATAATATTTTATCCCCATAGAGGTACATATGCAACCCATAAAGGAAACGTTCCTTTATTTTTCTATAAAATGCTATTATTTTCTCCCTTCAGGAAGGGTTAGTCCCTCTCATCATTCTTAATTAAGAAAACGATTATGTATGACTTAGCGGTCGGTATAGATAGTTCAAACATAAAGAAATTATTTTAAAAGGCACAATAACATATATCTAAAACATCATTTATTACATTTTTATTATAAAACATGAGAGTTACATGAAGTATCAGTGAGAAGAAAAGTCCCTAAAATTTCATAAACCTCCTACCCACTTACCTACCAAGATAACATAGCCTACACAAATACCTAAATAGAAACATAAACACATCCACTAAAAAATCTACACAAAAAAAGCTTCTAAAGTCCATTTCATCTATCATAAGGCCCCGCTTCATCATCATCATTGCCACCACTGTTATTTCCCTAGGCTCCTCAGAAATCCCAATCTTTATGGCACTTCCTTATATGCTCCAAGCGATAGTATGCCTTGAAAAGTTTAAACGGTGCCACCACTCCTCTATCCACAGCCTCAAACATCATGAGCCCCCTCTACCCTATTTCCTCGACACTAAAATTTGGGATGATATACTACCACAACAACTTTAAATAATCCTTGGATAGCACATCAGCTTCCCCTCAGATTGGGATACACGGGTGGATGGCATCCGACGCTGCCATAGAGGCCTAGAGTCATCCTCAAAGATTCAGTTAGGTCCTCCATAAGAAAAAAAAGTTAGTTATGAAAGAAGGGATAATTTGCTCCAAACTAAATGATGCAAAAGTTGTCAAGTAAAGTAGAAGGAAGTTTGGCGGAGACTTATAGGGTGAACATAACAGTAGTCATCTAATTGCAAGACATGCTGCAATTCTACCCACCATGGCACATACCAATGGATATATCCATCCCCATGCTCTGCAAGACAATCAACTTAATTATCCATGGTAAGACCAAAACTCTCCAAATTTCGTGCCATAAAATTTGGAATGCCACTCAGCGGATATTTAGGGGATCCATTAAATTAAGCATCTTTTATAACCACATGAATTACACCATAGTCATGCCTCGTAAAAAAGAGGTCAGCATCATTTCCAGTCATCAAGACCGTGCAATGTCTTTGCCAATATGGTCACAATAGGGTTGCTCGGTAATTCGTCCATAAACTATGGTGAATACCTGGTTGTCTGAACTTAGACCACCTATCACCAAGAGCATTTTGGCATTCCATCCCAAGGTCACTGCGCTAGCAAAGTCGTTATCCTAGTAATCCCTCTGATGCATAAAGTTTATCACCACAGGGAGACTTATACCCCCTTTGCGCACCAGTGGACAAGCGGCAAAACGGGAAATGCAACAATTCAACTAAAGACATCCGACGTGAATAAAAAAGGCCAGGTAAGGTTATAGAAACTCTAAGGTCAAACCCATCATGGTACAAAATTCTTCATAGGTGGGATACACCTCATCTAAACCAAAGCGAAACATATGGTCTTCAGCATAACAAAAATGCAAAAATACCTCCAAAAGGTTCCACTCAATTGAGCGATTATGGCACAGAGTGGTTGGGACCGGGTTGAATGATTCATAGTTGACATTGTATAAGCATATGGCCTCTGACCCTTCAAGATAAGCGGTAAAAGCCTCAATCATGGGATCAGCCATTTCAAAAGAATAAAGAAACTATGTAGAAAAAAGATAAAACACTTGCAGTGTGGTTTAAAACTCCACCAAAAGGCCCCTTTTATACTTAAAAATATCCATCAGAAGATGAAATATAAACATGTTTCTACAATAAAAAATCTTAAGTACGAGAAATGTAGGAAGATGATAATCGTGATTGAAAAGCAAATGTACTGTAAGGGGTATGTCGGCCAACACACTCACCATTTTAGAAAAATTATTCTTTCCTTTTTAGTTCCCCTCATTTTTAAATAAGTCTCTTCCAAAGATGATGTTTTACAAAAGAGCCTCTTTGGCATTTTCTTTACTTAAAAATTCAAAAATATCAAAAACATATTTCCTTTCTCTTTTCATTCAAATAAAACCCCCAGTGAAAAATTAAAAGTGCACGTAGACTTAGTCATTATATTCAAGATAATCCAAAAATAAATAAATAAATAAAAGACATCCTTTTATTTCTCTATAATTGAATTTACATTTTTTAGGAATATAGAAAAAAGAAGAAAAGAAGAAATAATGATCAAAATTATCAGGACATGGTACGAACTTTCCAACCATAATCCTTAGCTCAAACCACCATCTCAAGAATCTAGGAGAATGCTCTTTTCATGACGGCGAGCAGTAGACCCCCCACTTCCAGAGCTCGCTTTTAGTATAGGATCATTAGAAGTCATCGGAGGTGACATGCAAGATCAATTCATCGTCAGCACATGCTTAGCCCTGGAGACCATCCAGTCTCGAATATCTCTCAGTCGGGATGACGAAATGAGCACAGTCTGTAAAGAGAATGAATCAAGCATGATGTTCAAGTTAGTAACAGAAAAAAAAGTCAAAAGAACTTAGAATTTAAAGTATAGAAGTGAGAATAAAGGACTATACCTCTCTCTCGAGATCATCCTCGGGAAAAGAGGCAGGCTATCGATTGTCGCCTAAGGAAGATGAGGCACAAAAAAAATGCCCCCGCCTAATTCATTATAATAATAGGGTGTGGAGCAATGCCAAAGAATAGTAACGTCCACCGCCGCCTCAACACCACTCCCAGATGCCTGTGTCGAAGAACCCAATGAACTAATGCCACCACTAGTCCTTACCAATAGTGGAGGCACACCCTCCATGTCATATATCAATGGTGGAATCAGCCAACTAGATGCGAAGTCTAGATAGTTGTATCCTGCCATCACATTAGTACTGAGCGCATAATATTACACTTCTATCACCGCCACCTGGACCTAATTATATATCATGACCACACTCCTCAGATGCGTAGGAGGGACTATGGGCAGGACCTCCACCTCTTTCTCCATCACCTACCTATTTAACCTCTCACCTAGGTATCAAAAGTACACAAACTCCTGCTCCAGCAACCATCACTTATGGGAATGAACGCATGTAGTGTCCAATGTTCCTTAAGGGTAAAATCTCACTTGCCCCAAAATAAAAATCAATCATCAATATCAAAAAAAAAATGAAAAGTACAAAATAATTAAAAAAATATATAAAAAAACAGAAAAAGAGAAAAAGATCTAACCTGATCGCTCATGAGGGCATTCAGTTTGGCCGTCACATCCTTAAGGAGAAGGAACCCCTTCAACACCCTATTCGTCCTTCTCCACCAAAGCATCATCGGCCACTCCCATTCATCATCCTCTTTCAATGGAATCAACCCCACGTTGTAACCGATCACCTCATAGAACCATGCTTGAGAAGACAACACAATCTTGTAACAAAGAATCTCTAGAATCTCGAAAAATAACAAAGAATAAAAAAAACTAAAAACTAAATCAATATTCAAAGGATATATCCAGAAGATATGTGGGCCTCGTAAAAGCCAATCGACCACACAGGATAAAGACATCAAGAGAAGCATATAGAGATGCCAATGTTAGGGTCCCCCGGTCGTATGGGTGGATCTCAGAAATGATTCAGAGAATTAGAAAGAACCATAAATGGACAACATCTCCACTTGTCACGACCATGAATCCCCCTAGAAAGAGCAAAATGAACATGTGCGTCTCTTGTCTAACCTCCTGCTCGTCAGGGATATCTATCCTCCATGACAATAGGGTGTTATTTAACACCGATACCTTAACCGACTCTATAGAACCAATCTGATCAAAATCCCCCAATGTAGCCTGAATCACCTCCTCGATCAAACGAAACGACCTATCCACCTCTATATGATGCCCAACGCAGTTGATCCTCGTTAACTGGTGCACGCCAATTGGGGTGATCTTCATCTCACCTACACCTAAGTGAAAGGTATAAGTGGTGTCCCATCACCTCTCGCCCAGATCGCATAAGACTATCGAAAATCGTGGTGTGTCATCCAGAGATCTCGTAAGGTGACCAAATCACCCACCATAAGTCGAACCTCCTTGGGAAGCTCCTTCCATGCCTTCTTTATCCATGCCATGCCTTGAGAACGAATGCTCGTCGGAACAATGTGAGTCTACAATTCAAAATAAAAAAGTGTCAATCCCTAGTAGGGAAAATAAATTCAAAAAACAAAATAAAAAACTTCAAAAATAAAAATTAAAATAAAATAAATACTCACATAGCCCTTTGGGTTCTTCACCCTCGCAGATTGATAGAGCTCGGGCTCTCACAATATAATCCTCTTATCATCCACTGGCCTAGAACTATGATACACATTCTCAATTTTTACCGTCATCGCTTTGGCATGTCGCCACTCAATGTCAGCCCAGTCGTCAGTCTTAACGAAGGGGTTATTGCCCATTCCTTCCATAAAGACTCTTAGAGAAATTTTGCATTGTAAGTCTTCTTTCTAAAGAGATAGAGAAGAGGAATTCATTTGAGAAGTTGTGAGAAATACACGTTGCCTCGGTCCCTTTTTATAAGGATCCAAAGGGTATGCCGGTCAGTACCCCTCTAGATGTGCCAATCGACAGTGCCCCATAAGAATCCCCAAATCCCCTCAGAATTCCATGCCTTGCCTATAAGCATCCCTCATCCTGTGCCAATCAGCAACCCCTTCAATTTCGTTATAAAAAATCCAAAATATTACAGAAAATCCCAAAAAATTCTCAAAAAAATCCAAGAACTCAAATTTTACAAAATAAGATTTTCTCCATAGAAAATTACCCAAGTTCATAAATAAATAAATAAATGCCTCAAAAAAATTAGAATAAATTTCCAAAAGTTGCAAAAAATTCTATGAATCCTAAAGGCCAAAATTTTTCCTAAATTACAAAATTTCTAATGAAAATCCTCAAATCTCAAAAATATCCAAGCATCTAAAAAATTGCAACATCTCGCAGAAAATTTGAAACTTCCCAAAAAATTCTCAATACATCACTCGTCCATCCCAAAACATTTAGGTCCGCAGAATTAACCCCTTAATACACTAGGTCATCATAATTAACCTCTTTATCCCTTAGGTCCACATAATTGACATATACACCCCTTAGGTCCGTAGAATTGGCTATTTAATCTTTAGGCTAGCAGAATTGACATATTCTCTCCTTAGGTCCGCAAAATTAATCTTTTTCTCCCTTAGGTTTGCATAATTGACCTCTTCAATTCTTAGAGCCGCAAAATTGGACTCTTCACTCATTAGGTCTGCATAATTAACCTCTTTATCCCTTAGGTTTGCATAATAGACCTCTTTATCCCTTAGGTCTATAGAGTTGACCTTTTTACCCCTTAGGTCCGCATAATTGAACTTTTTACCCCTTAGGTCTCCAAAATTGACCTCTTTACCCCCTAGGTCCGCATAATTCAACCTTTTATCTTTCAGGTCTATATAATTGAGCTCCTCATCCCATTAGGTTCGTAAAATTGACCATTTTAATTTTTAGGACCTCGAAATTGACCTTTACCTTCAAAATTGGCCACGATTTTCTTAATCAATAACGTACACTCTTCAAGTCCTTAGAATTAACCTTGACCCTCATAATTGATCGTGATCCTCTTAATCGGTCGTGTACATTCCTTATGTCCTCAAAATTTCCCTTAGCCCTCAAAATTAGCCACAGTCCTCTCAATCAGTCGTATACACTCTTTAGGTCCTCAAACTTGACCTTGCTTGAAAATAAGCATAGATTCGAAGATTCCCGAATAAGTTAACCTTTCAAACTGCTACAGAATCCATGGGCAATCAAGAGACAACCTAACGAACTATTAGTATCCAGAGTAAAACAAAGAAAAATCAATTCTCGTAGTAGTGGCAAGCAAAATGGGAGTAGTCTAAACCATGGAAACGGGATTGTGGGAGAGAAATGCAAGCTTCGTGCTAATAGGCGAATCGGTGGGGTGTTATGCCGTAGATGGTGAAAGTCCAGTAGTCAAAGGCATCACTAGATTATGCTCTGACCCGAGTAGCATGGGGTACGTGGAATCCCATGTGAATCATCAAGGACCACCTTGCAACGCTAAATACTCCCGAGTAACCGATAGAGAAGTAGTACCGTGAGGTAAGGGCATGGGGAGTGAAATAGAAAATGAAATCGTATGATCCTAAGCAGTGGGAAGAGCAATCATAATTGGTTATGTTCCTTTAAATCGGTCACATACATTCTTTAATTCCTCAGAATTGACCACAGTCATCATAATTGGTCACAATCTTCTGAATTGGTAGCATACGCCTCCTACGTCCTTCATCCCTGCTTTCGATGATCTTTGCCTATCCTAAGCTCGCCCATCGAGGGGCTTTGTATACACCCAATTTTAGTAACCCCTATACACCTATATAGTTCCAAGAACTATCCCTTTAATCCTTAGACCCATGATCGCCCTTCAAACCCTTAACTGGAGATCATCAAGCGCTTTGTGGGCTCTATTTGACTATGGTCAACTCTCAGATATGAAAGTATCTTAACACACGTTCATAAGGCTCTAAATCCCATTTTCAACGGTCCATATTGTATGTGTATCAAACTAACGATTCTCATTTAACACCCTTTTTCCAAAAGGTCACCAAATACTTACCGAGCTCCATTTGCCTTTGGTTAACTCTAGGACTATAGAGTTTCTCAATTTACTTTCACAGGGATTTAAATCCTTATTCCAACAATCCATATCCTGCACGGTTCGAACTTACATCTTGCATTTACTTATGTTTTTACCTCAAAATCCTAATCGGATGTCATCGGATGCTCCCAAGCTTCGTTTGACTTTGGTAAACTCTCGGAACCGATAGTACCTTAACGCAATTTCATAATGCTCTGAAACTTCTTTTTAATGGTTCGTGGTGTGCACAAAATGGATTTACAGTTTGCATTTTTATGATCATTTTTTTGGAAAATCAATTTTAGCCTGCCTATAGAAACACTTTCCCATGCCTTTAGGAAGATGATGATTTACTTGGATGCCAAGTCTGGCACCTATATCGATAGGCAAGCCACCTGATATGATGATTGGAAGACCCTCACCCCATCAAAGTAGCTTGGTCTTTGGCCTCTTCATGGTTTCCTCTTTAAGAAAACCCTAACCTCGTTGTTTAGGACCTTTTGCCTCGAAATCAGTGTGAAATCTTTCAAAATATCCCTTTTTATACATTCTCACAACATTCCATTACATCACCCACAAATCACCTTTACTACCCATTTTTCCACCATTGAAGCCAATTTATATTACCTTAAAAACCAAAACCTGAGTTTCACAAAAGGTCTAAATTTATTCTATTCAAGTTCAATAAGCTATAGTGTTATTTCGTATATTTAATTACTTCAATCAGGTCTTTCTTTTTACTTTCTACTTTATCACCCCTAATCATATTTTTATTATTGTATACTCATAATACAGATTTTTATAAGCTCAAAAACCCAAAAAGATGGTTTAATTCATAAACCCCCAATTAGAGTTTTCCTCCATTTTGTGACCCCCACTCAATTAAATACTGGGTGATCAGTCCTTTATTCAATTTAAAACAAAGTGTTCAGTAGGATCATTCTTAGCATCACTGTCGAAATAGATTTAACATGAATAATCACCTAATGAATAATTATGCTACTGTCAAAAACATTTTTCAATTTAAGTTACACCCAAAGACTACATTAATAATTTCTAAATGTTAAGACATCAACTATTTACCATTCACGGGAAATATAATGAATATTGGATATAACGCAACTGCTAAAATAAATCAGGTTGGGTAAAACATTCCGGTTTAAACTCTCAAACCAATACACCATAAAATACGCAATCCATCTGAAATGAACTACTAAAATAAACTGAGTAAAATCTCTTTGATAAAATGACTAAGAATGGGCGACACATGCCCTAAATGAAATATCTGAATAGAACGAAAAGAAATGATAGAGGCGTCTAAATACAAGGATCTGCAACTCCCACAACTGCTTCAGCTCGCTACATAATCAAAGCGTCTAAGTCTGGAAACCCTGTGGCAGGGCACCTGATATAATAGATATATATAGAAAAAGAGAGAAGAAAAGAAAGAGACGGGTCAGAGTCCGAGTTGTAAAAATATTTTTTTAGCAAGTATTTAAAATTTGCAATAAAGCAAGTATTGTGTGCATGCTATCGGACTCTCACATTAGATTCTCACCTCTCATCTATTATGCATGCCTTATGTACATATACCCCATATTAGTTATGCTACCCATCCTAACTAGTTCAAAGTCACCATACCACCATCTGCGTCACTAGTAGTATACCCGTATCGCCCATACAATAAGTTATTGAAATAGTTTATCCCCTATAACTAAATTTCATTATTCACCATTTGACTGGTTAATCTTTTACCCACTAAGATTATTTTATTTCTCATTATTACTTTATCTACTAATTTCACACAGTAGAATTTTCCCAAGTTTATTCCTATATATATATATAATCACATCATCCATACATATACATACTAAACCTGCACCCATTGGTTAGTACCACTTGGCCCAAAGCATTTATTATCATTACCATATCTACTAGATACACACAGTAGACATATTCACACTATATATATATATATATATATATATATATATATATATATATATATATATATATATAGTCACATCATCCCTATACATATATATACTAAACCTGCACCCCTTGGTTAAGACCACTTGGCGCAATGCATACTCTGCTATCACGTCCGGGTGCATCGCTCACTGCATAAAGGACTATTGGTTCAATCTCTCACGAACATAAAATTCAAATTACATATATTGGAGGCGAACATAATCCCCAGCGAAATGGGTCACGCACATACCTATGCTCACATTCAACGGTCGAAACTATCCTACATCTTAGATAGCATGTAACCAATTTCATATGCTCTGGGTACAAGTCAAATATCCCCCAAATGGGCACACAGGATAAGACTGTCGACTATGAGAAAACCTCTTCCTAATAGCAAGCAGCGTAGGTATGTTATACACATAATAATAAACATATAATAGGCATACGCACATCCTATTTAATTCAATGGGTATTCACCCAACCCATACATATATTTTTCATACGTTGTATTCTCTCATTACTACTTATAATACAATTATTTCGATTACACTCTCTCGAAATTTCCAAGGTTAAATTACCGTGCCAATATTTACAGTATTATTTCCCAAATACTTCCCAATCATTATGTACTATACTAAATTCATCAAATAACAGTTTTCTTCACTCAAATTAACTGTGTAACTCGAATTGGAATGAAATCGAATTTTTCCAGCTTTTTGGACCTGTCGTTCGAACCAGGTGTGATGTCGTTTGAACGATATCTCGTGAGACCTTGTATCGTTCGAACCAGGCTCAATCTCGTTCGAACGAGATTGAGTAGTTCCCTTCCCCAAACAGACATGCTACATTTTCGACCATTAACAGTTATGTTTTCACCAGATGTATAACTCTAAAACCTCAAAATTTTAATCCAAACCTCAACCAATCAATTCAAATCATCTTCCTAACATTTATATATGATTTATAACACTATAACATCATTAAATCATCACTAATCATCAATCAAATTGGAAATCCACAATTTAATTAACAAGAACCCTAGTTCTCAAATTTATATGCATAACTCTAAATTAAAACTGATATTTATTCAGAATATTATCATAAATTCGTGGACATAATCCTATCTACAGGAGGGAATCAAACTCTTATCAAATCAGTCCTAATTTATGATTAACTCCCCCAAATTTTCACTAATATTCATCTTCATATTAATGGGGTAATTACCTAGTCTAACATGAACACAAATATTACTAAAGAAAGCAAGCAATAAACACTTGCCTCGATTATGATATTCTGATCCGCTGATGAAATTGATATAGACTTGTTCCTCATCATTCGATCTACGCTTTGGTGGGATTTGTGGTGTGAGTTCTTGAGTTTTGCACCAAGAACACTTATGGACTCTCTCCTTCTACCTCTGTGGTTCTCTCTCCCTCTCACTTAGGTTTAGAAACTGACAGACTTCCTATGACCCACGTACACTCCCTTTTATTTTCCTAATTTTCGTTCATATTAATTCCCCAAAAATCCAATGGATAAAAATACCCCCGCGGGGTGCCGATTTGGCCTAAAAATATTTTGGATTTCAAATAAAATACCCGGGTAGAGTTTCTGACTATCTCGACCCTTCCAGACTCAATGGAGCACTCAAAATGGCCATATAAGTTACTTAAAAATAATTCACTTCTTTAATCTATTAAATTAGTCCCGACACGACTCACACGCGCGTCTTGACTTAGTACACCAAACTGTCGTATTTCTCACTCTCGACAATTTATAAAATTTCATAATTCCATATTACATATCAACATAGTGATATTTAATAATTTTCATTAATAATTATTAACCCTTGGCACGCTAGTTAATAATTATTTTAATTCGTATTAATTAACAATTAATTTCTCACAATTTAATTAATCCAACAATAATAATTAATCTCACAATTATTTAAATCATAAAAAATATGGGGTGTTACACATTTTCACCACTTGAGCATGTTTTTCCACAAATCAAAAAAGAAAACTCTAGTTTCGGATTTATGTATTAAATACCACCTTTATGTTATTTTGAACTGCGTGGCCTTTGATGTCGGTTTCCAGCTACATAGGCGCCCCAAATTTATCTCGATATTCAAATGTTCTTTTTCTCATTTTCTTCATTTTCCATATTTTACTTCTCTCATTTAGTACTTCCTTACATATGTTAGGCTACATATTTTTACTTTTAGTAGTCCCGCTAGACATGCATACCCATTTATTCATAATGAATCACGATCCAGTATACAGCTCATAGAATATATATTGACTTATTTTACTTCCTTTTAACGGTCCCGTCACACATGCGTACTCATTTATCCATAGTGAGTCACGATACGGTGCACTGCCAATATTACTGTTATCTATGTATACTTTTTCCTTTCTTTTAGTTGCACTCCTTTGACTGATTCATTCTCGTCTTTTTCATGACGCGTACATGATAATTTCTCTCCTTACACACTTTCCATGTACACATACACTTTTCACCCACACACTATGCACATTTGAGGAGAAAATGAGAACAGTTTAATATCCTATGAGAGGCCGATAGGCTAGAATAGGTGTATAACACCTTCTCATTCCGTAACTTAGTCCCTGGACCCATGATCTATCTGATTTTGTATGCATCATCTTGTCTTTTAGGTCGGCTATATTTTTTTTCATGTTTTAAGTTAAAAAAGGTTGGTGACACCATTCTTTACATTTTCACCCTTTGACGACGGTCTCTTTATGTCTATGGGAGCCCGCAAATATTGTGCAAGTTGCAAAAAGGGAATTCTCTTCCTTGACCACTTTGTCATATGAAGTCCTTTTTTGGGGGTGCAACCAGTCCTGGATGGACACAGCATTCCTTCCTTCATACGTGGATTACAAAATTTCCCAAGCATCCTTTATGCTCTCACATTTCATAATATGCTTAGACTCTTCAGTTCTGATAGCAAATAAAATTGCATTCACACCATTGGAATTAAAAGTAGAGGCATATTTTTCAACTATAGTCTAAGGGGCATATGCTTTGGGTACAACACCTTCAGTGGAAAAAGACCACCCTCGTTCCATCGAGTTCCAAACATTCTGATCCATAAATTTTAAGAAAAAACTCATTCGAGGCTTCCAATGAGAATAGTTTGATCCATCAAACAGAGGAGGTCGGGCAATGAAACTACCCTCACGATCAAAATCCATTTGTGACACCTCGCCCATTCTAATAAGTGGTGGCCAATACTCTACTAAAATAAAACAGGAATCTCGGTGTAGTTCATTCTTAGCATCACTCTCAAAAACCAACTTAATTACTAATGACCTATTAAGCCCGATGTCAAATTTCAAAACTTATTAACCATCTTTATTAAAACATTCAATTATAAATGTAAAGACTCACCACGATGAAATGATAACGAGTACTGATGGCATAAATAAATGAAGTAACCCAATAACTCTCGGTAAATCCCAAGTACAAACATATAACAAATAAATAAAATAAAATAAAATAAGTCGGATAATGAAAGTTGTCTAATAGTGGGTGACATGCCAGCAATAAAACCTGAAATACCAGAGTAACATCCTAGCTAGATTAAATTGATAGATGCATCTATGAAAATCTTATAGGCGTTCACAGTTGCTGCTGCATCGTCTGACTGGAAGAACACGCTAGACCTGGCATTCCTGTGGCTGAGCAGCTAAAAGGTTTTGAAAAAGATTTTTGATACGGACCAGTGCCCAAAACATTTTGAAATATTTGCAAGTATTTAAAATGAAATAATGAATATGCATAAGATTTATCCATGCTCATTTGGTGTCGCACTCACATGGGATTATCCTCCCCCCTCGTCTCTGGTGTGCACCTAATGCATGTATTTTAATTTCCAGGTTATGCTATTCCGCCTAACTAATCTTGTTAATCTTAATATAGTCCAATACGATAAACCTCTATCCAAACTATGCAATATGCATTTTACTTTAATTTGTTTATCACTTAGCTAATAACATAAGTTATATCATAGTAATTCTCCATTATACTCGTACCGTTATATAATCAACGTAACTATACACAGGTTATAATTTAATGTTCAAATATTTGTTTGAGTACACATATACATATAACACTCTTTTATATGTATATACATAGCATCCCCAAGTTATACTCCTGGATGCATTTCTTAGTATGCTATCAGGCACCAAGTATGTCTCATACCATCCGTAGGCAATCGGGTCGGTATCTCACCACCCAAACCAAATCGTAAACACATATTAGAGGTGATCATAAACATACAAATGTGGGTCATAACCATACTGAAAGCGTAAGGAACCCCCGGATGGTTGAAAGCGTAAGAAATCCCCGGATGGTGATTTTCGCAATTAAAATCAAAGTTAATAATTTCCTTTTTATGTAAAAAACGAGATGATGCGGAAGCGTATATAAGTGATGGTTCAACAAATAAACAAAGCCAAATTTTAATTTCTTCAATACAAATTAAAATAAGTTAATCCAAGTCCTAGAATTTGCCTAAGTCATATTTATCAATATTAGCAAGTTAGGCGAAACCAAATTTTAGCAAATGACTTGAATTAAGTAAACATTACCCAACATTTAATATAAGTCCCAATTAAATGAGTGTGATAATTAAACCAAGTTTTATCTTGAATTTAATCTAAGCATGCGTTCTAAATTATGATGCAAGATAAAATAAACAATATCACACTACGCCGAGATGTACGAGGAAAAACCCAAGACGGGAAATAACCTCGGACGGCCCTAGCCACAAGCCCACTAGATACGGAATTACAATTACAAGATAGATAGACTTACAACGACTGACTCGATCCCTCTCAAGCCTCGACGCTTCTTCTCGTAGACACCTCCTCCTAGCGGACAACCTCGGAACTCCACCGCGATCTCGGAATCCACCGATAGGACTTTATATGGTCACCGTCACCCTAGCATGGAGCCTTTCTCCAAGTGGGTAGAATCACAACAAAATGTCTTCTTCTTTGATGGATGTAGAAGAAAACCAAAACTTCTCTTCTTGAATTCGGTAGAGATAAACCGGTGCCAAAACTCCAAGTAAAGATATGTATATAGAACTTGGATAAACAGCTATTGGGTGTAAACACTAGAGTGTGTAGGTTTTTTCATTAAAGAATAACACTCAAAACTTGATCTTTTTCCTTAAACAAATTTTCTCTCAAAACACTCTCTAGGAGTTTGTATGGTATGAAAAAAATGCCCCTTCAAAAATGATTCCCGTCCTTAATAAAGCCTTAAAAAATCAGTTAAGAAACAAGTGGGGAAATGGGGTGAAAACTGCCAAAAACTGCTCAAAACTGTTCCCGTCTGGCATCTCGTTCGAACGAACTTGACTCTCGTTCGAACGAGACTTCTAACGAGCGACCAGACTGGGCTCGTTAGAAACTCGTTAAATATCTCGTTAGAACGACCAAACTCGTTCGAACGACATATCGAACGACTGGCCAGTTTAGGTTCGTTGGCAAACTCGTTCGAACGAAACCTGGTTTGAACGAAAAACTCGTTCGAACGAGACTTCGAACGACTTCCAGAAATTTTTGATAAATTCAATTTTTGGCCTAGAAACTTTATGTACTTTATTTTAAAGTTTCAAATAAATTATTCTGAAAGTAAAACATGGTTTTTTTTATTAAACCTAACACCCAAATAAAATTTTGTTCCAAGCTCCTATATAAATATAATTACATTCATACCTTGGGAGCATGGAACCTTAGTTGATGACGTAGAAACGAGGCACGCAAACCGGCATTTTGATGAAGCTTTAAATTCTTTGCCGCTACGTCTTCAATACGTACTTCATAGGCTTGAGAATATTACAATTAAATACTACCCTATGAATAAATGTTTTTGTCCGGAATTGAGCCAAAACTACATATGGACTCAATTGGAAATTTGTGTCCTTACAAATATCCCCCTTTGGCTATTCCGGGACAAAAACCAAACAAAAATCCTAAAGGGCCGTCAAGCTCACTAGACTCAAAACATAACCCGCCCAAACTTGACTCAACCCAAGGATCAAACGCTTTGCCATTAAACAATGCTGCTTTAGTAGAATAACTGCACACTTAATCAAACTCATCAAATGCATAGGGAATATCAAAATATAAAATGCAATTAATTAAATTATTCCCCCTAAATTAATTCTCCCCTTTATCAAACACATGACCTACTTAGAAAGACGTCTCCCCCTAAGATAAATATCCCCCAAACGAAGATACGATAATAATAGGATTAGATACCATTTCTCCCCCTATCATCATTCTCCCCCTTTTTGTTCAGGAATAGGCAAAGGATAAAGAACTAATAAACAGGTTGTTGAAGCTTAAAGTGATAAGTCATGAAAGCATATGGGCAATAAAAGCAAGGCAAAGACAAAAAAATATCATATATATATACATTAGAAAGATACCAATAGAGTACTTGCATATATATATAGATATAAACACACATATAACACAAAATACAATAAGTTTGCACACTCGTATGGCAAAAATGTGTCATATGGAAACGGAAGTGTAGGGGTGTGAACTAGCAACAATTAAATTTAGACCCAAACACTTAATAAACATTCACGAAGTTCTCATTTGATTGCAAACTTTATCACATTTCAATATAACCTCATGTGACAATATAAAGATTGAACTCAATGAACAAACATACGCAATGCATACAAGCCTAGCATGATGATGATTCTACAAACCAAATAGAGTCATGACATTAAAGACAACTAGGATAAACGGACATTGTGCAAACCGTTGATATACCATCCAATTCTCCCTCAATGAGCATATATATTCTTTTGTTTTTGAAAGAATATATCAAACAAACATAGGCCTTGGCAATTGCTTTCTGTTTAATGCCAAATATTCTGTTTTTAGGCCTTTGGATCACGTATTTCTTTTAGATCCAATCAACGGTGGCTTACTATCGCAAAGGATTTAATTTATCCTTTCGGAGCCCTTCCCCGTGCATATATTAATTTATCATGTTTTCATTTTTCACACAAATCTCACATGCAACGGATTTTGACATGCACTAGTCCTCCTAGGTCATAGAAATGTAGATGACTAGATTGATAGGAGAACACCTCAAAAAGCTCAAATATAACATGTGACATTAAGATTTCAAAAGAGCTCGTGCATGTGTGAAAAGAGGCATATGAAAATAGAATCCATTTAATCAATACAAACTCCAACTACTCCATATAAAACATGGTAAAGAACATTTTAAGGATTGAAAATCTAAACCAAAAGTTCTAGCCACGTGGGAGCGTAAATGATGGGATTCAAACACAAATATATGCAACATAAAGTGTGTCAAACAAAAATACACACAAAACAAAATCTTTTTGAGTTTTTAACATTTTTAACCAAAAATAAAGATATATACTCAAACGACTAAACACAAATCATTTGTATTTTTCATGAAGCTTAAATGAAATAATAAAACACAAATGATAAACAAAAATCTTTTTATATTTTTAATTAATTCAAACACAAAATATAATACAAAAAGATAAACACGTCATGATTTCTAGCTTGTGATATGAAATAAGGCAATGACTAGAAAATGACTAAACAAGCATACATTTAGCATATGAATATAGCATGAAGTACAAACGCTAAAGTATGCAAACACTAACACATTCATCCATTAGATTTAGCAAGGGAGGAAGCATGTGAAAGTAAATGAGAATCAAAATCCCTATTTTGTAAGGCAACCAAGTTGGATTTCCTAACCCAAATTAATGAAGAATGACTATCTTGGGGTGTAGGAGCTTTAACTACCGTGGTTACTTTACTATGGGATTTTCTAGGAATTTGTTTAAGATCAAAACAATATTTCCTAAGATGACCTTTTCGACCACAAAGTGTACAAGTAAGAACATGTCGAAAAGATTTGCCTAAGGAGTGATCATTAAATGCATTCCTAGTAGATTCTCCTAAAATATTGGTTTGGGCATTATGAGTAAATTCATTACAAGTATTGAAGCCTAAACCACAAGTGTCATTTTTAATTTGGATCGTTCCTAACATTTTATCAAGTTTTTCCGAACGACATTCCAAATCAAATTTGACATTACTAGAATCTTTTAATTTATTTTCCAATTCTAAAATGTTAGATTCTAGTAAAAAATTACGCTCTTCAAAAGCAAGAAGCTCCTTTTTCAAGGATTCCATTAAACTCCTAAGGCTATTTCTTTCGCCTTCTACGTATTCTAGCTTCACACGAAGAGTCCTCTCACGTGTCTTAAGGCCTTCTATTAAGGCACTATCATCAACGACCTTGACACTCTTTCTTAAACAAGCTTCTAACTTCAAATTAGTTCTTTTCAAATTAATAGATTCTTTATATAATTCATGAAAAGCATTTTGAAGTTCACTCACATCAACCTCTTCTTCATTTTCACTCTCTCTTTCTTCTCCACTCTCACTATCATTAAAAACAAGGGAGTCATGAACAATGACCTTGGAAGTGGCATGTGCTATCGTGTCATCAATCGATGAGTTCTCATTATCACTCACATGACTAGCCATAAAAGCCACAAAATTTTTCTTAGTGGGGGAATCGGGTTTTTCTTCCTTATCACTATCACTAAGGGTTGCATTATATGTAGTGGGTCGTTTACCCTCTTTCATTAGTTTAGTGGGGAACTCATAAGCTCGATGGCCATAACCTTCACAACCAAAACACTTGTTAGACTTGTCCCTATCTAAATTGTCATTACTAGGTTTAGGGATCCTCTCGGCTTTAGAAATCTTCTCGCTTTTATCATGTTTAGAAGTATCAAATTTCTTAAAATCATTTTTAAATTTATCTTTGTTAAATTTAAGAAATTTTCTAAATTTGCGAGCAAACAAAGCCATATCTTCCGAGTCACTATCACTCTCGCTATCTACTACTTGTTTGACCTCTTTTCGGGCTTTTAAAGCAACGCCCTTTTCGATTTTATTTTCAGTTTTAGAGGGAAACATATCTAGTTCATAGGTTTGTAAATCACCTACAAGCTCTTCTAATTTCGTAGAGGCTAAAGTGGGTAAAGAATTTAAAACGGTCACCTTTGGAATAAATCTATCGGGTAGGGACCTCAAAATTTTCTTTACAACACGGTCGTCATGTATTTTCTCTCCCAAGTTAAAAGATGAATTAACAATATCAGAAAGTCTAGCATAAAATTTATCAAAAGTTTCTAATTCATCCATTTTGATAGTTTAAAATTGAGTGGTGAGGTTTTGGAGTTTTGAAGCTTTAACGACACTAGTTCCTTCATGAGTTAATTGTAAAATGTCCCAAGCTTCTTTAGCGGTTTCACACGTCATAATACGTCGGAATTCATCCGGTGCGACAGCGCTAAACAAGGCATTTAAACCTCGGGAATTAAAGTTAGCAAGTTTAAACTCATTTTCAGTCCATTTATCGGCGGGTTTGATAACACGTTCATTTTCAACTAAGTAAGTTGGTGGGGAGTATCCGGTAACAACAGACATCCAAACTCTCTCGTCGATAGATTTTAGTGCCAATCTCATTCGCGCTTTCCAATACGCGTAGTTTGAACCATCGAAAATAGGAAATTTTGAAAATGGGGAAAAACCCATTTTAGCCAAAAAATTAAAAGATCTTAACGAAATAATTTATCGTTTTTGGCTCTGATACCAGTTTGAAAGCGTAAGGAACCCCCAGATGGTTGAAAGCGTAAGAAATCCCCGGATGGTGATTTTCTCAATTAAAATCAAAGTTAATAATTTCCTTTTTATGTAAAAAACGAGATGATATATAAGTGATGGTTCAACAAATAAACAAAGCCAAATTTTATTTTCTTAAATACAAATTAAAATAAGTTAATCCAAGTCCTAGAATTTGCCTAAGTCATAGTTATCAATATTAGCAAGTTAGGCGAAACCAAATTTTAGCAAATGACTTGAATTAAGTAAACATTACCCAACATTTAATATAAGTCCCAATTAAATGAGTGTGATAATTAAACCAAGTTTTATCTTGAATTTATTCCAAGCATGCGTTCTAAATTATGATGCAAGATAAAATAAACAATATCACACTACGCCGAGATGTACGAGGAAAAACCCAAGACGGGAAACAACCTCGGACGGCCCTAGCCACAAGTCCACTAGATACGGAATTACAATTACAAGATAGATAAACTTACAACGACTGACTCGATCCCTCTCAAGCCTCGACGCTTCTTCTCGTAGACACCTCTTCCTAGCGAACAACCTCGGAACTCCACCGCGATCTCGGAATCCACCGATAGGACTTTATATGGTCACCGTCACCCTAGCATGGAGCCTTTCTCCAAGTGGGTAGAATCACAACAAAATGTCTTCTTCTTTAATGGATGTAGAAGCAAACCAAAACTTCTCTTCTTGAATTAGGTAGAGATAAACCGGTGCCAAAACTCCAAGTAAAGATATGTATATAGAACTTGGATAAACAACTATTGGGTGTAAACACTAGAGTGTGTAGGATTTTTCATTAAAGAATAACACTCAAAACTTGATCTTTTTCCTTAAACAAATTTTCTCTCAAAACACTCTCTAGGAGTTTGTATGGTATGAAAAAGATGCCCCTTAAAAAATGATTCCCGTCCTTAATAAAGCCTTAAAAAATTAGTTAAGAAACAAGTGGGGAAATGGGGTGAAAACTGCCAAAAACTGCTCAAAACTGTTCCCGCCTGGCATCTCGTTCGAACGAACTTGACTCTCGTTCGAACGAGACTTCTAACGAGCGACCAGACTGGGCTCGTTAGAAACTCGTTAGATATCTCTTTAGAACGACCAAACTCGTTCGAACGACATATCGAACGACTGACCAGTTTAGGTTCGTTGGCAAACTCGTTCGAACGAAACCTGGTTCGAACAAAAAACTCGTTCGAACGAGACTTCGAACGACTTTCAGAAATTTTTGATAAATTCAATTTTTGGCCCAGAAACTTTATGTACTTTATTTTAAAGTTTCAAATAAATTATTCTGAAAGTAAAACATGGTTTTTTTTATTAAACCTAACACCCAAATAAAATTTTGTTCCAAGCTCCTATATAAATATAATTACATTCATACCTTGGGAGCATGGAACCTTAGTTGGTGACGTAGAAACGAGGCACACAAACCGGCATTTGGATGAAGCTTTAAATTCTTTGCCGCTACGTCTTCAATACATACTTCATAGGCTTGAGAATATTACAATTAAATACTACCCTATGAATAAATTTTTTTGTCCGGAATTGAGCCAAAACTACATATGGACTTAATTGGAAATTTGTGTCCTTACACATACCATATTACCCTACCAGACTCGAAACTTATCTATACTCACATACGGATGGTGGTTGTGCAATAGTATTATGAACTGGGGAAATGACCCAACACCTATTGGTCACACTAGGGTGGACCCAACACTTATTTATTATCAATTCTCTAACATCAGGTTTTTTTCCAACATGCTATCCTAACTAGCAAAGTGGTTCGGTTCTACTGGGTTGCAAACTCGAATTTTGACGGGATTAACCTCTTTACCTTCAACCCTAGGACTTCCAATCTTCACCCAAATCCCTATTATGATTCCTAAATCAATCTTAAACTTCAAATTACAAATTTCTACATATACATCATCCCCAAAACATCAAACTCATGAGATTATTCATTTAAATCAAGATTAGGCGCATAGTTTCAAACCCTAATTCAAGATTCCATCTTTTAATGTTTAGATCATTCAATAATTCATATATATGATTATATTCACATCAGATCTAACATGTTAACATAATAATGTCCCTCTTCAATAATTTCACTCATCAAACTCCCGTTTTTCATTTTTCTCCTACCCAAAAATTTGTGTTCTTCCTACACAAAATTTTTACATGAATTATTGAAAATACACTAGGATTAGAGCTAGTTAATTACTTACCTTGAGATTTAAGAAGTTATAATATTCTCCCCTTAAACTCCTCTCTTGATAGTGTTCTTGACCCCGAATGCACTTAATCTCCCACCCAGATCATTTTATCTTTAATTTTCTCCCTTTTTTTCTTCTCTTTTGTCTCTTCTCTCAAAGTCCTAGCCTTGATTGGATAGATGGTTTCCCCCTTAAACACTCCTAATCCCGAAATTAAGTCAAACCCTATGAGTCAATTGATAGGAATACCCTTTTATGGTACTCGTTTGGCCTAGAAAGTCTTTGCAACCCAATTGTAAACCTCGGGTACCTATTTTCATCTATCTTGACCCATTCCGGACCATTGGAGACCTTGAAATTTCCATTCAAGTTATCTAACATTAATTTCTATCTCATTCCCAACATAACCCTATCCACATGTCCCGAATGAGATACCATTACACTCGTCGCATTAACTCACTTATGACGTAATATCATTTAACATGTTTTCATTTACTTATCTCACAAGTAAATACAATTACACGTAAATATTAATCCTTTCATTCATTAGTTAATATTTATTTGAATCACTTTATTTCTCAATTTAATTAAATTACGTGAACACGTGTAATTTAAAATGCAAAAAAATATGGGGTGTTACAACATCTCAAATCTAAAAATCACCCAGACCTATGGATCAACACGAGCTACCTGCTCTCATACCAATTTTAGAATGCAAGCTATTATAAGTGCATGTGTAAAGGGATTACCAAATTCTAAATTTTAATAGAATTAAATAAACAAGTGAACAATTAACCCAATTTTAATCCAAGCACTTATTAAACAAATGTTGTGTAATTATTAATCCAATTTATCTTTCCTAAGCAGACATCTAGGTGATCATGCAAGAATAAAATAACCAAACACATAATGCAACAAGGTATGAGGAAAATCCATAACGGGAAAACTCCCAGACGGCCTAGCCTATGCGAAGTCCACTATGATATAGGATTTTATACAATAGTGACAAACACTCTTAATTGCCAAATTGACTCCCTTCAAGCCTGATGCAGTCTTTATTTCTTGAACCTTGTTCACACAATCGCAAGAGTAAATCAACGAATTCACAACATAGTCCTCTCGTATCTTGATATCCACTGATCTCTCACTAGTATCCATATCACAGTAACACAGAATGGACAGTGCAATAAAAACTCGCTCAATGAAGAGTAAGCAATCTTTGGTGCTCAAAACATGAGATCTCAAACTAGACAATTATGTAAAGACAAGGATCATAAACTAGGGTGTAAACAGGGTTGTAAGAGGCTTCTGTTTTCTCAATACAAAACATTTTTTTAAACCCTTGAGGAAACAATATATTATTGTGCCCTATATTATATAGAAAAATGTGAAAAGACAGTGGCACGCAAAATGAGACGAATTGTTAAAATGAAACAGTAACTTTTTATTTTTCTATTTCATTTGAACCAAACTAGGTCATTCAAATGAACCACCAAACTCATTAGAACGAGGTTCGCTCGAGCTTCTAATAGAAAATGAATTGTTTAGGCGGAACAGTCTCGTTTGATACACATTTGAAGCTCGGTCGAATGAAAACCATAACCTCATTCGCACTGATATGAAACTCATTTGAACGAGATCATTAAACTCGTTAGAGCGAAAACTACCACCTTGTTGAAACGACTTTTAAATAATAAAAATACTTTTCAAAAAAATCCTTTTTGAAAAATAGCTTCTATAAAACTTAAACATCCAAAACACAAAACCCAAGGATAAATGTAATAAATAAAATATACCTTTCTTTAGATCCCAAGGTTAAATATAAAACTCGACATAAATTTGATTTTCCTTTACTTGGTCGCTTTGTGTCTTCATTGCATAGGCTTGAATGTACAAACTAACATGCCCTAACCTATGACTTAAATGGATTTATCCAAACAAAATAAAATCAATATTAAAATTTTTCAATAAATGACAAAAATTTATCCTTACAAATATCCCCCTTTGGCTATTTCAGGACAAAACCAAAAATTAAACTAAGTCATCAAGCTCTAACACCTAATCCTTAAACCCCATAAGGAAAGAGACACAAACTGCACTTGACCGATTCTATCTCTTGAATATCTTTGCTCTTGTGAAACTTTTATGCATCGAAGCATAAACCTGCACACTTAAGAAACCCTTCAAATGCAAAGAGAATATGAAATATTTAACAGTGTTAACCAAAAATTCCCTACATATGAAGTTCGTCCCCCTTAATCTAAACTTCTCATCTTTTTATTCAAGAATAAACAATGGTGAAAGAATAATATGAAACAAATGATCACATTAGAAAACAATCATATCATGCGATATGAAGTAAAATAGCAACAATAAACACACGGCATCACAAGTACAAATTAACTAAAAGGATGAAACAATAATAAATGTTGATGTCTAAAAATGGAGTGATCTAATTTTATAATCTAACATAAATAATACAAGCAATCTTAATCAAACACATAAGAGATAGATATTCTTACAATGGTTTGGCTATGAAGAAAGCCTATGTCCACTGTTATTTTTATTTATGCTAATTATAATATCTCAGTGTGGTGTTCTTGAGAATGATTCGATTGTCCCTTGAGCTGAGGGATATTCCATATTTATCATGGTGTAAAACCTTAGATAGAATGCCTTTATATTTTCAGGCATTTATATCTATGTGCAATAAATGAGACTCTAGGAATTTAGTGTTATCCGCCACTCCATTGGAGTAATCTTTGATATTACTGATAGTTTGCATTCTGGAGTTGGTCGGCCTTCCAATTGACTAAGTATCTCCGAATGCCAATCAAGATGACTGTCCATGTAGGAGGACAGGTGCACATTTATCAATGGTCCACATAAGAAAGTAATTTTTACATACAACAAAAGCCCCTAGTGCTCCATGCTTGATGATTGATCAAAAGTATGGAGTATTTTGCTCGACGTACTATTTGAGTTTGTGGTCGGCAACCGACCTTCACACTTGTAAAAAATTTCACTAGTACTATTGATAATGGATTTTTTGTAAATAATTTAAATGTTTTTGAACTACCAAAGGGTACTGGGTAGGTTTAGAGATAACCCAATGTCCAGTAGATGTGTATTCTAATCTTGAGGATCATTGGATTCCCATTTTATTTATTACTGAGTGTGGCATAACTTCTCCACCAAACCCCTCTTTTTCTTTTGTTTTGTCAAAGTTTTGACTTAGTTCCTGCTAGGGTAGAACCAAACACTTGGAGGGTTGTAAATGGTGTTGATAGGTTGAATTAGATTTATAGGACTCATATTGGGGTCTATGAGTTGATGTTTTATTATAAGTGGGGGACCATTGGAGAGAGCACATATTATCTAAAGACTAGACAAGCCAATAGGGCTTTAGTGGTTAACCTGATAGATTCAAATAAAGATTATTGAGATGGTATTAGTGTCAAGAATTGGAAATATCCCCCCTTCCTATGGGCGTATCCTACACTAGACCCAAATGCCCCCAAGAAGGGAGTGGCATAGTTTCTAACTTTTTCCTTTAATTTTTTTTGTAATTTATCATCTATTTGTAGACTTACCGACTAACTTTGCTGCCTTATATTCTTTTGATGAGGAAAGTAAGAAAAGGCGTCCTATGAAAGGAGAAATCAACCTTACTAACATCAAGTTTTTATGAGGACTTAATCAAAGAGTTGGAGAAGAACACCCAAGAGATTCTTCCATATTGTTAGAGTACAAGACCTTAATTACATATTTTATTCCTCGACCATCATTTGTACTACCCCAAATTGCCATCAATTTGGAAGAAGAGCCTGTATCTACTTCCTCATATGTAGAATAAACTGGAATTGAATTCATCCAAGGGGGAACTTCTTCCTCATTTGAATCCTTTGACATATCTGACATCCCTACTTCTCCTTTAGCTGACATGGGAAAAATATGCCCAATTTTCTAAATGGGCCATTATCTCTCCCGCCCTAGAAGAATATACTGATACTGGTAAGAATCCAGTTGAAAAGAAGTCTCAAGCGAGTGAAAAGAGGTCTTAAGTTCTTAGTGATAAAGATATCCAAGCTATTTTACCTCAGTACAATAGGTTAAAGAAGGGCTTTACTGACCCTCAGAAGCAAGTAAAGAAAGTCCAAATCGACCAATAAGAGTTGGTTAAAAAGATTCAAGCCGACTTGGGCGAGATTAGGTCATCTTCTGTGGCCATCAATCCTGGGTTGGCCAGAGGTTCAATTAAGGATAGAAAACTTCTAGATGACAAAATAGCATCAGTTCCCCTGCCTAGAACCAGACAGAAAGAGCTTGCCAAAATTTGGCTTTGGTACTTATTTACCTTTTGTTTGTATTCATTTTATTGAACTTCTTATGATGTCAATTTTTTATTCTCTTATAGTTTTTGGTTGATTTTAATCGAATGTTGGAGAAGGGCGATCAGCTAAGATCTTAATCGATTGAGGTAGAAGAGGCCTTTGATGGCTTGAGGGAGTACTAAAAAATTATCGGATGAGAAGCTGCCAAGAGCTGTGGATAAGGCAGTGGGAATAGAAAATAAAATAAAAGATGCTAATGAGAAAGCCCAAGCTTTCGAGAATAAATTAAAGGAGGCTGAGGATAGGGCCATAGTAGTAGAGGACAAGCTGACAGACATAAAAGACCAGGCCAAAACTGCTGAGGATAAAGTGACTGGCCTGACTGCTGAAGTTGCCTCTTTGAAGGCCAATGGCAAAAAAGACAAGGATGCTAATTTTGACAAGGGTTGGGAGAAAGTGCTTTTTACAACTTCTTCCCAAATTGAGTATGCCAAGAAACTATCTTTAAAGGAAGGTTAGTCAAAAGTATTGAAGGTGGTCTGCACAAAGGCAAACTCTGAGCATTTATAAAAACATGACCCAGGCACTCCTACTAACTTGGATGAGGAGTTTGATGACTAGGAAGAGTCTGGAGAATCCTCAATGGTGCTTACTGATACTTCAGTGGGGCCATCTATGATTTTCAACCTGCCTACTGCCAACCTGGACCAAGTCAAATACAAGGAGAAGGTTTAGCTTCTTTTTTAGCCAGTTTTTCCCCCTTTTTTCATGTATTTTCAATTTCTTCTTATTTGTTATTTTTGATGTACCCATCATTATATTCATGACTTTGATTAATGAAAGAAATTTTTTGCTCAGTTATTTACAATCTTTAAATGATGTTGATTTCTATTGATTGGTATCCTCTACACTATTTATTTCTTTGAATTTCCCATACCCTCATACTTGTAAATTTCCAGTTTGATGAAATAAAAAGCTATTGTTTCTGTTGAATCCAACTTATTTAGGCGATGCAAAAATATATTTGATGTTGGCTATATCCTTTTGTTCGAGGAAGATTTATCAAGGTTGCTCAGCCTAGATGTTTCTGATCAAGTAAAGGAGTCTTACATCAATCTCCATTTCCTCTTGGACAGAGTCGTAGCCAATAATACTGGTTATTATGAGATGATTAAGAAGACACAGGGGGATCACAAACTTTCTAAGGCACTACTCCATTCTGACTATGAAGACAAATATAAGGCATTAGGTGAAGGATGGGGCTTTAAAGAACTAAAAAGATATCACTTATGCACAGAATAAGAAAGAATTAGCCCTGAATCAAGAATTAGAGAATGCTAGATCAATTATTGCCATGTTGGATATAGAAAATAGTGCACTGAGGAATGAACTTGATAGTTTGAAGAAATCAACCAACATTGGTCTGAATAAAAGGTCTTTATTCTTGGAGACTAAGAATGTCAGGCTACTAGAGGACCTGGAATCTTTGTAGAAGAGGAAGACCAGACCTGGCTAGGATCCAAGGCAAAGTATAGTTATTCGTCCAATTATTAATGAAGAGAGAACAAATAAAACTCTGGCCAACCAATATGCTCAGCTCATAGAGAAAGACAAGGCCATCAAGAAGCTTCAATATAATGTGGATCGACTTACCTTCCATTTCCATAAGTAAACTAGAGTTATTTGGATGAATGGGTATGATGAAGCTCTGACTTATTTGGATATGAAGATGGAGCAAGACAGGAATGAGGGTTATAAATGGGGTTGGTTGAACCTTCTCTCCTTGTTAAAGATACCTAAAAATGATGAATTGTGGAACTGACATACCCTAGAGATCTTAGATTATCCTGATACTCCTTTCTCAATTGATTGGATCCCTCCTGATGCCATTCCTTAAAGTTTGATTAGAAAACATATTGGGAACTTTGGCCTTGAAGGAGAAGTGGAATAGGTTTTTCCTTGGCATCTTCTTGATCATCCAGGAGGGAGTAGGCACACTATGGGTAAGCCTTTTGGTTCCATTAATCATCTAAACATGTTAGATGATCCTCCTATTGGGATGACCAAGGCTGATGGGAAGTGACCAATAGATTAACTTGTATCTTATATTTGTTCGATCTTAGTTTTGTAATTCAAGTTCATTGGAATGAAATGAGACACTTTTATCCTTTATATTTAAGCTTATGGTCGCTATTAATCTTGTTAATGACTAGGTAGTCAGTATTCTGACTAGTTAGTAGGCCTATTGATTAAATGTCCTGCTTAAATGTTAGATGTTTGATTCGTGATTGAATCTGATAGTAATGCATTATATTCTACTAATGTTGTTCTTAGATAAAACTGTGAATAGTTTGTTAAACTAAGTTGTAGCATTAGTTATTAGTGGCGACCAAGTGTATTAGGAGTGTATAATTATCCCAGCATTTTAACTTAGTCAGTTAAAACCTCTTGTGTTTGACTTGGTGTCTTATAGGAGATTTTACTAACTATTAGTTCATGATTTATTGAACACGAAATCATTCATGAAGTTGTTAATGATAAACATTTCTGAAGTTAGAAAAGTTTGATAAAGAACTTTTTTTTATAGTTGGAAAAGTTTGACGAAGAACTTTTCTAAAGTTGGAAAAGTTTGACGAATAACTTTCTGAAGTTGGAAAAGTTTGACGAGGAACTTTTCTGAAGTTGGAAAAGTTTAACGAGGAACTTTTCTGAAGTTAGAAAATTTTGGCGAGGAACTTTTTTATCGTTGGAAAAGTTTGACAAAAGAAAATTTCTAAAGTTAGAAAAGTTTAAACTTTATTGTAATTTGAAACAAAAATTTAGTGTTTAGTTTAATTTAAGGGGTGGTGGTACCACACCATACTCCGAAAAACAAAACATAAAAAGGAAGTATAACGAGTAGAAACATGCAATTTCATTATCTTAAATAACTAATTACATCGAAAATAAAATTACTTACAATATTTGCAAAGATGATCGGCATTCCATGGGTTCTTAAACTACTCGCTCTCCAATGTCTCCGCGCAATAAAATCCTGGTCGGATAACCGTAAAGATATGGTATGGACAATGCCAATTAGGCTCCAGCTTGTTGCTCTTATGAATTACTTTCTTTTGCACCAGATCTCC
Source organism: Sambucus nigra (assembly GCA_949130495.1). Taxonomy (NCBI): domain Eukaryota; kingdom Viridiplantae; phylum Streptophyta; class Magnoliopsida; order Dipsacales; family Adoxaceae; genus Sambucus; species Sambucus nigra. The sequence goes on along the minus strand of OX422211.1, from coordinate 221,196,332 downwards.
GTGTTTCAAACTGGTCGAGTTGACCCTCGAATTATAAAACCTTGTGGTCCTTTATTGATAAGCAGACATCCGAATAACAACATTTTCTCTGACTTCTTCTATCATGTCCATATCTAGTCGCCTTATGAGATCACTTTTGGGTGAATAAAAATTCAACACTCCGTGAGTCAGCCGACCTATTTGAACTGGTACCACTGCCTCAGTACCAAAAGTAAGCATGTACGGGGTTTCCCCTGTTACTATTCTGTGAGTGGTCCTATACGCCCAAAGAACGTTGTGCAGTTAATTAATCTAGTTGCCTTTAACATCGTCTGACCTTTTCTTAAATCCATCTAACAAGGTTTTATTGGTGTCTGGCCATTGCACTGTGGGTGTCCAGGTGCTGAATGAAGTTTCTGGATACAGGACATGGGCAGTACTCTTCAAATTCCTCATTATCAAACTGTGTTCCATGGTTGGTGATGAAAGCATAAGGCATGACATATCGACAAATGATCCGATTCCATATAAACTGGGAAAACCTTTAAAAGGGCATATCAATCAAAGGCATAGCCTCCACCCATTTGGTGAAGTAATCAATTGTTACAACCAGATATTTGAACCTTCCTTTGGTAGTCAACAATGGTCCGACCAAATATGTTCCCCAAATAGCTGAAGGCCATGGATAAGTGATATATTTTAGAGTTTCCCTAGGTATTTTATGAATGGTGGAAAGTTTTTGGAAATTATCATATCTCTTGGCGAAGGAAACGCAATCTACCTTCATTGTCGCCCAGTAATAACCTTGCATTGTTATTCGTTCTCTTAGAGATCTCCAATATATATAAGCTCCATATAATCCTTCATGAACCTCTTTTATGAGATCATTTAATTCGTTTGGATGAACACGATGAAGTAGGTAAATAATGTATCCTCTCCTATACAAAACACCTTTCTCCAGGACGTAGTTAGCTGCCATATATTTTAATTTCCTTGCTTCCTTTTGGTCGGATGGTAACAATCACTTGTCAATATAGTTCCTGATTGGATCCATCCAGGAAGGACCCAATTCAATAGAAATGATGTTGATTTCCACCTCATCAATACTCCTACTGGTGAAAATCTCCATTGGGATAGTTCTTCTGAGCTTCATTGAAGTTAATGAGGCTAGCCGAGCAAGAGCATCTGCTTGGACATTGTCCATTCTTGGAATATCAACCATATTGATTGAAGGAAATGAGCAAATGACTTATTTTTCCTTAATTATGTATCTCACCATTGTTTCCTCTTTAACTCCATATATTTCGAGTAACTGATGGACAATAAGTTAAGAATCACTATGCGCTATCACCTGCTCAGTGCCCAATTATGAGGCTAGCTCCAAGCCGATAATCAATGCTTTGTATTCGGCTTAATTGTTGGAAGTTTTAAATTACAATCTCAATGCATGCTCTGCATCCAAGTCATCTGGAGTATTTAGGATGAGTTCAACACCACTTCCAATTGTACATGAAGATCCATTTATGAACAATTTCCAAATTGGAACATCACTATTAAAGTCTTCATCCATCAGTAATCTGCATTTTAAAAACTTCTAGCTTTTCTCAACTAGTTGGAGAGATCTTTTTTGAACAACTAATGATTCTAGTTGGTCAGTAACCATCCCAATTGGCCTTTGAGCTGAGCACTCTTCGAAAAAAGTCTACTCAGCAGGCAAAACTAGTGTGATGGGTACCTCTGCATAAGTGAATTCTTTTATGAAATCTATAATTGCTTTCCCTTTTAATGAAGTTCTTGATTCGTTTATAATTTTAACTCTCCCGGATCAACTTCCCATGACATTAGTCTTTCATACTTTTGAGGCTTATGCAAAGCTTGCTGCAAGGGTTGGTGAGTGTATACTACATTGGTATGAGCATAAAAATAGGGTATCATTCTTCTAGAGGCTTCAATGAGTGTCAATACCAATTTTTCCTAGAGTGGATATATGATCTCAGCTCCTCGTAATGCTTTAGTAGTCTAATACACTAGTTTGTGGACACCCTCCTTTAATCGAAGGATGAACTTACAACAGATTCTGAAATAGCCAAATAAAAGTACAACTTCTCACCCAAAATTGGTCGGGAGAGTGGGAGACCAAAATACTTCTTCAAGTCCAAAAAAGATTTCTCATATTCTCCATTCCATTCAAAGGTCTTTTTAAGCACCTTAAATAATGGAAGAAATTTGTCTGTGGCTTGAGGTATGAAACGATTTAGTGCGGCTACTCTTCCTGCCAACTTTTTCACCTACTTCTTACTGGTCGGGGATTGTATTTCCAGTATAGCCTTTATTTTATCAGGGTTGGCTTAAATTCCCCTTTGAGTCACAATGTACCCAAAGAACATACCTTCATGGACTCCAAATATGCACTTGGTCAAATTGAGCTTCATTCGATATTTTTCTAGTTGGTCAAGTGTTTAAGCCAGGTCAGCAATATATTCGGTAGCAAACTTGTTTTTAGTGAGAATATCATTTACATACACCTCTATGTTCTTGACAATTTGTCCTTCAAAGACTTTGTTTACTAACCTCAGATACATCGTCACAGTATTTTTATCCCAAAAGGCATCACATTGTAGCAGTAAACTCCTTAGCCGGTGATGAAGGATGTGTTTTCTTTATCTTTCAGCTTAATTTTGATCTGGATATAACCAAAATAGGCATCCACGAAGCTAAGCAATTCATGATCTGCTGTGGCATCTACCAATTGATCAGTCCTTGGTAAAGGAAAGTGATCTTTTGGACATTCTTTGTTAAGGTCAGTAAAATCCACACACATTCGCCATTTGTTCTTCTTCTTCTTCTTGACCATCACGACATTATCTAACCAAATTGAATATTTAACATCCTCAATAATATTTCCACCTCTTCTTGGATTGCCATATTTTTCTTTAGGCTGAAAACTCTTCGCTTCTTCTTCATCGGCATGGCGTCTTTGTAAATAGTGAGTTCGTGGCAGATGAAATTGAGATTAATTCCTGGCATATCCTCATGACTCAGGGAGAACAATTATTCTTGCCTTTAAGGAATGTAATTAATACATGTTTGATAAAAGTAGTTAGTCTTGATCCAATCTAGGTGATCCTTTTGGTTTCTCATCGTCTAGGACATTAGGTTATGTTTCTTCCATGGCCTGTCCTTTCATCAAGTCCTCCTCCTCACGAGGATTTAAAGTATCAATAGGGAAAATAGTTGTGCCTCGCTTTATTTCCTGTTGATTGTATGAAGCATAATAGCATTCCCGTGTCTCCATTTGTTTACCATTTACTATGTTGATTCCGTAGTTGGTAGGGAACTTCATCCATTGATGTATAGTTGATGCGAGGAAAACCGAGTGTTCGTGTAGGGACACTATCGTTGATTTCGGCTCCCGCTCGACATGCAAAAGAACCTAAACTACAGCTACACTTAACAAGCAAGTAGAGCGGTAAGTCGGGTATCGTAAATCCATAGGGAGTGATTGAATTTTAGACTTTAATTGTTTTAATTACTTCAGGAATAAAAGTGTAAAATAAATAAAAGAAAAGGTGATAGGGTGGTTGTCGTGACAAAAGAAAAGAACAAGTTACGCTAAATTAAAGTAAAGCAAGGATCGGGATCGCATTCTACCAAACGGATCGAAACAACTACTAACTAGAGTTAAGGCTCGAAAGCAATTTAATCGAGCATATCCAATTAAGCATAAACATCACGCAAGAAGGAATTTAACCCAAAGTTGCGAGATAAAACATTTAACTGAAAAATGGTCACACGCGGATTAAATTAGGATAATCGCTATAAACACTAACGTTGCATGACAAAGAAAGTTAAACGCATAATAATCCGACTTTAATACGCGAGGTTTCAATTAAATGCAATTTTACACGAAACCCTAAATTTCGAGGTCCGAACCCGAAAATGGCGAAAATGCAATCCCGATCCTATTTATCTAAGGTCTATGCATTAATTAAACTAATTTACACTAATTAAACTAGAAAAGCAAGAAATAAAGCAATAAATCTAATTATGAAAGCATGGAAACTATCTAGAAAGCAAGGAAAGAATGAAATACAACTAGATTAATGGAGAGGGAAGATGAATAGTTAATCTTACAACCAATTAGTGTGTCAATACAAGAGGGGAAGAAGAAAAACCAATCAAAACCCCAAAACCTAACTAAAAACTAAGCTAAAATCGTTCACCCCTGTTTATTACAACAAAATTGGCTTATATACCAAGTGGGAATTAAATTAGAAAAGAAAAGAGAAAACAAAAGAAATGCAAAAAATATCTACAGAAAACAGAGCATCGATCGATCTATGATTTGGTCGATCGATCTACCAAGGCCAAATTTTGGCAATTTAACATAGTCGATCGATCTACCAAATCGTCGATCGATCTACCAAATCGTCGATCGATCGATCAAGCAGGGGCAGCACACTGCATTGCTGTTTTGGTTTCCAAGCTTTTCTCGTCCGCAGAAATTGCCGTAACTTCTTCGTTATGAATCGGAATCGCGCACCGTTTGCGGCCACGCGAAGCTTGCGAGGAGGGCTACAACTTCCATGAAGATGTTGGTCCAGGTGCCCAATCTGTAAAATGACTAAAATGCCCTTGAACGTGTGGTTGCGTACGGAAATTGCGCGGAATGCGTCCGAACTTCATACTAAGCATCTAAATACCTACAAAAGCTCAATTAACGCCTGCAAAACATGTTAACATAGAAATCCGAGGGTTGTCTGGTTAACGAGCATAAATATAGGGATTAAGATACCCGAGGGGGCTAATAACGCGTAGGTTAACGGGTGAAATACGCAATATTTCCGCCGTATCACACCCCCTAACTTACACATTGCTAGTCCCTAGCAATGAAATAGGATGCAACAAGAAGAACTAGTAAACCAAAACAGGAGAGAGTACAAAAGTATGGTATAAATGCATAAGGCCACTTTCGTGGGCGATTCGATTGCATTTAGCGTATGCAATAAGCCGTTAAACCCCTAGGTTACCCTAGTGGACGAGTGTCGTCTCGTGAGGGTTTTCAGTGATGGAACCCACAAACATCATAAAGTTTCCTCAAAGTATGCCCAATCAAGTAAGACAAACTCATCAGTGCGAACAAGATTTCAACATGTTATTAGCATAGCAAACGAATTCGCATGAGAAGTCCGTAGTTATTATCATTATAGAATGCACCTCAATGAATTGAAACTCTAACATGTGGTAAGGGAGTGAGCATATGCAAAGAATGATTTGGCAAAAAACTTCAATAATTCGGATACTAGACATCAAAGCATGCATACATTCAATCCTCACGGGCATTAAGCTCAACAAATGAATTCACTATGAAAAGGGAGGTAATACACGAGACATGCAGACATAAGGAGTAAATGTAAATGGAAACTAGGCCGCACACATGTCACAAAAGAAGAACGCTATATAGGAAATAAAAATTGCAATCTCAGTGAAAAGATACCGCACATATAAAAGAGGCGAAATGCATTTTCACAGATTATCAAAACTATTTAAACATTTGAATTACATCTACTTAAGATCACATAGGACTTGTAATAGGGTTGTAATGTATGGCTAGGTTAAGGTACGAAATGAAAGGGATGTATATACGGATTCAAAGTGTTTGGGGATGAAACTCGGAATAATGTAAAAAGTGGGCAATATAAAAAGTTGGACAAGAATGTCCAAACGAGCATAGATATAACAATCGAGAGAGTAATCAAAGCTTATTGAAACACTACAAACAATATTTACAACTTTCTCTTTCTTTTTCTTTTCTTCCTTTTTTTTCACTTTTTCTTTTGTTTTCTTTGCTTTTTGCTTTCTCTTTTTCTTACACTTCTTACTCTTTTCATACTCAAATTGCAACCACACAAAAATAATAACATTCAATTCCAAGCAACAATACAAACAAGGGTATGTAAGGTAATATATATGGTATAAAACTCCAATTTGGAGTTGGTTATGGGATTTTGGGTAGTGAAAAGAAAGGCTAGTATTTTGGCTCAAGTGGGTTGACTAGGGAACATATAAAAGGTGAGGTCAAGGTCATATGGGTGATATACCAAAGAGGGCCTATGATCATTTCACAAAGTAAACGCAATTCACGAGTCAAAACAACATATGAAAATCATGCTCAAGTAACACATTTCAAGTATGAACTCAATTAATGAACGGTCAAATGAAAGAATAGAGAGATTACCGACGAATTCAACGTTTTCAATGAGAAAAGAATAGTGTATAACACTCACAAACGACGAAAGGTACAAAGCTTACTCGGTGTAAGTATATACAATGCAACAAAAGATTACCGAGTTATAAAAATCTTAAACCAAATCAATATAACAAGGAAAGTGCATATGCTCATGGGATAAAGTTTAATTCATGAAGTTATTCACAATATCAATGATTTGAGGACTAAAGTCTAATAACTTCTAAAATCGAGAACATGCATCATTGAGTTGTCTATTGGATCGGGCAATTATTGAAATTTATCACTGGAAACAAGGCAAAATGCCCAACAAAGGAGAAAAAAGAAAGAAAATATTTTTGAAATTATCAAATTTTTCACAAAAACATGCTTTGTAACTAAATTGTAATCAAATCCAAGGACTAAACAGCAAAATGGATAAAATATCCTACACCCCCTAACTTAAATGTTGCATTGTCCCCAATGCGTCCATTAAAGAACACAACACAAAGCTAGGAAAAGAATGATATTACCCACACGTGGAGCGATCTCCATAAGTACAAGTCCAAATGAAGCTGCAAAACAAGTTAGTACAAAGCATAAGAAGAATATGTACCGATGTATTAAGTTAAGAGAATCTATGTCACAAGTCACAATAATATAGAGGGGCTGAAGTGCAAATACTAGATAAATTGATGGTGAACTTTTTGATTTTATAAAATGGAAGGTCACACACATCAAAATCCAATAAAAAACCACAAACTACATTTTCATTTCTCATTTCATAAGTTCAATACAAAATTACTTAATACATTACAACTTCTGAAATAAAAGAAATACAAATACAAATACAAATAAAAATAAAAAAGTACAATATACTATCCGATCCCCAAAATACAAAAATGAAACCCAGCATAGCAACAGCCTAGTGGCCAGAACCACTAGGATCGGAGGGGTCCTGAAAATAAGGAGGCACTGGTGAGTCGGAATCACTACGCTGCAGATAAAGATCTCTCACTATCCGCTGCATCATCCGGTAATCCTATCTGCTCTGTGCCCTAGCCTGCCTCTGCAAAGCCCACTCCTGCCGCTGCTCGGCCTGAAACTGCTCCTGCTGAGCCTGTTGCTGATCCAGGCGGGACTCCCAAGTCGTCCACCTGAGCTGGGTCTCCTCCCAGCGCTGGTCCTGCACGGCCTGGTATGCCGCAAAGCGGGCATCATCCTCTGTGTGTGGCGCGTGAGAACCCTCACCCATCTCCATCTCTCTGATCTCATCCTCCTCGTCATCATCAGGCAAGTCAGGTATCTCTGCCCTCGGTCTCTTCCCATCCGGTTGCCCCCACTCGCGCTTCAGCATTTTTGTGATGTTGTCATTTGAGAGAAGCCCGAGTGGCACATGCTTACGGTCTGCGTCCATCTCCGGGAAACCATGAGAAATACATATCTTCGTGATAAGGGCAGGAAAAGGAAGGGAATATCTCCAAGCGACCTCCTTCACCGTAGCGCACATCATGTCAAGAAAAATAGCGGGCAAACTGATACTGCCCAATCCATTCAGCATAGTGTAGATCAGTGCGGCATGCTTGTGACGAACCTCAGACCTGTTGTTCGTCACCATGAAGGAATGGACATTGATATAGTGTAGTAGTCTAGGCAAGTCCTCCATCGCAGCCGAGCGGAAAGCACCCCTCTTCCACGGCTCGCCCGGTGCAAGGGACTCTATCAATGTCCCACGGCCGAAGATAGACCCATCGAGAAAACTGACTGGATCCGCAGGGAGAGGAACATCCATAAAATCCGCTAAGTCTGAAATACTAAATGGGATCCTCACCCCACGAACCATGGCCTCATATGTGGTCGGCCCATCGCTGCTCTTCACCTCTACTAACGTCGCGTAGAAAATCCGAACCAACTCCTCGTTGACGCGCCCGTTAGTATAAAGAAAGGGCTCCCACCCCTGACGGCGCAACAGTACCCGCGCCGCCCTCGGTATGTCCTCAAGGACCCATGCAAAATGATGACCAAGCGGTCGCTCGGAAGTGTAGAAATGCGCACGGAACCAATCTCGCTCCTGTTCTGAGCGAAACCCATCGACGCCCCCGGCGGGCACACACCTAGTAGAAGAATATTTTTTCGGTGCCATTTCAACCTACAAAACACAAATTACACAATATAAGCAAGTGAAAGCACAATTTATGGTTAGTAGTGTGAAAATTGAAATGGTGGTGCAAGTGCGCAAAAACCGAGGTGAAAACAAGCAACAATGCGATGAAAAATGTCGAAATGCGACTAGGCATGAAAATCACCCAAGTGTTCGTCAAAATAAGGATTGAAATCTGTTTTAGGCATTTTGACGAACACTTGGCGTGCGCAATGTGCGTCAAGGTCGAAAATACCGAGTTTGAACCAACAAAACCACCCCACTCATGAACAACCAACAATGCAGCAATCAAAACATGTTCATGAGTGGATTTATTTCAAGAATCATGCAAAATACAGTTGGAACAAACGAAAACAGGGGAAAACACCAACATTCCCAACAAGTGTCAAACTAGGGTTTAAACTATGTAATTTGTGACACAATCCTAACAAAAACTATAAATTCAAGTAAAACAAGTTAATATTATACCTGGATGTGTAGCAATTGGGAGAAAAGTGAAGAATGTGGTGGGGGGGAAATAATCTAGGGCACGAAATCAATTAGGAAGGAGAGGAGAGAATAAAAGAAAAGAGGGGTTAAATGCAGCAGACCTCGGCTTAACCTGGTCGATCGATCGATCGACCCCCAGGCTCGATCGATCGATCGAGCAGGGCCAGGCCTACTGCTTCCAAATTTTTAAAGGGGGGAGAAAATGCAATTTTGGGATAATTATGGGGTATAAATATAATATAACTATAAATATAGTATATATATATATATATACATAAAAATATGAAATAAAAATTGAAAAATAAAAATAAAAATAAAAATAAAATAAATACACATAGGCATAATTATACATACCAAAAAGGCCTAAGCTAAAGAAAATAAAAAAAAATAAAAAATATGTACAATGAGCAACGCACACGCATATTCACGACAACAAATGAAAAATAAAATAAAAGAAAAATAAAAACAAATGCAAATGCGTGAGGATGCGTGTGTGAAAAACAAAGAAAAAAAAATGTTTTTGTGATTTTTGATTGTTTTCGTAACAAATGTGTGCCGGGGCGCATATCTCCGCAAATTCAAGTCCGTTGAACCTACAAAAGAATTAGAACCAAGCATACGAAAAGAAATAAAAAGAGATTAACTAATTACACTAGGTTAAAATTAAAAAAAAACAAAAATGAAGAAGTTAGTATATACAACCTAAACTTAGGATGTGCAATTAACTATATACCAAAAGTTGAAATTTTTGAGGGTCCATCCAAAACACGATTTGACTTTGGAGGATCAACGGTGGACCCTCCTGAGCATGCATGCCTCCCGGAAAATAGGAATTCCGTTTGAACAACGGAAGGCATGTGGGCGGTACAAGAAATGAACCATCGTCAATTTGAAATTCTAGGCGGACGATGGGGCATTTGGATAACAAGGGGGAAAAGTACACTTGAGGTCCAAGAAAAGTCGACTCATCTCCCAAAGGTTTTTCAAAGGGAATGGGAGATGGTGCACACGTCGGGATAACATCCATCGAAAACAAGTCCGGTAAAGAGTCCTCGTCGGCAAAAAGTGTAGAAATTTTAAAAGTTTCTACCGACTCATAGGAATCAACCGACGATTCTAATGGTTCAATCACGGAAAACGAATATGGTGATGAAACAAATTCAATCTCAATCAACTCATCGTCGGAAGGAAATTTAATTTTGAGGGAGAGAGATTCACACTCGATGAGAAATTCTTTGAAAAATTGAGGTGAAACACAAGTTTCCACCTCCTCGTTGTTTTGTGCATAAGAATTCATCTCATCGCAAAGTGAACCAAGTCTCATTCCAGCATCATTTAAGCCTTCCAAACCTTGGGAGTAAAGAAGAAAAGTCTCTTCCAAAGTAGGCTTCCTCGGCTCAAGAGCCTCGGACTCCTCATTTGGTTGAAACTCGTCTTCGAAAGTAATGAAATAAGAATCGTCATTGGATTCGAATAATAAATCCAACTCAAGGTCCCAATAACGATTTTCATTCCGATAAATGTTTTCAAGTCTTTCATTTTCAAGAAAATCTTGAAAATGGAAAACTTGAAAACTATCCCCAAAGTATGAATCATTAAAATAACCGTAATAACTATAAAAGAAAGACATGGTTACCTCGTTGTTGAAAGATGGAGAATCCAAGAGAGAAAGTGAGCAACCGCGAATAGAAGTTTCTTAGCGCTCAAAGTATGCAAATCCTACAAAAAGGTTAAAACAAAGAATACAAATACAAAAGGAAAAATACTACGAAATCATAAAACAATTACTATCTAAAACATACTCCCCGGCAACGGCGCCAATTTGATGCGAGGAAAACCGAGTGTTCGTGTAGGGACACTATCGTTGATTTCGGCTCCCGCTCGACATGCAAAAGAACCTAAACTACAGCTACACTTAACAAGCAAGTAGAGCGGTAAGTCGGGTATCGTAAATCCACAGGGAGTGATTGAATTTTAGACTTTAATTGTTTTAATTACTTCAGGAATAAAAGTGTAAAATAAATAAAAGAAAAGGTGATAGGGTGGTTGTCGTGACAAAAGAAAAGAACAAGTTACGCTAAATTAAAGTAAAGCAAGGATCGGGATCGCATTCTACCAAACGGATCGAAACAACTACTAACTAGAGTTAAGGCTCGAAAGCAATCTAATCGAGCATATCCAATTAAGCGTAAACATCACGCAAGAAGGAATTTAACCCAAAGTTGCGAGATAAAACATTTAACTGAAAAATGGTCACACGCGGATTAAATTAGGATAATCGCTATAAACACTAACGTTGCATGACAAAGAAAGTTAAACGCATAATAATCCGACTTTAATACGCGAGGTTTCAATTAAATGCAATTTTACACGAAACCCTAAATTTCGAGGTCCGAACCCGAAAATGGCGGAAATGCAATCCCGACCCTATTTATCTAAGGTTTATGCATGAATTAAACTAATTTACACTAATTAAACTAGAAGAGAAAGAAATAAAGCAATAAATCTAATTATGAAAGCATGGAAACTATCTAGAAAGCAAGGAAAGAATGAAATACAACTAGATTAATGGAGAGGGAAGATGAATAGTTAATCTTACAACCAATTAGTGTGTCAATCCAAGAGGGGAAGAAGAAAAACCAATCAAAACCCCAAACCCTAACTAAAAACTAAGCTAAAATAGTTCACCCCTGTTTATTACAACAAAATTGGCTTATATACCAAGTGGGAATTAAATTAGAAAAGAAAAGAGAAAAGAAAAGAAATGCAAAAAATATCTGCAGAAAACAGAGCATCGATCGATCTATGATTTGGTCGATCGATCTACCAAGGCCAAATTTCGGCAATTTAACATAGTCGATCGATCTACCAAATCGTCGATCGATCGATCAAGCAGGGGCAGCACACTGCATTGCTGTTTTGGTTTCCAAGCTTTTCTTGTCCGCAGAAATCGCCGTAACTTCTTCGTTATGAATCGGAATCGCGTACCGTTTGCGGCCACGCGAAGCTTGCGAGGAGGGCTACAACTTCCATGAAGATGTTGGGCCAGGTGCCCAAACTGTAAAATGACTAAAATGCCCTTGAACGTGTGGTTGCGTACGGAAATTGCGCGGAATGCGTCCGAACTTCATACTAAGCATCCAAATACCTACAAAAGATCAATTAACCCCTGCAAAACATGTTAACATAGAAATCCAAGGGTTGTCTGGTTAACGAGCATAAATATAGGGATTAAGATACCCGAGGGGGCTAATAACGCGTAGGTTAACGGGTGAAATACGCAATATTTCCGCCGTATCAATAGTAGATGTAATAGCTTCCAGTTTCTTCAACCCTACCCGATTGAGGATTATGCTATAGGCTAAAGATACATTTTTGTCCAACACCAAAAAATGAATTCGTTCTATCCTGCTCGCTGGCCAAGTGTTAAATAGTACATCCAACTTGATAGTTACGAAAGGATATACCCTTTCTCTAAAAAACCTTACAAGAGGCATGTGATACAGTTGTCTTATAACCCTAAGATTTGGATACAGTTGTAGAATATTACATTATCCAAACTCCCATTTTCAACAAAAACTATGGCTACTCTGCCATGGTAAACTCTACAAGTAATTACCAACCGACCGTCAGGAGGATAAAGTACCCCACTCAGATCATTTTTTGATAATTCGATCACCAACTTATCTTTATTGACTTTCCTAGGTCGACCATCACTACTCTGAGACATATCAATCTGCCTAATAGTGGGACAATCTTTGGCGTCATTTAAGTAAGCCTTTCTTTCATCAAGTCCATATCCTCCACCTACGTCTCCACCTACGATAAATTTCAACCAAAGGAAATCATACCTCCATCCATTTCTAGCTCTTTAAGATTTTTTGACAAGTCGAGAGCATCTTCATAATCATTATTGCATGCCCTTTTTGTGTCCTCTTTTCCTCGATCGGGTGACTCAGATCTCCTTCTAGTATCTCGACTACCATTTCGATCAATAAATTTTTCCATCTTTCCCCACCGAATAAGATTTTTAACTTTATTTTCCCGGGTTATGCAACTATCAGTGGTGTGTCCATGATTGCGATGAAAATCATAATACCTAGACTTGTCTCTTTGTTGGGGGCATCCTCAGTTTTCTAGGTCGATTCAGATCTTTGTTACTCCTGACTTCTTCCAGAATGTGGTGAACACCCTTAGTGAGTGGAGTATACTCGTCAAACTTCTTGATCATGTCTAACTTTTTTTTATCTTTCTTAAATGAATTGTTCTTTTCTTCCTCAGTTTTTTACTCTAGTGCTTCTTTTACTGCCATGGCTTCCTCGGCATACATGATATTTCCATCTTTAGCTATTAACTATATCATAGTCTTTGGTGGGTTTTTCGCCAAGGCATAGTAAAGATCTTTTTCCATTAACCCACTCATTAATGTTGTAATGGATGTTTTTTCTTCATAATCCAATATTTCTAACTTCTCATTATTAAACTGAGTAATATAATCTCGGGTACTCCCTCTCTCAACTTTTGGCGCACGATCAAGATATGAGTAACACTTAATCGTCTTGGCCCCAAAGCAAAAGCTATCAATGAATAATTCGACCAATTGGTGAAAATTGGAAATCTTACCTCTAGGCAGATTATTATACCATATTTGGACTGGGATTGTGATAGAACTGGGGACAACCCTTCACCTCATCTCATCGAGGACTGAATAATTATCGATAATAGCTTGATACTTCTCAATATGTAAAACTAGATTAGTTTTCCCATCATATTTAAAAGTGACCATCGGTGGCTTAAATATAGAATGTGTGGGATAGTCTACAATACCCTGGACGAAAGGTGAGCATTTAACAAAGCTCCTTTGTAATGGATTTTTTATTTTGGCCATTTCTCTCAACCAATCTTCCAATCGCTGCATGGATCCCTTCTAGGAATGTTCTTTTGGTTTGGATTTGACTAAAAAAGATTTAGTGGCTTTACTGTGTCTATGTTCTGAACTCTACTACTAAGAGGTCTGTTCGCATGCACAGATCCCTTCATACTAGCTCTTGATCTCAGAAATCCTTCTATGCGCTCACGATCACTTTAGTTCTCCTCGTGATGACCTCTGATTACACGAGGACCTAGACGGTCAAAAGAAGACTCCTTACTTAGCCTCTCTATACACTTGGCCTTTTTTGGAAGAAGATCTACTGTCATAATAGTTCGTTGATCGGAATGAAGAGGTTGCACCAGGATGGTATGACATGTCATGAAAAGATGGGGATGGTAACTCCTTTCATTCCTAGCTGGTGGACGTTGTATGTCCCTTCTAGAATTGGAGTATTTGTCTTGTATTGTTCAAGATAATTATCTGACTGACTCTTGCATATCCTCCTGTCCTTTAGCCAAATTTAATAGGATCCTCTAAAGGTCTGTCTCACCAGGGGAGGTGGACATTTCTAGATTGTTGCCTGCAGCTGCCAAACTGCTTTCAGGAATAGTAGTCATTCTTTATACCAAAGAACGAACAAAGAAATAAATTAGGTAGATAACGATGACAAGCAGGCGTTTCCACAGAAGACACCAATCTATTGATGTCTAAAAATGGAGTGATCCAATTTTATAATCACAGATAAATAATAAGAACAATCTTAATCAAACACACAAGAGGCATAGATTTTTAAAGTGGTTCGGCTATGAATAAAGCCTACGTCCACTGTTGAATTATTTATGTTGATTAGAATAGCTCATTATGATGTTCTTGATAATGATTTAATTATCCCTTGATATGAGGGATATTATGTATTTATCATGGTGTAAAACCCTAAATGGAATGCCATTATATTTCCAGGCATTTACATCTGTTTACAATAATTAAAACTCTTGGAATTCAGTGTTGTTCTCCATTCCATCAAAGTAACCTTTGATATTCCTGATCGTTCTCATTCTAGAGTTGATTAGCCATCCAGCAAAATAAGTATCTCTGAATGCCGAGTAAGATGACTAGCCACCTAGGAGGACAAGTGCACACTTATCATTGGTCCATGTAGGAGAGTATTTTTTATATACAACAATGATCATGAAAGCAAAGACTCAAACAAATACCATAGATATACACAAACACATATATAATAAGACACACATGAATGTATATAGGTATCACCACAAACGACACACTCAAATAAATCTCCCACAATCATATGGCATAATGTGTCTAAACCAAATTTGGCATGAAGTGAAAGGGCATGAACTATAAATAAAAGAAATATCTCCTAAATGTGATAATCTTAAATTTTCAATCTTAGATTTATAGTCATGTGACAAATAAAGTGAACTAAAAATGGACAAACGGACTAAATGCGCATAAGAATTGAAAATAATGAAGATTCTCAAATCCATAGCACCAAATATTAAAGATGAAATAGGCCTCATTATGCAAAATAAACTTTGGTCGTGGAAATATTTTTCTTTTTCCAATCTTTCTCAAAAGGCTATTTCCAATGGTGCGCTAGCATGCAAACGATATTTACTCCCTTCATAGTAATTTCCATTGTTGTAGACACCACATACTAGGACCCTCAGAAGCATCTCCTTAGGTCCCTAGAACTTCCTCCTTCACCACAAACCCCAGGTCATACTCCAAATACTGATCTAAGGACAACCGGACGCTCTCGAGCCCCATTTGACTACTGGTAAACTCTCTAACTCGAGTAGAAGCTCAATGAATCTTTGATGGTATCTGAATTTCCTTTCCAACGGTCCACCCCATGCACAAATCGACCTTACGGTTCGGACAAATGGTCCCTTTTACTGTAAAAAAACTAATCTGAAAATCACCGGGTGCTCTCAGGCCCTATTTTGACCCCAATTAACTTCCTCACCTAAGAAAAAAACTCAATAAATATTCTAGGGTCCCGGAATCCCCTGTATAATGGTCTGCCCCGTGTAAAAATCAGCTTTACGGTTCGAATGAACGAATAATTTTCCTAAATAAAATTAATCCAAAGGCCATTGGGTGCTCTCGGGCTCCATTTGATTCCCGTCAACTCTTCAACCAGAATGAAATTGAATTAATCCTCAAAGGCTCTGAATATCCTTTCCAACGATCTACTTCGTGTGTGAATCAACCTTACGATACAGACGAACGACTCATTTTATTGAAAAGGGTCATCGGGAGATTTTGGGCCCAGTTTGACTAAGGTCAACTCTTCGACATGAGCAAAGCTTTTTGTAACATCAAATATACATGCATAGCCTTTTTAACGGTCCATCTCGAGCACAAATCGGCCTTACGATTAGGACGAACGATCCATTTTCCTCTTGTCCAAAATGACATCGGGTGCTTTCGAGCCCCGTTTGACCATAGATAGTTCCCAAACTCGGGAGCAGACCAATGGATTCTTAATGGAATCTGAATACCCTTTCCAATAGTTCATCCCGTGCACAATTCTGACTTACGAATTACACTTTACGATCATTTTTTTAGAAAATTTGCCCAAGACTGCCGAATGGAAGACCCATTTCCCTGCCTATCGGAAGTGTGTTTAGGTTTGTCTGCCAATTGGCATGTCAAGGACAATGACAATGGGCACCCCCTTTGACCCTATAAAAAGAGATCATTAGCTCACTTTGAAAGGCACCTCAGAAACATACCTCTCAGTTATCTCAGTAACATTCTCTCGAAGTCAGCGTCGTTTCCATATTGAAACCTATCCCCCATATTCCATTTCCATCCTTTCCTTACCCAAATTAGCAAATCTTATCCCATCTCCTTCTACCACCTCCATTTACTTACAAGAGCATCCCTTCAGCAATCAAGATCAACTTTAAAGCTTCCGAAGAAGATCCAAACCTTTCACTCTCTATTTAAATTCCCTTATTTTTACATTAGTTATTTAATTCTTACTTTAGCATTTCATCTTTGTTAGCTCTACACATTAATATCCAACTTTTTATTAGTAGTATTGCACATACTGAGAAACGTGTGTGCTCGCGTTCAAATGATCAAACCATATATAAAACCCTTTTAACACAAACAAACCCTAAACATGCAGCAGTATGTGATTGAATAAATAGATAATCTACGCAAGAACATTCAAACACATGCAATTAAGGAAAAATCCCCCTCGGGGGCAAAACCATTTATTTTCACTATAATCTGTAAGAGAACAGCTTACAATCGGATTACAATGAAAATACAAGTTGACTAAGAATTACCCTCGGGTATCGGATTCTGTAGTCGCGGCTGGAATTATCCCTTTCCAGTAGGGCTGCAATGAAGAAGAAGAACGGTCTCCTCCACAAGGGTTGAACAAACCAAAGTTGTGTTCTTGGGTTGCAAAAGGATTCACAAAGGTTTGGCAATGATGTGTGAATCAAAACATGAGTCTTGGGACTCAAAAATATGAAGACTAGATGTATTTGGACTCTCAAATTCGTCTCCTAAAGTCTTGCAAAATAACTCTCCCGAAGTTGGTATTTATAGGAAAAAATATGAAGAGTCCCACATTCTTAAAACTCTAAAATTCTATCCAGCGTACAAAAAAAACAGCATTCTTTAAGGAATTTTCTCTATCTTCAAAAGGTCATAACTCCTTCACCGTAGCTCGGATTGAGGTGCCGTTTTTTCCAGTATCTTCGTTGCGGAGAGCTCTTCAACTTTCTAGTTGACTAGACCTCCGAACTATGGATGTGAAATTACGAAAATGCCCTTGAACTCTCCTATTGTGCCTTTTTTTCACTGTTTTGACTTCCCTTGCGTACCACTTGTATTAAGTCCCTAAAATCTTGGAACGTGAAGTCATTGAGGCAGATGTGGGACATATTAGTGGAGATAATGCATGCTTGATTCCCGGAATTCGAATAGAGGCCGTCATGTGAGATCGTGAGGAGACGTGCCAAATGTAGCGGCGTACGACATAAATAAATGAAACATTTCAGACATGTGAAAAATGTCCTTACAAATCTCCCCCTATGTCTATGCCGGTACATACATAGAAAATCCGAATAATCAAATATGAAATTGCCTATACAAATCTACCCTCCCATGAACCCAAAACTGGAAAAGGTACAAATGAATAGTCTTCATCGTTTGTTCTTTAATTCTTCAGGAATCTCAAAACTTTTCTCATCAGGGTGTGCAACATATAGATCTGCAATCTTCATACCTACACACATGAGACAAAGCAAATACCACGTGACATATCGAGTTTGAAATGAGATAACATGGATATCAATATATGATAAAAACATAAGCAACAAAAACTCCCCCAGAATTCAAACTCCCCCATAATATGATAATTCTTTCTCCCCCTTTTTATGATGTCCCCAAATGGACAAATTAGAGAAATAAATCAAATAAGCAAGTGCGGGGTGTCACTAGGATAAAAACACACCATGAATAAACAGAAAGCAACCAAGTCAATGATAGCGTAAATGAAGTGGTGTGATCAAATTCGATAGGAAAATCAATGCATACAAACATGACATATGTGCACGATGAATATTGGATATTCCTAGCGAATGAACTCAAATGCTTCCTTTGGTGTAAAAGAGTGACAGTATAAGATATTGACTCAATCAAATCAACAAATCAAAGCTCAAAATGATTTTCACACCAATAACGTCCAAAATGATTTTATGCTTTTTCAGGACTTTCAAGGAAGTGCAAACCCGTTTAGATTCTCCAACCAAACTCCCTCAGATATTGTATTGAATAGAGGCATTCTAAATTCTCAAACTTTGGAGAATTGATGGTGAAACCTAAGTGGCCCATATTTGGCATGAATTGCTTTTTATTGCCTTTAAATTTTTTCGGGCTCTTTTAACCTCTTTGGACCTCGGATATTAAAATTCCTCCATTTTTTAGGTCCTTTTTAACGGTGGCTTTTGTGCAAAGGATAGATGATTACCTTTCGCAGCCCCTCCCCGTTATACAAAAACACACAGTCTCACCAAAACGGTTTTTACATGCATTCCAATCTTGTCAAGTTTTATCGCATATTGTACATTGTATAGACATGATTAAGATGAAAACACGGAAGCCAACATGAGATAGACAAGTGCAATAATCAAATATAGCCGTGCATGTGTGCAATAAAGGATATAGGAGTCAAACATGTAGGAAGATATCACTAATTACATCTCAAAGACTCCAATCAATGTAAAGCACATGGATGAAATGGTGTAGCCTCTCAAATCTCTATCAAACAGTCACATGGATAAATGGAATGAAGTTGTGACTTGGCTATCTTACATGCTCATCCATAAAAGAAGCAAAATACAAAAATCTTTTTTGGATTTTTTTTCAAAAATTTGGAAAAAAAATAAAATCTTTTTGTGCTTTTCTCAAAAATTTTCTTAAAGGAAAATCTTTTTGTATTTTTTTTTTCAAAATAAATATAAAAAGCAAAAGGAATAAAACAAAGCTGTACAACAAAGTAATGGTACATATAAAACAGACTAGCAATAGGAAGCATATGATATGAACATGAAGAAGCATCCTATTCTAGACATAGACCAACCCCTCAGTCAACTGTGCAAATCCCTAAAGATTTCCTAAGACTCTCAAATCTAAGGGCATCTAAAGGTTTCGTGAAAATATCGGCTAACTGACGGTCGGTAGGAACAAAACTCAGGGATACGACTTTCTCTTCAACTAACTGACGAATAAAGTGCTCACGTATCCTGATGTGTTTTGTGCGCGAATGCTGAACTGGATTGCGGGATATGTGTATCGCGCTCGTGTTATCACAGGAAATGGTCATGGTGTCCTGTGATATCCCATAATCCTCCAGCATTTGCTTCATCCACAAGAGTTGTGTGCAACAACTCCCGGCGGCTATGTACTCAGCCTCCGCAGTGGACAAAGAGATGGAATTTTACTTCTTGCTCAGCCAGGAGACAAGAGCAAAACCAAAATAAAAACACCCACCAGAAGTGCTCCTACATCCATCTACATCCCCAGCCCAATCGGCATCCGAGTAGGAGGACAGACGGTCATCGGTATCAAAGGAATACCAAATCCCGTATGAGAGAGTCCCACTTACGTATTTAATAATATGTTTTAGAGCAAGTAAATGTGACTCTTTTGGGGATGCCTGATAACGCGCACAGACTCCAACACTAAAGGCGATGTCGGGACGACTGGCAGTCAAGTAGAGGAGACTACCTATCATACTCCGATATAAGGTTTGTTCTACGTCCTTGCCTGAAGTGTCCTTACTAATCTTGGTAGTGGTACTCATAGGTGTACGTGCATGCTTAGCGGAGTCTAAACCAAATTTCTTCACTAGGTCTCTAGCATACTTGGATTGGGAGATGAACATCCCATCCTCTAGCTGACGAACCTGGAGACCAAGGAAGAATGTAAGCTCACCAACCATGCTCATCTCAAACTCACTTTTCATCTCCTCCTCAAAGTGGTGAGCATGCTGGGAGCATGTGGATCCAAAGACTATATCGTCCACATAGACCTGGGCAACCAAAATAGCACCGTCATCTCTCCTAACAAACAACGTCATATCTACTCCCCCTCTCTTGAAGCCACGAGCTAAGAGATAGGAAGTAAGCCTCTCGTACCAAGCACGGGGTGCTTGCTTCAAACAATACAAGGCTTTCCTCAGATAGTCGACGTGCTCAGGGTGCTGAGGGTCTTCAAACCCTTTTGGTTGTTCCACATAAACCTCCTCCTGTAGAATGCCATTCAAAAAGGCACTCTTGACATCCATCTGATACACCTTGAAGCGCAGATGACATGCGATGGCGAGCAGAAGACGGACGGACTCAAGCCTCGCAACAGGAGCAAATGTCTTCCCAAAGTCTACACCCTCTATCTGTGTGTAGCCTTGAGCGACCAACCTAGCCTTATTTCGGATTATGGTACCATTTTCATCCATTTTGTTCTTAAAAATCCACCGGGTACCTATCACATTAATCTCACTAGGTCGGGGGACAAGTTCCCAGACATCATTCTTTTTAAACTGAAGCAACTCATCCTGCATAGCAGATATCCAGTGTTCATCCTTGAGTGCTTCTTTATGGTTCTTGGGCTCGACTTTGGACATGTAGCAAAGATGGCTAACAACGTTCTCTAGCTGAGCACGAGTCTTGACCCCTAGAGTGGGATCACCAACAATGGCAGAAGGGTCATGACTCTTGCGAACCCAAGCAGGTGTGTCCCCTAACACAGGAGTAGGGTCCACAGAGTGTGAGAGAGGAACAGGTAAATCACTGTCAAAACAATCCTCATCCTCACACTGAAGGTTAGGATCAATAACCGTCGAAGGTTCGTCATCTTGCACGGTGACGTTTATTGATTCCATAATCTTAGAGCTCTTCAGGTTAAAAACCCGGTACGCTCTGCTATTCGATGAATATCCTAGAAATATTCCTTCGTCGCTTCGGGAGTCGAACTTTCCTAATTGCTCTCTATCCCGTAGGATGTAGTATTTACTCCCAAAGACACGGAAATATGCCAGGTTGGGCTTCTTGCCAGTCCATAACTCATAAGGAGTGTGAAGTGTGTGTGGACGCAGATACACCCTATTCACCGTGTGGCATGCAGTAGACACTGCCTCTGCCCAAAATCTCCTAGAAACTTTACGACCTAGAAGCATAGATCTAGCCATATCTTGGATCGTTCTATTCTTTCTCTCAACAATCCCATTTTGCTGAGGAGTTCTCACAGCAGAAAACTCATGTTTGATCCCAAGGCTATCACAGTACAAATCCACCTTTGCTTCCTTGAATTCAGTGCCGTTGTCACTACGTATTCTGTTAATAGTGACACCATGCTGATTTTGCAGGACACGGCACTTGGTCGTTAAGAAATCTACAGCATCGGATTTCTCTCTCAGAAAACCTACAATGGAGTATCTGGAGAAATCATCTACCATCACGAGGATGTACCTCTTACCACCTAGACTCTCAGTATGAGTGGGACCCATAAGATCCATGTGAATCAACTCCAGAACACGAGAGGTGGTAATGGAATGTAACTTCCTATGAGGACTACGAATTTGTTTTCCCAACTGACAGGGTCCACAAACGGTCGAAGTTGACTTTCCAAGAGATGGTAAGCCACGTACTAGGTCCTTTTTAGATAAATGATTGAGATCTCTAACGTTCATGTGACCTAGACGTTGGTGCCACAGATCCATAGGAGTGATCGTGGTGCTGTTGCAGACAAGTGAGGATGTGGGCTCAGTCCCATAGCAATTATCCTCGGTCCTCACCCCTTGCATCAAAAGTTTACCGGCTTGATTGTAGACTTTACACGTGTCCCGGTCAAACTTTACTGCAAAGTTAGTGTCGCACAACTGGCTAATGCTGAGAAGGTTTGCTTTTCTTGGTCTAACTCTCCTTCAAGGTTTTTTACGGTGACCATAAGGAGTTGTAGTAAACTCAGGAACTGGTCCAGGTGCAATTTGGGACGTGGAGGCACCATCATATCCAATTCCTTGACGATCACCAAAACCTAAAGCGGGGCCGAGGAGCATCTTTCCCATCTTCCCAGATCTGTCCTCGATTTGTACCTTGACTTCCCGTGCTTTCTCAAGATCATGAGTCAGCTGGGCAACAAGGGCTTCAAGTTTCTTCCGAGTCTCCACAGAGGAATGGAGCTGACTCGTAAGACTAGCCACTTGCTTGATCAAGTCCCCTCTCTCTTTCTCTAGAGTACTCTCTCTCTCTCTAAACAAATTCTCATTCTCGACACAGGTAGATTCTCTCTCTCTCAGGGCGGTGCAGGTGGAGAACTCTCTTTCTCTCGCTTTCCTTAAATCTTCCTCTAGGCAAGTGATCTTAAGAACTAACGCTTTGTTACGCTTTTTAGTTTTAAAAGACTCAGAATATAACTCAGCGTAGGCGCGTTGTATATCACTTTCGCTCTCACTTGTGTCATCCTCCCCCTCACTCACATCGATCTCACTATCGAGGTGTCCCTGTGAAGCATCATCCTCATCGTCGTGAGGAGAACTAGGAGTGCTCACTTGGCTGGCCATGAATGCGGTGAAGTTACACTCATGCGGTGACTCATCTCCAGAATCCACCGTCTCGACCTCACTGTCGTCACTAAGGGTAGCATTAAGGACAGCTTTCCCTTTCTCTCTATTCAGACGATTGGCACACTCAAAAGCTCTATGACCCCTACCATCACACTCAAAACATCTCTCACTTTCTTTCAGAGAAGGATTTTTGGAAACTTTTTCATTTTTCTTTTCAAACTTATTTTTCTCAAATTTCTTTTTATCTTTAAAATTGCCATTTTTCTTAAATTTGAGAATCCTCTTGAAATTTTTTGCGAAAAGAGCCAAATCATCTAAGTCAAAATCGCACTCAGAATCTGACATGTCAGTCTCTCTCTTTCTAGATGACTCTACCCTCTTTCTAGCTGACCCCTCACTCCTTCTCTCTTGGGCTTTAAGAGCAATTCCCTTATCTTTAGATTTAGCATTTTTAGGGAACATATCAATTTCATAAGTTTGCAAATCTCCTACAAGTTCTTCCAATTTTAGCGTATTTAAATTACCCATAGAATTTAGCACAGTGACTTTAGGGATAAAACGCTTAGGTAAAGAACGAAGAATCTTTTTAACAACTCTAGCATTCGGAATTTGTTCACCAAGATTAAAACTAGTATTCACAATGTCAGAAAGTCTAGCATAAAATTCATCAAAGCATTCAGAATCATGCATGGTGATTGTTTCAAATTGAGTTGTCAAGTTTTGCAACTTAGACTCTTTCACAGCATTAGTTCCTTCATGGGTGAGTTGTAAAACATCCCATGCCTCTTTTGACGTGGTACACGTCATTATGCGTTTGAACTCATCAGGTGTGACAGACCCAGAAATAGCACTTAGACCCTTAGAATTAAAAGATGACCATTTAATTTCTTCATCAGACCAAGAAATGTCAGGTTTCAAGTTGGTCACATTATCAACAGTCACGGTGGGAGGAGTCCACCCTCGTTCAACCAAAATCCAGACACGTTCATCAATGGCTTTTAAAGCCGGCCTCATACGGGCTTTCCAATAAGCATAATTTGTCCCGTCAAAAACAGGCATTTTATAATATGACTTCTCCATTTGAACACGCACTTTTTCAAAAATCAATTTTTTCAGAAAATTGATATCTTAGAAAAAAAAAACTGCGGAAAAAGGAATACGCGATAAATTAGCGTAACCTGCTCTGATACCAATTTGAGAAACGTGTGTGCTCGCGTTCAAATGATCAAACCATATATAAAACCCTTTTAACACAAACAAACCCTAAACATGCAGCAGTATGTGATTGAATAAATAGATAATCTACGCAAGAACATTCAAACACATGCAATTAAGGAAAAATCCCCCTCAGGGGCAAAACCATTTATTTTCACTATAATTTGTAAGAGAACGGCTTACAATCGGATTACAATGAAAATACAAGTTGACTAAGAATTACCCTCGGGTATCGGATTCTGTAGTCGCGGCTGGAATTATCCCTTTCCAGTAGGGCTGCAATGAAGAAGAAGAACGGTCTCCTGCACAAGGGTTGAACAAACCAAAGTTGTGTTCTTGGGTTGCAAAAGGATTCACAAAGGTTTGGCAATGATGTGTGAATCAAAACATGAGTCTTGGGACTCAAAAATATGAAGACTAGATGTATTTGGACTCTCAAATTCGTCTCCTAAAGTCTTTCAAAACAACTCCCCCGAAGTTGGTATTTATAGGAAAAAATATGAAGAGTCCCACGTTCTTAAAACTCTAAAATTCTATCCAGCGTACAAAAAAAATAGCATTCTTTAAGGAATTTTCTCTATCTTCAAAAGGTCATAACTCCTTCACCGTAGCTCGGATTGAGGTGCCGTTTTTTCCAGTATCTTCGTTGCGGCGAGCTCTTCAACTTTCTAGTTGACTAGACCTCCGAACTATGGATGTGAAATTACGAAAATGCCCTTGAACTCTCCTATTGTGCCTTTTTTTCACTGTTTTGACTTCCCTTGCGTACCACTTGCATTAAGTCCCTAAAATCTTGGAACGTGAAGTCATTGAGGCAGATGTGGGACATATTAGTGGAGATAATGCATGCTTGATTCCCGGAATTCGGATAGAGGCCGTCATGTGAGATCGTGAGGAGACGTGCCAAATGTAGCGGCGTACGACATAAATAAATGAAACATTTCGGACATGTGAAAAATGTCCTTACACATACTATATTTTCCATGCAAAAAATCAAGAAAATAGGGTTTGCTTGTAAATTCCAAACGGGGGCTTCCCACTACATTTTCTCACACTAAAGCATCCTTTTTTCTACACACACGCACACATATAATAAAGTCCCTAGTTGGATGTATGGGATAAACCCCACACCCGTGTTCCATGAGAAATACATGAACTTTGATTCCTTTTTAGTCTACGTAGGCATCTCGGGTAAAATCCGAGATTCTAGTCCTCCCTTCCTATTTTTGTTCATATATTATTTTTGTGATTCATGCTTATGTTTTGTCTAACCTATACCCCCGTCTTTCTATAAATGATCAGTGACCCAATAAATGCACACATTATATTTTTAATTACAATTTCGGGAACAATCCTAAGGATGACCTCACTCCACCTTTATCCATGATGCGAGTTGAGTAATTCCACTCTCCATTTATATATATTATATATACACACACACACACACACACACACACACTTCATGGAGTTATTAAGGAGAAGAATAACACGTGCTAAGAAGAGATCTAAATGGTAGGATGGATTCCTAACACCTTCCCATTCCGTAACATAGCTCCTGAATCCTTGAATTAATTGGTTTCGTAAGCATCAGTATGTCTTTGATGACATTCTCTCGAGGCGGCAACATTTCTTTTGCTTGTTTTGAGAAAAATAAACTGGCGACTCTATCTCTATACATCATCCCAATTAACGGTGGCCGAAGGGCCCAAAAGGGCATGAGACCCCCCTCTCGTGCGCACACCGATTGGGAGAGGGATGGACACAGTTGCACTCTCTTAATTTTTTTAACCTAAGAGCATCCTCACTGAAATTGTTCTTACATGCGCAAATCGCCTAGATATAAATATATGTATTTCACAAGATTAATAAGAGAACACCTCAATTATCTCATACATAAATAGAAGTTAAATTACAAAAGAACTCGTGAAAGTGTGTACGGAGGGATATACTTATATGAGTCTATTAAAATAAACCAAATAAGAACAACTCCATGACAAGACATGATTAAGAAAAAATTCAAAGCATCTTCAACAATACTCTAATGTTCAAGCCGCATGGAAAATATAGAATTAATGGTATTCAAACACACCGATATCGCACACAGAATGTGTAAAACTACTACACAAAAGAAAACAGAAAAAAACTTTTGAGTTCTAATAAATTTTTTATAAGAAAAAAAATGACTCAAAAGAAAACAAAATATCTTTTTACTTTTCATATAGATTTAAATAATGAAGAATCAAAATAAAAAAGACACAAACGTCATAGCATTAGTTAAAACACATAACAAGAATAAAAAAACTAGTGTACGAAAAACATGCAAACACAATCACTCATAAGATACGACATGTGATTAATCATGCGAAAGAATGAGAGAATCAATAAGTCTAACATTAACTGCCTCAAAATCGAATTTCCTCAACCAGATATAAGATGATTTGACACCTTCAATTTTAAAAATCATGGTGACACGCGATTTGAACTTCCTAGGACCTATTCTAAGATCAAAACAAAATCTCATTAGATGATCTTTCTTACCACAATGTGTGCATATGTAAACACGAGCAAGGCTACCCTTGGATTTACATTTTGGAATCTCCTTGGCAACGATTGACTCTCTAAAAATCTTGGTATTAGCTTTAGAAGCGGAAGAATTTGGATCATTGTATCCTGTACCTATCTTGTAATTTTTTATTTGGATAGTTCTTAATATTTTATCCAACTTTTTCGACCTAGATTCCAAATCAAATTTGGCAGGACTTGAGTCTTTTAATTAATCTTTAACTCCAAAATTCAAGACTCAAGAAAAAGTTTAAACTCTTCAAATTTGGGATTCATTTTTTATATTATCAACCATTTCTAGAATGTTATCTCTCCCCCTCAATTTACGCGGGCTTCTCCCTACAAGTATTCTCACATGCCCTTAAATCCTCAATCAATTTATCATTATTTCCTTTGGAACTTTCTTTCAACTTAACCTCTAATTTCAATGACTCCGTAAACAACTCACAAAAGGTAACTTGAAGCTTACTCTCATCGTCATCACTCATTTCCTCTTCTTCCTCCTCAACAAAAACATGGGAATACAAATATCATACCTTATAACTATCATGCTTATGATTATCTTCAACATTAGAAGACTTTTCATTTAGACTCATATGACTAGTCATGAAAGCGGTACAGTTACGTTCCAAGAGAGAATTAGCTTCCTCTTTGGACTCACTATCACTAAGGGTTGCATATATTATTTGAGGCTTCTTAACTTCACTCCTTAATTATGTTGGGCACTCAAACGCACGATGCCCAAAACCTTAACATTCAAAACATTTGTCTCGATCAAGTTCTTAGATTTCTCATATGAGTTATTTTCTTCTTTAAGCTTAAGAAATTTGTGGAACGTTTTCTCAAGCCTAGTTATCTCATTGGGTTCTAACTCACACTCACTCTCAGAATCTGACAAATCCTCCTTACGAGTCTTCAAAGCTAACCCTTTTTATTTCTTTTCTTTTTTCTTCTTAGGAGGGAACCTGTTCATATGATAGGTTTGTAGATCACATACTAGTTCTAAGACATTAAGAGTATACCACCAAGAGAATATAGGACCATAAATTTTTTATTAGATATTTCGGTCAAAGATCTTAAGATTTTTTTCCCACTTTCGGTTCAGGGATAGGTTCACCTAAGTTAATTGAGGAATTAACAATATCCGACAGTTTTGCATAAAAATAATGCCTCATTATTTTCCATCGTAATAGTTTCAAACATAGTTATCAGACCTTGTAACTTAGACACCTTAACGGTATACGTACCCTCATATATGGATTTTAACATTTCCCAACCACCCTTTGCGCTCTCACATGTCATGATACGCCTAAACTCTTCAAATGCGACAGCACAGAAAAACTGAAAGTGGAAGCATCTTTTTCAGACTTAAGACAAAACGAGTAAGATTTCGTAAACCACCTTTAGTGGGAAGAGAGCACCCTTGTTCCACCCGAGTTCCAAAAATTTTCATCCATAGATTTTAAGAAAAATCCTATCTGAGCCTTCCAATAGGGATAATTTGAGCCATCAAATATGGGAGATCAGGCAATGGAACTACCCTCATGATTAAAATCCATTCCAAACCTAAAAATAAATAAACCTATGGATCAACATGATAATTTAGTTATATCCGCTCTAATACCAATTTGAGAATCCAAGCTACTACATGTGCGTGTGTAAAGGGATTACAAAATTCTAAATTTTAATTGAATAAATTAAATAAGTGAGCAATTAACCCAGTTTTAATTCAAGAACTGATTAAGGAATCATTGTGTATTCATCAATCCAATTTTATCTTGCCTAAGTATTCATCTAGGTTCTCATGAAATAATAAAATAACGAAACACCTAACACCGTGATGTACAAGGATAACCCACAATGGGAAAATCCTAGGACTCTAGCCTACGAAAACTCCACTATGGTATAGGGTTTTTATACAATAGTGAGCAACACTCTTACTCACTGAATCGACTCCCTTCATGCCTGATGAAGTGTTCACTTATTGAACCTGCTTCATAGCAGCTGTAGGAATCCAACATCAGCTTCACAATACAACCCTCCCACATCTCGATATCCACCGATCTCTGACTAGTATCTGCCTCACACTAACTCGGAATCTACAATTCCAAACAACTATCTCAGTAAAGAGTAAATAGTCTTTATTTCTCAAAATAATATATCTCAATCCTGACTATTATATCAAAACATAGATCTCATAAACTCGGGTGTAAATGGGGTTGTAAGAGGCTTTTATTTACTGAATGCTTTTTTTTAAAACTCTTGAGTAAAAATAAACGGATATGCCATATTCTATATTAAAAATGAAAATATGGAGACACACAAAATGAGGCAAATAGTTTGAAAGAAAATAGTACCTTGTTCGAACTACTTTTTCCATTTCATTCGAAATAAATAAGGTCATTCGAATCAAACCACCAAACTCATTAGAATATGGTTCGCACGAGCTTCTGATCGTAAATGAACTGTTTAGGCAGAAAGTTCTTTCTTGATACATGTTTGAAGCTCATTTGAACGAAAATCAAAACCTTATTCGAACCAGTATAAAGATCGTTTGAACGAGATCATTAAGCTTGTTAGAATGAAAACTACCACCCCGTTTGAATTACTTCAAAAACTAAAAATATTTTTCTAAAAAATCCTTTTAAAAAATATCTTTTATAAAACCTAAACACCCAAAAAACAAAACCCAAGGATTAACATACTAAATTAAATATACCTTTCTTGAGATCCAAAGGTTGAAGACGAAATTCGACGTGAATTTGATGTTGCTTTACTCATGTCACTTTGTGTCTTCATTGCAAAAGATTAAAGGTAAAAATTACCACATCCCAACCTTATTTTTAGTATTTTTAGACTGACAGTGCATGGCAGGGGCTGACATTGAAGAAATGATGCATAAGATCAACAGCGGGAATGTGGACCCCATGTGAATGATCATTTGCTTGATAAGGAGTTTATCTATTATCTCACAAGAAGGGTACTACTATGCCACTATGGTCCAAGATTGTGATGCTTATATTAGAAAGTGCTTCAAATGTCAGAAATTTGTTAATCTCCAACACTTACCCCCCACCCACACCTCGTGAGCTCTGAACAAGACATCTCATTGGCCCTCTCGACTTGAGGCATTTTAATCATTGAGAAAGTCCCCCAAGCATTAAATGGGCATGAAATCATTCTGGTCACCATTGATTATTTTACAAAATGGGTTGAAGATGAGTCATACGTGGTGTTGAATGTGAAAAAGGTAGTGAAGCTCACCAAAATAATATCATCTACCCCTACAGGATCCCTCACAATCTTATATTAGATAATGGGCTCCATTTTGAAGCAGAAGTCATAGAAGTGATCGAGGAATACGGAATTCAGAAGCACGAGTCTTCTCCCTACCAATTGCAAACCAATTGGGTTATTGGAGATTTTAACAAGAGCCTTAAATCCATAATCAGTAAGACGGTCGATAATTATAGGGATTGGGATGATCGGATTAATTAGGACTACCCCTTACTCCTCGATATACGGTGCAAAAGAAATCTTCCCCGTTAAGTTTGAAATTCCCTCCCTGAGGGTCATTCTCAAAAGGTAAGTCGGAAAAATTAATTGGTAACAACTTCGTTACGGCGAGATTGCAATCTTGGATGAAAAGAGGCTAAAATCTTTATACCACTTACAACTGTATCACCATTGCATTGCACAATCATTCGACAAGAAGGCCAAATATCATGGTGTAAGAGAAGGAAACATCGATATCAAAGATATTGTAGAGCCCATCTGGGACTCAAGAGGTAAATTCAAGCCTAATTGGAGTGGGACTTACCTAGAGAAAAAATCGTGTCAAGTGGCGCTACTATGCTCATAGACCTCGATGGAGAAGAAATGGTGCGTCTAGTCAACTTAAACCATCTCAAGAAATTTTATCCTTAATTTGACTCTCGTCGTACTACACATTTCTCATCCCCATTTTATTCTTAAAAAAACTTTTCTCTCTTTCCTATACAAAGAACTATGTAGGACCTGGTCTTCTCAAATAACGTTTTCAGAAATAATACTTTTTACCCACAGAGGTACGTTGGAAACCCATAAAGGAACTTTAGGCGTAGTTGTTTATTTCATTTTCACAAAAATTCTATCATTTTCTCCCATCAAGAAATGTTAGTCCCTCTCATGATTCTTAATTAACAAAGGATTTTGTATGACTTAGCGGTCGGTATAGATAGTTCAAACATAAAGAAATTATTTTACAAGGCACAACAACATATGTCTAAAACATCATTTATTACATCTTTATTTTAAAGCATGGCAGTTACATGAAGTATCAGTCTCTAGAAAAGTCCTTAAAATTTACATAAGACACCTACCCACCTACCTACCACGATAACATGGTCGAACTAAATACCTAAATATAAATCCACTACCAAACCTGCACCAATAAAGGCTTCACAAATCCATTTCATCTACCATAAGGCCTGCCACATCATCATCACCGCCACCTCTACTATTTCCCCATGCTCCCTAAAATGCGTAATCTTTTTGGCACTTCCTTATACGTTACAAGAGGCGGTATGCCTTAAAAAGTTTAGATGGAACCACCACTCCTCTGTCCACGAACTCAAACATCATGAGCCACATCAACCCTATTTCCTCAACACTAATCTTTGGGACCATACCCTACCACAACTACTTTAAAAAAAATCCTTGGATGGAACCTTGGATGGCACATTAACCTCCCCTTAGATTGGGACGAAAGGGAAAATGGCCTACGGCGCTGCCACAGAGGCCTAGAGTCATCCTTAGAGATTCAATTAGGTCCTTCATAAGAAAGAAGTTAGTTATGAACATAACAATAATTTCCACCTAACAAGTTGATGCAATAGTATCTAAGGAAAGTAGAAAAAAGTCTAGCGGAGCCTTATCGGGTGAACATAACAATAGTTGTCTAACTACAAGACACCATGGCACGAACCAACGAAGATGTCCATCCCCATGCTCCACAAGACAACCAATATAATTCTCCATGGTAAGACTAAAACTCTTAAAATGTCATGTCAATAAATTTGGAATACCACTAAGAGGATATTTAGGGGGTCCATCGAATGAAGAATTTATGTCAACCACGTGAATTCCATCACAGGGCTACCTTATAAGAAATAGGACCAACCTTCCTTATAGTCATTAATATCGTTCAATGTCTCCGGCAGTATGGTCGCAGAACAGTTGCAACGAAAATACATCCTTAAAACTATGATGGAGACCTGGGTGTCCGCACTTAGACCACCTATCACCAGGAGCATTTTGGTAGTCGAGCCCAAGGCCACCGTGATAGCAAAGTCATTATCCTAGTGATCCCTATGATGCATATAATTTAGCACCACAGGAAGATTTATACCCCCACCCCACCCCACCCCAACCCGCGCACCAGTGGTCGGGCGACAAAGGGAAAAATGCGACAATTCAGCTAAAGACACCCGAGGAGGACGAGAAAGTTCAGTCATGGTTACAGAAACTCGAGGGCCAACACCCATGATGGTAGAAAATTCTTTATAGGTGGTAAACACCTTATATGAACCAAAGTGAAACATATGGGATTTGAAGCAACGGGACTGCAAAAATGCCTCCAGAAGGTTCCAGTAAATTGAGCGATTATGCCATGAAGTGGTCGGGTGCAAGTTGAATGCCTCATAGTTGACATTGTATAAGCATATGGCTTCCAACCCTTCAAGATAATAGGCAAAATCCACAGTTATAGGATCATCCATTTCAAAAGAATAAATAAATTATGTGGAAGAAAGAGAAAAACAGATGAAGTGTGGTTTAAAACTCCACCAAAAGGCCCCTTTTATACTTGAAAATCTCCATAAGAAGACAAAATAATAAACATGTTGTTGTAATAACAAATCCTGAAAACGTGAAATGTAGGAAGAGGATAGTCATGGTTGGGCGGCACACTCATCAGTTTAGAAAAATTATCCTTTCCTTTTTTGTTCCACTCATTTTTAAATAAGTCCCTTCCAAAGTTGATGTTTCACAAAAGAGTCTCAAAGGGCATTTTTTACTTAAAAATTCAAAAAATATTAAAAACATATTTCCTTTCTCTTTTCATTCAAATAAACCCCCGATGGAAAATTAAAAGTGAATTTAGACGAAGTCATTAAATTCAAGAGAATCCAAAAATAAATTAAAAAATGCATCATTTCATATATCTCTATAATTGAATTTATTTTTTTCAGAAATAAATAAAAAGGAAGAAAAGAAGAAAAACGATCAAAATTATCAAGACATAGTATGAACTTTCCAACCGTAAGCCTAAGCTTAAACCACCATCTAAAGGGTCTCGGAGAATGCACTTCTCACGATGGCGAGCAGTAGACCCCCCACTTCTAGAGCTCGCCTTCAGTATAGGATGATCGGAAGTCGTCGGAGGTGGCATGCAAGATCAAGCTATCGTCGACACATGCTCAGCCATGGAGACCATCTAGTCTCGGATATCTCTCAGTCAGGATGATGAAATGAGCACAGTCTGTAAATAAAAGAATCAAGTATGATGTTCAAGTCAGTAACAGAGAAAAAATTCAAAAGAACTCTGAATTTAAAGTACAGAAGTGAGAATAATGGACTACTCATCTCTCTCTAGATCCTCTTAGTGAAAAGGAGGGAGGCTATCAATCGTCGCCTAAGGAAGATGAGCCACCAACACAATAGCCCCCCACCTAAATGAACATAAGAATAGGGAGTGGAGAAATTCCAAATAATAGAAGCCTCCGTCATTGTGCCACTCGTAGATGGCCGCGTCAAATAACCCAAGGCACTAATGCCACCCCTGGTCCTTACCGACAATGGAAGCATACCATCCATGTCATATATCGATGGTGGTATCAACCAACTAGATACAAAATCTAGATAATTATACATTGCCACCGCATTAATATGGAGCACGTAATACTACCCCTCCATCACCGCCACTCGAGACTAATTTGACATATTCCTCACACTCCTCATATACATAGGAGGGACTGAGGGCAAGACCTCCACCTTATTCTCCATCTCCTGCCTATTTACCCTCTAACCTAGGTACCAGACATACACAAAATCCTGTGCCAACAACCGCTGTATTTGGAAATAAAATGATTGTAGTGCCCAATGTTCTTGAGAATTAACCATAAGGGTAAAATTTCACTTATCCCCACATAAAAATCAATCATCCATATCCCAAATAAAAAAACAAAGATATAAAGATAATAAAAAAACAATAAAAATCCAAAAGGAGAATAAGACCTAACCTGATCGTTCGTAAGGGCATTCAGTTTGGCCATCACGTCCTTAAGGAGAAGGAACCCCTTCTCCACCGAAGCATCCTCGACCACTCCCCTTCCTCATCCTCTTTCAATGGCTTAAACCCCACTCTATTACCGATCACCTCATAGAACCATACCTGAGAAGGCAACGCAATTTTTCAATAGAGAATCTCCAAAAATAATAAAGAATCAAAGAAAATAACAAAAAACTAAAGCAATGTTTATTAGATACCTCTAAAACATACATGGGCCCAGTAAAATTATGTCGACCACGCCGGATGAAGACATCAAGGAAGCATAGAGAGATTCCAACCTTAGGTTCCACCAGTCGTATGTATGGATCTCATAAATGATTTGGAGAAATGGAAAGAACCACAAATGGGTGACATCTCCACTCATCACCATCATGAGACCCCTAGAAAGAGAAAAATGAACATGTGGGTTGCCTGTCAAACCTCCTACCCATTAGTGATATCTATCCCCATGGCAATAGGGTGTTATTCAACACCAACACCTTAACCGACTCTCTAAAATCGATATGGCCAAAATTGCCCTATGTCGCCTGAATCACCTCTTCGGTTAAAACGAAGTGACATATCCACCTATATCTAACCCCCCTCACAGACCATCCTCGTCAACTGGTGAATGCCAATTGGGGTGATCGTCACCTCACCCACAGTAAAGTGAAAGGTGTGAGTGGTGTTCCACCACCGCTCACCCATACCACACAAGACTACTGGAAATCATGGTGTGTGATCCAGAGATCCCGTAAAGTGACCAAACCTGGTTTCACCCACCATAAGCCACACCTCCTTCGTAAGCTTCTTTCATACCTTCTTTATTCACATCACACATCCAAAAAGAATGCTCGTCTAAGAAATGTTAGTCTGTAGTATTCAAAATCAAAAAGTGTCAATCCCCATCGGGCAAAATAAATTCAAAAATAAAAACTAAAAAAAAATCAATAACATCAAAGATAAAAATAATAATAAAGGAAAATAAATACTCACATAGCCCTCTGAATTTTAACCCTCACATATTTATAGAGATTGGGCTCTCGCTGTAGAATCTTCTAATCATCCATTGTCCTAGAGTCATGATACACATTGTCAATTTCCGTCGCCATCTCTCCGGCACGTCGCCACTCAATGTCGACCCAATCGTCAGTCTCAATGAGGAGGCCATGGGCCATTCCTTCCATAAATACTAATTTCGTTGTAAGTCTTCTTTCGAGAGAGAGAGATAGGAGGAATTAGTTTGAGAAGATGTGAGAAATACAGGTTGCCTCAATCCCTTTTTATAAGAAACCAAAGGGTATATCGGTCGGTACACCTCTAGATGTGCCAGTCGACAGTGCTCGATGGGAATCCCCAAAGCCCCTAAAAATCCCATGTCTTGCCTATAAGCACCCCTTATCCTGTTCCAATTAGCATCCTCTTCAATATCATTACAAAAATCACAAAAAACCTAATAAAATGCAAAAAAATACCAAGAAAATTTAAAAATCTAATATCTCAAATTTTATCAAAATAGCATTTTCTCCATGGAAAATCACCCAATTTCATAAATAAATAATTAAATAACTAATCAAAAAAATTATAATAAATTTCCAAAAGTTCCAAAAAATTCTACGAATCTCAAAGGCCAAAAACTTTCCTAAATTACACAATTTCCAATGAAAATCCTGCAATCTCAAAAATATCGAAGCATCTCAAAAATTGCAACATTGCTTAGAAAATTTGAATCTTCCCAAAAAAATCTCAATACATCGCCCATACATCCCAAAACCTTAAGTTCCGTAGAATTAAATTCTCAATCCCTTAGGTCGGCCGAATTAACCTCTCCATCTCTTAGGTCCACATAATTGACCTATGCACCCCTTGGGTTCGTAGAATTGACTATTTACTCTTTAGGTACGCAGAATTGGCCTCTTCATTCCTTTGGTTCCCAAAATTGACCTTTTTATCCTTTACATCCACATAATTGACCTATTCATCCCTTAGGTTCGAAATAAATTCTTCACCCTTTAAGTTTGCAAAATTGACCTCTTTATCCCGTAGGTCCACATAATAGACCTCTTCATCCCTTAGGTCTACAGAATTGACCTTTTTATCCCTTAAGTCCACATAATTGAACTTTTCACACCTTGGGTCTCTAAAATTAACCTATTTACTCCTTAGGTCTGCATAATTTTCCTTTTTATCTTTTAGGTCTGCATAACTGACCTCCTCATCCCATTAGGTTCGCAAAACTGATCTTTTCACTCTTTAGATCCTCATAATTAACCTTTACCCTCAAAATTGGCCATGAACCCCTTAATCGGTCACATACACTCTTTAAGTCCTTAGAATTGACCTTGACCCTCAAAATAGATCGTGATCCTCTGAATTGGTCATATATATTATTTAGGTCCTCAAAATTTCCCTAAGCCCTCGAAATTAGCTGCAACCCTCTGAATTAGTCGCATACACTCTATAGGTCCTCAAAATTGACCTTTATAGAAAATAAGAATAAATTTGGAGATTCCCGAATAGATTAACCATTCAAACTTCTGTTGAATCCATAGGCAGGCAAGAGACAACCTGGAGAACTAAAATATATTAGTATCGAGAGGAAAAGAAAGCACAATCAATTCTGGTAGTAGCGGCGAGCGAAATTGGAATAGAATAAATCGTGAAAATGAGGTTGTTAGAGAGAAATACAAGCTTCATGCTACTAGGCAAAACGATGGAGTGTTGTACCCTAGATGGTGAAAGTCCAATAGACGAAAGAATCACTATCTTACGCTCTGATCCGAGTAGTACGGGGAATGTGAAATCCCATGTGAATCAGCTAGGACCACCTTGCAAGGATAAATACTTTAGGTAACCGATAGCGAAGTAGTACCACGAGGGAAAGGTGAAAATAACCCCCATCGGGGAGTAAATAGAACATGAAACCTTAAGCTCCTAAGCAATGGGAGGAGCACTTAGAATTGGATGCGTTCATTTGAATTGGTCACATACATTCTTTAGATCTTCACAATTAATCTTGGACCTCATTATTGGTCGTGATCTTCTGAATCGATCGCATATACCCCCTCGGTCCTTGGAATTAGTCCTTCATTCCCAGCTTTCAACAATATTCTATAATCCTATGCTCACCCATCGAGAGGATCTGTATACACCCAAATTTAGTAAATCCCATGCACCTATATAGGACCAAGAACTATCCCTTTAACCCTCGGACCCCTGATTCTACTTTAAACCCTAAATTAGAGATCATCAAATGCTTTCCGAGCTCTGTTTGACTACGGTCAACTCTCAGACATCAAAGTATCTCAACACAATTTCATAATGATCTTAATCCTATTTCTATTGGTCCATACCGTATGTGAATCGGACTTACGTGTAACAACCCGCGTAATTTTTGGGGTATTTTCGAAATAAAGAGGAAAAATAAATTTTGAGATAAAATTTATTTTTATTTCTCAAGTATGTTGGTTATTATTTTTAAAGGCGATAATTTCAAACGGTTTTGAAATCGGAATTAAAATGGAGTTTTAATTGAATTTTTATTATTTAGAAGAGTCCTCAAAACATAAAACTCTCTAAGAGTCCTCGGAACATAAAACTCTCTAGTAAAAATAATATTTTTAGAAATTCGACCGTCCGATCAAGCTGATTTTTTGTCAGAAGTCCTGTCTCGCCGTTCGCTACAGCATACTAAAATTTCAAGCGATTCGATCGCCCGGAATAAATTTTTTAGTGTTTGTATATGATTAGAACTCTTTTCTTAATCAAACTCTTAACCCTTTATATATCAACAAATTCGTGGCTTGTCTTTTCAAATCACTTTTTCTCAAACTTTTCAACAAGAAGACCTCTCCAAAATTACTCCCTTTCATTTACAAACCATAGCCCCAAACCTATTCAAGATTTCAACCTTAGATTAGAAAGCCTATTTGGTGTTTTCTCGAGTTTGGGCTAGAACGAGATTTGATTATTTTCGCGAGAAGAACGGGATGGTGTGATTAGATTTTGAGGCTGAAATTATGTGATGATTCATGTTGGTTCTTTGTGGTGGTTTAAGGTATGGGGTTTTACACAATATGCTCCTGAAATCTCCCGAGTGTTTATTCCGTTGAATTCTTGTTAATTGAACTCATAATTTGAATTGTTAAATTCTTGGAAATCTGGAAAAATAATTGTTGGAATTATTTTCATTCATAAGGTATTATTCATGTTGTTTTGAGCACGCTGTCATGAGATTTTAATATGGCACTGATGTTGGGCACCCGCCAAGACTCCTTTTCCGGCTACTTGATAAAGCATGGCGCGGTATGGTGAGGCCTGGTGACTCCGGTTAATGTGTTATTGAGAAATTTATTGATAAAATGCTATTGAGATTTGAATTATTTGATTTGAGTATTCGTAGTCGTATTGTTGCGCTTTTTTCATCGCTAACATCTTTGTTGAGCATATTCCTATCGTATTGTGTACTTCCCCATCTTTTTCTTAGTTGGTAGGTGAGCACGGATTTGAGTGCTATGGACCAATTCGGATGATTTTAGCGAGGATTATTTGGGAAGAATTTTTAATACAAGATGAGAAGACTTTTATTTATTTTTATGTATAGAGCATTTGGAGATTTATTTTATTTTCGAGATAGTTAGATTGTTGTAAATATTTCGAGAGATTTGTTGTATTAATTTGAAGATGAGAATAGTGGTTTCTTGTTTTATTGTGGGATTTAGATGCTCTATACCTTGTTATTTGTGGAATAGATTAGTTTTATCGATGTGTAGCGCTCCGTTCGCTCTCCCCGAGCGGGTGGGGTGTTACAGAATGGTATCAGAGCTTAATATACGACCACCCTCGGTCTTGGGTTTTTGGGTCTGTTGCGTTTTTGTGGCGCGTATTTTGGAGATAGAAATTTTAGAGTATCGTTTCGTATTAAGCATCTAGATTAGATGTGAGGAAATTATTTTGTAGACGAGATTATTTTTGGAGATTGTTGGCCTGATTTTTTAGAGTTAGGTATTCGGCGAATTTCGAGGGCGAAATTCCATTGTTAGTGGGGAAGTGTAACAACCCGCGTAATTTTTGGGGTATTTTCGAAATAAAGAGGAAAAATAAATTTTGAGATAAAATTTATTTTTATTGCTCAAGTATGTTGGTTATTTTTAAAGGCGAGAATTTCAAACGGTTTTGAAATCGGAATTAAAATGGAGTTTTAATTGAATTTTTATTATTTAGAAGAGTCCTCAAAACATAAAACTCTCTAAGAGTCCTCGGAACATAAAACTCTCTAGTAAAAATAATATTTTTAGAAATTCGACCGTCCGATCAAGCTGAATTTTTGTCAGAAGTCCTGTCTCGCCGTTCGCTACAACATACTAAAGTTTCAAGCGATTCAATCGCCCGGAATAAAATTTTTAGTGTTTGTATCTGATTAGAACTCTTTTCTTAATCAAACTCTTAACCCTTTATATATCAACAAATTCGTGGCTTGTGTTTTCAAATCACTTTTTCTCAAACGTTTCAACAAGAAGACCTCTCCAAAATTACTCCCTTTCATCTACAAACCATAGCCCCAAACCTATTCAAGATTTCAACCTTAGATTAGAAAGCTTATTTGGTGTTTTCTCGAGTTTGGGCTAGAACGAGATTTGATTATTTTCGCGAGAAGAACGGGATGGTGTGATTAGATTTTGAGGCTGAAATTATGTGATGATTCATGTTGGTTATTTGTGGTGGTTTAAGGTATGGGGTTTTACACAATATGCTCCTGAAATCTCGCGAGTGTTTATTCCGTTGAATTCTTGTTAATTGAACTCATAATTTGAATTGTTAAATTCTTGGAAATCTGGAAAAATAATTGTTGGAATTATTTTCATTCATAAGGTATTATTCATGTTGTTTTGAGCACGCTGTCATGAGATTTTAATATGGCACTGATGTTGGGCACCCGCCAAGACTCCTTTTCCGGCTACTTGATAAAGTATGGCACGGTATAGTGAGGCCTGGTGACTCCGGTTAATGTGTTATTGAGAAATTTATTGATAAAATGCTATTGAGATTTGCATTATTTGATTTGAGTATTCGTAGTCGTATTGTTGCGCTTTTTCATCGCTAACATCTTTGTTGAGCATATTCATGTCGTATTGTGTACTTCCCCATCTTTTTCTTAGTTGGCAGGTGAGCACGGATTTGAGTGCTATGGACCAATTCAGATGATTTTAGCGAGGGTTATTTGGGAAGAATTTTTAATACAAGATGAGAAGACTTTTATTTATTTTGATGTATAGAGCATTTGGAGATTTATTTTATTTTCGAGACAGTTAGATTGTTGTAATTATTTCGAGAGATTTGTTGTATTAATTTGAAGACGAGAATAGCGGTTTCTTGTTTTATTGTGGGATTTAGATGCTCTATACCTTGTTATTTGTGGATTAGATTAGTTTTATCGATGTGTAGCGCTCCGTTCGCTCTCCCCGGGCGGGCGGGGTGTTACATTACGATTTGCATTTAACACCCTTTTTACTCGAAAGGTTACCGAACACTTCTCGAGATTCATTTATTTTTTGTCAACTCTGGGACTAGAGAGTTTTTCAATTCACTTTCATAAGGATTTATATCCTTATTCCAACGATCCATATCATGCATGAATCGGACTTACATATCGCATTTATTTATGTTTTTACCTCAAAACCCTAAATTGGATGTCATCAGATGCTCTCAAGCTCCGTTTGACTTTGGTAAACTCTCGAACATGATATTACCTTAATGAACCTTCATAACGTTCTGAATTATCTTTCCAATGTTTCATGGTGTGTGCGAAACATATTTTCGATTTCCATTTTAATAATCATTTTTCTGGGAAATCCATTTCAGCCTGCCTATAGGAACACATTCCCCCTGCTTATAGGCAGAGGATACTTTAATTCTCGGCCACGTCTGGCACCTATGCCGATAGGCAGGCCACCTGTTATGACGATCGGATGACCCCCCCTAAAAAGCTTCTTCATGGTTTTCTACTTAAGAAAACCATAATCTCATTGTTTAGGAGTCGTTGCCTCAAAATCAGTGTGCAATCTTTCAAAATATCCCTCTCCATACATTCTTTCAACATGCCATTACATCACCCACACCTCACTCTTACTACCCATTTTTCAATCATTACAACCAACTTATATTACCTTAGAAACCAAAACCCGAGTTTTACAATATGTCTAAATTTCTTATATTCAAGTTCAATAAGCTATAGTGCCATTTCGTAGATTTTATTACTTCAATCACGTCTTTCTTTTTACTTTCTACTCTATCACCCCTAATCATATTTTTATTATTATATACTCATAATACTTATTTTTATAACCTCAAAAATCCCAAAAGATGGTTTAGTTGATAAATTCCAAATTAGAGTTTTCCTCCATTTTCGCCACTTGAGCCTATTTTCCCACAAATCAAAATAGAAAACTCTAGTTTCGGATTTATATATTAAATCCCACCCTTATGTTATTTTGAATTGCATGGCCTTTGATGTCAACTTCTAGCTACATAGGCATCCCGAATTTATCTCGGGATTCGAGTACTCTTTTTCTCGTTTTCCTTATTTTCCATAATTTACTTCTCTCATTTAGTTTTTTCATACATATGTTTGCCTACTTATTTTTACTTTTAGTAGCCCCATTAGAAATGCATACCCATTTGGTCATAATGACTCAAGATTCGGTATACTGCTCATAGTGTGTGTGTGTGTGTGTATATATATATACGACTTATTTTACTACCTTTTCGCCATCCCGTCACACATGTGTACTCATTTATCCATAGTGAGTCACGACACAGTGCACCACCAATATTATAGTTATATATACATATTTTTCCTTTCTTTTAGTTGCACTCCTTCGAACGA
Organism: Sambucus nigra; assembly: GCA_949130495.1. Lineage (NCBI taxonomy): Eukaryota > Viridiplantae > Streptophyta > Magnoliopsida > Dipsacales > Adoxaceae > Sambucus > Sambucus nigra. The sequence goes on along the minus strand of OX422211.1, from coordinate 221,154,518 downwards.
TTCATTCCCTTCTTTTTCATGACGCGCACGTGCTAATTTCTCTCCTTACGCACTTTCCATGCATACATACACTTTTCACCCCCACACTATACACATTTTAGGAGAAAATGAGAATAGTTGTATATCCTACAAGAGACCGAAAGGGCGAAATAGGTGTTTAACACCTTTCCATTTCGTAACTTCGTCCCTGAACGCGTGATCGATTTGGTTTCGTATGCATCAATTAGTCTTGTATTATCGTTTCTTCAGGGCCGACTATATCCTTTGCATATTTTAAGTAAAAAAATGATGGCGACTCCATCCTTTACATTTTCACCCTATGATGACGGTCGCTTTATGTCTAAGGGAGCGCGCAAATACTGTGCGAGTTACGAAAAAGGAATTCTCTTCCATAACCCCTTTATTATGCGAAGTCCTTTTTTGGGGGTGCACCCGGTCCTGGATGGACACAATATTCGAAATTTCATGCGTGGATTATAAATTTTCCAAATATACTTTACGCTCTCACATTTCATAATATTCTTAAACTCTGCAGTTGTGATAGAACAAAAATTGCATTAACACCATTGGAATTGAAAGAAGGGTCATATTTTTCAACCTTAGTCTAAGGGGAATACGCTTTCAGTAAAACGCCTTCAGTGGGAGGATACCACCATTGTTCCATTAAGTTCCAAACCCTTTCATCCAAAAATTTTAAGAAAATCCTCATCTGAGGCTTCCAATAAGGATAGATTGAGCCATCAAACAAAGGAGGTCGGGTGATAAAACTTGCCTAATGATCAAAATCCATCTGTGACACACCGCTAATTCTAATAAAGGGTGGTCAATTCTCTACTAAAATAAAATACGAATCTCAGTTTCATTTATTTTTAGCATCACAGTAAAAAACCAAATTAATTACTAATGACCTATTAAGCCCGGTGTCAATTTATAAAATAACTAACTTTATTACAACATTAAATCATAAATGTAAATAATGACCACGATGAAGTAATAACAAATACTTATGGCATAAATAAATGAAGTAACTTAAAAACTCTCGATAAATCCCAAGTACAATCATCCAATTGATAAATGAAATAAAATAACAAAGTCTGATGATATAAGTGGTCTACAAGTGGGCGACATGCCCAAAATAAAAACGAAAATATTAGAGCAACATCCTAGCTAGATAGAATGAGTAGAAACGTCTATGTACATCCTGTAGGCATCCACAGTTACGGTTGCATCGTTTGACTAGAAGAACACACTAAACCTGGCGTCCATGTGGCAGAGCACCTAAAAGGTTTTGAAAAAGATTTTTGATACGGGCCAGGTCCCCAAACATTTTGAAAATATTTGCAATTATTTAATATGCCATAATGAATATGCAGCAGAATCATCCACGCTCATCTGGTGTCTCACTCACATGAGATTATCCTCACACCTCATCTATAGTGCGCACCTAACACATGTATTTTAATTTTCTAGTTATGTTATCCCGTATAACTAGTCTTATCGATCTTAATGTATTCCAATACGCTAAACCTCTATCCCAACTGTACTACACGCATTTTACTTTACTTTATTTATCACTTAGCCAATCACATAAGCTATATCATAGTAGTTCTCCATTATACTCATATCATTATATAATCAACGTAACTATACACAAGTTATAATTAAATGTTCGCACATTCGTTTGAGTACACATATACCTATAACACTCTTTTATACGTTTATACATTGCATCCCCGAGTTGTCCTTCCGGTTGTATTCCCTAATATGCTATCAGACATAAAGCACGTCCCATACAATCCCTAGGCCACCGGGTTGGAATCTCATGGCCAAAACCAAATCGTAAACACATTCTAGAGGAGATAAGAAACATACATCCGTGGGTCATAACCATACCACATTACCCCAACCATACTCTACACTCAGCCATCCTCATAAATGGATAATAGTCGTACAATAGTACTATGACGTTGGAAAATGACCCAACACCTACTGGTCACACCAGGCTATACCTCCAACTACTCGCAACCTCGAATGATAGTATAACTAGAGTAGGTATGTTCACATATATATTAGTCACACACACACACATACACACTATTTCACTCGGTATGTGCATATATATCAAATCGGATAACATGCATAATGTCTCTCATAGAATTCACTTATTTATTATTAATTCTCTAACGTCACGTTTCTGGTCAACATGATATCCTACCAAATCACTTAGCCTAATTCTTCCTGAAAGCTTAACTTGATTTTATAATTATTACTGAGTACTTTTCACCCTAGTACACCCACCCAAAATTTATCCCCGTATAATCTAAAGTACTTTCTAATCTCCCTTGCATATTTCCAAAAGTTATAATCCATTTCTCGGACTCCATAGACCATGTTGAATCCCAAACGGTCCACAAAAAACCACAAATGGAAAGGGAGGATAGCATAGAAAATCAAACCGACTCCCCCCCCCCCCCCCCCAGCGAACCGGTTAGATTCTACTAGGCCAGCAACTCGAATTTTGACGAGATTAACCTATTTACCTTCAACCTTAGGAGTTACAATCTTCACCTAAACCCCTAATATTATTACTAAATCAATCCCAAACATCAAATTACAAATTTCTACTTATAAATCATCCCCAAACACCAAACGCATGATAATATTGTTTTATATCAAGATTCGGCGCATAGTTTCAAACCCCAATTCAAGATTCCATCTTTTAGTGTTTAGATCATTCAAGAATTCATCTCTATCATTCTATTCACATCAAATCTAACATGTTAACATAACAAAGTTCCTCTCCAATAATTTCACTTATCAAACTTCAGTTTTTAATGTTTCCCTAACCCAAAAATTTGTGTTCTTCCTACACCAAATTTTTACATGAATTATTGAAAGTACACAAGGATTAGAGAAAATTAAATACTTGCCTTGAGATTAAAGAATTTCTTAGATTCTCCCCTTAATCTACTCTCTTGGTAGTGTTCTTGAGCCCGAATGCCCTTAATCTCCAACCCAGATCACTTTCTCTTCAATTTTCTACCTTTTCTTCTTCTCTTTTATCTCCTCTCAAAGTCCTAGCTTCTTGAATGGATGGATGGATTCCTACTCCATCCACCTTACAAAATTAAAACCCTAAACACTCCTAATCCCGAAATAAGTCAGCCCCTATGAGTAAAATGATCACAGTACCTGTTTAGCCTAAAAAGTCTCTGAAACTCAACTATAAACCCCAAATACCTATTCCTGACTATCTTGACCCATTTCGGATCATTGGCATACTTGGAATTTCTATCTAAGTTATCTAACATTAATTTCCATCTCATTCCTAATCTGACCATATTCGCGTGTCCCAAATGAGATACTGTTACACTCGTCGCCTTAACTCACTTACGACGTAATATAATTTAACATGTTTTCATTTACTTATCACACAAGTAAATCTAATTACACAGAAATATTAATATTTTAATTCAATAGTTAACGTTTATTTAAATCACATTATTTCTTAATTTCATTAAATTACATGCACGTGTGTAATTAAAATGCTAAAAAATATGGGGTGTTACACCATTTTTAATCCAAAAATCACCTAAACCTATGGATCAACACGATAACTTAGTGATACCCGCTCTCATACTAATTTGAGAATGCGAGCTATTACAAGTGCGTGTGTAAAGAGATTACCAAATTCAAAATTTTAATAAAATTAATTAAACAAATGAGTAATTAACCCAATTTTAACTCAAGCACTGATTAAACAAACATTATGTAATTATTAATCCAATTTTATCTAGCCTAAGCATACATCTAGGTGATCATGTAAGAATAAAATAACCAAACATACAATGTCGTGATGTATGAGGAAAACCCACAACGGGAACGTCAGACGGCGTAAAGTGCACTATGATATAGGATTTTATACAATACTGACAGACACTCTTAATCACCAACTCGACTTCCTTTAAGACTAATTTGGTCTTTACTTATTGAACCTTGTTCATAACAACCGCAAGAATCAATCAACAGCTTCACAATGTAGTCCTCCCGCATTTATGTATCCACTGATCTCTCACTAGTATCCATATCATAGCAACACAAAATCCACAGTGCAATAAAAACTTGCTCAATGAAGAGTAAGCAATCTTTGGTTCTCAAAACATGAGATCTTAAGCCAGACAATTATGTCAAAACATGGATCTCATAAAATAGGGTGTAAACGGGGTTGTAAGAGGCTTTTGTTTTCTATATGCAAGACTTTTTTTGAAACCCTTGAGTAAATAATAATTATTGTGCCCTATTTTATATAAAAAATGTGAAAAAATAGTGGCACACAAAACGAGATGAGTCGTTCAAATGAAAACAATACCGTATTATTTGGCCATTTCGTTTGAACCAAACAAGGTCGATCGTACGAAATCACCAAACTCGTTAGAACAAGGTTAGCACGAGCTTCTAAGGGCAAATGAATATATTGGGCATAACGGTCTCGTTTGATACACGTTTGAAGCTTGTTCAAATGAAAACCATAACCTCATCCGTAGCAATATCGAACTCAATTGAATGAGATCATTAAACTCATGAGAACGAAAACTAGCACCAGTTTGAACGACTTAAAAAAATAAAAATATTTTCTTTAAAATCCTTTTTAAAAAATAGCCTCTATAAAATTTAAACATCTAAAACACAAAACCCACGTACCAATATAATAAATCAAATATACATTTCTGTAGATCAGATGAAACTCGGCATGAATTTGATTTCCTTTTACTCGGGTCTCTTCATGTATTCATCGCATAGGCTTGAAGGTACAAACTAACACACCCTAAACTATGACTTAAATAGATTTCTCTAAACAGAATAAAACCAATATTAAAAATTATCAATATACATTATAAACATGACATAGTGACAAAATGTGTCCTTCCATATATCCCCCTTTGGCTATTTTAGAACAAAACCAAAATTAAAAAACTAGGTCGTCAAGCTCTAATACCTAATCCCCAAAACCCAAAAAGAAAAAGACACAAACTGCACTTGACTTAATCCATCTCTTGATAATATTTTCTCTTGTGAAACTTTTATACATCGAAGCATAAACCTGCACACTTAACGAACCTTTCAAATGCAAAGAGAATATAAAATATTTCAGCGTTAACCAAAAGTTCCCTGCATATGAATTCCCTCCCCATTAATCTAAACTTCACCCATTTCTGTTCGAGAATAGACAATGGTGAAAGTGCACAATATTAAACAAATGATCACATAGAAAACAATCATATCATGCGATATGAAGTAAAACAATAACGACAAACACATGGCATCACAAGTATAGATAATCCAAAAGGATGAAATAATGATGACCATGCAAGGAAAGATTCAAACAAATACCATATATATATACACAAACACATATATAACAAAACACGTATGAAAGTATATAGCTATCACCACAAACGACACACACAAATAATTCTTCCATAGTCATATGGCATAATTTGTCTAAACCAAATGTGGCATGTAGTGAAGCGGCGTGAACTAGAAAAAAAGAAATATCTTTCAAATACTCCAGATAATCCCAAGAGCTCAAATTTGATCGGCTTAAAAATTCAAACTTAGATTTATCCTCATGTGATAAATAAAGTGAACTGAAAATGGATAAGCGGACTAAACACACATACGAATAGAAAATAATGACGATTCTCAAATCCATAGCACCAAATATTAAAGATCAAGTAGGACTCATTATGCCAACTCATTTATTTTCAACTTATAACACCCTCAAAAATATAAATATTCAATTTTTTCTCTTATTGAAGATTTGCTTTTGATGATTAATATCAAAACCTTGGCCTTGGCAAATATTTTTCTTTTTCTTTCCTTTCTCAAACTGCACTTCCCAATGGTGTCCTAGCATGAAAATGATATTTATGTGACACCCCGCCTAATTAAATACCGGGTGATCACTCCTTTATTAAATTAAATCAAGGTATACAGTTGGTTCATTCTCAGCATCACTGTCGATAAAAATAATTTTTCCAATTTAACACCCTAAATAATTAAGCAAAGTGTAAAAACCATTTTCATACATAACTTTCCAAATTTTATTTTCAGAAAAAGATTTATTTAATTATTAACAACATTAACTAAGTAAGAATCACACCACATTAAATTCTGCAACATAAACCAAATAATAGAATGCATTCGTCAATCGAATGTCAACATGCGAAATATAAAGTAACACAATTTAAACTGAATAAATCCCATAACGATAATATGAGAAATAACTGGAAATACAAATGTCCCAATAATAATGAAATAATGGAAAGGACGACACATGCCCAATAAATGAGAATGCTAGAAGTGGAGTCAATAAAGGAAGCCGTCTACGCAAGTAACCTGCAACTCCCACCTAAGTTGTAGCTCGTTCCTTTCAAGGGATCCTAAGAAAGACACCCCTGTGGCTGGGCACCTGAAATATATACATATATATACAAGACAGAGAGAGAGAAAAGAAACTAGTCAGAGCCCGAAAGTGTGTTTGATTTAAAATACATTAGCAAGTATTTAAATTGATACATGCCAATGAAACAACATATTAGAACGGCACTCTCTTGATAAATTCTCACCTCTCTTCTAATGTGCACGCCTATCGTACTAACCTTCCCAACGGGTTATCTTATTATTTTATCATACTACCTTCCCAATAATTTCTGCTTATCTTAGCTTACTCATAAGATTTCAAAACCGAACAATATCATTGTTTCAAAAAGAATACTTCCAATTAATAGGACAACTCTCGTTTTAACTTTATTAGTTTATAAAGTTTCCCAGTGTCATATTTTACTTTCACGAAACAAGTATTTACTATTTGAATCATCAACCATGTCCTACTTATCAAATCACCGTAGGCAGTTTCAAGTTTCCAAATCTCATATATATATATTAACTACTCGTATAATATATATATATTAACAGCACCCCAGATAAAACTATGGTGCGTGCATACTTCCACTATCCAAACCTCATACCACTCATATTAAGGGGAATACAAATTCGGAATCACTCTCGAATTGTATTAACACATACACAAACAATATCGAGGCGAAACATAGATTCCAAGTCTCTAAGAGGATGGCACATACTCGCGTCTCTTAGGACCGTCTGAACTATCAATTCGATAGCCTGTACCAATGATATCTATATTCTAGGGTACAAGTCAATATCCCCCATAAAGGTCCCATCGAGATAAGACTATCCTAGCGCGATAACCTCAAGGATAACAAGTAGCGCGGTATGTTTTTCACATGTATATAATATATGGACACACAACCATATAAAAGTACCACTTTTATCATATTAATATGGGTTCCTCTCGTCATCCAAAATTACAACATTTAACCTTAAATTCACATTATTAATATTACGTATATGGTTTCATCTCTAACCTTAACTCGAAGGGTTTTCTCACTTTCTTCGTGACACTCGTGGACTCAATTCTTCCAAGTAGAAAATTCAGTAGGTGTCACATTTACGTTTCATCGTAGCTCTCTTAAGCGCCTCACACTTTAACATATCAATTTACTAACCCTAAAGTAAAAATCCCATAAATACCATTCTTGTGGAATATTAATGATCTCAACGTTTATTTATACTCCCTACTGGTCCTCTATGTCTCCCAAATCTTTATAATAAGAATGCCCAAGAATTATATCACGACAATTCAATTTTTAAATCATTTACAAAGGGAAATAGTAGTCTGCCAGGAGGGGTCGATCGATCGAGGTTTGGGGCTCGATCGATCGAACCTTCGATCGATCGAAGCTCTAGGCTCGATCGATCGATCAAGCAGGTCTGCGAAAATCTGCAGAATTTCAGTTACGGGTTCTATAAATTTTCTTCATCCAAAACCATGTTTTTCCATTCTAAACGTCCCAAAAATCCTACTACTAACATTATATCAATATACCAGATGTTTTCAACGTAAAGCATGTGTATATCTAACATTAAACATGGATAATTAACCCAAAATCTCATCTAATCATCAAGAACCCTAGAGTTTTTTCTTAATCATGGTTCTAATCTGTTTTTTTACCAGAATTTCCTTCTAATATATCATCAAAATTTCGTGGGTTATATTCCTCTACATGGCAAGAATTCCAGAATTTTCATATAAATCAATACTACATGAATTCTCCTATCATAAATTGGGTTTTCTTCCATAGTTTTCATCACAAATCATTCCTAAACTAATATGAAGATTGCACCAACGAAAATACGCAAGAAATACTTGCCTGGGATTTTTGATATTCTGATTCACAGATGATTTTGGTGTGGTTGCGTAGCCCGTTGCGCGATCTACGCGGTGGTGGTGGTTGTGGTGCAAACCGGTGACTTTTGGGGCCTTGGATTGCCTTGGAGCTTCCTCCTTCCCTCTCCTATGGCCGTCACTTGTGTTTTTGTTTTCTAACCCTAGCTGACTAACCCAATAGGCTGATATAGGTTTCTGAATTTCGTGGATTTAATTACCCAAAACGGTGAAATGACTAAATTGCCCTCCCGGGGTACCAATTAGGCCTAAAACCGCCCCGAGACCTAAACTAAACCCCCGGGTACACTTTTCTGACTATCTCGACCCTTCCGGACGCGTTGGGGCACTCAAAACGACCATACGAACAACTTATAAAATATTCACTTTTTATTTAACAAAATTAGTCCCGACGTGACACGGGCACGTCCCGACTTAAATTTCTGAAATTGTCATTTAATTCACTCGTGACATTCAATATAATCAATATCATATATTACTTTGCTCATTAGTAATATTCAACAATTTTTCATAATTACTAACTCTCGTCACGTTAATAATTACAACATAATTAATTTCCGAATTTTTATTAAATAAATCACTCACATCAAATTTAATAAATCCCCAAATTAATATAGCATAAAAATACGGGGTATTACAATTTACTTCCCCCTAATAACGGAATTTCATCCCGAAATTCGGAAAATAAGGCATACCTGGTAAAAACAACTCTGGATATCTCTCGCGCATATCTGCCTCGTGCTCCCAAGTGGATTCCTCCACATTATGATGCTCCCACTGGACCCGCACAAGTGGAACTATCTTCGACCTCAATCTCCTCTCACTATAATCTAGGATAGCCACCGGTCTCTCCTCATAAGAGCTATCAGGCTATAAGTCGATCTCATCTATCGCAATGTGAGTATGGGCCATATCATCCCGAAGATATCGTCTCAACGACGAGATGTGGAATACATCGTGGATGCGATATAAATGTTTTGGAAGTCCCAATCTGTAAGCAACCGGCCCAATCCTCTCGATGATGGAAAATGGTCCCACATACCTCGGAGCCAACTTCCCCTTCTTCCCGAACCTCATCACCCCTTCATAGGAGACACACGCAATAACACTTGGTCCCCCACACTAAACTCCAGGAAGAACTGTTTCACATCGGCGTAGCTCTTCTGCCTGTCCTGGGCTATCCGAATGCCACTCCTGATTATCTCAAACCTCGCGGAGGTCTCCTGAATCACCTCTGGTCCTAGCAACTTGTTATCCCCCACCTCGATCCAACAAGTTGGAGAACGACAAGGCCTGCCGTAGAAAGCCTCAAATGGAGCCATGCCAATCGTGAAATGATAAGAGTTATTATAAGCAAACTCTACCAGTGGAAGATGTGGTTCCCAACCTCCTCCAAAATCGAGAACACACATGCGTAGCATATCCTCTAACATCTGATTAGTACGCTCTATCTGTCCATCTGTCTATGGGTGGTAAGCTGAACTCAGCCTCAACTCAGTACCCATAGCCTCCTGAAAGCTTTCCCAAAAACGTGATACGAAAATCTTGTCTCTATCTGACACAATATTTAGGGGCACCCCGTGTAGTCTGACAATCTCAGCGATGAACAACTGAGCATATTGACCCATGGTGTAATCTGTCTGCACCGGGAGAAAATGAGCGACCTTGGTCAAACGGTCTACAATCACCCAGATAGAATCGTGGCCCCGCTGTGATATAGGCAACCCTGTAATAAAATCCATGGAAATGCTCTCCCACTTCCACGCGGGTACTTCCAATGGCGGAAGAAATCCTGACGATTTCTGGTGGTCCACCTTCACCAGTTGGCAGGTAGGACACTTGGACACGAACTCGGCGATGTCCTTCTTCATCCCACTCCACCAGTATTGTCGCCTCATATCCTGGTACATCTTATCGCCTCCCGGATGTACTACAAATCGGGACCCATGAGAATGAGTCATCACTGCATGACGTAATTCTGCTCCTTCTGGAACCACCAATCTCCCATTAAACCTCAAACCCCCATCAGAACTAACAGAATAAGACTCAGCACCCTCGGCTAAAAGTCGTACAATCTGCTCCTGGAAAAACGGGTCTGTGGTATGTGCATGTATCACCCTCGTAACAATCTCGGGTGTGACTGACATCACGGATATGAAAGAACGTGCTACTGCGTCCTGGTGACCCAACTCCTTCCACTTTGCTTTCCAGACATCCGCTACCTCGTTTACCGGTCTACGACTCAACGCATCAGCAACTATGTTGGCCTTTCGCGGATGATACTGTATATCGAACTGGTAGTCCTTCACAAACTCTAGCCATCTGCGCTGACGCATATTCAGCTCTCGCTGAGTGAACAGGTACTGCAATGACTTGTCGTCTGTGAACAAACGGAATTTCTCACCCATTAAGTAGTGCCTCCATATCCTGAATGCAAAGACGACCGCTGCTAACTCCAGGTCATGGGTGGGGTAATTCTTCTCGTGCGGCTTAAGCTTGCGGGAGGCAAAAGCTATAGCCTTCTCTTCCTACTGAAGTACTCCCCCAAGTCCCCGTAAGGACGCATTGGTGTAAACCAGGTACTCCATACCCGGCTGCGATAACGCAAGGACTGGCACTGAAGTAAGCTTGTCTTTCAGCTCGTCGAAAGCCAACTGACAAGCGTCATCCCAAACATATGGTACTCCCTTGCGAGTCATATTGGTCAATGGACCCGCTATTTTGGAGAATCCCCGAATGAATCTCCTGTAGTAACTAGCTAACCCTAAGAAATTACGTACTTCCATCGGTGTCGTGGGATGTCCCCACTCCCTCACCGCCGATACTTTACTCGGGTCAACTTCTATGCCCTGCTCAAAAACAACATGGCCCAAGAACTGTACCTCTCGCAACCAGAATCCACACTTCTCGTACTTAGCATACAGCTGATGCCCTCGTAGAGTCTGAAGAACCTGCCTCAAGTGCTCGGCATGCTCCTCCTCGGAGTGTGAATATATCAAGATGTCATCTATGAAGACGATGACAAACTGATCCAAGAACTCTCTGAATACTCGGTTCATCAAGTCCATGAAAACGGCTGGAGCATTTATGAGTCCGAACGGCATCACCCGGAACTCATAAGACCCATATCTCGTCAAGAAAGCAGTCTTCGAAACATCCTGCTCCCTAATACGTAACTGATGGTATCCCGACCTTAGATCTATCTTCGAAAAGAAAGTTTCTCCTCTCAGTTGGTCGAACAGATCGTCGATTCGAGGCAACGGATATTTATTCCGTATCGTGACCTTGTTCAACTCCCGGTAGTCCACACACAATCTCAGTGAACCATCTCTCTTCTTCACAAACAAGACTGGAGCGCCCCAAGGTGAGGTACTCCTACGAATGAAGCCCTGACCTAACAGCTGCTCTATCTGATCTCGTAGCTCTCGTATCTCTGCCGGAGCCATACGGTACGGTGCGCGTGCTATAGGTCTCGTATCTGGAAATAAATCTATGACAAAGTCTATCTCACGACTAGGGGGTAGGCCTGGTATCTCCTGAAACACATCGGAATACTCCCTAACAACTGGGATCGAATCCAAGGGAATCACAACCTCCTTAGAGGTATCCTCCTCTATGTAATACAAATGAGCGGTCGAACCTCCCTCTGGGTGAGGCATCACCACTACAAACATCTCTTGCCCCGGAATGGCAAAAACAATGCTCCCACCAAAGCAATCAATCATGGCTCTATAAGCTGTGAGCCAATCCATACCAATAATCACATCATGCTCGTGCATGTCTAAGACTAACATGTCTGCAGGTAATACCAAGCTACCAATCTCTACCCCCACTCCCCGGCATATAAAGAAAATAAGTGACCCACTCCCCAGTGGTGAGTCCACACATGTCACTGTGCTCTCTGTTGTGGCTAACAATCCTAAGGCCTTCGCAAAATGCGTAGCTATAAAACAATGCGTTGCCCCCGTATTAAACAAAACCCGACCCATAGTACCATGGATATGAAACATACCCTCAATCGCAGGTGGTGCCTGTGGAGCTGCTGCCTGGTGGACGTTATAGACACGTCCATACTGTAATTGCCCCTGTTGTACTGGAGCTGCTGGAATGGCTGGTAGGGCTGGCACCTGGGCTGGAGCTGGGAGGGCAGGTGGAAAAAGTGGTCTCTGCGGCTCATTACGGCCTCCCTACTGTTGTGGGGACCTATCGCCCTCTGGGAAATCCTGACACCTATGGCCATGTTTACCACACCCAAAACATCGGCCTTTGAAGTTACTTCCTCTTTGACCCTGCTGTCCACGGCTCTGTTGGTCGTTACCTCCACGCCACTGGCCCTGTTGGCCCTAATGTGCACGTTGTTGGCCCTGCTGGCCCTGCTGCTGGCCCTGCTGGCCCTGCTGATTAGGCTGGCCCTGCCTGAAGCCCCCGAATCCCTACCTAGAATCACCGGAACGGAATCGCTTAGCAGGGTCCCCCTGATGGGAACTCCGCTCGTGCTGATGAGTCTGTCCTTGAGATGGTTCCCCACTGGCACTATTACCCCCGGTACTGCCCTACTGGCTGGACTCTCCTGCTCTCTTGCCTCCCTGTAGATGGAAGCGGTGATCCTGGAAATATAACAACGCGGCATTGAGTACATCAGTGAAAGTACTCAGGGATAAATTCCCAATAAGGTGCTGACGGATCCTCCAAGCTAACCCGTCGACAAACAGCATAATCTTCTTACTCTCAGTAGGCGCCTCATCTGGCACAATGGTGAGAAGTCTCATGAACTCCTCCTCATACTCCGCTATGGTAAGACTTTCCTGCTTCAGATTTAGTAATTTACGCCTCATCTCAGTCTACATTGCGGGTGGAAAATACTTGCGGTCAAACCTCTCCCAGAACAACTGAATAGGGACCGTGTCCCTCTCCTCCAAAGTGGTAGTGGATTCCCACCACTGCAATGTGGCTCCCACCAGCATAAAGGAAGCCAATAACTGCTTTTGCACATCAGTGCACTCATACATACGGACGTGCCGCTGGATGTCTTTCTTCCATTGGCTAACCGTGACAATATCGGAGCTACCAGAGAACTCAGGGGGATGCACTTTCTGAAAAGCATCCCGAACCCTCTCCCATGCAGATGGAAGCTGTGCTGGTACTGGCGCCACTACCTGAACCTGGGGTGGATCCTGCTGAATCACCGCTACCGCGGCATTCACCGCCTGAGAAACAATGGCGGCTACTTCATTTGCGTTCATTGTGCTTGGTGGCGGGGTTGCTGGCTGCTCGGCCTGGGCATGCCTATCTTTCGGAGCACGTCTTGGAGGCATCTGAAACTTGAACAAGTTTATTAGTCTACAGTTATTATCAAATCTCAAATAGCTGAAGACTTAAACGTAAAAGCAAGAATACAACAATCCTAAAAATAGGGCTCTATAGCAATAACGTTAAGCTGAAAGCGAAATAAGCCGTACAGATCCTATGGACACTAGAACCTGATGCTCTGATACCACCTGTGACACCCCGCCTAATTAAATACCGGGCGATCACTCCTTTATTAAATTAAATCAAGGTATACAGTTGGTTCATTCTCAGCATCACTGTCGATAAAAATAATTTTTCCAATTTAACACCCTAAATAATTAAGCTAAGTGTCAAAACCATTTTCATACATAACTTTCCAAATTTTATTTTCAGAAAAAGATTTATTTAATTATTAACAACATTAACTAAGTAAGAATCACACCACATTAAATTCTGCAACATAAACCAAATAATAGAATGCATTCGTCAATCGAATGTCAACATGCGAAATATAAAGTAACACAATTTAAACTGAATAAATCCCATAACGACAATATGAGAAATAACTGGAAATACAAATGTCCCAATAACAATGAAATAATGGAAAGGGCGACACATGCCCAATAAATGAGAATGCTAGAAGTGGAGTCAATAAAGGAAGCCGTCTACGCAAGTAACCTGCAACTCCCACCTAAGTTGTAGCTCGTTCCTTTCAAGGGATCCTAAGCAAGACACCCCTATGGCTGGGCACCTGAAATATATACATATATATACAAGACAGAGAGAGAGAAAAGAAACGAGTCAGAGCCCGAAAGTGTGTTTGATTTAAAATACATTTAGCAAGTATTTAAATTGATACATGCCAATGCAACAACATATTAGAACGGCACTCTCTTGATAAATTCTCACCTCTCTTCTAATGTGCACGCCTATCGTACTAACCTTCCCAACGGGTTATCTTATTATTTTATGATACTACCTTCCCAATAATTTCTGCTTATCTTAGCTTACTCATAAGATTTCAAAACCGAACAATATCATTGTTTCAAAAAGAATACTTCCAATTAATAGCACAACTCTCATTTTAACTTTATTAGTTTATAAAGTTTCCCAGTGTCATATTTTACTTTCACGAAACAAGTATTTACTATTTGAATCATCAACCATGTCCTACTTATCAAATCACCGTAGGCAGTTTCAAGTTTCCAAATCTCATATATATATATTAACTACTTGTATAATATATATATATTAACAGCACCCCAGATAAAACTATGGTGCGTGCATACTTCCACTATCCAAACCCCATACCACTCATATTAAGGGGAATACAAATTCGGAATCACTCTCGAATTGTATTAACACATACACAAACAATATCGAGGCGAAGCATAGATTCCAAGTCTCTAAGAGGATGGCACATACTCGCGTCTCTTAGGACCGTCTGAACTATCAATTCGATAGCCTGTACCAAGGATATCTATATTCTAGGGTACAAGTAAATATCCCCCATAAAGGTCCCATCGAGATAAGACTGTCCCAGCGCGATAACCTCAAGGATAACAAGTAGCGCGGTATGTTTTTCACATGTATATAATATATGGACACACAACCATATAAAAGTACCACTTTTATCATATTAATATGGGTTCCTCTCGTCATCCAAAATTACAACATTTAACCTTAAATTCACATTATTAGTATTACGTATATGGTTTCATCTCTAACCTTAACTCGAAGGGTTTTCTCACTTTCTTCGTGACACTCGTGGACTCAATTCTTCCAAGTAGAAAATTCAGTAGGTGTCACATTTACGTTTCATCGTAGCTCTCTTACGCGCCTCACACTTTAACATATCAATTTACTAACCCTAAAGTAAAAATCCCATAAATACCATTCTTGTGGAATATTAATGATCTCAACGTTTATTTATACGCCCTACTGGTCCTCTATGTCTCCCAAATCTTTATACTAAGAATGCCCAAGAATTATATCACGACAATTCAATTTTTAAATCATTTACAAAGGGAAATAGTAGTCTTCCAGGAGGGGTCGATCGATCCAGGTTTGGGGCTCGATCGATCGAACCTTCGATCGATCGAAGCTCTAGGCTCGATCGATCGATCAAGCAGGTCTGCGAAAATCTGCAGAATTTCAGTTACGGGTTCTACAAATTTTCTTCGTCCAAAACCCTATTTTTCCATTCTAAACGTCCCACAAATCCTACTACTAACATTATATCAATATACCAGATGTTTTCAACGTAAAGCATGTGTATATCTAACATTAAACATGGATAATTAACCCAAAATCTCATCTAATCATCAAGAACCCTAGAGTTTTTTCTTAATCATGGTTCTAATCTGTTTTTTTACCAGAATTTCCTTCTAATATATCATCAAAATTTCGTGGGTTATATTCCTCTACATGGCAAGAATTCCAGAATTTTCATATAAATCAATACTACATGAATTCTCCTATCATAAATTGGGTTTTCTTCCATAATTTTCATCACAAATCATTCCTAAACTAATATGAAGATTGCACCAATGAAAATACGCAAGAAATACTTGCCTGGGATTTTTGATATTCTGATTCACAGATGATTTTGGTGTGGTTGCGTAGCCCGTTGCGCGATCTACGCGGTGGTGGTGGTTGTGGTGCAAACCGGTGACTTTTGGGGCCTTGGATTGCCTTGGAGCTTCCTCCTTCCCTCTCCTATGGCCGTCACTTGTGTTTTTGTTTTCTAACCCTAGCTGACTAACCCAATAGGCTGATATAGGTTTCTGAATTTCGTGGGTTTAATTACCCAAAAAGGTGAAATGACTAAATTGCCCTCCCGGGGTACCAATTAGGCCTAAAATCGCCCCGAGACCTAAACTAAACCCCCGGGTACACTTTTCTGACTATCTCGACCCTTCCGGACGCGTTGGGGCACTCAAAACGACCATACGAACAACTTATAAAATATTCACTTTTTATTTAACAAAATTAGTCCCGACGTGACACGGGCACGTCCCGACTTAAATTTCTGAAATTGTCATTTAATTCACTCGTGACATTCAATATAATCAATATCATATATTACTTTGCTCATTAGTAATATTCAACAATTTTTCATAATTACTAACTCTCGTCACGTTAATAATTACAACATAATTAATTTTCGGATTTTTATTAAATAAATCACTCACATCAAATTTAATAAATCCCCAAATTAATATAGCATAAAAATACGGGGTATTACAATTTACTTCCCCCTAATAACGGAATTTCGTCCCGAAATTCGGAAAATAAGGCATACCTGGTAAAAACAACTCTGGATATCTCTCGCGCATATCTGTCTCGTGCTCCCAAGTGGATTCCTCCACATTATGATGCTCCCACTGGACCCGCACAAGTGGAACTATCTTCGACCTCAATCTCCTCTCACTATAATCTAGGATAGCCACCGGTCTCTCCTTATAAGAGCTATCAGGATATAAGTCGATCTCATCTATCGCAATGTGAGTATGGGCCATATCATCCCGAAGATATCGTCTCAACGACGAGATGTGGAATACATCGTGGATGCGATATAAATGTTTTGGAAGTCCCAATCTGTAAGCAACCGGCCCAATCCTCTCGATGATGGAAAATGGTCCCACATACCTCGGAGCCAACTTCCCCTTCTTCCCGAACCTCATCACCCCTTCATAGGAGACACACGCAATAACACTTGGTCCCCCACACTAAACTCCGGGAAGAACTGTTTCGCATCGGTGTAGCTCTTCTGCCTGTCCTGGGCTATCCGAATGCGACTCCTGATTATCTCAAACCTCGCGGAGGTCTCCTGAATCACCTCTGGTCCTAGCAACTTGTTATCCCCCACCTCGAGCCAACAAGTTGGAGAACGACAAGGCCTGCCGTACAAAGCCTCAAATGGAGCCATGCCAATCGTGAAATGATAAGAGTTATTATAAGCAAACTCTACCAGTGGAAGATGTGGTTCCCAACCTCCTCCAAAATCGAGAACACACATGCGTAGCATATCCTCTAACATCTGATTAGTACGCTCTATCTGTCCATCTGTCTATGGGTGGTAAGCTGAACTCAGCCTCAACTCAGTACCCATAGCCTCCTGAAAGCTTTCCCAAAAACGTGATACGAAAATCTTGTCTCTATCTGACACAATATTTAGGGGCACCCCGTGTAGTCTGACAATCTCAGCGATGAACAACTGAGCATATTGACCCATGGTGTAATCTGTCTGCACCGGGAGAAAATGAGCGACCTTGGTCAAACGGTCTACAATCACCCAGATAGAATCGTGGCCCCGCTGTGATATAGGCAACCCTGTAATAAAATCCATGGAAATGCTCTCCCACTTCCACGCGGGTACTTCCAATGGCGGAAGAAATCCTGACGATTTCTGGTGGTCCACCTTCACCAGTTGGCAGGTAGGACACTTGGACACGAACTCGGCGATGTCCTTCTTCATCCCACTCCACCAGTATTGTCGCCTCATATCCTGGTATATCTTATCGCCTCCCGGATGTACTACAAATCGGGACCCATGAGAATGAGTCATCACTGCATGACGTAATTCTGCTCCTTCTGGAACCACCAATCTCCCATTAAACCTCAAACCCCCATCAGAACTAACAGAATAAGACTCAGCACCCTCGGCTAAAAGTCGTACAATCTGCTCCTGGAAAAACGGGTCTGTGGTATGTGCATGTATCACCCTCGTAACAATCTCGGGTGTGACTGACATCACGGATATGAAAGAACGTGCTACTGCGTCCTGGTGACCCAACTCCTTCCACTTTGCTTTCCAGACATCCGCTACCTCGTTTACCGGTCTACGACTCAACGCATCAGCAACTATGTTGGCCTTTCGCGGATGATACTGTATATCGAACTGGTAGTCCTTCACAAACTCTAGCCATCTGCGCTGACGCATATTCAGCTCTCGCTGAGTGAACAGGTACTGCAATGACTTGTCGTCTGTGAACAAACGGAATTTCTCACCCATTAAGTAGTGCCTCCATATCCTGAATGCAAAGACGACCGCTGCTAACTCCAGGTCATGGGTGGGGTAATTCTTCTCGTGCGGCTTAAGCTTGCGGGAGGCAAAAGCTATAGCCTTCTCTTCCTACTGAAGTACTCCCCCAAGTCCCCGTAAGGACGCATTGGTGTAAACCAGGTACTCCATACCCGGCTGCGATAACGCAAGGACTGGCACTGAAGTAAGCTTGTCTTTCAGCTCGTCGAAAGCCAACTGACAAGCATCATCCCAAACATATGGTACTCCCTTGCGAGTCATATTGGTCAATGGACCCGCTATTTTGGAGAATCCCCGAATGAATCTCCTGTAGTAACTAGCTAACCCTAAGAAACTACGTACTTCCATCGGTGTCGTGGGCTGTCCCCACTCCCTCACCGCCGATACTTTACTCGGGTCAACTTCTATGCCCTGCTCAAAAACAACATGGCCCAAGAACTGTACCTCTCGCAACCAGAATCCACACTTCTCGTACTTAGCATACAGCTGATGCCCTCGTAGAGTCTGAAGAACCTGCCTCAAGTGCTCGGCATGCTCCTCCTCGGAGTGTGAATATATCAAGATGTCATCTATGAAGACGATGACAAACTAATCCAAGAACTCTCTGAATACTCGGTTCATCAAGTCCATGAAAACGGCTGGAGCATTTATGAGTCCGAACGGCATCACCCGGAACTCATAAGACCCATATCTCGTCAAGAAAGCAGTCTTCGAAACATCCTGCTCCCTAATACGTAACTGATGGTATCCCGACCTTAGATCTATCTTTGAAAAGAAAGTTTCTCCTCTCAGTTGGTCGAACAGATCGTCGATTCGAGGCAACGGATATTTATTCCGTATCGTGACCTTTTCAACTCCCGGTAGTCCACACACAATCTCAGTGAACCATCTATCTTCTTCATAAACAAGACTGGAGCGCCCCAAGGTGAGGTACTCCTACGAATGAAGCCCTGACCTAACAGCTGCTCTATCTGATCTCGTAGCTCTCGCATCTCTACCGGAGCCATACGGTACGGTGCGCGTGCTATAGGTCTCGTATCTGGCAATAAATCTATGACAAAGTCTATCTCACGACTAGGGGGTAGGCCTGGTATCTCCTGAAACACATCGGAATACTCCCTAATAACTGGGATCGAATCCAAGGGAATCACAACCTCCTTAGAGGTATCCTCCTCTATGTAATACAAATGAGCGGTCGAACCTCCCTCTGGGCGAGGCATCACCACTACAAACATCTCTTGCCCCGGAATGGCAAAAACAATGCTCCCACCAAAGCAATCAATCATGGCTCTATAAGCTGTGAGCCAATCCATACCAATAATCACATCATGCTCGTGCATGTCTAAGACTAACATGTCTGCAGGTAATACCAAGCTACCAATCTCTACCCCCACTCCCCGGCATATAAAGAAAATAAGTGACCCACTCCCCAGTGGTGAGTCCACACATGTCACTGTGCTCTCTGTTGTGGCTAACAATCCTAAGGCCTTCGCAAAATGCGTAGCTATAAAACAATGCGTTGCCCCCGTATTAAACAAAACCCGACCCATAGTACCATGGATAGGAAACATACCCTCAATCGCAGGTGGTGCCTGTGGAGCTGCTGCCTGGTGGACGTTATAGACACGTCCATACTGTAATTGCCCCTATTGTACTGGAGCTGCTGGAATGGCTGGTAGGGCTGGCACCTGGGCTGGAGCTGGGAGGGCAGGTGGAAAAAGTGGTCTTTGCGGCTCATTACGGCCTCCCTGCTGTTGTGGGGACCTATCGCCCTCTGGGAAATCCTGACACCTATGGCCATGTTTACCACACCCAAAACATCGGCCTTTGAAGTTACTTCCTCTTTGACCCTGCTGTCCACGGCTCTGTTGGTCATTACCTCCACGCCACTGGCCCTGTTGGCCCTAATGTGCACGTTGTTGGCCCTGCTGGC
Source organism: Sambucus nigra (assembly GCA_949130495.1). Taxonomy (NCBI): domain Eukaryota; kingdom Viridiplantae; phylum Streptophyta; class Magnoliopsida; order Dipsacales; family Adoxaceae; genus Sambucus; species Sambucus nigra. The sequence goes on along the minus strand of OX422211.1, from coordinate 221,133,920 downwards.
CCTGCTGCTGGCCCTGCGGTCGGTGTTGGCCCTGCTGGCCCTGCTGATTAGGCTGGCCCTGCCTGAAGCCCCCGAATCCCTACCTAGAATCACCGGAACGGAATCGCTTAGCAGGGTCCCCCTGATGGGAACTCTGCTCGTGCTGATGAGTCTGTCCTTGAGATGGTTCCCCACTGGCACTATTACCCCCGGTACTGCCCTACTGGCTGGACTCTCCTGCTCTCTTGCCTCCCTGTAGATGGAAGCGGTGATCCTGGAAATATAACAACGCGGCATTGAGTACATCAGTGAAAGTACTCAGGGATAAATTCCCAATAAGGTGCTGACGGATCCTCCAAGCTAACCCGTCGACAAACAGCATAATCTTCTTACTCTCAGTAGGCGCCTCATCTGGCACAATGGAGAGAAGTCTCATGAACTCCTCCTCATACTCCGCTATGGTAAGACTTTCCTGCTTCAGATTTAGTAATTTACGCCTCATCTCAGTCTGCATTGCGGGTGGAAAATACTTGCGGTCAAACCGCTCCCAGAACAACTGAATAGGGATCGTGTCCCTCTCCTCCAAAGTGGTAGTGGATTCCCACCACTGCAATGTGGCACCCACCAGCTTAAAGGAAGCCAATAACTGCTTTTGCACATCAGTGCACTCATACATACGGACGTGCCGCTGGATGTCTTTCTTCCATTGGCTAACCATGACAATATCGGAGCTACCAGAGAACTCAGGGGGATGCACTTTCTGAAAAGCATCCCGAACCCTCTCCCATGCAGATGGAAGCTGTGCTGGTACTGGCGCCACTGCCTGAACCTGGGGTGGAGCCTGCTGAATCACCGCTACCGCGGCATTCACCGCCTGAGAAACAATGGCGGCTACTTCATTTGCGTTCATTGTGCTTGGTGGCGGGGCTGCTGGCTGCTCGGCCTGGGCATGCCTATCTTTCGGAGCACGTCTTGGAGGCATCTGAAACTTGAACAAGTTTATTAGTCTACAGTTATTATCAAATCTCAAATAGCTGAAGACTTAAACGTAAAAGCAAGAATACAACAATCCTAAAAATAGGGCTTTATAGCAATAACGTTAAGCTGAAAGCGAAATAAGCCGTACAGATCCTATGGACACTAGAACCTGATGCTTTGATACCACCTGTGACACCCCGCCTAATTAAATATCGGGCGATCACTCCTTTATTAAATTAAATCAAGGTATACAGTTGGTTCATTCTCAGCATCACTGTCGATAAAAATAATTTTTCCAATTTAACACCCTAAATAATTAAGCTAAGTGTCAAAACCATTTTCATACATAACTTTCCAAATTTTATTTTCAGAAAAAGATTTATTTAATTATTAACAACATTAACTAAGTAAGAATCACACCACATTAAATTCTGCAACATAAACCAAATAATAGAATGCATTCGTCAATCGAATGTCAACATGCGAAATATAAAGTAACACAATTTAAACTGAATAAATCCCATAACGACAATACGAGAAATAAATGGAAATACAAATGTCCCAATAACAATGAAATAATGGAAAGGGCGACACATGCCCAATAAATGAGAATGCTAGAAGTGGAGTCAATAAAGGAAGCCGTCTACGCAAGTAACCTGCAACTCCCACCTAAGTTGTAGCTCGTTCCTTTCAAGGGATCCTAAGCAAGACACCCCTATGGCTGGGCACCTGAAATATATACATATATATACAAGACAGAGAGAGAGAAAAGAAACGAGTCAGAGCCCGAAAGTGTGTTTGATTTAAAATACATTTAGCAAGTATTTAAATTGATACATGCCAATGCAACAACATATTAGAACGGCACTCTCTTGATAAATTCTCACCTCTCTTCTAATGTGCACGCCTATCGTACTAACCTTCCCAACGGGTTATCTTATTATTTTATCATACTACCTTCCCAATAATTTCTGCTTATCTTAGTTTACTCATAAGATTTCAAAACCGAACAATATCATTGTTTCAAAAAGAATACTTCCAATTAATAGCACAACTCTCATTTTAACTTTATTAGTTTATAAAGTTTCCCAGTGTCATATTTTACTTTCACGAAACAAGTATTTACTATTTGAATCATCAACCATGTCCTACTTATCAAATCACCGTAGGCAGTTTCAAGTTTCCAAATCTCATATATATATTAACTACTTGTATAATATATATATTAACAGCACCCCAAATAAAACTATGGTGCGTGCATACTTCCACTATCCAAACCCCATACCACTCATATTAAGGGGAATACAAATTCGGAATCACTCTCGAATTGTATTAACACATACACAAACAATATCGAGGCGAAGCATAGATTCCAAGTCTCTAAGAGGATGGCACATACTCGCGTCTCTTAGGACCGTCTGAACTATCAATTCGATAGCTTGTACCAAGGATATCTATCTTCTAGGGTACAAGTCAATATCCCCCATAAAGGTCCCATCGAGATAAGACTGTCCCAGCGCGGTAACCTCAAGGATAGCAAGTAGCGCGGTATGTTTTTCACATGTATATAATATATGTACACACAACCATATAAAAGTACCACTTTTATCATATTAATATGGGTTCCTCTCGTCACCCAAAATTACAACATTTAACCTTAAATTCACATTATTATTATTACGTATAAGGTTTCATCTCTAACCTTAACTCGAAGGGTTTTCTCACTTATTTCGTGACACTCGTGGACTCTATTCTTCCAAGTAGAAAATTCAGTAGGTGTCACATTTACATTTCATCGTAACTCTCTTACGCGCCTCACACTTTAACATATCAATTTACTAACCCTAAAGTAAACATCCCATAAATACCATTCTTGTCGAATATTAATGATCTCAACGTTTATTTATACGCCCTACTGGTCCTCTATGTCTCCCAAATCTTTATACTAAGAATGCCCAAGAATTATATCACGACAATTCAATTTTTAAATCATTTACAAAGGGAAATAGTAGTCTTCCAGGAGGGGTCGATCGATCGAGGTTTGGGGCTCGATCGATCGAACCTTCGATCGATCGAAGCTCTAGGCTCGATCGATCGATCAAGCAGGTCTGCGAAAATCTGCAGAATTTCAGTTACGGGTTCTACAAATTTTCTTCGTCCAAAACCCTATTTTTCCATTCTAAACGTCCCAAAAATCCTACTACTAACATTATATCAATATACCAGATGTTTTCAACGTAAAGCATGTGTATATCTAACATTAAACATGGATAATTAACCCAAAATCTCATCTAATCATCAAGAACCCTAGAGTTTTTTCTTAATCATGGTTCTAATCTATTTTTTTACCAGAATTTCCTTCTAATATATCATCAAAATTTCGTGGGTTATATTCCTCTACATGGCAAGAATTCCAGAATTTTCATATAAATCAATACTACATGAATTCTCCTATCATAAATTGGGTTTTCTTCCATAGTTTTCATCACAAATCATTCCTAAACTAATATGAAGATTTCACCAACGAAAATATGCAAGAAATACTTGCCTGGGATTTTTGATATTCCGATTCGCAAATGATTTTGGTGTGGTTGCGTAGCCCGTTGCGCGATCTACGCGGTGGTGGTGGTTGTGGTGCAAACCGGTGACTTTTGGGGCCTTGGATTGCCTTGGAGCTTCCTCCTTCCCTCTCCTATGGCCGTCACTTGTGTTTTTGTTTTCTAACCCTAGCTGACTAACCCAATAGGCTGATATAGGTTGCTGAATTTCGTGGGTTTAATTACCCAAAAAGGTGAAATGACTAAATTGCCCTCCCGGGGTACCAATTAGACCTAAAACCGCCCCGAGACCCAAACTAAACCCCCGGGTACACTTTTCTGATTATCTCGACCCTTCCGGACGCGTTTGCGCACTCAAAATGACCATACGAACAACTTATAAAATATTCACTTTTTATTTAACAAAATTAGTCCCGACGTGACACGGGCACGTCCCAACTTAAATTTCCGAAATTGTCATTTAATTCACTCGTGACATTCAATATAATCAATATCATATATTACTTTGCTCATTAATAATATTCAACAATTTTTCATAATTACTAACTCTCGTCACGTTAATAATTATAACATAATTAATTTCCGGATTTTTATTAAATAAATCACTCACATCAAATTTAATAAATCCCCAAATTAATATAGCATAAAAATACGGGGTATTACAATTTACTCCCTTCATTGCCCTTTCCACTCTCTTAATTTTTTAACCTAAGAGTATCCTCACCGAAATGGTTCTTACATGCACAAATCGCCTAGATATAAAGATATGTATATGACAAGATTGATAAGAGAACACCTCATTTATCTCATACATAAATAGAAGTTAAATTTTGAAAGATATCATGAAAATGAGTGCAGAGGCATATACTTAGATGAATCTATTATGAAAAAACAAATAAGAACAACTCCATGACAAGCCATGATTAAGAAACAATTCAAAGCATTTTTAACCATACTCTAATGTTCAAGCCACATGAAAAATATAGAATTAATGGTATTCAACCACACTAATATCCCACACAAAATGTGTGAAACTACTACACAAAAGATAACAAAAAAAAACTTTTTGAGTTCTTATAAAATTTTCAAGAGAAAAAAAAATGACTCAAAAGAAAAAGAAAATCTCTTTGTATTTTTCATATAGATTCAAATAATGAACAATCAAATACAAAATATACAAACATCATAGCACTAGTTAAAACATATAACAAGAAACACAAAACTAGTTTACAAAAAACATGCAAACACAATCGCTCATAAGATAGAGCATGTGATAAATCATGCGAAAGCATGCCATAATCAACAAGTCTAACATTAAATGCCTCAAAATCGAATTTCCTTGACTAGATAGATGATGATTTGATGCATTGGGTTTTAGAAACCATGGTGACATGCGATTTAGACTTCCTAAGACCTCTTTTAAGATCAAAACAAAATCTCATAAGATGACCTTTCTTACCACAATGTGTGCATATGTAAACATGAGGAAGGCTACCCTTCGATTTACCTTTGGGAATGTCCTTAGTAACGGTTGACTCTATAAAAATATTGGTATTGGCTTTAGGAGCGGAAGCATTAGGATAATTGTAGTCTATACCTATCTTGTCATTTTTTATTTGGACAGTTCCTAAGATTTTATCCAACTTTTTTGACTTAGATTCCAAATCAAATTTCGCAAGACTTGAGTTCCTTAATTTATCCTTTAACTCCAAAATTCTAGACTCAAGTAAAAGTTTAGACTCTTTAAATTTTAGGGACTCATTTTTCATATTATCAACCATTCTTACAAGGTTATCTCTCTCCCCCTCAATATACGCAAGTTTCTCCCTATAAGTCATCTCACATGCCCTTAAATATTCAATCAATTTATCATTGATTCCTTTGGAAATTTCTTTCAACTTAGCCTCTAACTTCAAGTTCACCTTTTTTAATTCCAATGACTTCGTATACAACTCACGAAAGGTGACTTAATTCTTACTCTCCTCCTCATCACTCATCTCCTCTTCTTCATCCTCAATAAAAACATGGGAATCTAAAAATCGTACCTCAAAACTGTCATGCATATCATTATCTTCAACATCAGAAGACTTTTCATTTAGACTCACATGACTAGTTAGGAAAGCAGCATAGTTATGACCCACGAGGGAATTAGGTTCCTCTTTTGGCTCACTATCACAAAGGGTTGCATTGAATGATTTCAGTTTTTTACCTTTTCTCCTTATTTTAGGTGGACACTCAAATGTACGATGCCCAAAACCTTGAGATTCAAAACATTTGTCTTGGTCATCCAATTTTTTAGGGTTATCCCTCTATCTCCTACCACAATCATTATTAAAGTTCTAGGATTTTTATACTAGTTATTTTTTTTCTTTAAGCTTAAGAAATTTGTGGAACTTTTTCTCAAACCTAGTTATCTCTTTGGGTTTTAACTCACACTCACTCTCAGAATCTGACACATCCACCTTACGAGTCCTCAAAGCTAAGATTTTTTATTTTTTTCTTCTCTTAGGAGTACATGTGTCATATCATAGGTTTATAGATCACCTATAGTTCTAGGACACTAAGATTATAGCACAAAGAGAATATAGGATTGTGACCTTGGCATTAAATCTTTCGATCAAAGACCTTAAGATTTTTCTAACGAGATTTGGTTCAGGGATAGGTTCACCGAAGTTAAATGAGGAATTAACAATATTCGACAGTTTAGCATAAAAATCATCAAACGTCTCATTATCTTCCATCCTACTAGTTTAAAACTTAGTTATCAAACCTTATAACTTAGAAACCTTACAGTATTCGTACCCTCATACAAGAATTTCAACATTTCCCAGGAACCCTTTGCGCTCTCATATGTCATGATGCGCCTAAACTCTTCAACTGCGATAGCATAGAAAATAACATTCACACATTTGGAAATGAAAGTGGAGGCGTATTTTTCAGACTTAGTCCAAAGAAAATATGCTTTCGGTAAACCACCTTCAGTGGAAGGAGACCACCCTTATTCCACCGAGTTCCAAACATTATCATCCATAGATTTTAAGAAAAATCGCATTTGAACCTTCCAACATGGATAGTTTGAGCCATCAAATATGGGAGATCAGGGAATGGAACAACCCTCATGTTTAAAATCTATCTCAAACCTAAAAACACGTAAACCTAATGATCAAGATGATAATTTAATTTTACCCATTCTCAAACAAATTTGAGAATCCAAGCTACTACATGTGCATGTGTAAAGGGATTACAAAATTCTAAATTTTAACCGAATCACTTAAACAAGTAAGCAATTAACCCACTTTTAATTCAAGAACTGATTAAACAATCATTGTGTATTCATTAGTCCAATTTTATCTTTCCTAAGTATACATCTAGGTGGTCATGAAAGAATAAAATAATCGAACACCAAATGTCATGTTATACGAGGAAAACCCACAATGGGAAAATCCTCGGACGACCTAGACTATACAAACTCCACTATAATATAGGTTTTTATACAATAGTGAACAACACTCTTACTCATTATTCGAATCCCTTCAAGCCTGATGCAGTGTTAACTTATTGAACCTAAACAACTGTAGGAATCCACCAAGGGCTTCACAAAGCAACCCTCCCATATCTCGCTATCCATAAATCTATGACAAGTATATGTCTCGCAATAACTCGAATTCTAGTGTACCAAATAAACTCTATAAATAAAGAGTATATAGTCTTTACTACGCAAAACATGAGATCTCAAACCACACTATTATATCAATATTTCAATCTCATAAACTAGGGTGTAAACGTGATTATAAGAGGCTTTTATTTTCTCAATGAAAAGCTTTTTTCGAAACCCTTGAAAAAATAAACTGATGCTCCCTATTCTACATTAAAAAAATGAAAAGATGGAGACATGCAAAATGAGGAAAATCGTTTAAACGAAAAAAGTAACTTGTTAGAACTATTTTCGCCATTTCATTCGAAATAAACAAGGTCATTCGAATGAAACCACTAAACTCTTTAGAACGAGGTTAGCATGAGCTTTTGATCACAAATGAACTATTTAGGTAGAAATTTCTCGTTTGATATACGTTTGAAGATTGTTTTAATGGAAATCATAACCTCATTCAAACTAATATAAAACTCATTTGAACGAGATCATTAAACTCGTTAGAATGAAAACTAGCAACTTGTTTGAACAACTTTAAAAACTATTTTTTTTTTCTTAAAAATCCTTTTTAAAAATAGCTTATGTCAAACTCAAACACCCAAAACATGAAAGCCATGGATCAACACAATAAATTAAATATACCTTTCTTGATATCCTAAGGTTGAAGACAAAATTCAACGTGAATTTGATATCTCTTTACTTCGGCCGAATTATATCTTCATTGCATAGGCGTGAAGGTACAACCTGATGCATCCCAAACTATGACTCAAATAGTTTATCAAAAAGGAATAAAGTCCATATTAAAAAAATCAATATATAAATTACAAACATACCATAATGACAAAATTTGTCCTTACAAGTTGCATTACTTGGACAAGAAATTGGTGGAGCATAAACTACCAATGAATGAAAAATACAAACTTGTCAAACAACTGCCATGAAAAATGACTCCAATAGTCACAGTCAAGATAAAATAAGAGATTGAATGCTTATTAAAGGTTGCATTCATTATAAGATCTTAGTATATTGTATAGCTCTCTAACATAGTGCCAGTAATTAAGAAAATGGAAATTTAAGAGTGTGCATTAATTTTAAAATTTTAAATGCTACCACTCCAAAAGATGAATATCCAGTATTAATAGTAGACTTCTTAGTTTACAGGTCTACTCATGATGCTATCATGTTTATGATGGATGGTGAATTAGGTTACAACCAAATATGCATAGCTAAAGAAGATGTGCATAAAACTACTTTTAGGGAACATGGTAATTTGAGAACCTTCAAATGGATAAAAATGTCATTGGATTCATGAATGCATGTGTCACTTACCAAAGGGGAATGAATACCATTTTCCATTATTGGTTGGCACCTTTTTGGAGTGTCATATTAATACTATAATTATCAAGTTGATAATTGTATCAGATCATATAACACATCTTAAAAGGTCCTTAAAAGGAAAGAGACTTTATCAACTTAAAATTATTCCTTTGAAATGTGCCTTTCGAGTTTCTGCAGAAAATTTCTTAGGATATTTAGTATACCGAAAGGGAATTCAAGTTGATCAAAACAAAGGTAAAGATATAATTAAAAGCTCAACTCCCTAAAACAAGAAAGAATTACGAAGGTTTTTGGGTCAAGTTAATTTCCTTTATAGATTTATATCTAATGCAACAGGAAAAACTAAAGTGTTTTCTTCCTTCGTGGATTTGAAGGAAGAGCATGTGGTAACTTTCCATACACACAAGAGATACTTGGTCAAGCCACCTATTTTGGTACCTCTAAGAGAAGATAATCCACTGAAGTTGTATGTTTTAGCTCTATCTAACTTTTGCCTACATTATGTACCTCAGAAAGCAATAAAAGGTCAATCTTTGGTTGACTTCTTGGCATATCATTTATGTGAGGATGAGCCTGAAGAAGAATATGAAATGGGATATATATCTTTAAGTCCATGGAAACTATGGTTTATTGGTTCGAAGCCTGAAATAATGTCAGGATTAGGGGTAGTTATTGAATTCTTTGAACACATTAAAATGAAATATGCATATATATTGGAAAAAAAGCACAAATTCTAACAATCAAGTAGAATATGAGGTTATTATAATGGGGCTAGAAATCCTTTGAAGTTGTAACTCTTTAGTAATAGAAATCTATTGATATTCTTAATTGGTCATAATATAGTTAACTGGTGAATATAAGAGTATTCATGATGGTTTAACTATATAAAACTAGGTGGCTTTAGATTTACTATCCAAATTTGATAAAGATACACTAAATAATGTTCCCGAATTTTTAGATGAAGAACCCAATGAAATTGCTCAAAAGGCATCGAGTTATAAGCTTAATGACAACTTCGAAACAAAGTTAAAACTTCTTACCACTACTGCAAAATAAGTTGCCTTCGGTATAAATTGAAAATATTGGTGTTGATACCGAATTTAATCTGCTGACATGGCCCAATTGAATGAAGACGCGTGGCAATATACGTGGAAACAACAAACACTTCTGAGGAACTCAGATGCTCCGAGGAACCACACTGAAACGAGGAACACTACTTCCCCGAGGAACCCAGACGCTCCGAGGAACAAGAACTCTCCGAGAAACTCTTGAATACCAAGCAACTTAGGCGGTCCGAGCAACTTAGGCGGTCCGAGCTGCCCCTCGAACAAAGCATTAATAGAAGGATGACCAACAGTTTGACTATTCATTAAATGCTTATCATTCAGATATATACGCTTAAGGGGCATTTAATATATTACCCTTTCACATGTACAACATTGAATGTATTACCCTTTCACATTACAGCCTCAGGGCTATAAATACATTGTACAATCCTCATTGTAAGCGGACCGGAATTTTTTGATTGAACTTGTAATTGAGGATTCCCAAACAGTCATCAATAGTAGAAACAGTGGACGTAGGCCATTCTTATAAGGTTGAACCACTTTAAAACTTCTTTGTCTCATTTATTTTATCTGTGATTAAATAATTAGATACAATCTAATTTTTTACATCAACAGATTGGCGCCGTTTATGGGAAACGACTGGTAATATCATTTTTCATCAAAAATAATTCATCACAAATGGCTGATATTCCAGAATCAAGCAATCGAAATGCTGGAAACCCTCCAAATCCATCTGCTCCGCCAAATATTCTAGATCTTGCTGGAATAATGACAAATCTGGCTCAGGGCCAGACCGTCATGCAAGAAACTATGCATCAACTCATACAAACCCTCCATAACGGTGCACTAACCCATTCAGGATGGCGAAGTATTCAAAGAAATACCCGTGCACCTTCTTCACGTACTAGGCGCACCGATTCATACCGTAATGAGGAGTTTGAAGACTTTTCTTATCAACCTGGACGAACTTCATCAGTGTGGGCCACAGATACTGAACAACGTGTCACTCTCTCACCAGAAAGGACTAGTCAGCTAGAGAGGATAAGCAGGGTATCACCTTTTGATCGATTAACACCTAGAAGGAGTAGAAGTCCTCCTAAAGTCGAATCGAGGAGTTTTCGAAGACCATCAAATTTAAGGGAAGGATCTGCCTAGTCGCGACCAGCTGCTCGTCAAGTTAGATCCCAAGAAGCCACATCAACTCGATTAGCTGCTCGAACCCAAAGGCCCGAGGAAGGAAATGATGCATGGAAAGGCTCTATTCAGATGCTGGAGGATAGATTAGGGGAAATGGTTAAAGCCAAGAACCCTCTACAACGAACTTTAATTTGAGGAACACCTTTTGTCCAGGACATTGTAGATTTTCCAACACCATCAAAGTTTAAAGCACCTGTTATGACCCCCAAATATGATGGAAAGACTGACCTTGTCCTTCATATAGAACAATACCAAGCTGCAGCTGACATCTATGTTGTTCCAGATGAGATGAGATGCAGAGCATTCTCAGGAACTCTTACCAGATCTACTCAAATGTGGTATAATAATCTTCCTCAGGGTAAGATCTCAACTTTTCTTCAACTGGCTGAGTTATTCATTGGGAATTTCTGTTTTGGGGCAAAGCCAGTTAAACGAGTAGCGCATTTGTTAAGTGTTAGACAAAAGGCTGGTGAGAGTACCAGAGATTATATAACTCGTTTTAATAACGAGAAACTCTAAGTAATTGATTATGAGGAGAAGACAGGGATTACCGCCTTGATGAGTGGATTACTGCCCAACAAGTTGTACTACACTTTGGCCAAAGATCCACCTAGAACCATGTCAGACCGAATGGGAAAAGCATCTAAGATTATGAATGCCTAGGAGGCTATGTCTGCGAAGAAGAACATGGATGCCAAAGAAACCAAGGTGGAAGGTGATAAAGCTAAGAAGAAAGAGAATAAGAACAATGGTAATGATAAACATTCAAAAACTAGGTCGGTATAGGACGTCATGAAGAAATTTGATAATTATACTCCTTTGAAGAAGGATATCAACCATGTTCTAGAAGAAATCAAGAACAACGAGGAATTAAACTGGCCAGATAAAATAAAGGCAGACCCTGATCGGAGGAATAAAGCAAAGTATTGCGAGTTTCATAAAGATCATAGCCATATGACCAAAAATTGCATAGCTCTTCAGAATGAGATTGAAACACTCATCGGACGAGGAAAACTGGCAAAGTATGTTGATCGTGGAAGCGAAAGAAGGAACAATGACCGAACAAGAGAAGGGTCTAGATCTTCTCGTCGAGCAGAGGAGAATAAGAAAGGAAACCATGAAGTTGATCCAGAAGACGACCCCGATTTTCCCAAGAGACCAAGACAGCCAGAACGAGAGGTATTTTCAATACGCTTTGGGTCATTTGATTATAATGTTATTACAGGTGGAGATGGAGGAGGAGGAGACCTTACTGCAGAGAGAAAAGCTTACCTCTGTGAGGCTCAAGCTTTCTCGTACATTCAGCGAATAAATCTAGCTGAGGAGTATCGCCCGAGAAAGGTGAATAAAGAGAAATTGATCATTGGTTTTTCAAAGAACAACCTCGCAGGAGTTTTGTATCCTCATGATGACCCATTGGTGATCAAAATGAGGATGAAAGAGGTAATGATATCAAGAGTACTGGTAGACAATGGTAGCTCGGCAGACATCATGTTTTACTCGTGCTTTGACAGTTTAAATCTAAAGCTATCTCAACTAGAGCCTTATCATAGACCCCTCCTCGGTTTTGTTGGCGAGAAAGTATTTCCACTTGGGATGATCAAGTTGGATATATTCATTGGTACGTGGCCTGCTTGTCGAACAGAAAGAATATGCTTCTTCGTGATGGATAAGAATGTTCAATCATCATACAATATCATCATGGGAAGAGTAGGATTGAATAAGTTCAAGGCTGTACCATCTACGGTACATCAGTGCCTAAAATTTACAACAAATTTTGGAGTAGGAGTTGTGAAAGGTGATCAAAAAGTAGCTCGAGAATGCTATTATTCATCCGCCGAGCAAGAGGAATTGGAGGAATCAAGGAAAAGACTACTACTTATCAAGTGGATGAAGGGGCAGAAATTGAAACATTGGATCCTAGAGATGAGTCGCAACTCGTGAAGGGTCAAGTGGTGGAAGCTACTGAAAACATCATTTTGGACGACGAGCACCCTGAACCAACTACTCAAGTAGGTTCGTCGTTGGAAGCCTCACTAAAATAGGAATTGATAACTTTCCTAAGAAGAAGAAAACAAACTTTTGTGTGGAGTCATGAGGATATGCCAGGGATAGACCCAAATTTCTTATGTCACGAACTCAATGTGAATAAGGAGATCAAGCCTGTGAAGCAGAGAAGAAGAGTATTCAGTCCCGAGAAGAATCAAGCTATACAGGAGGAAGTCGAGAAGCTCCAGAAAGCTTGTTTTATTGAAGATGTTAAATATCCAGACTGGTTAGCAAATGTGGTGATGGTCAAAAAGAAGAACAACAAGTGGAGGATGTGTGTAGACTTCACCGAACTCAATAAAGAATGCCCAAAGGATCACTTTCCACTGCCCCGAATTGATCAACTGGTGGATGCTACCTCGGGACACGAGCTGCTGAGCTTCTTGGATGCTTATATTCTGGTTACAATCAGATTAAAATGAAACCTGAAGACATGGAGAGTACTTCTTTCATTACCCCTAGGGGAACTTATTATTATAATGTTATGCCTTTTGGTTTGAAAAATTCAGGTGCGACATATCAGCGGCTGATGAACAAGGTCTTTGCTGAACAAATCAGTTGTAATACGGAAGTCTATGTTGACGATATGCTGACAAAGAGCAAGAAAGCTGCCGATCATCTAGTTGACTTAAGTAAGACTTTTGATCAACTGGATAAATATCAAATGAAGCTGAACCCGATGAAGTGCATATTTGGAGTACGAGAAGGCATGTTTCTCGGGTATATTGTCAATCAAGGAGGCATCGAGGCAAATCCTGAAAAGATCAAAGCTCTATTAGGGCTGCGATCTCCAATGATGAAGAAAGAGGTGCAAAGTCTTTCAGGACGAGTAGCAGCACTCAACAGATTTGTATCGCGAGCAACTGATCGATGTCTCCCATTCTTCAAGACACTCCGAAAGACTTTTGAGTGGAATGATGAATCTAAGAAGACTTTTCAAGACTTGAAGAAATACTTGGGAGCACCTCCACTGTTATCCAGGCCAGTGATGGGAGAAAAATTATACTTGTATCTGGCAGTGTCCGAGAATGCAGTCGGTTCGGCGTTGATAAGAGTGGAGAATGGAGTACAAAAACCAATCTACTATACAAGTAAGGCCTTCCGAGGAGCAGAGATCAGATATCCAAGGCTGGAAAAATTGACACTAGCATTGATCGAGGCAAGTAGAAGAATGAAGCCATACTTTCAAGCTCATACCATAGTAGTATGTACTGATATGCCATTGAGGCAAGCCCTTCATAAACCAGAAAAGTCAGGAATATTGATGTGCTGGGCAATAGAACTTGGTGAATATGATATAGTTTATGAACCCAGATGTAGCAGATTTTATAGCAGAGTTCACCTATCCTGATACCCCCGAGGAGCAAAAGTTACTCGCTGATCAACCTATAGATGTTACAGGATCATTAAATACAAGCCCAGACCAACTTAGTTTGGTAAAAGGGAAAGTAGATGTTACAGGATCATCAAATTCAAGCCCAGACCAACTTAGGTTGGTAAAAGGGCAAGAAAAGATGATCAACGAAGAGCAACAAATATCAGGGGAGGATGAAAGGAAGCAACAAATATTTCACCGAGGAACTCTGTCAGATCAGAAGTTTGAAGACGAGTTACCTATATGGAGGCTATATGTAGATGGCTCATCTTGCACAATAGGCAGTGGGGCAGGGATAGTTTTGAGCACTCCGGACGAGGTCGACATGGAATACGCCCTACGTTTCCAATTCAAAGCTTCCAATAATGAGGCTGAGTATGAGGCCATGATTGCAGGTCTTAATTGGGCAAAAATTATGGAGGCACAGCAGCTTATTATCATCAGCGATTCTCAATTGATCGTAAATCAAATGTTGGGAATATATGCAGCCAAAGGAGAATTAATGATCAAGTATCAGGCGAAGGTGATAGAGTTGGTATCAGAATTTGCTGCTATTCAGTTGGTAAGAATACCAAGAATGGAGAATGCAAGAGCAGATGCCCTAGCTCGACTAGCATCAGCTACTCGTACCGAGCTACGAAGAATCATCCCAATTGAAGTTTTAACTGGTCGGAGTATAGATGAAGATCTGACGACGAACTTTATTACCCTCGATTTAAGATCATCATGGATGGATCCCATCAGGGCATATATTGAGAAGGGAGAATTACCAACTGACAAGCTTGCAGCCAAGAAACTGAAGTTCAAGGCTGCTCGTTTTGTTCTGACTAATGGCATCCTATACAGACGAGGAATGATAGCAGGTTTACAAAGATGTGTGCATCCCACCGAGGTGAAAGATTTGATTGAAGAGATCCATGAAGGGTCCTGTGGAGCCCATGTAGCAGGTCGGACGCTTTTGCAAAAGGTAATGACGTAAGGATACTACTGGCCGACGATGAGGGCTGATTGCATAGCCTATGCTAAGAAATGTGACAAGTGTCAGCGCTTCTCCTCCATCCGAAGAACTCCCCAAGCATTATTGACACCCATTACTTCCCCTTGACCATTTGCCATATGGGGAATAGATTTGGTTGGGCCACTGTCGACGACCAGGGGAAGGTTTATGTATCTCGTGGTCACTGTGGATTATTTTACTAAATGGGTTGAAGCTGATCCTCTCATTGATATGACGTACGACAAGGTGTACCAATTTATTTGGAAGAACATCATTTGTCGATATGGTCTTCCTCATGCCTTCATCACAGACCATGGAACACAATTTGATAACGAGGAGTTCGCTGCCTATTGTCATCAATCAAATGTTTTGAAGATCCACTCAGCACCAGGCCATCCTCAAAGCAATGGACAAACTGAAGTGACAAACAGAACCCTGTTGAATGGCTTGAAGAAAAGACTAAGTGATGCAAAAGCAAATTGGATCAACGAGTTATAGTCAGTACTGTGGGCTTATCGTACTACTCCCCGAATAGCAACTGGAGAATCTCCATATATGTTAGCGTTTGGAAGTGAAGTTGTTATACCTGCCGAGTTGGGCCTCCCAACACACAGGGTACTGAATTTTAATTCCCCTGTCAGCGACTTAATGAGAAGATTGGATTTAGACATGCTCGAGGAAGTTAGAGAAGATGCATCTATCAGGAATGCTGCATACCAACAACGAACAACTTTGTTCTACAATAAGAGGGTGAAGAAGTGTGACCTGAAAGAAGGAGACTTTGTGCTAAATAAAGTAATTCAAAAGCACAACAAACTGGAGGCAAACTGGCATGGACAATACCGAGTTACAGAAGTTGTTCGACCAGGAACTTACTGAATAGAAACTTTAGAGGGGGAGGAGTTTAAGAATGCATGGAACACAGAGCACCTGCGCAAGTATTATCAGTGATGTATATTCTCTCCTTTTATTGAAAGTTTTTCGGGGAATACTAGTGCTACACATTACTCGGCGAAACTCGGCAAAACTCGGGCGACTCAAATTTTTTCTCGAAAACGCCAACTAAGGTTGGTCGAGAAACAAATGTATTCCTCCGGGAAGTAAAACTTGTATTCCTCCGGGAAGTAAAACTTATATTCCTCCGGGAAGTAAAACTATTATTCCTCCGAGAAGTAAAACTATTATTCCTCCGGGAAGTAAAACTTGTATTCCTCCGGGAAGTAAGACTTATATTCCTCCGGGAAGTGAAACTTATATTCCTCCGGGAAGTAAAACTTTTATTCCTCCGGGAAGTAAAGCTACTTGTATTCCTCCGGGAAGTAAAGCTACTTGTATTCCTCCGGGAAGTAAAACTTGTATTCCTACGGGAAGTAAAACTATGTGTTCCACGGGAAGTAAAAGTGTTCCTAAAAATTCCAACTTATGTTGGTTAGGAAGTAAATATATTCTTAAAAATGCCAACTAAAGTTGGTCGGGAGGTAAAATTATTCCAAAAAGTGCCAAAGCTCCTCGTAGAGGAAAAATACACTAACTATGGTTGGTCGGGGATAAAAACCCACTAACTGTAGTTAGTTGAAAAGGAAAATTTACCGACCTTGGTTGGTCGGAAATATTTTATGAATACAAGAAAATGATTAAGAAAAATTATTGATACTCGTGACTTTTTAAAATTATTACTAAGTTGGTCGAGAAAAAACTTAGTAAGTTGGTCGAGAAACAACTTAGTAAGTTGGTCGAGGAACAACTTAGTAACTTTTTAAAATGACTACCACAAATTCAAGCTAGTCGACAATAAGTTGATCGACAAACAACGCAATATTGTTATCTTTTTAACAGATACACATGCACAGATGTAAAGTATTTTACAAGACAATAGCAATTAAGATTGTGAACAAAAATAAAAGTCTTTCATTAAATCCAAAAACAGATTACATTGATAATGAAATGTATACTAACTATTACATCAAAATTCCTACTCTATTGGTTTCTTCCCCTCTGCTTTTGAAACAGGTTCCTCGCCAGCAGGCGGATCATTTAAAGCATGAGGAGAATTTATGAAGTTAAGATCCTTTAACATCCTAATATTCATCACGGATGGTCGATCTAGGAGGTGCTCGGGACGAGATATCTCGACATTTGAATAGAGATTGTAGTCGTCGAGATACTTGGAAATTAAGCACAGAGGGATGGCCCGAGCAGGGATCCAACTCATGTCGAGCTTGAATGGTGGAACTGGAAGGTCGAGCAGCCTAGGATTATGGTAATCCCACAGGTAATGACCCTGTTCCAGTTGCAGTACACCTAAGGCATTCAACCAGCCCTGTTTGTAGCCCTCATTATTGGCATTCTGGATATGATCGTCCAAGTGGTAGAGAGCCTCGTTGTACCCAGCCATCAAGAACTCCCTGGGTTGTTTGTGGAATTGATATGTCAATCTTTCTAGTGTTTCGTGGAGATTTTTAATGAAGAGTTCTTTATTCTCCAAGACAGACTTTTGCGTAGAATGCTGCTCTTCCAGGTCCCTAATCTTCTTTGACATTTCAGCCAACGCCTGGTTCTTCGCCATTAATTGGAAGGCCTGGTTCTCTAAGGCAGATTGAGTCCTCTATTCCTCGACAGGAATCCGAGCAGATCTTGCTTGTCCCCGAGGAGCTCTTGCTAGTCCACGAGAAGATGTAGAAGGGCCAGATTTTTTCAAGGATTCCAACTCATCCCTCAAGTTGGCGTTCTCGACCTCCAAGAATGAGAATCCCTCATCAGTCACTGGGATCAAGGCTTTTGAAGTGGAAGCTGCAGACTTCAACTGCGACAACTCTCTTTGCATGTTGTTATTCTCTTGCTCTAATAATTCAGCTATTTGTCTACACTCTTTGACTTCAGCCCTCAGAGTTCTCTCCCTTACATCGTAGCCAACAAAAAGTTTATCGTATCCCTTGTCGGCAACAATTTGCTGATATTTCTTCTCATACCCCTCGTGCAAGAGGGCAGTGGATTCCTTATATTGGTACTGAAGGTCTTCAAGAGTGCCTTGAAGATCCTCGATCATGTCATAATAAGCTACATTATTGGCCACCGCACGATCAAGCAGACACTTCAAGTATTAGTAGGCTTCAATTGCCTGTTCCGAAGCATCTTGGCCGAGGATGTCGACGATTTTTGATGCACTCAGATCTGTGTGACCAGCCTTAAAATATTCATTGCATTGCCGCAACAGCTTTGTATCATGAGCAGACAATAATTCCATCCTGGCCAGAAACTAGCAGAGGAAGAAAAAGCAGTAATCAATAATCAAAACAGAGCATGAAGAGGAGACAATAGTATACAAAAACAAAAGTTCAAGTTTTATTATATCACAAGGTTCAGAGTTACATGGTTCAGGATTACATTTGTCAAAGAAAAATAAAATACATAGAAGTCTGAACAACTCTACACCATTTCCTTGTCTCCCAAAAATTTCTCGGGAGGCTGGGACGAGGAAATAGGTTGCTCGAATGGAGCAGATAGTAGCTGGGGAAGTGCTGGAGGTTGCTCGGAGGAAGTATCGAGCTGCTGAAGTTCCTCATTAGTAGGCTGGATGGCTGGGGGATGATCTCCCAACACCATGGAAGACTCTTCGGAGGCAGCTTCGTCCTCTTCTTCGTCTTCAGGAGTTGGAGGGGGACCAGGGATGTGTCGCTGAAAGAGTTCGGAGTTTTCATTAACCTTCATCTCCTGTAGAGAAGCGACCCACCCATCTCTAAAGTATTTAAGGCTACCATATTCTACTTGAGACATTATGGCAGCCAAGCCTTTGTTCCACCCCTTATCCCAGCCGGCGCTGAAAGACTTCTTCACAGCCATTTTCCTCTTTAACTTCTCCGAGGAAAGCTTCTCGGACAGAAGACTTTCAGCAGTCTTCAGTTTATTCTCAACTTCTTCCTTCTGGCGATTTACTTCGCAAAGTTGGATTAGTTCTTCCTCAGCAACCTTGAGCTTATTCTCAAGCTCTCCAGCATCTTTTAGCTTCCCTTCAAGATCTTTATTTTTCTCCTCCAAGTTCTTTATTTTCTTCTCCAACCCCTTAGAGATTTCAACAACTTGAGCCTTCTCCTTCTCGGTGGAGGTAAGTTTCTTCTCCTAAGTAGCCTTGTCAGCATCGTACTTCTGACGAGAATCTTCTAAAGACTGCCTCACGCCCATTAGAGCTTCCTCCACACCAGATGAGGAGCTTGAAGCTTTACAGAAGCAATCTGACGAGATGCTAGTGTAATAACAATGTCTTGAGGAAGGTTCTCTTCAATACCTTGGATCTCGGGAATGATCCAAGTCTTCACCGAGCTCATGGCAGAGCTCGAGGGAACGAAAGTGGGAACTCCACTAGTCGGGGGCTGAGAGACGGTGTCAGCCAAATTGACCGAGGAGCTCTTCTTCAGCTTCCTCGGGGGAACATGAATAGTTTCGACCAAGGAAGAACTCTTATTCGGTGATATTACAATCACTTCTCCTGGAGCAGCAGACTTGCTCAGGACCACTGGGAGCTTCTCGGTAACCATCACAGGAGCAGCCGAGGAAGGTGCATTAATTTTCTTCGTCCCCTCTTCTGGGACGTCAATCTTAATTCTTTTTGCCTCTCCAGCACCAGAGGCAGGTTTCTCAAAAAGGGCGGGAGGTCTTCTTTTCTTCATCCTTTCAGTTAAAGGAACATGTGACTCAGGTGAAGAACTGGTAGAAGCTGGTACTGGTTCTACTTCACTTATTACCGGACGAGCAGTAAAAGAAGTTGTGTAACTCTTGTACTGAAGCAAATACGAGGCTGACCTAATGTGCTCGTCGGCAACAGTCTGATGCAAACTCCAGATAAGTTTTAAGTGCCTTATATTAACGTCTGCTTCTTTTGGACACTTTCTTTTGTTATCAACTACAAATAAATCAAAATTAAAATATCAGTGGCACATTTTGTCAAACACAGAAGAAGCATGATTTCAAAATAAGTAAAATGAAATAAAAATAACCTAACCCATTGCCATAGGGAGGGCATCTGGGACCCTGTTTAACTTCATCTCCAGATAAAGGAGCATGTTGCCAATTTTTTACAACAATCCCGTGCTCAAAATAGTCCCCATTGGCATCTGGGAGATTGGCTACTAAAGCTCTATTTAGAAACCTAGTTTTTAGATAAAAAGTATTATCGCCCACCGCCCATCTATAACAAAGCATGATTTCAGGAATTCCTATACGGGTTCCATGTATTTGACTTAATCTATAAACACCATTAACTATTCTCCATGTGTTGGGGGCTATTCGTGCAAGAACCACGTCAAAGTATTGACAGAATTCCAGACATAGAGGGTTTGGGGGAAAAGAAAATCCACACTCAGCAATAAAGAGACTGGGGAACCAATGTCCCTCAGCCAAACGAAAATAATTATAAGGCTCAGAAAGCTCTTCTAAAATAACCCAGGAGGAAATAGAGAAATCAGAGCGAAATTTATCAAGAGATTGTACAGAATAAACCATGATGAAGAAGATCTTACAGAAAAAGAGTGGATTTGTTGACAACGAACGATGGAAAGGATGAACGCACAAGAGAGTAAGACAATGGAAAACTCGAAGATACAAATTTGAAAAAGTAGAAGACGATGGGATTGTCTGTGATGCTTAAATACCTTACCTTGGGAAACGGTAAAGTTAATGATTACAAAAAGAAAAGATTACGCTACCGGCGGCTAAAAGGACAAAAAGTACGCGGAGATCGAGGCGGTTATAAAAATTCAAAAAAGACTGATTCTACGAATTTGGAAGGAAAAATAAATACAAAGTAAACACTCCTAAAAATCAAGAGGACCATTTAAAACTGCCATATTCCGAGAAAGAATGTTCCACACTCCTCAAATTTTGAACTATGAAACATTGGGGGCTTTTGTTGATACCAAATTTAATCTGCTGACATGGCCTAATTGAATGAAGATGCGTGGCAATCTACGTGGCAACAACAAACACTTTCGAGGAACTCAGACGCTCCGAGGAACCACACTGCAACGAGGAACACTGCTTCCCTGAGGAACCCAGACGCTCCGAGGAACAAGAACTCTTTGAGGAACTCTTGAATACCGAGCAGCTTAGGCGGTCTGAGCAACTTAGGCGGTCCGAGCTGCACCTCGAACAAAGCATTAATAGCAGGATAACCAATAGTTTGACTGTTCATTAAATGCTTATCATTCAGATGTATACGCTTAAGGGGCATTTAATATATTAACCTTTCACATGTACAGCATTGAATGTATTACCCTTTCACATTACAGCCTCAGGGCTATAAATACATTATACAATCCTCATTGTAAGCGGACCACAATTTCTTGATTGAACTTGTAATCGAGGATTCCCAAACAGTCATCAATAGCAGAAATAGTGGACGTAGGCCATTCTTATAAGGCCGAACCACTTTAAAACTTCTTTGTCTCATTTATTTTATCTGTGATTCAATAATTAGATACAATCTAATTTTTTACATCAACAATTGGTGTTAATGAAGATTAGAGAAAACCATTGATCGAATATATAACTGACTCAAATGTTTAGAATGATAGGGTTGTCATTCATGTTATGTATGCGGGATAGATATTCAAAAGAGGTGTTGATGGAATGATAATAGAGTACTTAAGTTGGTATAAGGGTTTGATAAACATTGCAGAAGTCCATGATGGCATTTGTGGAGCTCATAGAGATGGTCCAAAGACGAGGTGGTTGTTAAGAAGGAGTGGATTATATTGGCGTTCTATCCGAAAATATTGCATTAATTTTTCAAAAGGATGTTCGAACTGCAGGAAGGATGGTCCTTTAAATCATGTATCGGCTCTTGACTTACAATGTGTAATGAGTCATTGTCCATTCAGAGGATGGGAAATTGAATTCATATGAAAAATCTACCATATATCTTCCAAGATCCACAGTTTTATACTTATTACAACAAATTATTTTACCAAATGGGTGGAGGTAAAAGATATGAAATAAGTGAAGCAAAATGCGTTAGTGTATTTCTTGTTGGATATTTTGTATGGGTTTGGGATCCTAGAAACCATAACCTCAGACAACTTAAGCTTTTTCAAATAAAAACTTGTGTTAGAATTCACTTCATGGTTAGGCATACCCTTGATAAAAATAGCAACGTACTATGCTTAATGAAATGGTCAGTTATATGCTACAAATAAGGTAATAAAAAACCCTGAGAAAAGTGATTGGAAAAAATTAAAGAGATTGGCATAATTTGCTGCCAAAAGTTTTATGGGCTTATAAGACTCTAAAAGGTTATGTACATGGGTTACTCTATATGTCTTAACGTACGAGAATGTTGTTGTCTTACCAATAGAAATCAGTCTAAATTCATTGAGAGTGGTGGCCCAAAATGAATTTAGAGTGGAAGATTATGATCAAGCTATGTTCATGGAGTTAGAAAACATAGATGAAAATAGAGTTAGAGCCTTGAATAATATATTGGTGCAAAGAAGAAAATTGGTGACTGTTATAACTAGAAATTAAGAAAGAGGACCTTTAATGAGGGAAACTTGGTTTGAAAAATAATTTTACCTCTAGGATCAAAAGATCCAGCAATCAAAATTTATCCCCAAAGTGGGAAGGGACATTCTAAGTTATAAGGCATTCAAAGGTGGATCATACAATTTAAGAGATATTATTGTTCACGTTCAAATGAGGAAGACAAATACCATATTTTAAAGACATATTACCCAACCATTTGGGAAGAAAGATAATAAGAACAAAATACATGATTGCATATATATATATATATATATATATATATATATATATTGTCCGTTATAAGTTGATAAAAATGTTTGAATACAAAGGAACTAAATTTGTTTCGAAAATCCTGGTATATAATCCTTATAGTTCTAATTTGAACCTCCCTTTCTTCGAAAGAAGGTGCATTAGTGGTAGAGACATGTATATCTACTATCAATTAGTTCACTACCAATTGGAAGTCTGCTTCATCCATAGTTTTCAGCTATAGCTCAACATTGAATTTTGTCAACTTCTTATCTAACTCCTTATTCTCAGGTAGGAGGGTGGTCCTTTTGTCTCAAAAAACTTTCAAATCCTGCAAGCCTTTGGCCAATTCATACTTTTGATTGGGTCATAGTATTTATGAAATATGGAAGTGCTAAGACACCAGACCAATATCAAACATCTTCAAAACACCCTCCTCGTAGCCTTTAAGTTGATAAATGCAGGAATAAGTTATTTTCAACCCTTTAAAAGGTAAAATAAGTTGAAGCCTCAAATGGCTTCCTGCCAAAGCTTTGAAATTGATGAAAAACTTAAGAGGACTCCGATTCCTAATGAGGATGAGTTAGTAGAGCTTGAATAAGGCGTTGTAGTTATTACTCCACATTTCTTGTTAAGATCTACAAGGTTTGAACAAAAGCTTGTGACATAATTTCTTGAAGTTCCACTTGAAAAGCAGTGACCTCAGTTGGTGTCCTTAATTTAGGAAGGTCCTGAACTTGGGGATCAATCTCTACCTGAAGGGAAGATTCCCTCAAGGGTGAAGTTCTTTGATCTTGTACATCTTCAAGAATTGTAGTAATTACTTGTGACTTTGGGATATCATCAGCAGGGGTAATGCTCTAATTAGGCTATTTTTTCATGGGATATGAATCACAAATAGCTTCATCTTTTGAAATAGGGGCGATAGTAGGGGAATCAATAGTAATTAGAGTTGATTCCACTCTAGAATATGGATTCAAAGTTAGAGAAAAGGCCTAGATAGGTGGATCATCTGGCTCATTTGTTGGGGATGTTGGAGGAAGTGTTATAAGATCTCTATGGTTGGTATGAACTCCTCCACATTAGCTGAGGAATCAGTTAAAATTATGATAAGAGAAAAAAATGTTGAAGTTAAGTTTATTGATGTAATTATACGAAAATGTAAAGAGTTTCTTTGAAAAGAAAAAACATTGGCATACTTGCCAGCAGGACTTTATGCATGAGTTTGCTATATAGTTTTTTAAGTTATTTTCTTGTGGAAATATTAAACATGGATGGTATAGGAGGTTCAAGAGGTTTAGGAGTACGTGAAGAAGAGATGGATGGAGCATCAGAAGAAGGCTTTATCCTTATTGGTCGAACAAGAGGATCATCTTCTCCTTCCTCCGTCAAATACTCCTCTATCGAAGATTTAATTTCTTCAAGAGTTAATTTCCTCTTGGGAGAAGAAGTATCATGATCAGGATATGGAACTTCTACGAGTGCACAAACTGTCTAAGTAAAGGCCAAAATCATTAACAATTAAATTATAAGAGGAGATGAAATCCTTACCAGAAGAAGATGGATTCAAAGACTCTATAATAGTGTGAAAGTGCTTCAAATGAATTTTAATGTTGTTTGACCACCAATCTTCAAAAGTCTTGGTCAACCCAACATTAAATTCAGCTCTACTATGCTAAAAGAGCTTTGAACCTTATGATAATTAGCAATCACTTTCAGAACAATCATTTTGGAAATTTAGGAAGACCTAGAAAATAAATGAGGATTGGCTAGGCTCCTCATATAAACTGGGATGGATTAGTAGAAATCAAATTGCCGAGAGAATTGAGTAGGGAAAAAAAATTACCCGAAGGATCTGGAATTTGGGGCGTTGGGACGTTATGTCCCGTAATATAAATCTCTAGAGGTTAGGAAACTCCCCTATCATGGTTCTGTCTATTATTTAGGGGGAGTTTTTTCAAAATTAAAGCAAGCTAATATGGAGATTTAATAGCTTTCAAAAATGTTTGTAAGAGAATCCTTGGACTATCAGATTCTATATCTCTAAACATGTTGATAAGAGCTTCGAGGTTCTTGTTGCTACGATCAGATAGATAATAATCATAGGAATGTCTGAACTTATAGCTACCTTTGATATGGCCAATATCAAGGAAATAGACATGTAGCTAGATTTGAAGGACCCACAGATTACCACCCTGAATGGCATTGAATGAGTCATGTATAAGCTCAAAGAAACTCTTATAAAGAGAGCCAAGAAGGTAGGAAGTAAGGGAAACTTCGTTACACTTTATAAGAATGGAAGCTAAAGAATAATATTCTAACATGACTTTCTATGACTTAACACAAAATATATGCTTTGATATCCAGAGAAAAAAACACAATAACACTCCCTTTTATCCACATTATTGGTGTTGTGTTTATTCATGAAAGTGGAGTATTATAGGTGAATGTTTTCACTCAAAATCTTTAATGGGATTTCAGATGGTGGAATGTGAGGGTTTACATCTTCCCCAATAGATTTAAAGCTAGTTAGTTGGCAATTATACAACACAATGGGACCACACATCCCAAATTAAACTCAAAGCAATTAAATATTGAGTTACAAATTTGAATAGAACTAAAGATAACGAAGGGGGAATGTACGATATCCTTTAAACTGAGTTTAATGACATCATATATGTCGGCCTTTTCCATTTTTCTTGTCTTGGCAATGAGCAGTCGATTCCCCCATTTGGTCCAGGAGGTACCATCTAACATTTTGGGCCAAACCCTAAACTTTAATAAGGAAGGTGCTTTAAGATAAGTTGATACTTCAATGAAGGGGGTGCAATCCCCAAACATGGGATATAAAATAAAGACAGACAATGGAAGCTCAGCCTTAAAAAATGGGTCAATGACAAAGCAATGAGCTTCTTATGAAGTTTTAATGGGGCAGACAATACGCCCTATAAAATGGAGTTGTTTGATGAGAGCATATTGATAGTTTCATGAAATTAGGAGTAAACATCAGAAGATTTAAAGTTGGACGCCATTGATGGGGAAGAGTTTAAGGAAAGAGAAGTAGTCTTGAGAACTGAAAGTTTGCTTGGAGAGAGAAAGTGAACGGTAAAAAAGGAAAAGAAGCAAATAAATGAGTTCAAATAGGTTTGTGGTGTCATTTGAAATGCAAAAGAATGACAAGAAAATAATAACACGTGTCTTGGAGGACGTTCCTTATAGAAAGTGAAATTATCGAGAAGTGGGGTGACAAATGGCGCCTTTAGTGTTTCCATCAATCAAGATGATCTAATGTTTATATCTGTATGTCATTAATATCCCAAGGAATCAAAAATAAATATTAGGTGTCCTAAGGCAGCCAAATATATTGGTTGAAGAGAGTTGTAAAAGTTTCTCATTACTTAATACTTAATTATTCCAATTGGTAATAAAAAGTTTTCGTTTGGACACTTTCACACATGAACTAGGATTTGGTGAGATCACTGCCAATGACAAAGCATGTGTGCATAATAGACTAAAATTAAAAAAATTGCTTTAAAAGTAGAAAAATAGCTACAAGTATATGCAAAATACCAAATTTGGTTAAGGTATACAATGCTTATTAAATGGTTAATATAAAAATTAGCCCACGGTGACATAATTGGTTAAATTCAGAAATTAAATACCAAACAAATAAGAAAATACATTAAATGCCCATATTGGTTTCATTACAAGTCGTCAACAATGATTCAGAATAAAATAATATTTTTCCATTAAGAACTTCATTTTAAAAATTATAAAAATGGAAAAATAAAACATCATCCCTATGGAATGAGCAGTAGTGGGAAAATGCATAAGTAACAACTTATGGAATGTATTCCATAGAGAGATGATTTATTTTGTTATGTTTCTAAAAAAGCAATATCTCAAGTCATCTTCAGTAAAAAAAGTCCTATAGTGCTGAAAGCTTCAAAATATCTTTTTGGCTTCCTCATGAAACTGCCTAGATTTGAAGGCAATTTCTTCAGGAGAAAGAGTATCAAGGCCATTGTCTTCAGGGAAGCCCTACTCATGAACAAAAACTAAGGAGAAATCTTTGCAATCTTTCAATATGCAACTGACTTTAGAAATAAAGTCATCATGAAAATCCATAAGTTCCTCCTAATCTTTGTATTCAACATTATGTTTCATTAACCTTTTAATAAAATTAGGATAAGATTTAAGGAAAAAGGAGATTTGATCCTTGGGTATTGGAGTAGTATCTTCAAAGTTTGAACAATCAAAATAGCCCATAACAGGTTTTCTAGGGAATGACCCTTCAAGAGTACCCATTGGGAAATATGGGACGAGCCATTGAAAATCTCTAGAGCTTTGCCAATAGTATTAGCAATAGAGGGCTGAGTGATGGTGTTATAACCAATGTCCAAACCATATTAAATAAGTTTCTCCAAATATATGATGGGATCTCCTAAAAATGTGTATGAGTAAACAACCATGTCAAAAGGGGAGTATCGAAAAAGCTTCTCTCAATCACTAATTTCTCTAAGGCATTGATGCCAAAGTCGAACCCAGCTAAGACATAAGATTTAGTAAGGCCATTGGTGATATAATAAGGTGTAAGATGCACAAGATCGTGATATGTCTGTGGTATTAATGGAATCATATCCTGGAATGATTTCGAACATCTAAAAGCTCAAATACTCACTCTTGTGAGTATCTAATGGAAAATAGGGTTGGTCTGGCTTTGACGAAGAATGAGATTTATTAGGATAGTAGATAAAATTAATGAATGTCTCTTTCATTTGAAACTCAAGTGGGAAACCTGGAAGAATGAGGGATTAATTGTAACCAAAGGTTATGGTATTATGAGATGGTAGAACAAGTTCTACCGGCACAAGCCTAAGAGGGTGAGTTGGTAAGGGACCATCATAAAATATGGCGGGATGTTCGCTATAGTCATTATATGAATTTCGAAGTGTATAATTGGGTTTATACGTAAAAACCTCTACTTTAGAGGCATCATCATCCTTAATGTACATATCTTTAGAACTCTCTTCTTCAATAAGGTGGGGTGCTGAGACTTTAATAACTTACCTACTAACATCCCAGCAAGACTCACTAATAGAGGGTGGAGCAAGTATTTCATAAAATTCACAATCAATCTTCCTCCTAGTACTAACAACCACTACACCAAAATAAGGAAATTGCAAATGTTTTAAACACTTGCAAATGACATTTGCAACGGTTCAAAACTTATGCAAATTTTTGTGTTACATTTTTTTTGCAAGTGTTCAAAATCATTGAAAAAATTTATTTACAACGGTTTGTGGCAAATAAATGTCCATTTTGAATAACCATTACAAAAAAAATTTGCAACGGTTTTGAACACTTACAAATGAAAATTTTGCAAGTGTTTAAAACTGTTGCAAATATTTAATTTGCAACGGTTTATAACCCTTGTAAAATTCAGCAATTTTTTTTGTTTTGCAACAGTTTTAAACACTTACAAATGAAAAAATATGTATTTCGTCTAATGGTTCAAAATACTTAGAGATAGTAATATGTAAGGATAAAATGTTCCTTTTGTAAGTGTTATGCACCCTAAAATAAATTAAAATATTTAAAAAAATCCACCGCGTGCCACCACCCTCACATTGATAAAAGGAAGTGGAATACTACAAATAATGGATTAAAATAACACTATGCATTATTAAATCAAAATAATAGAAAGTTTTCAAAGGCAAGAATAATTTAATAAAAAGAAGTGGATACAATAAACAATAGAATAAATCGAGACTATGAATGATTTCCTTTAACATGATAATTGTTGAAAAATCTTTCTACTTAATCAACCCACAATGCAATTCTTAAGGAGGGAAAACGGAAATTTACAATGAAAGAAAAAAAATAAAGATTTATAAATGGAGTTCATTTAATGTAGGTTAGTAACATTTCCTCAACGCTATGCAAGATATCCCGATGGAGCACACTATACTTGTGACAATACTCGAGTCCAGATAATAGCTGATGCATGTAGGAGTTAGCCTACACTAACATCAAATTTAAAATAAGTAAATAACATATTTCTAAAATTCAGTATGGGCAAAAGAGAATATATATAAAATTAAGAGAGAGAGAGAGAGAGAGAGAGAGATAAATGATTCACAAAATGAACCTTAATAAATTATAGAAAAATTGCATATTGATTCAAAAAATGAATAGACATACGTGAATATAATATGTATTTCAAGCAAGATGAATAGTTAGGCACTATTTGAATAATTTGGAAAATACTATTTCAATGTTAATCCAAAACTGAAAATTCCAATACATAAGCCTAAGTATTATATAGGAAAAAACAAAATAAATCTTCAACTAAATATGTCAAATTTAAGAAAATGCAAATGCCTAAGTAAGGGAAAAGAATTAGTTCTTGTATTGGGAATGTGTTGAGAATGGTCAAAGAAGAAAACTTTACTAGAAATACCTGGTAGGAATTTAATGAGGGTGATAGTGCGATGAGTGTTTTGAATAATTCATACATCATAGGTTGACATCAAGTTGATGATAAGGTCGTTCAGACACTCCAGATTTATCGCAAGAGAAAATAATAGTATGCACTTAGTTTAACTTGGCTAAATGAGACACAGTGCCAATGTAGTCAAAGGCTATATATTTGCATAAACCCCTTAGAAACAAGACACGTCTTAACCTACCAGCAATGCTATGAAATTGTATTTTATTGTGAAAACTTAACTAAAACCAACAATATGGCACTGACAGGTTTAGTAATGTGGTCTTCAGTATGATTTAATCGCAAATCATATATGTATTCTTCCATAGTTATCTTCAAACTAGGGTGAGGAAGGTATACATTAGCACAAGGATAGAAAAAGCCTTGAAGGATTAAAGAAAATGGTTGTACTAGATCATTCAAAATTATTAATGATCGGGTAAGAATATTATGTTATATTTTGCACTTACATCAACGAAAAAAAAATTTAACAAAAAAACATAATTAGTTCTCTTTTATTTGGAGGCTTACAATTTCAGGGCCAAAATTGATCTAATGATTTTTGACAGTCCATATCTGTGGTTGATAGGCAACACTTCTCTCGACGAACCCTGCCCATGAATACCATCTTTCATTGTCATGCTTAGGATAAGTATCATCATACGAGAGGTCTCCTATAAACAACAATATGTTTCCTTTTATTGAATTTAATTCATAATAGGCCATAAGAAATCTGAAAAATGCAGGCCAAAACACAATTTAGTCAACACATTATAAGAAATTGGCAATACATTCTACATCGACTAAAAGGTTATGTAATCATGTAAACATTTAAATAGCAATTTCATAGTTTTGAGAAAATATTTTTATCTCATACTTTGTCGTCGTTAGGCCTTAATGTTTTATTTCACCAGTTGTAGGGGATTATGTTGGTGCAAAAACTATCAATGTTATTTCTATTCTAATTTAAGGTAGGAACACATTAACATGGTACATGGTCCTTTATTGTATCACTAAGCACCTACATTTGAAAAGAAATAAAATATAGTTAATTAAAGCTTATTCACAATCCAAATCCAAAAATTCCAATGCAAAGTATAAAAACCTTTTTTGCTCCTCCTTTATACTTGGGACCAATAATGCAAAGTAAATATTTGCATTGGCGGAGTTAAAAAGGTTATACCATATTGAAAAAAGATGATCAACTAATATAAAAATTCAAAAGGTAACAAGCATAAAAAAAATCCATAGCAAATACTAACCTAATTATAAAGTCCATTGAATTATAAAGTCTAGAAAATACTAGAATAATAAATTCCATAACATACTCAACACAAGCATAATTGCAAAAAGTCACTAACAAAAATTAAAACAAAGAAGTCATCAGGGTCCAAGACTATGCTTAGCGAAACTCTTCAGCCATACCACCCAACTTCCACTACCAACATCTCCAAGAAACTCATCACCACCATGTGTTCCCACATAAATAAAAGAACTTTCCTCCAGAACTTTGTCTAATAACAATACAACATCTTTATCAGAATCAATTATGTGTTTGTGCACAACGTCTTGAGGGGTAAAGTCTATACTTTCTTTGTTAATAACTTTAGCATTAAACCCTTGCATATCACATGAGACACCATATTTCTAGTGAGAACTTTTTTACATTAAATGATGCAAATGTCCCATTAATTACACTTGTTCCAATAGCTAGAGAGGAATTGGATTTTCCAACGCCATACCTATCTGTTATCGTTTAACAATGGATTCAAGTTTTGCTCTTATCCGATTGAAATCCAATCCAAGATAACAAATAATAAATAAGTAGTGTATTCAAATGAGTAGAGATAGAGATGAGGAAAATAAGATTTACACCAAGAATTATGTGGTTTAACTCTCAAGAATAAGCCTATGTCCATAAGTTATATTTTAGCACTAGTACAGGATTAGTACGATTATATCGTCTCTTTATCCAGACAATAACAATGTCAGAGAATCCATCTCTCTCTCTCTGTAATATAATATGTTGATTACTTGCCCTTTAAACTAGGTTGCTCCCCCCCCCCCCCCCCCCCCCCCACGCACACACATATTAAATATGATTATGGGAGTGTTTTTTAGTGGACTTATCCAACTGATGTACTAGAATATGTCAGGGGTTTTGTCTTTATAGAATAAACATATACCCACTTTATAATATTGTGGGGGAATAATTATAAAGTCAGCATGGGCAGAAGTGAGTGGGAGAATGTCCGTTTGGTTCTAGTGCGTGAATGCTCTGATGATGTCATCCCACTATCTAGTTCTTTAGTAGTGGCTAGATAATGGCACGTGCATTATCTGGGATGATAAGAAGAACCCAAATGCTTAAGGTTTACCTTAATCATGCCTGAGCCAATCTCTTTGATACTTAAGACAACCTCATTATGGTCAGTAATGAGTTCAGTTTTACCCTTCTAATTGGTTTTTGGGTCGTACCATATTAATGGTTCAACAAGCCCCAAAAACTTTTCCGCAATTGAAGTGCACAACAAATTCTCTGAAGTATTATGTTTTCTAGGTATACGCTGAGCAGGTTGAGTGAGTGGAGTGTATATTGGAAATTATGCTCGTCCTCGTAGTTGTTCGTGTCCTTGAATCTCCTTGGCGCGCGTCTAGTAGAATCATTTGGGACCTTTTTTCCTGGAAATGAATTTTCCACGTGTCAAATGCCTCGGATGGCGTCTGACGCACATGCTTGGGGAAGTGTGCATCAGTCTGCATCGCATCAGTGCATTTTCCCAGTTATGACTCTATGTGTTGTATTTAATAGGACTAATGATAAATACTAAAAGCTATAAATACCTACTTCAATGTTGTTCCAACCTTTCACATCGACAACCTTCACGCACTTTAAAAAGAGAAAATATCCTTTCCCTTTTCAAACTCCCTTCTTCTCTGACTAACCGCTTCTCACTTTCTATTATTACAGGCCATTTTCCTATTTTAAAACTTCTTCTCGGGAAGTAATTTCTTTCCAATTATTTATCGACCAGCTTTAACCTGTTTCTTCAGTTGTCTTTCGTAATTTAGGGTTTCAGGTATGCTTTTCATCCTTTTCTAGTTTTTAGGGTTTTATTCTATAATTTTGTTGTTCTCAACTTCAATTTTGTCCTCGTAGCTTATACTAACTTGGATTTGGCTATTGATTAACATTTGGTTGCCGAATTTTGGCATTTTAGGTGGCCATTGAGTTGGTTAACCTAGGATTTTCTGATTACAGAACTTTCGGAGCTTTTTAGGTGCTCTAGGGTTTGTCTTTTCCAAGACCTTTGATTTCTAAAATCAATCAACCCTCAAATATTTACTTACCTCTAATAGTCATTGTCTTACTCCCTATTTCCCTATTTTTTATGAGTTATGAGCCTCACATCCAGAGATGGTTGGAGTATTTAGTAGAATTAGAGCCAACCATTTCCAGGTTTAGTTTCAAGGAGGTTCCCGAGACCTTTCCGGGTTATTTGTCTTGAGGAAGAATTTGGTCACCCTAAATACACCCTAATAGTAGACTTTTTCGAGGGTTATGCACCACAACCCCTAGCTGTGGAGTGTAGTTATCCTGAGTTCTCAAAAACTGTAGATGTTACTGAAGTGAACCACGCTATGGGAGTGCAAAGCTAGCGAACAAAGTGCCCGACATTTCAATCATTGACTTAGATGACTCCCTAAGGAGAACTATGCTTGAAAGGCCCAAAATCGTTATATCCAGTTATTGTTCCTTCTATAAAAGGGATCATTTTAGGACACTCTAGTTCTTAAGATCTCGCCAATGCTAGTGATCAAAATCATGGTTGTGATATCAATCAAAACAAGCTCCAGTAGTTGAGGGATAGATATTTCATACCCATTAGAATTTCCTTAAGATTTCCCAACGGTGATGAGAGGGTCTATGATAAGCCCAATACCGATGAGATATATTTCCTAGCTTGGGACCTATAAATAGGATTTCGAATGCTCTTTCACCTGATCATAAGGTCTATTTTCAAAGGTTATGGAGTGGCTCCAACCCACCCTCCATCCAATGCCTATAGGTTCATTTTGGTGTCAATGTGCTACTAAAAGGCCCAAACTGGTTTCGACCGGATCGGGGATATTTTTAGATTTGTGTATAGCGTGAAGGATAATGCCAAAGCCAACGGGTATTATTATTCTTCCCCTTGAAAGTGAGATTTAAAGATGGCGAAGGTTGTTCAGGCAAGAAATAATAACTGTAAGAATCAATTTGTATACATTAAGGGAGAATGGAAATTTATTTCTGATGAGAAGAATAGATCTTGTACTATCCCTCGCGACTAGATTGGGCCAGATCATATCTGTATATACCTTGCTATTTATTGACACTTAGTAATTTTTTTTTTACTTACCATGTACTAATTTTTCTTTTACTCGACCTTTTTACATAGAAGAAAGATCCCAAATTATCGGTCATTCTGAAACAGTTGGTGTAAGACACTTGAATGCCCTAACTAGTTAAATTTGAGAAGTTTCTCTCTCTAAAAAAATTAAAATATATTGGATATTATATTCCTCCATGATATGTTCCCCTAGATGTCATCAAATGACTTTTGTGATCGAGGGAAATGCTTATGTTGAACAAGCAGGAGGAGTTGAACAAAAGAACCAGTCAAGTAGGAGGGTCTTGTCGATCATGGAGGTCCATCCGATCAGGAGGTCATAGAAGGTACAAAGCTCTTTACTATCTCGTCTTCTACTTAACACTTTAGCTTAAAAAATTACTGAACATTATATTTTTATGTACCTTCCACTCCCATTTCATCATCTTTTCTAATTAAACCTTCGTCAGGCATACCTCTTCCTGCACTTGACCATGCTGCCATGGAGATTTCCTATTAGAGGAGACTCGATGATGAGGCTAAGAAGAAAATGTCAAATACCAATGTTGAAGCAAAGAAGAAGATTGAGGTTGCGAAGAGGGCCGATTCTTAGTCCCTAAAGGATGTTGAATACATCACAAAGATACAGGTTAATATTGATGATGATGTTACCGTTGTTGTTGCTGCCAAAGCCAAGGGCAAAGAAAAAGTGATTATTTCTAATGATAGGCCACCATCCTATAAGTAGAGGCTTATTAAGGGCCCCATGCCTCAACCTACTCCAAAAAAATAAAAAATAAAATCTCGTGGGGAAAGGATATAGATTCTCGAGGAGCGTGCTCGGTGCATGGACCGAGGTTTGAGGTCATCTACTCCTTATGGTGAAAGTGGATCCATTCACTTATGAACCCAAACACCCGATCATGTTGGAGAAATTTTAAAACCATAAAAATTTAATATTTTATCATATAGACAATGCTGCAGATGTGGTTGACTCTCATAGGTATGGACTTGATTTTAAGTTTCTAAGGGGTTTAGGTATTATTAAATTATGGAACATGGTCCAACATCGAATGTGGTGCTAAGTTCTACCCTTAACTTTACTTCTTAAATTATATCGAAGTATGTTTTTTAATGTGTAGATCTCTTTGTCTTCTAATAAGGTGCGATGGGTGTCACCGTATGGAGGGAGTAAATAGACTCATACCAAAATTTTTATGATGAGGTGAAAGAGGCCAAAACTGAGCTCCTTGAGTACCACGAGACCATATCAGAGGTGTTAAAGACTTCCAAGGATGACTATAACAAGGTCTATGTTGATCTCAAAGAGAAAGATGTCCATCTCATGGTAAACATTGAAGCTTTAAGTCGACCCGAGGCAAAAAATACAAATCTAAAGGAGAATATCAACATTGAAGTTGTGAAGCTCCAGAGTTCAGATAAAGTGATTACTAAAGGGATTATGGATATTCAAAAATCCAATTATTCTATTAAGGTAGCCATTGATGCCCTTGAGAAGGCCAACGCATCCCTTTCCCATGCTGAAGAAGATGGTGTCCAAAAATATAAGGCCTCTACCAAGCACAACATTAATTTATTGACTATCTTTATGGAAGGATATGATGAGTTAAAGAAGAGGGTCATCAAACATTACTCGAATATTTCTAAAATCATTCAAGCTTGGCAGGGGGACGATGAAGAGATTAAAACCTTGGCTGAAAAGAAGGAGATGATGAAGGTTGATGTCGTGCAAGGAGAAGCTATGGAAGACCATCATTCTTGAAGATGTTCCAATGGAAAAAGTAGATGTTGAACATGTCCCTTGGTCTTAAGTTTTTTCATTCACCTTGAACTTATTATTATTATCATTTCTTTTTTACATTTGTAAACCTTTCAAATAATTATCTATGATGTACAGTCTAACTCTTTCTATATGCTCATTAACATTATTATTACGTTATTCGTGATACTTGTCGACATGCATCAAATCCTTTTATTTAGGTCCTACAAGTATTTCATAGCCTATTTGATTGTGTCATGAGATCCTATTGTCATAATATATGCTTACTAGATACCAAAGGACAAAATATTTTACTTGTTAAATTAGGAAGGGTGTGTGGTAGGATTTTTAATACCACACCATCTTCCAAATATTTTGTGCAGTGAAAGACGTGCATTGAAGAATTAGGTCGAATTTAGCCGACCTGGTATATCTTTTTTAGTCCGTCAAAGATGTGATTCTAGTTAATTAGGTTGGCTTGAGCCAACCTGACCTAAGATTTTTGGTGTAGTCAATGAAATGTATGTCGTCGAATCTTGTCATCACACCCTTTTCCAAATATTTTGTGTAGTCAAGGCCATGCATTGATTAATTGGGTCGACTTTAGCTAACCTGATCTATCATTTTTTAGTAGTCAAAGACTTGTTTTTAGTCAATTGGGATAACCTAAGCCAACCTGACCTAAGATTTTTGGTGCAGTCAAAGACCTGTATTATCCAATTAGGAAAGGTATGTGATCAGGTCTTATCATCACACGCTCTTTTAAACGTTTTGTACAGTCAAAGACGTGCATTGATTAATTGGGTCGCCTTTAACCGACCTGATCTATTATTTTTTAGCAATCAAAGACATGATTTTGTTATGTACCTTGTGATATCTTTGGTTAAAGCCTCTTGCCCATATCATTAAACGAATTTTAAATGAATGCTAATAAGAAGATCATAATCTTAAAAATTCTGCTCGTACAAATATTGTAATCTCTAACTACATTTCTTATTCTTTAATAACTAAAAAAGTTCTTTAATGATAATGCCTCTTAAGGTTCTTTGAGTTCCAGAGTTTTTTTTAACAGATCTCCTTCTAGAGTTTTAATGTAATAAGTAGTAGGTCGTATGACTTCAGCTACGTAGTATGGACCATGCTAATTTTCTTCCAATTTGTTGATCTTTTGTGTAACCTCCTTCAAAATTTAGTCCTTTTCCTTGAGTTTATTAAGTTTGACTCTTTTATTGTAGAATTTTGTTATTTATTATTGATAGTTTTCTACCTTGAGCACTTCTGCCTCCCTGACTTCATCTATTAGGTCTAAATCTAATATTCTTGAAAAATCACTCTTGGGTGAATTTAAGTTGAGGACTCTGTGGCTAGGGAGGCCTACCTCAACTGGGACCATGAATTCACTACCAAAATCTAACATGCATGGTGTTTCTCCTATTGTTATGTGTGGGGTTGTTATGTAGTCCCATAGCACGCTTTTCAATTCATTTATCCAATTTCCATTGGCTGACTCCAACCTTTTCTTGATTTCGTCTATCAAAGTTCAATTTGTGACCTCTGTCTGTCGTTGCACTGTGGATGAGCTGGTAATGAAAGCAATTTTTTGAGTTTGGCCTTGTCGTAATACTTTTGAAACTCATCATTTTCAAACTGGGTGTTGTGGTTGGCAATGAGGGGATAAAGGATCCTATACTTACTTATCATATTTTTCCATATAAATAAGGAGACTATTGCATAGGTCATTTCTATGAGTGGTTCGTCCTTCAACCATTTTGTGAAATAATCTACAACAATCACCAGATACCTGAATCTTCCTTTGGTCTTCGACAGTGGACTAACTAGATCCATACCCTAAATAGAAAAAGGCCAAGTTGATATGATCGGCACCAACTCGGCTTTGGGTCTCTTGTGTGTCACTCTATTCCTCTACCATTTGACTCACTTCTATGTGTATTCTTCACATCCTTTATTCATTATTCTAATAATACCCATGGATGGTTATTCTCTTTACCAATGTTTATCCTGCTGCATTGGCACCACATAATCCCTCATGTATTTCTTTGACCAGGCTAGGCGTTTCAATAGGGTGAATACATCTCATCGTTAAGATTGTAAAACCTTTTTTGTATAGTACTCCCTTATTCATGAAGAACTTGGTCGCTTTGTAACGAAGTATTCTCATCCCCTTCTGATCACCTAGTATAATGCCTTCTTCTAAGTATCTTATAATTGGGTCAATCCGGCATAGGCCTATGATCAACTCTAAAAAATTAACTTCTTTTACGTCAATTCTCCTTTGCAAAAAGATTTCTATAGGCACAATTCTCCTCAGATCGGCACTCGTGGTTGATGACAGGCGAGCTAACATTTCTTCTCGAGTATTTCAATTATAGGGATTCTAATCATCTGGAGTTCTTTTAGATTTGGCAGTAGCAATTTTACCCTTGCAAGATATTTTATCATTTTCACTTCTCTTGATTCAAACTCTCCAATTATCTAGTTTACCACTAGCTATGAGTCATTGTGAGCCATTATCTGCTCGGATCCAAGTGATACAGCTAACTCCAATCTAGCAATCAAGGCCTCGTAATCTTCTTCATTGTTGGATGCTTTAAATTTGAAACCAATAGCATATTCTATGTCGGATCTATCAAGTATGTTTACATTAAATAGCTCCGCTACCACTTGTACACGATGATACATCCACGAATATCTTCCATACTGGATACTCGTGCTCAAAGTCTCCATGTACTAAGGAACCATGTTTAAAAAAATTTATAGTTATTTCTCCTATGTAGTTAATCTTGTCTTGTTCGGATAAGGACTCTATTGATATTTGGATCTACTTGGATAGAACTCGAGTAAGTTGTTCGTCTAGTCTTTTGATTTGCTCGACTAGAACAATAATTATTATTTCGGTCGGTCTTTTCTCCTCGTAGGTGAATACTGCAATGAAATCCAATACAACTTGGCCTTTGATTTCATTCCTTTGCTCATATGTAATTTCATATTCACCCAGCTCTATCACTCATGCCATCAACCTGCCAGATTTCTCACTTTTTTTAATGGTTTGTCAATATGAGAGATCAGTGTAGACCATTATAGAATGGGCTTGGAAGTATTGCTTCATCTTTATGGATGCCATTATCAGAGCTAGAGCCAATTTCTCCATTCTGAAATATCTTATTTTTGCACTAGCAAAAGCTTTGCTTGTGTAGTATAACGACTTTTGGACCCCTTCATCACTTCTGATTATAGCCGAGCTGACTACTGACTCCGACACCGCCAAAAACAAATATATTTTTTCCCAAGGATTATCCTTCATGGTAATAGGGTCGTTTCCAAGTATCCTTTTAGGTTTAGAAAAATACCTTAGCATTTCTCAATCCATTCAAAAGGGTTTTTAATCACTTTGAAGAATGGGAGGCACTTATATGTGGCTTTAGATATAAATCTATTCAAATATACTACCCAACTTTTTAGGCTTTGGATTTCCTTCTTACTCTTGGGAGGCTGCATATTGATTAATCTATGGATCTTATCAAGGTTGGCCTTTATGCTCCTTTGGTTGACAGTGAAGCCCAAACATTTTCTAGACTTGAATTTGAACACACGTTTAGCTGGATTTAGCTTCATCTGGTTTCTTCATCTCATCAAAGGTCTTGTTGAGTACTTTAATGTGGTCATTTTCTTTTAGGCTCTTTGTTAGCATGTCGTCCATATAAACTTCAATATTCTTACTTACTTGCCTCTCAAATACCTTGTTCACCAATCTTAAATAAGTGGTACCTATATTTTTTAGTCCAAAGGGCATAACATTATATCAAAATGTACCTCAGCTAGTGATGAATGAGGTCTTCTCTTTGTCTTTTGGATTCATCTCAGTCTAGTTATAACTAGAATATGCTTCCATGAAGCTCAATAATTCATGCCCATCCATTGCATCCTTCAATTAATCTATTCGAGGAAAAGAATAATAATCCTTAAGACATGCATTATTTAAATCTATGAAGTCCACACGCATCTTCCATTTGTTATTTTTCTTCAGCACCATGACTATGTTTTCTAAGTAGTTGGGATACACCACGTCTTCAATAAAGTCGGTTTTCTTCAACTTGGACACTTGTTCTTGGATTTCCATGTTCTTCTCCTCCGAGAGTACACGTCGCTTCTTTTTTACTGGTTTAGCTTCCTTAACTATTTTGAGCTCATGGTTAATAATGGTTGTATCAATTCCATGCATTTCTTTATGGCTCCAGACATATACACTTTTTTTATCTCGTAAGAATTCATACAGTTGCTACTTGAGGACAAAATCCAGGGACGAATCATTCTGGGTTTTCCTTTCAGGATGTTCATCGTTCAACATTACTGGCTCTGTTTCCTCAATTTTGTCTCTAGTTATTGTCACACCCCGCCCAATTAAATATAGGGTGATCAGTCCTCTACCAATTTAAAACAGGATATTTAGTTGGTTCATTCTCAGCATCACTGTCGAAAAAAAAAATTTAACATATTAATCCCCTAATATAAAATTAAGCTAGGTGTCAAAACATTTCCAATTTTAATAAAACCAAGTAAATCCATTTCTTTCCATCTTAAAATATGAACCATTCACCACACATAGGAATGTAAATAAATACTGAACATGAATCAAGTACTGCAATAAATAAGACTGAGTAAAACTCTCAGTTCAAAACTCCAAACCATCAACTAAACTATATACAATAACTCTGTTGAAAGAACTAGAAGTGGGAGACATATGCTCTAAACAAGAAGTGTAGATAAAACTTAATGGAAAGGATAGATGCGTCTACTACAAGGACCTACAGCTGCAGCACATCAAGCAATCCAAATATCTAAATATGATACTCCTGTGGCTGAGCACCTGATATAATACATATATATATATAGCAAAAAAAAAGAAGAGATACAAGAAACGGGTCAGAGCCCGATGTGCAAAAATGATTTAGTAAGTATTTAAAACTGGTTCTTAAAACAAGTCTTATATGCATGTTAGTTATCGAACTCTCACATGAGTTTCTCACCTCTCGTCTATTATGTAGGCCTAACGTACATCTAATCTCCCCCTAGTTATACCTCCCAGTCTAACTAGTCAGAAACCATACTAATACTAACTATGCCCACTAGTAGTATTCCCGTATCGCCCATACAATACGATTTTCAGATAGTTTATATCACATACTAAATTTCATTATTCACCGTTTGAATGGTTAAATCTTTTATTCACTAAGATTATTTTACTTCTCATTTTCATTTTTATCTACTAGTCTCACCAAGTAGAAAGTTACCCAAGTACACTCATACATATATATAGTCTCACCATCCCTATATATATACACTAATCCTGCACACTTAGGTTAAGACCACTTGGTGCAATGTAATGATTATTATTATTACCAAGTCTACTAATTTCACACAGTAGCCATATTCACAAGTCCATATATATATACTAATCCTGCACCCCCGGATAAGACCCATTAGTGCACATATTCTGGAAATCATGCATCCCCGGGTTAGCACCCATTAATGCACCTATCAATAATAATTCAGCACCCCCGAGTTATCACCCATTAGTGCGCCTAACAATAGAATCTTGCATCCCCGGGTTAGCACCAATTAATGCACTTATCAATAGAGTTTCTGCACCCCCGAGTTATCACTCATTAGTGCTCTTAACTATAAGGTTCTTGCACCCCCGGGTTATCACCCATTAGTGCTCTTACAATGATATAACATAATAGACATACACATATCCTATTATAAATTATAGGTATTTCTCCAACCTACATATATACTCTTCATACGTATTTTAATCTCATCTCTACGTATTGTATAAATATTTATATTACTATCTCTCTCGTAATCTCCAAGGCATACTCTCTTTCTATACCGAAATAATTAAAGTATTTATTCTCCCATACTTTCCCGAAATTCCATCTTATTTAAATTTACTATCTGGCAGTTTCTCTCACTCTAATAAACCGGCAAACTCAAAACTAGACTTTGAGAAAAATCCCCAAAAATTCCTTATGTCGCTCGAACCAGAAGGGTTGTCGTTTGAACGACTTCCACGTGTCGTTCGAGCGACTTCACGCGAAATGCCATCTCGCTCGAACGACTTCGCGCGAGATCACGCGAGATTGCACTGTTCGTCTTCTTCACCAAACTTCAGTGTTTTTCACCATTTTTGAACCTAAAAGCCTCTAAGATTCAATTCCCAACAACTCATCATCAATACCCATCAACCCCTAACAGGTTAAAAGTCATTCCTAACCTCCTAGGATCATTAATTCGTCATAAATCACCATAATTATATAAAAACCCCAAATTAATTCACATGAACCCTAGTTTCCGAAATTTCAATTCAAGAACCTAATCAACCCAGATTCGTTCATCAATATATAATCAAACTCCGTGATTAATTCTCTACATACATGAAGGAATTCCAATCACTAATTAAATCAATCCTTAATCATAATTTAAATCTCCAATTTTCACCCAATTAACATATAAATCATTATTAACTCCACCTATACTAACATGAGCATGATTATTGCTAAAAGAAATAAAGTAATAAACACTTGCCTCGAATATGACGGTCTGATCCGTTGGTGATGTTGGTATATACGTGTTCCTCTCTTCGCGATCTACGCGTTGGTGGTCATGGTTATGCAAGGTGGTGCTAATCGAGCCTTCTCTCTTGGAAATTGGTTCTCCCTCACACCCTCCATGGCCATTCTTGATTTGTGTAACCTATTAACCCTAATGGACTTTCCTAGGCTGATATAATAAATCCCAATTTTCGTCCATTAATTTAGCCCAAAAATATAATTTACCATAATCCCCTCTCGGGGTGCCGGTTAAGCCTAAAATCGCCCCGGGACCCAAACTAAACACCCGGGTATACTTTTTTTACTATCTCGACCCTTTCGGACTCAACGGCAAACTAGAAATGACCATACGAGTTACTAAAAATAAATTCTCTTTTTATCTCAATCAATTAGTCCCGACATGACTCACACGCGTGACGGACTTAAATTACCAAACTGCCGTATTTCTCACTTCCGACAATTTATCAATTATCATAAATCCATATTACATATCACACAGTAATAT
Source organism: Sambucus nigra (assembly GCA_949130495.1). NCBI lineage: Eukaryota > Viridiplantae > Streptophyta > Magnoliopsida > Dipsacales > Adoxaceae > Sambucus > Sambucus nigra. The sequence goes on along the minus strand of OX422211.1, from coordinate 221,091,192 downwards.
TTAATAGTCCAGAACAATAAGTATTAACCCTTGGTACGCTAGTGAATAATTATTTTAATCCGGATTAATAACGAATTAAATTCTCACATTTTAATTTAATTAATCCAGCAACAATAATTAATCGCCTATTTATTCCCATAATAATAATTAATCACATAATTATTTAAATCATCAAAAATACGGGGTGTTACATACTTCCCCCCTTACAACGGAATTTCGTCTCGAAATTCAAAAAAAGTATACCAGGTACAGACAATGTTGTAAAAATATTGCTCATTGCATCCCGGCGCTCACAAGTAAGCTACTCCGTACCACCCATATAGTACGCTATCGAATACCCTTAATAATGAACACTTCACATGTGTTTTCTTTACACTCCAGGTTACCATGTCATATAGGCTCCTTCCCAAGCCTTTCTGCTTAAGTTTCACTACTTCAACATTATTTTATATATTCTCAATCTAGCCTTCTACTATTTTCACCTTAGTAGATCTATCCTCTTTTTATATACATACGACTTCGTCTCTTGTCGTTCATACAAGTAAATTCGTTGTGCAATATATATTTCACACACAATATATACGATAATATCGATTCTTCTTCGACATTTTTAATCATAACTGGTCCCTCACCTTAAACTATTAAGTAGGACAACAACCAAGTTTATCATGCCATACTTCCACTGGAACTATGGCCGAACGTGAATTTATAGGAGTTATTTGGACACAAACTCCACTAGTGGAAGGTACTACTCTCGTCCTCCCCTAAGATCTCAAGGTTCACATAATGTTTTTTTTCACATCCGATTAGACCGCTTGTCCTGACCATCCCTCTCTGGGTATTAGGTCGTACTCAATCGCATTTTTGTACCTATAATCTCATCATCTTAGCTGCATGAGAAGATCCTTGGTAATATTCTTCCATTCTCTAGTGGAAGAAGCCCCTACTGGTTTCGAATTGTTCACCATTTTTCAATCCGTCAGGTGACCCACTACAAGACCATCCTTGCAATATTAACCTACGTCGTAAGCCATCACCACTGTTGTTTGTATTCTGATACATTTTATACTCTCTTGAATAGTTTCAATTTATCTTGAAACGTAAGTCTCTGACAAAACTTTGTGAATAAGCTTCGGCTTACCCGACTACATGTTATCGAATTCACACGCTTATCATAATCCACTACCTGATTCAATCACCCAAGGCGCCCATACACCCTATGCCTCGCACATCATTATACAAAAGACATAAAATTTTCTTACCTCATTTCTTGCACACTCAGTATACTGATGTGGTAGGGTTGCACTCAACCGTCCCACTAATCAAAACTTAATCAATCCTTCAATGGTATCATTGCTCCATTCCAATTAATATTAAGGCTAGACGACTCTATTGACCTTAAGTTATAAGATAATTATTAACTCTCAATTCTATTCCTTTTTAGGTACAATAACCAACATACAAAACTTATGTACTATCGACCAAACTTCTCTCCAACTCCCGACAATCGCTAGTTTCATGCGTGGGATGTCTCGCAAAGATAAATCCAAACAAGAAATCCCCCTGATACACTACTATCTAACCTAGCCGGTTGTCGAGGTCCGTAAGGCCTTTAGTACCTACTATGTACTTTCCCACAATCTACGTATTGTGGTATAAAATTTTACTCGTCCACTCTCATGTCCCTAAAAATGTAACATGAAGCATGGCGCCCACACTATCCCAAGTACTTGGCGCTATAGATATATAGCAAGATATATTTCGCCGCTCGATAAGAACACAATGTATTCTAAGTCTTAACAGACAAATAAATCCCTATGCTCGGGAATCGCATATAATTAGACACTATACTCGCTAAGGTCTATAATACCATGAAAGTTTCATATATATACTCATATCTGGGCCCAACCCTAGTTCAGGTGGCGCTGCACAAAACTAAGATCACTCCTTCCGGAGTATCCTGCACGATAGTCATATCACTACATTTTTAATATCGTTTAACCATACGGTAATTAATCACTACACATTACCATAATAAACTCTACTAAAGCTGACTCACTGTAGTAGTAAATTATAATAACAAAACAAATTCTTAGGGCCCGCCCGATTTACTCACGAGCAATCATCAAAATGCCCTGTTAACAACGAGAAATACGTTTGTAACAAGACTGTTAAAACTAACGTTCCCACTAAACTCGACCCGCACGCGAAGTTTAGGGTTTCCAATTTACATAAAAGTTGTGGCTCACCCATGTCACTAGAATCTATCCTTTACTCACAAGGAAGAAGAAAAACCTCACTAGTCTCGCCCAATCACAGGGTCTCAGCACGTGGCTACCATCACGACCCATGAAAATCTGCAATAGTCATACATCCTAGGATTTCATCCTAGAGTTGTCCTCTTTATTCATGGAAAATTTATTCCATCATGTGGATTTCACGCCCATTATTAAAACGTTGGCCCAAACTCTCCAAGCCTCAATTATAGCTTTATTAAACTCCCGTTTACATCTCGGGTCCCGTAGACCCTCACATCCTGTATACTATTATTAATGAGGACTCTACTGGTCCAGACTGAACCCATCATTCTCAGGTTATAAATTTCCTGGGCCTAATTCTCTTGATCCCAAATTCTTTCGCTGGAAGCCTAGCTCCTCCAGTCATTATGCCTAATTGGCACGGTTTACCATTTCTAATCTCTTCGGTCTCACTTCTCAATTATGGACACATTAAACACTTGTAGTTATGTTTCCTTTGCATAAGGAAAACTTCACATACTATTTCTCGTCACTGGTCCTACTGACCATTTTGGGAATGTCCTTCTCTCGGACCGACCGTCTCAACTCACTATTATTCTTCCATTGTCCCTTTGGCTGCGCTAGCTATTCAGAACTATGGTTGGCCTCTACAGCCTGATTGATTTCATCATCCTCTTAAATTTAATCACTTAACATCATCTAACTGAGTTCCCTATTGGGTATACTCTCATGTGGGGTTTCATTAACACCGTTAAATTCAATTTTTGCTATTCAGCAGGTTCGTTAACCCTCTTTACTCCCTTCTCTTGGAAGGACTGCAATCACTAGAAACCGTATAACTTTGATGACATCAACATTAGTCATCCTAGATGGATTTCTCATCTATATTGGTATTCTACTCATGGGTCCTTTATCAACTATAAACCCTTTGGATAATTTATACGCCTCTGCCAAGTACGAAGTTCATTATGAAATTCAACCTTTCTCTCACGATCGGTTTCTATCTTACCCATTGTGCTAAACATCAAAATTTCACTCACATTTTGTTATCACATCAAATGGAAGACCTCACGGTCAAATCGTACCCAAATTTCTCTTCAAATCTCAAACAAACTTCTTCCTGTATGGTGATTGTCTCTAATCACTACATGATGCTCCTAAGAGCTATAGCTTTTAATTCCAAATTAAATTCTGAGTGTCGTCACGCCCCACTCTACACAATTGCCTTCAAATTTTCTACCTCCGCTGGTCTGTTACACTTCCTTATTTTCTTTTCTGCATCTTCACCAATGGGTTTTCAAAAGAGTCCCTTTGATTTCCCCTTTTTCGACTATGCTAGGTGGTCCTGAAATCACTCCACCGTTCTGTGTCCTAGGAACCCACCATTCCCAAGTGAAGATTTTTACTATCTCTTGGTAGTAAATCTCGTGGTGATTTTTGTCCCAATCACTCTTACCTGATTACTCTATGTCTTCTGTTGAGCCTCTTCTATCGTAGTTCTTCTTACGGCCTTCGCTGGTCGCGCTAAAATGTTCGGTGTTCGAATCACACTGAATCTCGTATAATGAGTCACATCCATTATAATTCATAGCAGGAGAACGTAAGTCGCATACGTAAGGGAACACAATAATCATATCATAAGGCTCTACATCAAAGAAGATATGCTGAAACATAATAAGCCACACAGATCCTAAGGACACTAAAACCTGATGATCTGATACCACCTGTCACACCCCGCCCAATTAAATACAGGGTGATCAGTCCTCTACCAATTTAAAAATTGATATTCAGTTGGTTCATTCTCAACATCACTGTCGAAAAACTTTTTAACATATTAATCCCCTAATATAAAATTAAGCTAGATGTCAAAACATTTCCAATTTTAATAAAGCCAAGTATATCCATTTCTTTCCATCTTAAAATATAAACCATTCACCACACATAGGAATGTAAATAAATACTGAACATGAATCAAGTACTGCAATAAATAAGACTGAGTAAAACTCTCAGCTCAAAACTCCAAACCATCAACTAAACTGAATACAATAACTCTGATGAAAGAACTAGAAGTGGGTGACATATGCCCTAAACAAGAAGTCTAGATAAACTGAATGGAAAGGATAAATGCGTCTACTTACAGGACCTACAGCTTCCACAATAGTTGCAGCACGTCAAGCAATCCAAATCTCTAAATATGATACTCCTGTGGCTGAGCACCTGATATAATCCATATAATAAGATGGCATGGATTTTGAATTCTAAAAAATGTAGGAGCACAATAAGTATTCAGATTTTGCCACATCTCCCTCTTACCAAATCAACGGTTCAGATCCAATCCCCTATTTTTTTTAGCCCGCCTAAAGATTTCACGGATATCGCCCAAACATTTCAAGCCCATTTTGCTTTTATTTCAAAACCAGTTTCGTCTCTCTCTCTCTCACTATTCCCCAAACAAAAGATAACATCTTTCCTTCTCCATTTCCAAACACACCAACATCAATTACTATCTAACAATCACAAATCCACGACCATTTTTATAAATCATGTTTGTTTTTACAGGTACTTTCTTCATCTCTCTCTAACTTGCAATCATGCTTTTGATTTAATGTTTTAGTTTTTGGGTTTTTTGAAATTTAGGGCTCTTCCTAATCTGAGATTGAAGTTATAAATTTTTCTTTTCGGGGGCTTCCTAATCTAAGATTGAAGTTATAACTTTTGCTTTATCTGAATTAATTAAAGTGTTGTGTGATGAAAATGGGGTTTTTCTCCTTTGGTTTTTTCTCTTATAGCCTATTTTTCTTCCTTCGTTTTATTTTTATTTTTCCAGATCTTGCAGTGAAGATTCAATAGAGGTAAATAAATGTTGGTACTAATTTTAGGTTGTCCATTGAATCATTTTAATATTTCGATAATTTATTGTATGAATCAATTTCATATGGTTTCTTTGTCGGTTTCAAAATTGTAGTTGTTCACATTAAATCCCTTAAAGTTACAGAACTGGAGATGTGAAGCTTAAAGTTGTAGGTGTAAGTAATGAATACTTTATTAGGGTTTGTCGAAGTATTTGTTTTGCATCTTCACGGATATAATACTATATTATTTGCTGGAGTGTCATTCATAATGTAAGTTTCTTTGAATTTTCTTCTTTAGCAAGATTTATATTTTTCATTAGAAATTTATTGCAATTGTGGGCTTCTAATACTAACTCTCATCCTTACTATTTTGTATGTACTAGGCGTTATGATATGTTGACCATTATACAAGTGTGGTAAGGAATAAGGTGCATTTTCAAATAAGAGACTTTAATGTGTGGATAAAAATGTGTTTTGGATTTTTTAGAATGCGTAGTGCAGTATGATGTTTATTCCCTTATAAAATTGTTGTTTATTGAGGTAAGTGATACTTTAACATCAATGACATTTAGAGGTATAAAAAATAGAAGGGGTTGTGAATCTGGATATAATTTTGTTTAAAGCCTCGGTAATTAGTATGAAAACTAGATAATTACATTATTAAAGAACCAACATAATTCTTTCGGCAAACAGAGTTTGAACACACACTTTCACACACACGCACCTTTCGAGGCTATTAAAGAACCAACTAAGAAGATGCCCCACTATTGTTTCCCGTGTTTTGTCTCCAATTGTTTGTCCTGTTTTATCTCCATTTATGAAATTTAATCCTTATGTGCTCCTTTGTCGTTCACTCATTTATCTAGATTTAGGTTCATTACTAGCTCCTAAAGTTGGATATCTGATACATGTTTTTTCATTAACATGAGGATCTAAGACCACAACAATGTTCGAGAGGTGATTTATAGATTATTTGAGATCATTCACCTTTCATTTTTTAAGATGCACTGCACTACAATTTGTTTTATATATTTTCTACACTTTTTGATATGTTGTGTGATCTCTGGATTGGTTTTACGTATTTTTCATAACAAATGTTACAATAAGGTTGGTGGGATCTCATTTGTTGTTTGTTACACGCATGATCAAAGATTTCAATGTGGCAGTCATTTTAATCCCCCTTTGAAATATTTTAATACCCCGTCGAAAATGTTTTAATCCCATGTTGAAAATATTTTAATTAGTGGAATTCCCTATTGAAAATGTTTTGTTTCACTATTTAGCGAGGCGATCGACTTAGAGTTGTTCATTTGTGATGTTTCATTTGGTGTGGTTGTTGATTTAATCGTTTTAGCTCTACATCTCCATGTCCCGTTTCATTTTAATCTCCTATTGAAAATGTTTTGGTGTTGAATCCCCTGTTCAGTTTAATCACTTTAGGTTTTTCGATTAGGTTCAAAAAAGTGCATTTATGTTTCATGTTTGGTTCGGTATTACATATATTGAACCCGATCATAGGTATTTTTCAAGTTTTTTTTAGGTCATTTGCAAAATGTATGGATTTCCCCTTCATATTCAGGGTTCTTGAAACTATTGGTTTATATTTTCAGTTTAAAATCAGTTTTTGGATTTGAACTTATTGTACACTACTTCCAGTTTAGTTTTGGATTTTATGGTTTCAACTTGGTGCTTTCTTTATGTTAAAAGTACCCCACACACCATCACATGCTATTTTGTTCCTCCGGAGATCATATATGTTCAGATTTTGATTACATACCCACACGCTATTTCATGTTTAGTGTTACATTATTTCCCATTTTTTCTTCATTTGTACTGTTATGAAATTTGTTTTCTATTCCATCTTATAAACTGTGTTGTGGCCTTTTCATCTTGCATGGTTTAGAAATAGGCGGTGAGATGAATTTGGCAGCAGGGATCCAGGTTGCACAGTTGGTGCTCAAGCATCGACAAAACAAAAAGCAACAGCAAAGAATTATTGTATTTGCTGTAGTCCTGTTAAATGTGACAAATACGTATTAGAGATGATTGGAAGGAAGTTGAAAAAGAACAACTAATAAATCTAGATCATAAGTTCTTTATAGATGTAACAATAAAGATGGTTGGGTCAGAAGTTCTTGATAGATGTAAGATGCGTGGATGGATCTCTAAGCAGCCAGTAAATCTGAAAACTTATCAGATACTATCAGTTATATCGATATTTACCGGTGGCCCAATTCAGAATCTTCTAGAAGTGGTTGGGAAGCTTCATGTTGCAGTTATTGATCCTGTTGATTACTTGGGTGTCGAAATTATTAGATATAGAAGCAATGATCCTGTTGATTACTCCAGTTTAAGCAATGATACTCAAGGATCAGAAAGTGTGTTTTAGTGTTCCTGCTATTTTTATGAGTGTGCTAAATAGATTTTCTTTTTAAGTCAAAGTAGAAAGTTAGGTACAGTTTGTTAAAAAAAGGGGTTCTTATTATAAGATTCTCTCTAATGTAAGTTGGATAGGTACAATTCATGACATTAGATTTCAATCAAAACTATTGCCTAATGAATTTTTGTTTTTGACTTGAGGTTTTTACAGCATTCAATAGAAAATCAAGAAAATGCAAATCTCCTCGAGGGTGAGACGTTCTAACACAGAATTTATCTTGCATGCGTTTTTGTTCAATCTTCAATCATGGAGCTCGAGGCAACATTGATATGCGCTCGAGGTATAATTTGTTGTCCCCCTCTATGATATCTGCTTTTTTTTAATTCTAATTTGTGTTATTTTGTTCTGATTTCTTGAATAATGTTTCGGTTACATTAGGTGGAGGTCAATCATGGTGGTCTTAGTAAGTAGAATGTTTCTAAGTTTTTTTTACTCATTATATAAATAATAAGGGTTTCACTAAAATGTTTTTGATTAGGATTAAAAATACAACTTGAAAATAAGGTGATTATATAAAAAATAAGGGTTTCACTAAAATGTTTTGAAAATACAACTATAACCAGAAAATTAAGGATGTAACCAGCTACACTCTTTGTGTTTGATAAAATAAGGATATACTTTTCATACAATACATGAATGCTCCCACTACTCCAAAAACAAAAAGAATTATGAAATTGATGAGATTTTTTTATTTGAAATTTTGAAATGAGAGGAGTGTGTATGACACAATATAACGTCTAATTTCAATATCAAGTTCTTACCATCATGCTCTATTTTTTCCTTTCTAAATCCTGTGTAATTGGTGAATATTTTCTAACTGTTAGTATATGTTTTTATCGACTTTTACATATTTAGACTAGGGTGTTCGTAATGTTTCTTGGGGTATTATGATATTTTCTATTCTATGTTTTTTATTCACAGGTTTGTGAGCGCTTATCATGTTCGTGGTTGTATTTGCTATAATTTGGAAAATGTTCCCTCATTTAGTCACTTGAGCCCCTCAACTGAACCTTCCTGAACCCTCCATGATGCTGGTACAAACCCTCCTGTTGTCTCATTCTTTCACATCCATGTTGCCTCGGGTAATCTATTCTCTCTCTCTCTCTAAATACTTTTGCCCTCACTTGATCTAAATATGTCTGCTTTGGGGTTATGGGCTTTAATGTCTTAAGTTAGGACATTGCATTAGAGTTGTTCATTACTATGCTTGGTCTTGATTTGTTTGGATGCGTATTCTTAAAATCACGCACCTTTTAACTCATATTCGTAACTTGATTGGTATATACTCTTTGTTTTAATTAATAGGTTGATATGGCACATAATTTTATATTTAGACTTTTTATCAGAAATTCACTGGGATTTAATGGGATTATTTTTTTCCTCAGAACTCTGTATAAAAGCATATACATTCAGTGGTTTCAAGGGGAGGTAAAATTGAGGTTGGTAATTCACTGCATTAATTTTTTTTTTGGAGAAAACTCAAATCCACAACCTAAGGAAATTTATCAAATGTTAGTTGAAATAGAAAATGTACTGGAACATGTTCGACATGAACGTCAGCTGCCATAATTTAGACTGTTTTGATATAAATAGAAATAGACTGCTTTAGACAACATTTGCTTTAGCTTTGTCAGGATAACTTCTAGATTCTTTGTTTGAATAGTTAAATATCTTCAAGTTATCAGCCTCTCAGGGGTCTAAAGCAAGCTTAGTGATCATCTAGCATGCTCAATTTATTTGCATCTTTGCAACTCAACTCACTATTTTGTCGCTAATATAAATTTAGCTAAATTATGACTTATGTTTTGGAATTGAGGCTTAACTGAAATAATCAATAATAGCCATTTGAGATATGTGCTTCGTTGAATGTGGATGATGATTTTTAACTTTCATTTATCCCGAAATAGTTTCAACTTTCAATTATATAGGACATATTTGTAGAGTTCTTTGAAATGATTCATTAGGCCATTTTCTACTCTGATCTATCACTTTAGCCGAGTTCTTTGAAATGATTCATTATCACCATTTTTGTAGGCACTTGGTTATAGATTATTGTTTTATCGAGAAAACATGTTTGTGGCTCTGAAAAAGGACCTGAAGATCATTCACGTTGATGTCCCTGTTATCAGAGGACATTTCAGGATTACTATCTTACCCCTGTTGTCAAAGACAGTGGGGATCCAAAATGTCGGGACAGAGTTTGTGGGAATCCATAATGCCGGGACAACAGGGATCCAGAATGTCGGGACAGAGATGATGGTGGGGATCCACTTACAGTCGCGCGCAAGTGGGGTGCCTTGGGAGGGCATAGGCGAGGCGAGTTGAATCAGGCACGCGCCAGAGGGTCATAGGCACTTGACACAGTCAGGTGTTAGGGCGCTTCAGGTATTTTTTTTCTCCTTTTTCTGTATATTCTCGAGAAAATGACGACTATTCTTCAATTTTTATTTTTTTCGTTCTATTCTAACAAAAAAACTAACTTGCTTTATTTCTTCTCAGACTTATCTTTTTTTTCTACCTTTTTCCCCTTTTTTGGCCTATTTTCTTCTCGCTTCTTCTTCTCGGGCTCTGCCTTTTTAAAGCCTTTTTTTTTTGTCTTTCTTCTTCTCCGACTCTGCCATTCTTCTTTTTTTCTGCCTTTTTTCCTATCTTCTCTGTTCTTTTTTTCCCTTTGTTTGTTCTTTATTCTTTGATATGATAATTTTTTTTATCATTTTAGATCTCATATCATAATGACCAAAAAATGAAAATCCGTTTAATATATTTTCTGATTAAATTCCAAAAGTCACATCACATACCCAAAAGTAATCAGAAAAATGGAAAAAACTGATGTTTTAGAGAGAAATAAGTTGTGTTCACCACAGGGGCTTAGCTATTGATCTAGGTAAAGAGTCGGTGCATATTTTATTTTTCAAATATCAAAATTTGGAATCTTTTTTCTTCCCTTTATTGTTCACCTTTGTTTAAGATGATCATTATTTTTTTTCTTCAGATACTTGATTTTTAGTCAGCGTAATAGTTGCAATTTACCGAAAACAAAGAAAAAAAGAAAGCAAGCTGCTATTGAGGAAAATGTTTTTGCCATCGGTACTCTTCAGCGGTCTTTCAGTACAACTTTCAGGTTATTGGAGTTCAAATACTCTCGGACTTTCAGGTAATTTCTGCATTTTGCTTTTCGATCAATTAAAAATTTCATATACTTTGGATAAAATACTTGGTATTTTACTTGGTATTTCATATACTTTGGTATTTCAAGATCATAAAATGCCAAGTATGATCTCACCAAAAGATTTTTAGCATATGGATCTCACCAAAACATTTTAGTTGAAATAATTTGGTGAGATCCATTAGGTTTGATCAGAAGGTATTTGAAGTATTGTTTTTGTAAAAATTATAGCTTTTGTCAATAGATTTGCACTAGGGATAAATATGGATGTTAATATCAATACTTAATGCTGCTTTATATATATGTGGCTCTTTAGAGTTGGGGGATGTGTAGACTGTGTTACTGATTTTATAATGTCAAACAGGTACGCGAAGATGCCTACTCTATTAGGAACTGGACAATTGTGTGGAAACAATTGATTTTATTTCATTTTGAATGTAGTTTTTTTTTTTTGGGGGGGGGGGGGGGTGTAGACTATGTTATTGACTTGATTAGGAACTCTATTAGGAAGTGGACAGTTGTGTGGAACTTTATTAGACATTGTTATCATGGATTTTGGTTGTAATTAATTATAGTGCTAATAATGATTTTTTTTTTGGTTTATACAATGTCCGGGAAGGACTATATGTATAGCTAAGTAGTTTTGGTTTCTTAAACAGGTGGATAGTCCTATAAATAAATGAAATGTTGTCTGAATTTTCTAAAATTGTGTACACATTGTGTTCTTTATAATAAATTCTATGATTACAAGTTTTAGTTGACGCAGTTTTTTGGATTTGTAATCAGTAAAAAAACTACTATGGCACGTGGTGTGCTTATAAAATACATGTTGCACAAATGAGTTATTTTTTACTGCGAAGTTTGAACTCTAATAGTTATGCACTTATATATATTGGGGAATGATATATAGATGTTTTGTTGGGGAACGGTATTTTTGCCGTTTTGCAATTATGTACTTTTCAAATTTTTATCGTTTTGTCATTACGTACTTGGAAAATTTTTGTCGTGCCTTCAGGCACGGGTATCCGCTGGTACATATATATAGCAGAAAAAAAGAAGAGATACAAGAAATGGGTCAGAGCCCGATGTGTAAAAATGATTTAGCAAGTATTTAAAACTAGTTCTTAAAACAAGTCTTATACGCATGTTAGTTATCAAACTGTCACATGAGTTTCTCACCTCTCGTCTATTGTGCACGCCTAACGTAAATCTAATCTCCCCCTAGTTATACCTCCCAATCTAACTAGTCAGAAACCATACTAATACTAACTATGCTCACTAGTTGTATTCACGTATCGTCCATACAATACGCTATTCAGATAATTTATATCACATACTAAGTTTCATTATTCACCGTTTGAATGGTTAAATCTTTTATTCACTAAGATTATTTTACTTCTCATTTTCATTTTTATCTACTAGTCTCACAAAGTAGAAAGTTACCCAAGTACACTCATACATATATATAGTCTCATCATCCCTATATATATACACTAATCCTGCACACTTAGGTTAAGACCACTTGGTGCAATCTAATGATTATTATTATTATTATTATTATTATTATTATTATTATTATTATTATTATTATTATTATTATTATTATTATTATTATTATTATTATTATTATTATTACTGATTTCACACAGTAGCCATATTCACATGTCCATATATATATATATATACTAATCCTGCACCCCCGGCTAAGACCCATTAGTGCACATATTATGGAAATCATGCATCCACGGGTTAGCACCCATTAATGCACCTGTCAATAATAATTCAGCACCCCCGGGTTATCACCCATTAGTGCGCCTAACAATAGAATCTTGCATCCCCGGGTTAGCACCCATTATTGCACTTATCAATAGAGTTTCTGCACCCCCGAGTTATCACTCATTAGTGCTCTTAACTATAAGGTTCTTGCACCCCTGGGTTATCACCCATTAGTGCTCTTACAATAATATCACATAATAGGCATACACACATCCTATTATAAATTATAGTTATTTCTCTAACCTACATATATACTATTCGTACGTATTTTAATCTCATCTCTACGTATTGTATAAATATTTAGATTATTATCTCTCTCGTAATCTCCAAGGTATACTCTCTCTCTATACCGAAATAATTAAAGTATTTATTCACACATACTTTCCCGAAATTCCATCTTATTTAAATTTACTATCTGGCAGTTTCTCCCACTCCAATAAACCGGCAAACTCAAAACTAGACTTTGCGAAAAATCCCCAAAAATTCCTTCTGTCGCTCGAACCAGAAGGGTTGTCGTTTGAACGACTTCCACGTGTCATTTGACCGACTTCATGCGAGATGCCATCTCGCTAGAACGACTTCGCGCGAGATCTCCATCTCGTTTGAACCACTTCGCGCGAGATTGCACTGTTCGTCTTCTTCACCAAACTTCAGTGTTTTTCACCATTTTTGAACCTAAAAACCTCTAAGATTCAATTCCCATCAACTCATCATCAATACCCATCAACCCCTAATAGGTTAAAAGTCATTCCTAACCTCTTAGGATCATTAATTCGTCATAAATCACCATAATTATATAAAACCCCCAAATTAATTCACATGAACCCTAGTTTCCAAAATTTCAATTCAAGAACCTAATCAACCCAGATTCGTTCATCAATATATAATCAAATTCCATTATTAATCCTCTATATACATGAAGGAATTACAACCACTAATTAAATCAATCCTTAATGATAATTTAAATCTCCAATTTTCACCCAATTAACATATAAATCATGAATAATCCCACCTATACTAACATGAGCATGATTATTTCTAAAAGAAAGAAAGTAATAAACACTTGCCTCGAATATGATGGTCTGATCCGTTGGTGGTGTTGGTATATACGCGTTCCTCTCTTCGCGATCTATGTGTTGGTGGTCACGGTTATGCAAGGTGGTGCTAATCGAGCCTTCTCTCTTGGAAATTGGTTCTCCCTTATACCCTCCATGACCGTTCTTGATTTATGTAACCTATTAACCCTAATGGATTTTCCTAGGCTGATATAATAAATCCCAATTTTCGTCCATTAATTTAGCCCAAAAATATAATTTACAATAATGCCCTCTCGGGGTGCCGGTTAGGCCTAAAATTGCCCCGGGACCCAAACTAAATACCCGGGTATACTATTTTAACTATCTCGACCCTTTCGGACTCAACGGCAAACTCGAAATGACCATACGAGTTACTAAAAATAAATTCTCTTTTTATCTCAATCAATTAGTCCCGACACGACTCACACGCGTGACAGACATAAACTACCAAACTACCATATTTCTCACTTCCGATAATTTATCAATTATCATAAATCCATATTACATATCACACAGTAATATTTAATAGTTCACAACAATAAGTATTAACCCTTGGCACGCTAGTTAATAATTATTTTAATCCGGATTAATAACAAATTAATTTCTCACATTTTAATTTAATTAATCCAACAACAATAATTAATCGCCTATTTATTCCCATAATAATAATTAATCACATAATTATTTAAATCATCAAAAATACGGGGTGTTACAGTTATTAACTTAATTTCATCTTGAGGATTTAACTTCTCGATATAATAGGTTTGAACTAGCTTGTTCCATTCTTCCTCGTCGGCCGAAGTGTAATAGCATTTGTGTGCTTCTACTTGGTTTTCTTTCATCACTCCTATACAAAAATTGGTGGATAAATTGAGACATTGATGAATAGTTGAGGCTACAACCTCAAATTTCTTCAGAACCACTCTTCCAAATATGATATTATAGGTCTGTGAGACATTCTTGTTAAGGATGAAGAATAACATCATCTATGTTTTGCAGGTCGGCTAAGTTCCAATAAAAACTTATAGCTCAATTGTACTTAGTGGTTATACTTTTTTTCCTTAGAACCCAATCATAGGTTGATGTTATACCTCTAATTTCATGTTAGACAACTTCAACCTTTTGAATAATCTTAGAACAATACATCCAATGAACTTACATTATCCACCAGAAATCTTTTCATATTTTTGTCATTGATCATCATGATTATTACCAGTGGATCATCATGAGGATATAACAACCCAGAGAGGTCGTCTCTTGAAAAACCTATTATCATTCAATCCTTAGAAACTTTATGAGGTTGGACATACGATATTGTTGCCATGTTGATGTCTTTGTTATCGAAATAAGATCTTGCCATATTGAGATACGCTTTTCTTTCAGCTGGTCCATCACCTCCACCAGCATCTCCTCTTGCTATGCAATTGAACCTCAAAGATATCATATTCAGTTCTTCTACGGGCTCCTTGGGCATTTCAAGGAGTTATGGATCCCCCTCGTCTTTGTTCTCCTGAGGTCTTTTCTAGTCTTTATTTCCTGACCAAGGTGATCTTAATCTTTTCCTTGGGTACTAGTCATCAAGAACTTATGTTGGTCTTACATGCTTATCCACGTACTTATTAAGCTTCCTTCTTTTTATGAGGGCCTCAATTTCATCCTTCAAAGCGAGGCAGCCTTTGGTCTCATGCCTGTGATTTTTGTCGAACTTGCAAAATTTATTCTTATCTCTTCTTCCAGCTAGGAATTTTTAACTTCTCCGATTAATTTAATTCACCATTTCCTTGGATATCATCAAGGATGTGGTGTACTCCCACTATCAAGGGAGTATATTAATCAAACTTTTGGTATGTCCTCATGCTCTTTGACTTAGGGCCCTCTTTGGATTTTTCATTTCTTCCTGAGCTGCTACTTTCTTCGAACTTTTTTGTGGTTGAACTCTTTTAGAATCATGGCTTCCTTTGCGTTCATGATCTTTCCTTCTTTGTCTAGGAGCTCGGCCATATGATTTGGAGTCTCTTTGGATAATGCCTAATACAACTTTTTAGGCAAAAACTCGCACATGATGGTTACAATGGCTACTTTCTCGTTGTATCCCACCACTTCTAGTTTTCCAGCATTGAATAGCGTAATATACTCTCTTTTTTTCCACCCTGGCATTGATGGCACTCAATAAGTGAGATACCCTCTTACCAAGTTTTGCTCTAAAATAGAAATTGTTAATAAAGAGGTAGACTAGCTTTTTAAACTCAATGATTTACCCTCTTGGTAACACATTATACCATATTGGAGAAGATCCTATGAGAGTGCTTACAATTATGTTGCATATTGCCACGTGTTGATCGATATGAAAAATTGGATATGATTTCCCTATAGCTAATCATGGAAGTTATGAATGGATATCCCTTCACAAACCCTCTTTGGAGTGGATTTGTTATTTTAATGAGGTCACCCAGATAATCTTCTATCCTTTGGATTGATCCCCTCCATGGTTGGTCCTCCTCAGCTACTGTGCCCTTATTAGCTCGTGCGCAACTCTAAACTGAGATTTATTCTCTTCAGATAACTTGATCGTATTTATTTTATGCTCTGGTATTTCATCTTGAACTATTCTCTATCCTTGGTTCATGCCCCATGTATTCTTCTCATCTTGTGCCTTATTCAGGGTACAAATGTGCTCGTGCCCCTCTCCTTCCTAGCCTATCAAAGGCACTTACTGAATACATTTGATCATCATCATACCCAGTTGACCTCATGGTTGAGGTTATATATTGTTAGTAGGCAATTTATTCATGCTCTGACCCATGTGTCCGGGCAGATCTGCTCGTATCAAGTCCTAGATTTAACTTCCTACGAATTTCCACCGCTTTTCCTCAGTTGTCTTGCCTCCTAACTCTGTAGGGGTAGGAGGAGGTGATTCTCTATCTTTTACCTATATTATTCTCCAAATTTGGGTTTACTAAAACCTGTTTTAGATGGATTGGTCGCCTTTGTGAGGCCAACACACTGAGTGAGTTCTATCATATTTTCTTGCATAGCTTCTTAGCTTCTGACCACGCTCTTCAAAAATTTTGCTAGGCCCCCTATTCCAAAAGGGATAGAGGGTGGTTCAGTTTCATTTTCCAAACTACTTTCAGGGTGTCCAGTCATTTTTATAAAAATTTTAGAAAAACAAATTATAGATGCGGGAAAACAGACTATGATTGAATACCTATGAAATTAAAAATGAGAAAATTTTTCTAGGCTAAAATTCAGTGTATATGGTATGGTTTACATAGAATTAATCAAAGGAATATTAAACCGAGGATTTAATCCGTTGATTTGATCAGCAAGAAGATTATTGATGAAATTTGGGAGATTTTATAGAAAATCCCTGAATTTTCGCTTTTAGAAATTAATAATTGGATGAGCAACAACTGGACTTTAATCGTTCTCGCAGATGGTGCCATTTTATTATCGTCTAAAAATGGATTCAAGGTTTAGTCTTAGCTAGATGAAATCCAATCCGAGATAACAAAAAATAAATGAGCAGTGTTTGAAAATGAATAGAGATAGAGATGTGGATAAGAATATTTACACAAAGAATGGCGTGGTTAAGCTCTTTAGAATGAGCCTACGTACATAGGTTATCTTTTAGAACTAGTACCGAATTAGAACATTTATAGCGTCTATCTACCCTGAATATGAGAATTCCAAAATATCTCTCTCTCTCTCTCTCTTAGTAGGATAGTTGGTTGATTATCTGCCGCCTTTCTGGGTTGCTCTCCCTCCTTTAAATATGAGTGTGGGAGTCTTTGTTAGTGAAATTATCCAGCTGATCCACTAGAATATGTCAGGGGTTTTGTCGTTATAAAATAAACAAATATCCACTTTATAAGGTAGTGCTGGAATAATTATAAAGTTAGCATAGGCAGAAGTGAGTGGGAGAATGTTCATTTATTTCTAGTGTGTGAATGCTCTGATGACATCATCCCACTATTTGATTCTTTAGTTGTGGACGTATAATGGAAGTGCGCTATCTGGGATGACAAGACCGACCAGAATGCTTAAGGTCGGCCTTAATCATGCCTGAGTTGATCTCTTTAATACTTAAGCCGACCTCATTCTGGTTAGAATTGACTTCATTTTTACCCTTCTTATTAGTTTATAGGTCATACCATATTCATGGTTCAGCAATATCATTATCTCTATATTTCTCAGTTTATTATTCATTCCTTTGGTCTCGGATTCCAATGTATCTAGTCGACCTTTCATTTGCCTCCCATTGTCTTTTTAAACTGTAAGTAAAGATAAAAATGGAGTCAATGCCTCAATAGATGACATCGAAACTATGGATCCCACACCACAAGTGCACTCTCACTTGTCAACACTAAAGACTTCAGACAATCCATCATTTCTCAATGATTGTGACTGGTTGGTGTTATCATTAAAACTTTCTTCTAATTATGTTTTCTTCGCCAGAACATTATCCCGTGAAATGTTAAATATATAGAAGTGTCGAGACTGATCAATTTAATGTATAATGTTTCCATGTAACAACCATCATTCACTATATATTAAAAAATAACCATGATTGGAACAATGCTCTCTTTGACTGACCCGTCTTTGCATGTGTGGCTAGCTATTTATACATCAACATGCATTGGGTTTTTATGCTATTTCTTTGTCTACAAATAAAAAACATAACATATATTATCTTCAAGTTAATATTAATGAAACAAATAAGTAAAACATAATAGTTGTATGTAACATATTATAATCGTCTTGGGCATTCCCATCGCCCCCACTTGTCTGAGTGGCCCCAATATTTCCCCTATTATATTTCCCTACTTTCCTCTTTTTTAGCGTCTTTCGTATTCTCATGTTCCACAAAATCTTTCCACTGTTCCATCTTAAGACATGGAGGTACATTGGTCACCCTTTCGGCATCTGTTGGATACTTATCATAATAGTTCTTCCGTAATGTGAATTTATATGATTTAAGTAGGTTGCACAAACTTTTATAGCAACTAATCTTATAACTTATCGGGAGTTCGTATTTTCTTTAACAAGACAATTGATATTTTAAAATTATAAGAAATGTGTAAATATATACAAAATCAAAGATAATGAACAAATTAATTATACATAAGAAGTCTTATTTGCATTTCTTTCCAAACATCCTCCTTGTATGTTTCTGGAACCTTGCATCAATCAATCGATATTGGGAGCTGATCCTGGACCACTTTACCAATTCGAAACCATTAATTGGCCTTTCTCACTACCTACTACCTGATTATGATGATTGATATCAACTACAATTACTGAGTTCAGAGATGATCCATTTGGCCCATCGTGTGGGTTAGAGACATTAGTTTCATTGGACATTATACTGAAATTGAACTAGTGATAGATATATGATGCATGAAAATAAACTTGGGTTCTCAAATTACAAGAAGAATTAAAATATTAATGTGTTTGGAATATGTGTGATTCAATAATCTGCATAAATAGCATTCGGCATAAATAATCAGTTAAGGTCACAAATAGTCTCATCCAAATGCATAATAATATGCATAAATATCATTACCACAGAATTACTATCATTTTTTCCCAAATGCATTACAACATAATAGTTGATATCATTACATTATGATATTCGATTGATATCATTACAGCATACCATTTTGCATTAATAATTTGTCCAAATGCATTAAACTAGTAACTATTAAGCAAAAATCATTAAAATTAGCTTCATCTTTAACTGGAAGTCCTAAAGTATATTCTTGAAATGGGGATTGACCTCAATAATAGACTTATACATTATAGGAACCACAAGTTTGTGGACATAAATCTCCTTTATATTATAATTAAATTTGACAATATTCAAATTTTGTGGTGAGTTTATGAGAACATTTTATTGTATCACATCACATTCTTTGTTGTTCTCTTTTTAGAACATACTATATGTTTAAAATATTTCTTTCTCTTTTTGGTTTTTTGTATTCCTCTGTTAGACTATGACTCTTCATATCCCCATAATACACAAATATACCTAAAGAAAAAATATGTATAAAGATTGAGCATTATACCATAATTAGAACAAAATAAAAATAAAGCCCTAGGTTTACAATTAATCCAAATATACCTGAATCGAAACAAAACAAAACAAAAACTTATAAAATATATAACCATCATGTTTAATATTGAAAAAAATAGCGATTCAAACAAGTAAATACTGTAAGAGGTTTGTGCCCTAGGTATGTTAAAGAGGAGAAGAAAAGAGGACGAAATTGTGATCGATGATGTTGCGATTTTGTGAAAATGGGTGAAAGAGATTAAGCCCTAGGTATGTGATAATGATGTAATTTTGTAAAGGAGAGGGTGAAAGATATTAGACCCTAGGTCTGTGATTAATCTTGCGATTTTTTGAAAAAGGGTTGAGGACAAAACTTAGGTTTGTGAGAAAGGGAGTTTTGAGACGAAAAACGGGAGGGAAAGAGATTACACTCTTGTGCAAAAGTGCTAATTGTTTTACACTTTTTTTGGACTATGTTACACTTTTAGGTTTTGGTAGTAAGAAAACCACAAATATAGCTACAGTTTCGAACACTTATAAATTTCGTAAGTATAAAAAATCATTGTTAATTTTGTAAGTGTTATAGCACTTAAAAATTAAATATTATCTTAGAAGAAAAATAGTCATTATGGTGTAGTGAGCATACAAATCATCATCATAAAATTCATCAAGGAGGCTATTATTGATGGGTTTACAACAGTATTGATTGAGTTCTAAGTAGAGCCAAACTCGTGGACATTCTTAGGGTTAACTTTTTGTTCTCTTGGGATGCCATTATTATGTTTAGAGAATACGGAAGAGGAAGAGACAAGGAGTTCAGTTTAAGATATTGATATATTGAATTGAGGATATTTTCATCGCCAACAGACATTTATATACACAGTATGCGCTCAGAAGTAATGATGTTATAAACGTGGAGTCATAGAATGTGGAAGTTAACTATCCCCCAATTAAAGTTTTCCCAAAAATCAATTAGTGTGGAAAATATAACTACAGCATATTATCACTGTCCAATGATAATTTTTCACGCAGTATTATATACTAGAAATTAAATCTGGAGTGTAATACGTTGATTTAATGCAAATATAGCAAACACATTTGACACATGTCTAGGTTTTGGACGTGGGATTAAGCACTAAGTAACGATTATTGGGGCATATTAGCACCTAGACAGGAAAACCTAATTGGGTAACCACCCAACAGTTACGTGACATTTGCATGGCAAGGAATTCTATAAATAAGAAGTTAGAGGAGAAAGGAAAATAGGACCCCCTCAGCAAAAAAAAACATATTTACTCGTTTATCCTTTTTTTCCTTTTATTTTCTCTTTCTTTACATTTATTTACAACATTTGTTTCAATCGGAGTAAGTCTAAGGTAGATTTTAAATGTCTTTACAATTTAGTATAAGTTTCCTCGCCTTTACATTTGATTTGTTTTACTTTCATTAGTGTAATCTTGATTTACATTTCATAGTGTAGTTGTTTCTTTTATTACATTTGTTTTTCTTTAATTTTAATGTTTTACTTGAATTTAATTTTATGCTAATTACTTTTCTTCTTTAGCTTTAGTTAATCACAACAATTTAGCATTTAAATCAAATTCTTCCCCAAAGCAAGCACAAGTCTTCTTAATTGAAGCATCAAATAGTACGCATTCGCTTAATTATCACAAGGTTAAGATAATTAATTGGTTGGCAAGATCATGACCTTACCTGAAATTATCTCAATTAATAAAAATATAAAAACTAGACCAAGTGACACAAACACATCACACCCACAATAAATATAACAATACTGACCTCCATAAAATCTACCATCAAGTAAATACTATGAGTCTCATGCAACTCCATGCGTGGGACGTCTCATGAATTTAGTCTAAAAAGGAACCCCCTAATACACTTATGTCTAGACAGATCGTTTGGCAGAATCAATGGTATGGGACTCCCTAAGAAAATACCAATAACTCTAACTTACCATATACATATTCATTACCAATGAGCACTAGCCCAACTTATATACCATATATGTACCAAACCAGTAACCTAACCTTTCTACCATAGAGAAATCAACCAACTCTATAACTACCCTCTGCTACAACATATGCAACACAATATAAATTCTTACATTAGTTTAGAGTAATCAACCAACTCTTACTATCATATTGTTCGTAGAGATAAACCAAACCTTAATTCTTCTTCGATCGAGTAATCGACCAATTCATGTCCATGTAACATACCATGAATGTACATTATTACTCATTATTTATTCATTATGATTACCCCACCACAAGTGTATATTTTAACATTATTAACATGTTATTTGCACAACCTGATTTAAGTTTCTCTTTCTCTCTCTTTCTCTTTCTCTTTATTTCTCTCTCTCCCTCTCTCACACACACACACATATGCACATACACACACACACACACACACACACACACACACATATATATATATATATACACTAAGAGGATCTCCAACATACCTCAAAGAGAGGACCGAAAAAGGGACTATCTTTTAAAATTAAATAAATAATTAAGCTGATTTTTTAGCACACTATTTAGCTTAAAACTGACTTAAATTTGAGCAATTGTTTTTAAAATAACAAAAAAAATCATCTTGAGTTGATGGTTTTTTGTAGGGTCCTTGAAATGTATAAATATCGTACAAAAAAAACGACCTAATATTTTTTTAATATATATATATAGACACACACACACACACACACACACACACACACACACACACACACACACAAATGTATAAACTCAAAGTGCACCGTCCAACCGTACATATCGGAACACACATATTCATACTTTAACATCAAGATCCCGAATCCATAACCCTTTTAGACAATTTGTATTCTAATGTATAAAATACCACTCTAATTATATCATTAGTCCATCCATAAAAACCTTTATTAAAAGTCCCAATTGCCCACAAAACCGACCCAAACTAAACAAAAATGAACCCCAACCCATGACCCAATAAACCCCTCCCCTTGGACACCATGGCATAAAAAGCCACAGTCACAGCCTCCAAACCCAAAACTGCAGCCTCACCCACTATGGTCCCAAAACAACGTAGTTTTGATGCCGCTTCTTCAACTAGCCCTAAGTTACGAATTCTAAATCCCTAGTTCACCATTAAAGACCATACTAAAGATCCTAACACCTTAGAAAACCCTATTATGAACTTTAATTACTCATAGATCAAAATCTAATGTTCTCATGTTTATTATCAATGTTTAATTTCATTAATAAAGGGCTAAATTATTAAATTACCATGTTCTTCATTTAGTCTCACTTTAAACATGATTTTTAATCCATTAACAACAATATCCCACATTAAACATGTGATTACACATTAATCAATAATTATAACAATAAAACAAATCATATATGCAACAACTAATGAATCAATTTAGATTTATAATGGGTTGTCAACAATATAATCCATAGAATCGAAAGTTAAACATGATGATTAATTTAAACATGAGTTTATTAATATAATCATATTATATATCTCATGAATTGTGTTACTAATCATATTATAGAAGTCAATACTCATATCTAAATCCTAAAAGCATGTTTCCAATGATTTATTCATTTTCAGCAATGAAAATCATAAACATATTACAAGTAATTCGATAAACATGTTTAGAATGAACCCTTTTAATTGTTTTCCTCTCTTCCAAGGTTAGCTTTTACTTCTCGGTTTTGTATTATGATATATTATCATGATTAATGAGGTTTAATAACCTACTTGCAATTCTAATCTTGCAGGTTAACTATGGACCCAAAACACTAACGAGACACTTTTAAAATTTGGCTTAAAGGGATACCTACCCCTAAGGACAAATTTGACACATTAAAATACACCACTACAAGAATTTGTATCCCCCCCCCCCCCCCCCAGGCCCGTTCCAACCGTACTAACCCATAATATACAAATTAATTACAATTGCATTATTAAATTGATGAGTCATTCATATAAAATTAAAATTTTCGTTTTAAATTTTGGTTCATAATCCAAACTAAATAATATCAATAAATTACTTGTTAAATAAGACAATTAAATATTAAGTAATCATTTATTTAATACATTAAAAATATGAGGTATTACAATCCTAGTTGGCAGATGTGCGAATATGGATTCGAGGTAATATAGGCAGAAACCAATATTGGATTAGTTTTTTCCCATATATATACTGTAGTTGGTGTTACCACCGACACTTGAGGGGTACTCATGAGATAGTGGTCACTTTGTACCTCGTTGAGAGCGAGTGCAACCGTATGTGAACTAAAATATACCTAAATTTTGTATGACTTGTTGGATTCATTGCGTGTTTTCGATTCTTAACACTCTTGTTAGTGTGGGATTTTATGTCCGTCTAGGTTATGTGTTAACTTGAACTATTATATTATAGTTTGACCTAGGGTGTGGGAGTATTTTTAAATCCACAACCCAATGCCGACAAGTGGATATGAGTACCTACTGTTGGATACATTGACATGCAAGCCTATGGTCTCTTTCTCTCTCTCTCTCTCTCTATCTCTCTCTCTCTCTCTATCTCTCTCTCTCTCTCTCTCTCTCTCTCTATATATATATATATATATATATATATATATATATATATATAATTATTATATGGATATATGGGCCTAGCATATGCTAATTTTGTGTAATTTTTTTATGCATGGGCTAAGTGAGCACCTATGATATGGTGAGATGATTAACTAGCTAATGATGTAGTTCTTTCATCAAGGGTATAATGAAGTGGATGATTAATTATATCTAGGGATCGAATGTGTATGTATGATGATAAAGCTTTATACGCGATGGGGCGTGGTTGATTTACTTAGTGTTACTTATATGTGTGGATTGGATGTTGATGCAATCGCATGGTTTTGATGGTGAGTGACGTCAGTCCATATGGAAGTAAATACAAGGCATGGCATGTATGATAAAGATTTTGTAAGCTATTGGTACCAATACTTAGATAGGTAAGTTACGATTATATATGGGTTTTCATGTCTGGATTGTTCCCCCGATGTATGAGTTGCAACTAGGAGTATAGATTTAGATCCAACAACCTATTATTTCTCACTTATTGGATTGCATATATATATATATATATATATACACACACACACACACATTAGTGGACCATATGATTGCCTCATATGTTATGATATTTGCTTTTGAGCTACAAGAATGCCCTAGAAAGTGTGATTGGTGGGGCCCGTAAGTGACCTGTATGTTTTGTTTTGTTACTTATTTATGGGTCTTGGTGGTTCCTTTTCGTGATTCACATAGTGAATGTGATAATAATGATTTGACTTATCATGTTAGTGTGCATATCAATTATGGATATGAGATAGGAGTACTCAAGTTAGTGATATGCTAGTGGTTGTATACTTAGTAGCATGTTTATATGATTTGGTTAGCTAGTGATGGATTTATCTTATTGTAAGAGGATGCACATGATAATAAGTATTTATATTATGATCAACTAAGTTGTTTTGAGAATTGGGTGGATAGGGGTAGACTCACCCCTATTTTATGTAATTGTGGTTAGTAACATGTAATGATATCAAAGAAAGTAACTAGTAATAGTAAAACCTTATTGGATTGATTCAATGTTTTGGTGTAAATAAGTGGCTAAAATGCTCTACTAGAGTTCAGTTAGGTAGAGTTAACCCCTATTGGATGTTGAAAATGCGTAGTATTTTTTATCATTACTTAATTAGTTAAGCCCATGGAATTGAGGAAACACTTTTGTAATAAGTGAGCACTCCATTGGGATAATATATATTGTAGGTACAATCAAGTAAATTGGGAGGACTACGGGATCCTTGGTTTTTATTATAGTAAGGAGGATTATGATTTGACTCCCTAAGATTAAGAGAGATGCACAATCTGTCGTAATGGACTCTAAAATTGGTAGTTATGGAAAGTTACTATCTTAGTATAAAGGACTTTTACTCTTAATGATGTAAGTCCGACAATTATTATACCTCGATGATCAGTTGAGCTAAACAAAGTGTATTGGGGGTTCCTTATTTGGGTTTTATGTCCAATGCATGGAGTCCAATTCTAGTTATATGTTGAGGGATGATGTGGTGTTATGACATGTTGATGTAGGATGACCATTATTAATACCTTGGTAGACATAATTATCTAGAGATGAATTTTTAATTAGTAGTGGATTTCGTGAGCCGTTTTGATTGAGGCTCACAAATCTAGATTCAGAGTATATTCCAAAGGGGATATGATGTAATAAGATATGAGACTCCAGTATTGGTGGACAAACATGAACATACATTATATGTATTTGATAGGAATGAGACGTTATATCATAATTTTGGAATAATACCCTTTGAGATATAAGATTAGTGTGATTATTATTTCCTCAATTACTGGAGGCGAGGTAAGGGAGAGCAAGTAAATTGGGCCAAAGTTAAGGAAACCTCGGGGATGTTAGAGCCTATTAGGAATAGTATAATAACTAATCGGAGTAAGCAAGAGAAGAACTGAGTGTAACTGGTCACTAAAAGTTGCTTAAGAGCCAATAGGATATATCATTATATTAAGTTGGGCGACATAGACTTTTAGCATGATGTGAGCTACGTGGAAGAAAGATACATGCAAGATTCGTATTTAGAACTTTTTGGATGGGGAATCAGTCGAATTTCGAGGATGAAATTCCGTTATTAGGGGGAAGAATAAAATACCCCATAGTTTTAATTAATTAAATACGTGGTTATATGATAATTAATTAAAGGGAGCTTGATATATAAGTCTTATTTACATAAGACGTTTCCTAATAGGTCCTATCATAACATTTTTTTCCAATAGGCCCTATTTATACATATAGTTAATATTCATTATATTTTTATAAATAGGACCTATGGGACCAAAATCATTGTTCATGGGACCTACTGGACCAAAAAAAGATGTTAGGACCTATTGAATTACATACTTAATAAACGGGACTAATTGGTAAAAAAACTTAATTAATTTAAATTTGCCCATTGTGTAAATTATTAAAATTATTAATTTCATTTAGTAGTTGAATATAAATCGAGAATTTAGAATTTTAGGTGAACGAATTGTAACTTAGTTGCACTCTAGTGGATATAGAGGCCCATATTGGTGTTTTTAATATGACGGTTTGGGCCCATGAGATAGATGCCCCTTTGGGGTAAGTTGTAGGAGAATTTGAGTACTCCTTTGGGATCATTTGGAGGTGTTAAATTAGTTCACGAGAGAACTATAGGATTAAAGGTTTAAATAGAGACAACCCTCATCAGTCAAAATCTAAAACATAAGACAAAACTTTAGTAGTATAGGAGACTTTTTTAGAACAGGAGAATAAGATTTGGGGAGAAATGAGGATTACCGAGAGGATTTAATTAAGATACTTCATCTTCTATATTCAAAAAAAGAATAACTTACTTTACTATGTATTGCTTGTAACTTATTGGGATCAGTCAGATGTTAGGTTGAGATCTTATGCTTGTTTATAAAAATAAATAAAAAACTAGTTTTAATGCTGATAATTGATTATAATTGGTTAGATATCTTATAGGAATGTTATAATTTTATAAACCATATGTTTATGATTAGCCTTTGATGGTTTAAATCTATTTCAATAGTTATACTTGTAATTAAGATCAACCTTGATTAAGAAACTATTATGAGTGAAGATTTAACTCATATTTTGATGAGTATGATCTAGGTTATGATCCTATAATGTTGGAAACTTGTTTAAGAGTCATTAGAGATTATTTTGTGATGTTTTAGGATTGTTATGAAGGTAGGAAAAAACATTAATAGTGATATTGTGTGTTAAGAAATCGATTTGGGGTTCTAGGTTATTTGTAATACAATGGCATTTTGAGGGACCCGGGTGGAACCCGCAGTCGTGGGGTTTAAGCCCCAATAGTAAGGTTGGTTAAGATGATAGTTTTGCTGCATTTTTGGCAAAGGTTTTGATAGGAGGATTTTTATTGGACCTCAAAACTTTCATAAGTCCTATGTTTGGTTGTTTAGTTGATGATCCTATATATATCGAGGAAGTTATGGTTATGGTCTTAAGGCTATGCTCGGGGGAGACTTAGTCTGATGAGCTCTATTAGGATACTGTACTGTATTTGGTTATGAGTATAGGTGATATATATGCTTTGTTTGTTAATTGTAAAGATACCATGGGTATGTGTATTCGTAAGGAATCTATCAACGGGTCGTTGATGAATCAAGGAGCATTAGGATCGTCTTTTTTAAGGTGTGTGTAACTAGTACAACGTAGGAAAATGGGTGGTCATTTTTGTTTCTATGATCAGGGAGGAGTCTTGGTTTAGTGGAGTAGTGATTTTCCTTCATTAGTTTGGAGAATCGTGAATCTTTAGCTCAAAATTTCCATTGCTTTAGTACGGGAAAGGGGACCTAAGCAGTGAAGGGGGTTCTATGGATTGCAAATCTTGACATAAATTATTGTATACCAAACTCCATATAACTCTAAAATTAATCTTTAAAATTTTTTAACACCAAAATTTCCCTATTACCATCTTAAAGTACTATTGTTTAAAAATCTTCTTCATTTTTTTGACCCGCGGCTGCTCCACGAAAGGATAGTCAACTTTTCTTTTATAAAAGTCTTCCCTCTTTTATTTGACCTTAATTGTAGTTCTTTACAATTTTTTTAAATATCAATATTATCCTTTATTTTTCTTTATAAAATTAGCCCTTTTTGTTTTTGCTTAGAATGAGGTAATTTATTTTATAAAAAAATACTAATATTGCTTCTTTTTTAAACATGGGGCCAAGGATGTCACTTAACCTTCTATTATATAAGCTTCTTCCACCAATACTCCTTTGCCATAGTGAAAAATTAGTTTTGGACCATCAAACTTTTATATTTTTTGCTTGATTTTTAATATTTTAGACATAATATCAATGGACCATTTACCGCCTTATTATCATCGCTCCATCATTTGAATACAAAATTATATTTGTAATTTTTTCATTGCAAAATTAAATTTGTAGTGTTAATACAACAAACTCATTTTGTACTATAATACTAAAAAATTAAGGAGGTGGTGTAGTTACAATTTCTTTATGAAAATGAGATATGAAGATATAAATGATTGAAAAAAATATTTAAAAAATGACAATAAAAAATTAATTTTGCACTTTTACAAAGGAGTATAGATGGCTGGAATTTAATGATCGAAAGTCTCACAACATCAATGGTCCAATGTTTTAAAATACGTTACCACTTGTAATTTGTAAATAAAAAAGTCATTTTAAGAAGAAACAAAATAAGAAGTAAATTAAAAACAAAAGTAACTAGGGCCATTTTATAAAATAAAGTTGATTGTCCTAAAATCATAATAGTAATTTTATTTAATTCTATATTTATAATATCAATGTAGAATGGTACTTTTAGAAGGATAACTTTAAAATATAGAGAACCTCAATGGGTTATTTTTGTGGTTCGTCATTATGCATTAAGGTATTGCAGCTCCAAGGTTATGATCTCGATTCCACCCACCAATATAATCTTGGAGCCACAGACCGTATAGAGTAAATTATGTTTCGCAAGCCTTATTCAGGGTGGAAGGATTACTATGAGGTGCACAGAAACTGATCCAGGATGAATCACACTCCATATATATATAATTTATTTTTATAAAAAAGAAAATTAAATATGTTGTTTCCATAATCAATATTATTGTAAGTCCTAAAAGTCTATAATCTACTTTTTTTCCAAAGGAAGAATCGGAGTTAAGTGAATAAGTTATTAGAAGTTTTTGATCTAAAATAGAGAGAGATTGTGAATACATCTTCCTGTTGCAGTTAAGTATAGGAAT
Organism: Sambucus nigra; assembly: GCA_949130495.1. Classification (NCBI taxonomy): domain Eukaryota; kingdom Viridiplantae; phylum Streptophyta; class Magnoliopsida; order Dipsacales; family Adoxaceae; genus Sambucus; species Sambucus nigra. The sequence continues at coordinate 221,061,691 of OX422211.1, read as the reverse complement.
TGAAGTTAACTAAAGAGGGTTGGGGCATGACTCATGAGCTAATATGGCAAAACATTAAATTTTTATTTTTTTATTTTTTTTAAAAGATTTTTGTTAGGGTTACTTATGTTCATTTTGATGGTTTAACATAGGTTTTGGTATGATACAATTTGAGTACTATAATGTTGGGTTGGGGAGGTTAATTGTATTCCACAATAACTGTATTTATAAAAGTCTATAAAATGGACAAGTAGTAGTGAGAGGAGGTTTATAAAAAATGAACATCAGCTGAGAGATTCGAACTCTCCCGGGGAAACCCCATGTACTTAGCAGGCACACGCTTTAACACTCGGCCAAAATGACATTTATTTGTCTTCTTTTCTTATTAGAACACATTTATTACAACTTTTTGATGTCTCCTGTGCTTTGCTATATTTTAGTTTTATTCGTCAATGGATTATATCACTCATTAGGCAATTATTCAAGTTTTAAAATCAACAAACTCCATATTAGGTTTGTATTTGATGATGCAAGGTCACAACTGTGACATACGTCATACACCTACGTCATTTGAGACAACTTCGTTTCACATGAAAATATTTGTCACATTGGAATAAATTTTGCGCGGGACACATTTTGCAATGACTAAATGAACCCTTTTTCACCTAAAGTTATATTATAACTAGTGTAATTTTGAATTTTTATAATTTGATTATATGGGTTCGATTGGTAGAGCTGTGTATTTGGATCAAACTATATGCTAAATTATTTTTTAGATAATATAATTTTATACCCCAAACTATTTACAGTGCACAAGTGGATCAATTTTTGAGAAAATAAAAGTTTTTGTTATTTAAAAAACAATACAAATGGGTAAACTCAGAATGTTCACCATGATTTTTTGAGAAAATGAAAGTTGTTGGTGTTTAAAAAATAAAACAAATGGATAAACTAAGAATGATCACAGATAGCATCCAACTAATTCACATTTCAACAAAAAAAAGCATCCAATACTAAGAACATTTTAAGATTACATGTGTTATATATATATATATATATATATATATATATATATATAGTACATGATATACAAATTTCAAACAAATGGGAGTAATTATCTTCTCTCCTAGACAACAGTTCACAAAAAGTTGCTCAGACAAAAATATGCACTAGGTTTTGATTACCTTATAAGTGGGATATATTTGATAAGTGATCAAAAACTTTGCCACATATATTTGTAGAGTAAGATTTTATGAGCTATTTTGTGAATCTAGCATATAATATCAAAAGGGACTGTTTTGGTACGCGATAATATTTTGAATGAATTATTATTTCTGAAAATTGTCATGAAACTTTTTACCAAAATTCTAAAGTCTTTCATTCTATTTGGTTAACCTAGGGGTGGAAGCGGTACGGTTTGGTCATTAATGATCCCTTACCAATACCAAAACCATAATTTGGATGGTAAAACCGTTTGTACCGAATTTACCGTTCGATACACCAAAACATAAATCAAAACCAAACTAGGCGTATTTCGGTAATTTAGATTTTTTTTTTGATAATTTTGATTTTTTTATGTCGGTAATTTCTTTATTTGTTTAGGACCAAAACGGTACGACACAGTAAAAAATTGCATCGCTTCCACCCCTAGGTTAACCAATGGATTCGTATTGGAAATCTAAATTTAATGTTTGGTTCATGCATGGAAGGTGATATGGGAATGTACAATATATATCAATAATATTCTTTAACAATTATATTACTAGACACACACACACACACACACTAAATTAATTTTATTTCGAAAAGTTATAAATTACAATATTAAGATTCACTATTTATAAATGTATTAACTAAAAAAATTGTTAATTATTTTCTAATATTGAACCAATATAATAATTTATTGTAGATACGTGTGTATTATATTCTAAGTTGATCATATTTAATATTACATGAGTAGAAGAAATGCCTAAATAAAATTTGTACAACTTTAACTCTAATACAAACTAACATAACCAAATTGTCTTCACAAAATAAGTTTTTAATTTTACGTGTAGTTTTTATAATTTAATATTTTTATGGAAAAATTTGTCTTCACAAAATTATCTCTAAGGATTCTCATGGAAAAGTAAGAATCTCATCATATTAGATGAATTTTGATTCCACCCAATTTTTGAGCAAGGAGATAATCGAATTTTATTCGGCTCAAATTTCTGTGGGTACCTCGTTTAATTGTCTCGGCCCAGAGAAGTAGCCCGACTAGGCTCTATCAAAGATAGGGAGAGTCCGGCCCAAAATCTAAGGTATCATAATTAACTAATTCAGTAGTAACCCATTCAACCCCTAAAATATCTGAAGAGATATTCTAGGGATTATGGGCCAACATGGAAGTGCCCAACACCCCCACTCTCCGAGAATTACATGTATATATTGAACCCCCCCATCCCGGGGCAAAGGGCAAGCAATTGTAAACACTCCCCTGGAGAAAATAGAAATATAAAACAGAGAGCACCACCGTGGACGTAGGTCATTTTTCCCAACCACGTATATTTTATGTTGTGTGTGATTGCAACTATTTTGTGTTCTTTACTTTTTCTAGTGATCAGATTTGCTTATAATTTGTGTTGAGATTTATTGTCACCACAATTGGCACCGACTGTGGGAAGCGATTGTTCTTCCTTTAAGAAAACCTTCACCAATAAGAACCTATAATGTCTGGCCACAACAACAATGCCCCTCAAGTAGGGGATATTCAAGAGCAACCCATTCCTCGTAGGGTTAGATCTGAAGTTCGACTCTCAAACACAAGGCCTCATCCAGAACGGTGGGCCTCGAAAGAAAGCCAGGGACCGACTAGGTCCACGCAAGTCTCCAGGTTGATCGACGCCTACGAGGCCAGGCTCCAAGAGAAAGAGAAAGATACTCGCAAGTAGGATGACGAGAATGATCGCCTCAAGAGAAGAATGGAGAAGATGGAGAGAGAACTCCATCGCAACACAAGGCAATGTCATTATCGCACTCCTAGACCTCAGACGAGTAGATCTTGCAGCTGAGGAAGGAGCCCAATACGTGGATCTCAAAGAATTGAGGGACACAGGTCAGATGACAACTTGCCCGAGAAACAACAATTAACTCGCCGTTACAAGAGCCCGGGCCGAGGAAACGATGACATACGAAATTTAGTCCGAAGAGAAATGGACCAACACCCAGCACATCGGGGTGCCAGGTCGACCGGAGAGCTATCTAGGAGAGCTCTCAGGACCTAGATGAAATCCCTTTTCTCAAGGGAGATAGAGGAAAAAGAAGCCCCAAAAAGGTTCGCAATGCCCTGGTTAAAGATCTATAATGGAAAGACTAATCCTATCGACCATGTCAGGTAGTATAGGCAGGCCATAACCCTTTGGAACCACAAGGATGCATTGATTTGCCGAATCTTTTCGTTGAGCTTGCAAGACATGGCTCAAAATTGGTTCGAGAAACTCCCTCACAGATCCATCAGAAACTTTGATGTCCATGGCAAATCTCTTCACAGCTCGCTTCATTACCAGCAGCTCCCACCCGAAGAGGATGGATGCTTTGTTGACTACGAAGAAAAAGCCTCAGGATAGCCTCAAAGACTACGCGAAGAGATATTAGTAACTGTTCAATGAGGTCGAGGACTACTCGGAGCAGGTCGTCGTCGCATCCTTTAAGATTATCTTACCCAGTTCTTACCTCTTACACCAGTCCCTCACTAAGAAGGAGGTTAAGACCATTGACAACTTAATGGCTCGTGTTGAAAAATATGCCAAAGTTGAAGCTATGACCCATCTAAGTGTAGGGGAAAATGGTCGCGCCAAGTTCATCGGAAAGGGCAACGACAAAACTGAGAGTCAAAAGAAAGTAAGTAACAATGGGGGAAAGAACAATCCTAAGAATGGGAGAAAGAGTGATGCCTCGAAAGCATTTCAAGCAGTAAACACAGTTTTTAAAGAACTGATCTATAAGATTCTGGCAAAGATCAAGGATAAATAATTCATTAGGTGGCCCAAGAAGATGGGTGGAGATCCTTCAAAGAGGAACAATGCACTGAGATGTGCTTTCTACAAAGAAGGCGGGCACAAAACAAAGCACTGCAAATCCCTCAAGTCTCACCTTGAAGAGTTATCCCAAACTGGACACCTAAGCAAATTTTTGGAAAAGAGGGCAGAGAAGGTAGCTGCCAATGGAGATCAAAGACCTGACAACGTGCTCGAGGAAGACGTTGTCCATGAGTTCACAGTAATTCATGGGGCATCGAACCTCAAACAAATTCTAGAAAATACATCTCGGATGGAAGTCAAAAAGCTTACAGCAATAATGCAAGCTTTTCAAATCGATCCAGCTAAAACGCAAGCAGGAAAGCGTCAGCAAGCAGAGGATGTCGACTACAGTAAGCACATCATGTTCAAAAATGAGGATCTAGTGGGAGTAAGAACCCCATATCATGATGCATTGATCATTACACTCAGGATAACTAACTATGACGTCGACTGGTTGCTCGTCGACCAAGGTAGATCATCCAAAGTAATGTACCTCGACCTATTCAGGAAGTTGAAGTTAAGTATTGCTGACCTAAAGGAAGCCACCGTTCCTCTAGTTGGTTTTGCTGGAAAAGTAACCATCCCCTTGGGAAAGATTGTCCTTCTAGTAAGGGCAGGAAACATCCCAAAAATGATTGAATTTCTCGTGGTCGATATTGATTCCCCCTACCAAGAGATCCTCGGTAGAGGATGGTTGCACGTGATGAAGGTTGTCCCCTCTACCTACCATCAGAATCTTAAATGTATTACTGAGCGAGGAGTGGTGGAGATCCACGGAGACCAAGAGATGGCAAGGAAGTGCTTCATAGCAGTCATCCGTCCTAAGCCAGAGAAGAACGTTGAGAAAGTTATAAGCAAGGATGAAGAGAGGGAGATACTAATTCCCTCCAAATAACAACAAAGATATGGAAGACCAGGAGTGGAGGAGACCAGGCTCCTCTCCTTTGAAAGATTCGTCGAGGGCCTAGAGGAATTCACAGCCAACATCAGTTCAAATGACGTAAAGTTCTTAATTAGAGTCTCACTCACCGACCTCAAAAAGAGGGAATTGGTCACCCTACTATGAGGTAACCTAGTTGTCTTCACATGGGAGCCTTACGAGCTTCCAGGGATTGATCCAAGCATCACATGTCATCGACTGCACATCAATCCAGCATTCAAGCCAATTACACAAAAAGCTCATCATACTGCTCCAGAAAAAGCCAAGGCAGTGGAGAAGGAAGTTAAAAAACTATTGGATGCGGGATCCATACGGGAAGTTCAGTTCCCCAAATGGCTATCCAACCCAGTGGTTGTCCTTAAGAGAAACGGCTGCATTGATTTTAACGACCTCAATAAGGCATGCCCTAAAGAAAACTTCCCCCTCCCAAAGATTGATCAGCTGGTGGATGCCACTGCAGCACACGAAAGGATGAGCTTCTCGCATACTCAGGGTATCACCAGATCCCTCTGTATGAACCGGATCAAGACAAAATGGCATTTATAACTTGGGTTATATTGCTATAAGGTTATGACCTTTGGGCTCAAAAATGATGGAGCAACCTACCAGCGATTGGTCACCAAGATGTTCAGAGACTAAATGGGAAGCACTATGGAAGTCTACATCGATGATATGCTAGTCAAGAGCAAGTTCAAGGAAGACCACCTCTCTGGCCTATCAAGAACCTTCAAAATCCTTAGGAAGTACCGAATGAAGATCAATGCAAGTAAGTGCTCCTTTAGTGTCCAGTCAGGAAAATTCCTTAGGTACTTGGTTAGCAAGAGAGTTATTAAAGCCAACCCAGACCAAATTGATGCCATCAATAGGGTGCAGCCCCCCCCCCCCCCCTACGATAAGAGATGTGCAGAATCTCACGGGGATGCTCATCGCCCAAAATAGGTTAGTTGTTGAAGAAAAGAAAAGTTATGGAGTGGAACGAGGATTGCTCTAGGGCATTAGAGGGGCTCAAAGCTTACTTCATCACATCACCCTTGCTTGTAATCCCTCAAGAGAATGATTCTCTGTACCTATACCTCGTAGTATCCAGTCATGCTATAATTTCTGCACTGGTATGCGAAAAAATAGGGATCCAGCACCCAGTCTATTACGCGAGCAAGACTCTCTTAGACGCCGAACAACGATACCTACCACTAGAAAAGCTCACATTTGCATTAGTGGTAGCCTCAAGGAAATTGAAACATTACTTAGAAGCCCACTCCATCATCGTACTTACATCCCACCCTCTTACATAAGTCTTAAGAAAAAAAACCTGTCAGGTAGACTATCAAAGTGGTCAGTCGAGCTTGGGCAATTTGACATTCAGTTCCAGCCGAGGAATGCCATCAAAAGGCAGGTCCTCATCGACTTCATCGCAGAGTTTATAGGAGAACATCCTTGCGACCAACCCCAAACTATTCATCAGAAGGAAGTTCCCTCGGCATCAAGCGTCTGGAGACTATTCGTTGATGGTGCCTCCAATTCCTAAAGGGAAGGAGTAGGCATCGTGTTGTTTACCCCTGAAGATGCAATACTAGAGCAAGGAATCAGGCTTAGATTTGAAGCCTCCAAAAACAAAGTAGGATATAAAGCATTAATTACAGGCCTACAAAAAGCATGAGCACTTGGAGCAAAGCAACTCCAAGTGTTTGGCGACTCACAGTTGGTCTCCAACCAGATAAGTGATGATTTTAATGCTAGAACTGAGAGGATAGCAACCTACCTCACCACGATAAAAAAATTGATGGCCAACTTTGAACAAATCAGCGTCCAATAGTTTCCTAGAGGATAGAACAACCATGTTGATGCCTTAGCAGCCTTAAGCTCATCGATCAATTCTAATTTGAAGAGAACAATTTCGATTGACTTCCTCGCCCAACCAAGTATCAACCAGATCGACGAGCTGCTGAACGTGGGGCATGTTCTCTAGATTGAGACAGTCCCCAATTGGATGAACCCCTTAAGGGATTATTTGAAGGATGGTGTGTTACCACACGATAAGAAGACCACTCATCAGATAAGAGTCAAAGATGCTCGATTTCACTTATCTTCTGAAGGCAAGCTGTATAAGAGATCTTTTACTGGTCCTTACCTCCAATGCATTCATCCAAAGGATGTCGAGTAAGTTCTGCACGAACTCCATGAGGGAATCTGTGGGAGTCACATTGGAGGAAGCTCGCTAGCTTTCCAAGCAATGAAAGAAATATACTGGTGGCTGTACATGCAGAAAGACGCTAGAATATATGCTCGTCACTGTTCTAAAAAACCCGCCTAGGCTCCGCCTAGGCACGCCTAGGCTTGAGGCTTGGGAGAAACGCCTCGCCTTAAGATTTTGACGCCTTATGCTTGGTAAAACCCTTAAGGCGTACTTTTCTCTAAAAACAACAATGCTTTAGTGAAATGATATCGCCTTTTAAAGATTTTTTTGAAAACGGACCATTATCTCATCCAAAATAATCAAATAGTATTTTTATTTGCAAATATTCAGACATATTTTTATGATATGTACAATTTTAATATTTTAATAGCCTTGTTATGGTTAAAAAATATTAAAATATATTAAAAAGGCCTAAACGCCTTTTCACGCCTTTTTACGCCAAGGCCCGCCTAGGCTTCTAAGGCTTAAGGCTTGGCCTCCACGCCTCGATCACGCCCCGTGTTTTTTAGAACCTTGATGCTCGTAAATGCAAAAAGTGCCAACCTCATGGACTTATGGTTCACCAGCCATCAAGCAACTTAAAGTCACTTACTAGCCCATTGACTTTCGCCCAATGGGGTATGGACATCGTGGGCCCTCTACCTACCGCAATCGGTAATCATAAATATTTACTGGTCGTAAGAGATTACTTCACCAAATGGATTGAGGCAGAGCCACTGGTGAACATTAGAGATGCAGATATGATAAGATTCATATGGAGGAACATTGTCACTCGTTTTGGGATCCCCAAGACTATCATCACTGATAACATAACCCAGTTTGAAAGTGGCCTCTTCCAGGGTTTCTGAAGCGACCACGGTATCAGGCACTACTTCAGCTCTGTGGCATATCCTCAGAGCAACGGACAGGCTGAAGCTTCTAATAAAATAGTTATTGATGGATTAAAGAAGTGCTTGGAGCGAGCCAAGGGGGCATGGGTAAACGAAATACCCCACATGCTATTGGATTATCGCACTACCCCACAGAGAGCAACTGGAGATACACTGTTCGCACTGACATATGGGATCGAGGCAATTATCCCCTTGGAAGTTGGGCTCCCTACAATAAGGTCTACCCTGGTCGACCAAAGCCAGAACGATGCAGCATTACTCGTTGAACTTGACCTAGCTGAAGAATGAAGAAGTTGGATCTAGTAAAACTAGAAGCTTATCAGCAATAGCTAGCAAGGAACTACAACAAGAAGGTCAATCCAAGAACATTCCAGGTTGGGGACTACGTCCCGAGGAAAGTTCTTGGCAGCGCTGTAAAACCATCGGATGGCAAGCTAGGACCAAATTGGGAGGGTCTATTCAAGGTGATAAAAGATGACCTACAAGGAGCCTATCACTTAGAAACGCTGGAGGGCAGGGAGATACCTAGAGCTTGGAATAGAGCCAATTTGAAGATATTCTACTTCTAGTTTTCTTTTTCCCTTTAACCTCAATGTTGAAGCTTTCAATTCATTTCTGATTAATAAAGATTTATTTGGTAGTGGCATTCTACTATGTGTTAATTTTTCTCAACTACATTATAATTCGCGTATCTTTTCCAAGTTACAGGCTCCCCTCTTAACATAGAAAAGTAAGATCATGAGATACGTATTAAAATTGGGTCAGTATGCAATGACCCTCCTCGGGGATTCATCAGCAAACACGAATGACCTACTAGCTTGCCCATGGTAATATATGAAGCCCTACAAGGGACCCTTAGGCAACATGACCAACCCAGGTTGGTTTCCATCATTGTTTAGCCCAAAAATCCTGCTCGGATAGAACATCCAATACCCACTGTATCCTCGCCAATGCCTCACTTAGGTCTAAGGAAGTGTGACAACATAACCTAAAAGGTAAAGTAAGGTAGAATGGCACACTAAAAGCATACTGGACTGGGGGATACTCACTTAACAACCCAACTCTGCCTAAATCAAGTCTAGTCAGTTGGAAGAGCCCAAGATAGTTGAATAAGAAATCAATGAAGTAAAGAAATACATAACACATGTTTAGACGGAAAATCGTCTATAACATGACTATTTTATTACATCATTACATATACAATGAGTTACATATGCTGAGTAAATTAAATCCTAATAAGAACTAGGTCGCTGAGTAAGATAGTCAGCCACTCGCGCTCTTCAGCCATCATCTGGGCGAGGAGATAATTCCTCATCGACTTCATCTGAATTTGGTTCCACGAGATCCCTTTGGATTGCATCTATGGGAACCCATCGATCATCCCTTCTAAATGGGTTCAACATCAAAGTTGAGGGGGAGATCTCATGCCGATACCAGAGGATAGAGTTTCTAGGGACCTGTATCACCCTAAGAGCACTCAACCACCATCTTATGAAAGATAACTCTTCGACCTCCTTCAACTTTATCGGAGCATATGTCCAACCCTAGTCATAACTATCAGCCCACACCTACCGAGGACCTTTCTTGAACAGGTGCCTCAGGGAGGTAGCATCTCTCTGAAGACCGACAGCTATCACGTACTCCCTACGAACATCACCTCGAAGCTCGATAATATCCCTAGCTGAGCCACTATCATTAGTACTAGCTCGCGGCCCAGTCGATGAAGAGGAACCACGTATAACTCGAGGGGAAATGCTCGATGCATTCTCCCTAAGTCACGAGACTTCTCTTCTTAGAGCATCATTCTCTTATTGAAGGACCTCTCCAACTTGATTAACCTCAGAGGCATCCAAAAGCTTAGCCTTCAAAGCATCCACTTCTTCCTGAACAAAAGCGCTGACCTCTTCCATTTAATGAAGCCTATATTTTAGCTTGGTAATGAGCTCTGACTAGTCCTTATAGTCTTGATTCCTCAACCTAAGAGACTTGCATATTTTTACAACAACATTGGGAACTTGGTTTCCCACATCGGGACTAAGAATTTTTCCTAGTTGAGAAGTTGTAGGAATATATTCCTCAAAATCGATAAGCTACAAATCATATGAGCATCAAGAATAAATAAATCAATGCATGGAAGAAAGAAGAACTTCATTTCATTAAAACAAAAATAGTTCGAGTACATCAGGAAGAAGAAACAGAACTACAAAGGTCCCTAAGAAGACTAACTGGCGATCTCAGTTTGTTCTGAGAAGGATGGTTGCTTCTCCTTATTCGCAGCATCCCCATGTGCACCTCCCTCAGGTGGAGCAGTCATCATTTCCTGATCGAGGGAAGCATCAGCAGCAGTGGTCTAGACTGATATGCCCTGAATGTACCCCCTCGGCTCAGATACATCAACCTCGGCCCATGAGGATGGCCGAGGTTGGAGGGATCCCAGCTCATCAACCAGTGGTCTCATCCCAAGAAAGGTCGTCTATGGACCAGCCAAAGTTCCTGCTACCTCGGCAAGTGAGGTCATTCATGATCCAAAAGGGCAGGTTATTCACCAGGTCATCCATATGGGCATCTAAAGTTTGCAACCTCGGCTTGGTAAAGGCCGAGGTGGTAAACGAGTCAACCTCGGTTGAGGATCAGCCGACCTTCATGCTGCTCCACTATTACCTCATCCCAGGCCGACGTCACAGCTCAACACACTTTACCTCGGCTCTTCCACTAAGCCAAGGTCACCACCTCGTCCTATTCCAGGCCGAGGTTGTGACCAATCGCATATGGTCGAGCTCTTATGCGCATATGTGTGGATGGGAACATGTGGATAAGTCTGTTATAACTGAATCATTCCCCCACTTGAGGGAATATTGAGGTCATCATCACTTAGTTGAGATCAGCCAGATGTCACCCTTGTATTGGATATCTCAACACACACACATGCTAATTACATGCATAGGGGGTGCATTACACCCTCTACATACTATATATACTTGTCTTCTCCTTTTGGGAGAGGACCCCAAAATTGTCAACCCTAGCTGAAACTCTGTCTAAATATACAGTAGAGAGAGAAAGCTTGAGAGTTTTATATCTATGGCCATTATAGCCCTCATACAATGATATTAATCACACACACTTGCACAGTGGACGTAGGCCTGATTGGATGAACCACTTATATTCTGGTGTGAATTCTCTTCTCCTCACCTCCTTCTACTATATACCATTATACTGCCATTATTGACATTAAATTGAGCTCACGAACACCTTGAAGGGTGGTGTTGTTTCCAGCATCATCATTTTGGCGCCATCTGTGAGACCCTCAGTCCACCCCTTAGAGGTGGCTGGGGATAACCTCGACCAGGACGACGTTGCAAGACCATGGAACGACTCTATTCAACATCTTGAAGAAAAGATAGGAGACCTCATCAAAAGCCGAGACCCATTATAATGAGGTTTCTCGGAAGGCTCCCCCTTTGTGGCCAGGATAGTAAACTTTCCAACCCCAACCAAGTTCAAACTGCCCGTGGTCTCTCCCAAGTGTGAAGGTAGCACCAATCATGTACATCACATTGAGATGTATCAGTCGACGATGGACATCTATTTGATACTAGATAAGATGAAGTGTCGTGCCTTCTCCGGGACTTTGATAGGAGTAGCACACATGTGGTTTACTTCTCTTCCGAAGAATTCAATTGAGAACTTCAAGGGCTTGGCTGAACGATTCATTCACAACTTGTTCTTTGGGATAAGACCTCAAAAGAAGACCACCCATTTGCTGTATGTCAAGTAGGGGAAGAACGAGAGCCTAAGAGACTATATCGCCAGGTTCAACAAAGAAAAACTTGAGGTTGAGGATTACGAAGAGAATATAGCTATGACCGCCCTCATAGGAGGTCTCCAGAAAGGGAAATTGTTATGGAAACTTGCAGAAGATCCTCCCAGGTCCATGGCAGAGCTATTAGCTACAGCAGGAAAGGTTATGAATGCTGAAGAGGCCATGGTCGCAAAATATGAGGACGAGAACGACGGTAGCAGCGGGAAGTTCCAAAGAAAAATGGAAAGAAAGAAGAGACCAGCTGATGATAAGTTCTCACATTATACCCCTCTTACGGTGAGCTGCGAGCATATCCTCAATGAGGTAAAAAATGACAGGTCTCTAAGATAGCCGGAGAAACTGAAGGCTCCTCCGCATAAGAGGAACAAGAACTTGTGGTGCGAGTTCCACCAAGACCATGGCCATGTTACAGACAAGTGCTTCGCCTTGAAGGATGAGATCGAAAAGATGTTAAAATCTGGAAAGCGAAGGAAATATGTTGATGGTAAGGCTCCTAAAAGCGGAAGAGATGACCCTAAAAAAAGGGAAACGACAGATGTCGTGATAATATCCCAGCAAGAAGATACAGTGATTCAGATGGAGATAATGAAGATGATCCGGACCTCCCGCCAAAAGATGACAACCCCCCAGTGAAGAGGGTTGGTATGATCTCCTTTGGTGTTAACACCGGGATGTCTCTGAAGTGGATGACAGAAAAGCTCATGTGGCAGAGGATAAATTAGTGGCCAAACTTGAAGTGGTAAACCTGACATCTTCCGATACTACACAGAAGAGAAAGAAGGTAGACATGGATACTCTCGTAGTTGGGTTCTCCCGACTCGACTTCAAAGGCATCCTAGCTCCACATCATGACCCTTTGGTTATCACAATAAGAGTTCATGGATGTGAGGTGCAGAGAATTATTGTAGACGGAGGAAGCTCAGCAGATGTGATGTTTTGTCCTTGCTTCAAGAGCCTAGGTCTTAGCAGAGCTAGGCTGGTACCCTATCATTATCCGTTAAAGGGCTTCAGTGGTGAAAAGGTCCATCCATTGGACATATATGAGATGGACGAGCGGATGGGTGATGAGTGGCCTAAGAGGTTAACCCAGAAGATCAATTTTTTTGTTAAGGACGAAAATGTCTTCTCAGCCTATAACCTCATCATAGGAAGAGTAGCCCTTAAGGTGTTTGAGGTCGTGCCGTCAACGGTCCATCAGATACTAAAATTCTCGACCCCCTATGGGGTAGAAGAAGTGCAAGGTGACCAGACCATAGCACGAGAATGCTACTTCAACTCGACTGAAGAGAGAGAGGCCCATAAGAGAGCAACCACCACTTATAACATTGACACACTTGACCCAAGAGATGAAACAAAGTTGAAAAAGGGAGAGGCCGCGGAAGTGGTAGAATCCATCATCCTTAATGAGGACGAATCGAAAAAAACCGTCCAAGTCAGCAAAACCTTAAAAGCAAAAATTAAGGAAGAGCTGATAAACTTCCTGAGGAAGAGACAGAGTGTCTTCGCTTGGACTCACGCAGACATGCCTAGCATCAACCCTGAGGTTATGTGTTATAAACTCAACGTGACTAAGGATGCTAAGTCAATCAAACAAAGATGAAGAGTTTACTCCAGGGAGAAGTATGATATCATACGGGAAGAAGTCAGGAAGTTGGAAGAGGCCGAGTTTATCAGGGAGGTCATATATCCAGAGTGGCTATCAAACGCAGTCATTGTGCCCAAAGCCAATGGAAAATGGAGAATGTTCATAGATTTTACTGACCTGAAAAAGTCTTGCCCAAAAGACAGCTATCTCTTACCTCGGATAAATCAGATGGTAGATGCTACTGCAGGTCATGAACTCATGAGCTTCATGGACGCGTATTTAGGCTACAATCAGATCTTCATGGATGCTGAAGACTCAAAAAAGACGGCCTTCATTACTGACAAAGGGACATATGGCTACAATGTGATGCCCTTCGGTCTGAAAAAGGTGGGGGCAACTTATCAACGTCTTGTGAATAAGATGTTCAAAGACCAAATAGGTAAAACTATGGAGGTGTATGTAGACGATATGTTGACGAAGAGCTTAAAAGTTTGCACTCATGTGGATGACCTGGAAAAGACCTTCAATAACATGGACCTGTAAAGGATGAAACTCAACCCGACGAAGTGTGTCTTCGGGGTAGGAGCCGGGAAATTTCTTGGATTCATTGTCAATCAAAGGGGAATAGAGGCGAACCCAGAGAAAATTAAGGCTTTGCTCGATATGAAGACACTAAGGAGTATCAAGGACGTTCAGAGGCTCACGGGAAGAGTAGCCGCACTCAACAGATTTGTTTCTAGAGCGACGGACAAGTGCCTTCCGTTCTTTAAGGTGCTTAGAAAGTCCTTCCAATGGGACGAAGAGTGTGACGAGTCTTTTAACCAACTCAAGTCCTACCTCGGGTCTCCCTTGCTCTTATCTCGCCCTATAGTAGGAGAAAAATTGTATGTTTATCTGGCAGTCTCTGAATTAGCTATAAGTGCAGCCATAGTACGGGAAGATGTTGGGATCCAAAGGCCCGTATACTTCAACAGTAAATCCCTTCAAGGGGCTGAGCAGAATTATCCTCGAATAGAAAAGTTAGCATACGCCTTGATACATGCTTCAAAGAAGATGAAGCCCTACTTTCAAGCCCATTCCATGGTCATTTTCACTGACTCCCCGTTAAGACAGATCCTCCATAAACATGAGAAGTCGGGTAGATTGATGACCTAGGCCATTGAATTGGGGGAATATGACCTTACTTATCGGCCTAGGGTGGCCATCAAAGGGCAGGCGCTTGCAGACTTCGTTACTGAGTTCACATGGGAAAAGACCAAGATTGAGAATAACTCAGAGTCTGCAGAGGGGTCAAACGTGAACGTCTTTCGAGAGACGAAAGAGGTTATATCCAGAGAGACTGAGATTGAGAACAGATCAGAGACTGTAAAAGGGTCAAACGTGAATGTCTTTCGAGATCCAGAAGAGGTTGTATCCAGGGGGACTAGGAACAGAATGGATGATAATGAGGAAGATCGGTACCTCTTCAGATAAGGAATAATGTTACAAGGTGGCTTCTCATCAGATAGAGACATCTGGAACCTCTTTGTTGATGGGTCCTCTTACGAAAGTGGGAGCGGTGCGGGGTTGATACTCTCAGCCCTGGATGGCACTAACATCGAATATGCCCTAAGGTTTAACTTCAAGGCATTAAACAACGAATCGGAATACTAGGCCATGATAACAAGCCTCTCCTTGGCAAGGACCATTGGTATAAGATGACTCCTCCTTCACAATGACTCAAGGTTGGTTATTAATCAAGTATTGGGAGTTTATGAGGCTAAGAAAGAAAGGATGTCCAAATACCTAAAGAGGGTGAGAACGATACAATAAGGCTTCAAATAGGTAAAGATGAAGAGAATACCTAGGCAAAATAACAGTCATGCAGACGTATTAGCAAGGCTAGCTCCGGCAACGAGGACAGATATCAGAAGGAAGGTCCCTGTTGAGATCTTTCCCAGAACAACCATCGAAGAAGAAGAGGTCAGTAACCCTTGCCTCAGTTTGAACCTAGGGGACTCATGGATGTATCCCCTTATCAGATACGTCAGAGAGGGGGTGCTACCAGAGTCAAAGTTAGAGAGGAGGAAATTGAGGTGCAGAGCTACAAAGTTCTCAATAATAGGAGGCGTCCTATATAGGAATGGATTCCTATTACCTCTCCTCAGATGCGTTCATCCCATCGAAGTTCCCAACGTCCTACAGGAAGTATATGAGGGTTCTTACTCTAGTCACATCGGAGGGAGACCTTTGGCCAAGAGGATTCTCACGCAAGGATATTAGTGGCCGACCTTGGCAAAAGATGATGCATCTTACGTGAAGAGGTGCGATAAATGTCAAAGATTCTCCATAATCCCCCATCAACCTCATCAGCCTATGATGTCTATCAGTTCCCCTTGGCCATTCGCAGTATGGGGGATTGACTTAGTAGGTCCCCTGCCAAGGGCCATAAATAATTACCGATTTCTGATTGTTACCATTGATTACTTCTCCAAGTGGGTAGAGGAAGAGCCGATGATCACGTTTATAGAGCAGAAGACCTTCCAATTTATTTAGAAGAACATCATATGTAGACATGTCCTCCCAAATACCCTCATTTCGAACAACGAAACCTAGTTCAAGAATTCTTCCCTAAAAAAATAATGCGAAAGAGTTGGGATAAAGCAATTTTTCTCTTCTCCTGGCCGACCTCAGGCAAACGGTCAGACCGAAGTCACCAATAGAACAATCCTTGACGGGATTAAGATGAGGTTGGAAGAGGCTAAGGGAAGATGGACTGAAGAGGTTTATGATGTTCTGTGGGCCTATAGAACGACGGCTAGGTCACCTACGGGGGAGACCCCATTTATGTTATCACATGGCTCAGAGGTCGTCATACCCACAGAGGTATGACTCCCTACTCATAGGGTTCAGACCTACGACCCCGAGAAGAATGGAGAGGAAAGAAGACTCGACCTAGACTTGATTGAAGATAAAAGGGAAGCCGCAGAAGTCAGGCAAGCAGCTTACCAACACAGAACAACAAAGTTCTATAATCAAAGGGTAAAATCAAGGCCCATAGTTGTAGGGGACTTGGTGCTGAAGAAGACGTTACAAAAGGCGAACAAGCTCCACCCAAATTGGCATGGTCCTTACAGAGTAATTGAGGAGGTTGTACCCGGAACCTACATGCTAGAAAACCTCAAGGGGAACCTTTCTCCAACCCATGGAACGCTGATCATCTAAAAAAGTATTACATATGATTTTTGAAGAGTTTGTGTAAATGTATCATTTTATGAAGGGATTGTTAATGAGAATATCAATTTCCATGTCGATTCTTGGTTCATTGTGCTCTTTGGTGAAAATTAATTATGGGGATAACATCTTAGTTGATGACCTAAGACCTTATAACATCATGATTTGGTGATAAAGTCTGAGGTCAGACATCATACTTGGATGACCTCAAACCCTTAACATCATTAATTTGGCGTAAATTATTTACGGGGATAACATCTTAGTTGATGACCTCTGACCTTATAACATCATGATTTTGTGACAAGGTATCAGGTCAGACATCATACTTGGATGACCTCAGACCCTTAACATCATTAATTTGATGAAAATTATTTATGGGGATAACATCTTAGTTGATGACCTAAGACCTTATAACATCATAATTTAGTGACAATGTCTGAGGTCAGACATCATACTTGGATGACCTCAGACCTTTAACATCATTAATTTGGTGAAAATTATTTATGGGGATAACATCTTAGTTGATGACCTCAGACTTTATAACATCATGATTTGGTGACAGGGTCTGAGGTCAGACATCATACTTGTATGACCTCAGACCCTTAACATCATTAATTTGGTGTAAATTATTTATAGGGATAACATCTTAGTTGATGACCTCATACCTTATAACATCATGATTTTATGACAAGGTCTGACGTCAGACATTATACTTGGATGACATCAGACACTTAACATCATTAATTTGGTGAAAATTATTTATGGGGATAACATCTTAGTTGATGACCTCAGACCTTATAACATCATGATTTGGTGACAAGGTCTCAGGTCAGACATCATACTTGGATAACCTCGGACCCTTAACATCATTAATTTGGTGAAAATTATTTATGGGGATAAAATCTTAGTTGATGACCTCAGACCTTATAACATCATAATTTTGTGACAAGGTCTGAGGTCAGACATGATACTTGGATGACCTCGAACCCTTAACATCATTAATTTGGTGAAAATTATTTATGGGGATAACATCTTAGTTGATGACATCAGACCTTATGACATCATGATTTGGTGATAAGGTCTGAGGTCAGACATCATACTTGGATGACCTCAGACCCTTAACATCATTAATTTGGTGCAAATTATTTATGGGGATAAAATATTAGTTTATGACCTCAGACCTTATAACATCATGATTTGATGACAAGGTCTGAGGTCAGACATCATACTTGGATGACCTCAGACCCTTAACATCATTAATTTGGTGCAAATTATTTATGGGGATAATAGCTTAGTTGATGACCTCAGAACTTATAACATCATGATTTGGTGACAAGGTCTGAGGTCAGACATCATACTTGGATGACCTCAAACCATTAACATCATTAATTTGGTGAAAATTATTTATGGGGATAACATCTTAGTTGATGACCTCAGATCTTATAACATCATGATTTGGTGACAAGGTCTGAGGTCAGACATCATACTTGGATGACCTCAGACCCTTAACATCATTAATTTGGTGAAAATTATTATGGGGATAACATCTTAGTTGATGACATAAGTCCTTATAACATCATGATTTGGTGACAAGGTCTGAGGTCAGACATCATACTTGGATGACCTCAGACCCTTAACATCATTAATTTGGTAAGACCTTATTGCATGGCAAAGAAAATCATCCAATAAACAATTCAGCAAGAGAAGGAACAAAAGCCCTCCTTAGAGGTTGACATATTAAGTTACAAAATGCAAAGATATAAAGTAACAGTGTTTATCAGAGGTTACAATAAAGAGTTACAAAAGATTGCTTAAAGCTTCATAAAAATTTAAGTGTCCGCAGCCTCAGGGTTAGTGGTCACGTCTGCATTTCCTTGGCCGAGGGTGTCTACTTCCACCCCATCATCTTGAGCACCAACATCTTCAGTCATGGTGTCTCCTTGAGGGGCAGTTTCGGTGGTTGCATCACCTCCATCCTCTTCAACCTCCTGCAGGGCCTGAGCAAACTTGGGGTAAGTATAACCGATGAAGTCAGCGGCTGCAAGGCTTCCTAACTCCTTTTCCTTCATGGCGGCCCACTTACCAGTGGCCTTGAGCCCTCTCTCCAGATATTCAAAGCCGAAGTTGACACACTCGTCAGAGACCTTGTACTCCTCCAAGATCTTCTTGGAGGCATCATCCAAGGCAGCCTTGACAGCCACATCAACTTTATGCTGAAGAGAGTCAGCCTGAGTCTTCATGGCAGGATTATGATCTTCCCTCTGCTTGTCCATATCCTTTTGCAATCCCTTCACCTTGTTCTCGACCTTCTTTAGAGCAGCCTTCAGACGTTCCACTTCGGCGTTCAAGGTGGCTTTAGTCTTCTCAGCCTCTTGGCCCTTCTCAATCAGAGGAAGTTTTCCCAAGGTCCAGTTGACATAATGATGCATGGTGAGAAGACCCTACAGAATATATGCAAAGATGTCAGTCTAAGGTCTGATATAGTCCAAATAAAGATGTCACACATTCAGAAGCAAATAGTTAAAGGCCTTACCTAGATGGTACGATGAAGAGAGAATTCAACTAGCAGGGGCTTATCCAGGGACCGACAAAAGTGCTTGTCAGACTCGGTCATGACACCTTCGATAGAATCCAAGGCCTTCAAACTTTGGCCAATGACACTATCACCAAACTTTAATTGCTCAAGACGAGCAATCAAGGCATCCTCAGAAGAAATAGGGATGGCACGATCCCCCCTTTATTCTTCTTCCTCTGATCCTCAGGGGCAGGGTTGGAAACCTTCCTCTTCTTGGTGGCCTTAGCCCTCGAGGTAGAAGGAGGGGGAGGAGGAGCATTCAAACCTGCTTTTTTGACGAGCTTTGTTAGACTTAGAGCTGCCATCTCCCACAACTCGTCAGATATTCCTTTTGGGCGCTCTGCAGGATGGAAAGGTCTGAGTTAGAGAATCAGATATACATAAATTCAGAGGTATAACTTGTTGAAATAAAAGGCACTTACCAAGCTCTGTCAAAGGACTTCCCCCTAGACCAGTCTCAGAGAGGTAATAGGGGGTCATCAGGTGCTCGAATTTGATAAGCAGACTATGCTCCCCCTGATCTTGAAGGTCTTTGACCTTCTGAAGATTATGTTGGCTTAGCCCAGGGTCGGCCCTAATAACCATTGTAACCTTTCCCCATCTCAGGGGTATTCTCGGCTCTAATGAAGAAGAGGGGGCACATGGACCAAATTCCCATGGCCCTGATGCAAAGAAGTAACGTGTCTTCTAGTTATGGTTTGAGGTTTGGGTAATCTGAAACATCTTTTTATTTGACTTTCGAGCTAAGAAATGATAATATCTCGAATGGTTTCTGGAAGATAAAGGGACATAGCACCCTGTAAAGACTTGGACAGGAAGGTCTGAGTGATGGACAACCCTCCATAGGACAATGGCTCCAATTATCACCCTCCAAGCATTGGGTGACAACTGGGAAGGAGCCAAGTTGATGTAGGCCAATATAGCCCTGATGATGGGATGGATGGGCAGATAAAATCCTAACTTGAACATCTACTCATATAGGTAGATCTCACCATCTCGGCCATCATAAGCCATCTCTTCCCTTAGGGATTTCCTGAGTTTTATTGAGGGACTTATGGAATATAGATGTCTGAAGGCTAGAAGGTCGACCTCGCTGACTGTACTCTCAATCTTGGTTGCCTCAGAGGTGTCAACATCACTCTCAATACCATCATCATCATCTAGCTCAACGTCGGCCCGAGTAGACGATGGGGCACCACCTGGAAACCTCTGAGCAAACTCAGCCCCTGTGACTGCCGATAGAGGAATGGCTTCAAAAATCGATAGAACAGCCACACTTGGTCCAATAATTTCAACCTCTGAGGAAGAGGTTGATGTGCTTGAACTTTTGTGAGACAAGGCCCGACTGGAAACCTCTGCCTGATCAGGAACCTGATCTTGTTGATTTGAGAAGTCCATGGCATCTCGGAATGAGTCCACAGACATAGGGTCCGAGATGGATGACTCAGACTCTGACATTGGAGAGGGTTCAGCTGGGACCTCTTCTTGATTAACTGGTTTGGTTGGTTCAGGGTATATGACCTTTAGAGGTGATGGAAAGATAGATCTGAGGGGGAATTCCTCTGCCCTACGAGCTTCCTCTTGCGCTCTTTTTATTTTCTTAAATTTCTCTAAGGTCTTCTCCCTAAGAGAGGGAAATTCCTCTAAGAGTTGGTAAAGGGGTCTGAGCATATGAAGCAGACCCTACACTTACAACTCTTCTAAATAACAAACAGGATTGGAAAATGGGATTAAATATCAAACTACCAAACTTTGAATAAAAACTACCAAAAACAATAAGAACAGTGTCACCAAAAAACTAATAATCTCACCGGAAACCTCTTGAAGCTCACCGAAAAGTGAAAAAATAAGAAGAAGGCGAGAAAAATGAAGAAGAAAGGATGGTAAAAGATACCTGAAGAAAAGTGGTAACGAGGAAGGAAGAGATTGCAAGGAATGACCACCCAATGCTACTTCAAACCAGAGCTCTTCTAGAGAGAGAGAGAGAGTTGTAGAAATTCCAAACAAAGAAATGAAGAAGTGGGAAGAAAGAGAGAGGAAATGAGAGTTTAAACCTCAAATAGCCCCACACGCTTCCCAAGTCCCATCATTGCCTTGGGATCCCAAAATTCTACAATCATTACACCTTCCAGGCACGCTAGCCACTTCAGCTGCTAACACTTGTCAAAAAGCATCAACACCTACGAAAATTCAATTTCGAATAAGCATACCCCTTAGGAACCTGATCACACATGTAACTAAGGGCTAGGGGTGATTGATATGCCCTGAATGTACCCCCTCTGCTCAGAGACATTAACCTCGTCCCATTATGATGGCCGAGGTTGGAGGGATCCCAACTCATCAACCAGCGGTCTCGTCCTAAGAAAGGTTGGCTAGGGAATATTGAGGTCATCATTACTTAGTTGAGATTATCCAGGTGTCACCCTTGTATTGGATATCTCAACACACACATGCTAATTGCATGCATAGGGGGTGCATTACACCCTCTACACACTATATATACTTGTCTTCTCCTTCTGGGAGAGGACTCCAAAATTGGCAACCCTAGCTGAAACTCTATCTAAATATACAGTAGAGAGAGAAAGCTTGAGAGTTTTTTATCTATGGACATTAGAGCCCTCATACAATGATATTAATCACACACACTTGCACAGTGGATGTAGGACTGATTGGCTGAACCACTTATATTCTGGTGTGAATTCTCTTCTCCTTACCTCCTTCTACTATATACCCTTATACTGCCATTGTTAACATTAAATTGAGCTCACGAACACCTTGAAGGGTGGTTCTATTTCCAGCATCATCATGGATGGTTGGGACACATTCATTGATAGTAAAGGAAGGAACCTCATCCACAGCAGGCTTGGGGCCAAGGTCATGTTCGTCAAAGAAGGAAGAATTAATATCCACCTTAGCAGTGAGCAAAGCCCCGTCCCAACCCTTCTTGAAGTTGAGGTCGGTAATATAGCCGATATGAGCCTCGACATCCTCATATATTGCGAGTCATCCATCATTCTACAAGCTCTCCTTGAGGGTGGCAGCCTCAGATTCCATCTTCTTTGCAAGGTCTTTGTTCTCCTCTACCACCGCCAGCTTTCTCATACAGAACAAGTCGTAAGACTCCCTCAGCTCCTCGAGCTCTTTAGGCGTTGCCTCTTTTACCTTGTTAACTTTGTCCAAGGCAAGGTCGAAATATTTCTGAGCAGCACTCGCAGCCTTTAAGCTCACCTCTAACTCAGCATTATTCCTTGCCAGTTCATCGAGGCTGCGATAGAGGATGGTGATGTCAGACACAAACTGCAGAAAGAAAGAAAACATTTAGCGAAGAAAGTATTGAAAGAAGAATTGCAAGAGTAAAAAAGTTAAAACAGACTTACCAAGTCTATCCCCTGACTTGCCTTTAGGGCTAACTGGTCGGTCCCTATACTCGATGACCTCTGATGATCAGCCGATAAGACTGCTCTCTCGAGCACCTGCTGGAGCCATCTGAGGGGAAAGAGCAACAGAAGCCTCCTCAGCTAGGGTAGACACAGGCACCATAGACTGCCCCATCTTGGTCCTCACTTCTTCTCTCTTCCTTTCTTCCTCCCTCTCCTTCTTCTTCCTCTCTACCTCCCTCTTCATCTCTTCTTCCTTCTTCCTCTCTCTCTTTCTCACCACCGCCTCCTCTTTCTTCTTCCTTTCTTTCTCATGAGATATAGTCTTGGAGCCAGTGGAAGTATCCCCACTCCTATACTTCTACTTCTTCAACCTTCGAGAGAGATCCATATTGTCTTCATCATCATCCTGGATCCAATTTTTCCTAGGAGGATCCATAGTTTCCTCGCTGGAGTTATCCGAATCCTTTGAGTCCTTTGAAACCTCTAAACTCGAAGAACCCTCTTCTTAACTGGAAGATTCTTCGCCACTTTAACTCTCCTCTCTATAATCACCCTCTGCTCCATCTTTATCAGCTCCCTCACTCTCTTCACCAGAGATACTTTCCTCATTGTCTAATTGAATTGGTTCAGCAACAACCTCTTATGTTATATCTAGATGAGGAATACTATCCATGGGTCGGGCGATGAAACTCTACGCGATGTTCTTATACTCCAAAAGGAATGCAGCTAATCACGGATGCTCATCGTCAGCCAAGTATTCCCTAATATTCTAAGCCTTGACCAGCTCAGTAGCTCGAATTTTGCAAAATGTAGGTTCTGAGTTCTTGATCTTCACTAAAAGAGGAAAAGGGAAATATAAGAAAGACAGTACACTAACAGAAAATCAATAAGCAGAATAAGAGCTATGTCTACCTATGTATTACTCCCCATAAAAGGGAATCATAGGTCCGTTGTACCTCGCCCCTTCAGTTTGGAGAGAGAACTACCAGTTCCTGGAACTAAACCCCTCTTGTTAATAGTCCTTGTGGGAATCAGGTAGATTGACTACCAATACCCTGTCAAGAATCCTAAATTTCAGATAGAGGAGACCAGAGCTTGTTTGGGAGAAGGAATAGCAATAAAAAATTTTAGCAAGACCTAGATTGGTGCCATAGAGTTGATTGATTATATGTACACCATTGACAATCTTCCAAACATTTGGAGAAAATTGTCTAGGAACTATATTGAAAAAACTGAAGAAATGCAAAATAAGAGATTTGGGGGAAAAGTCAGACCCCCCTAAGATAACAGAAGAACATGAATCCAATGGCCATCCTCAATGTCTCGAACATTATGAGGAACAGGGGCACATTCAATGTCCACGCAGTTTGGAATGTTGTAAAACTCCCTAAACTCAGCTATCGACCTATTACCTATTATTGTCATCAGAAAAGAAAAACCCTACCAGCGGTAATGAAGAAATTTCAACAGAAAAGAAAGGAAGAGAAGTTTAGAAAACTTACGAAGTAGAAATCAGTTTGAGACGATACAAGGCCACAAGAAAATAAGATGGGAAGACAACAAAGAGCTCGAAGATGAAAGGAGAGACCTGGAAGTGAGAAAACACAATGAGAAGCTGGAGAAATCTTGAGAATGCAAGGAAGTTTGAAGCGACGTCAGAAAATGGCTTCTTCAAACAAATTTAAACCTCTTCAATGATTACACACGGAGAACGAAGTGCATCTACCACCTAAATCTACTTAGGAACGACGTTTCACTTCCCAAAGCTTCTTGCAATTCACAAAAATTACATCAAGGCTATTAGTTAAATTATTGAGCCCAAATTATGACCCAAAAACTTTAGGGGCAATTGTGGGTACCTCATTTAATTATCTTGTCCCAAAGAACAATCCCGACTAGGCCCTATTAAATATAGGGAGAGTCTGGCCCAAAATCTAAGGTCTCATAAATAACTAATTCAGCAGTGACCCATTCAACCCCTAAAATCTCTCAAGCGATATTCTAGGGATCATAGGCCAACGTGGAGGTGCCCAACACCCCCACTCTCCAAGAATTACATGTATATATTGAACCCCCCAGCCCGGGGCAAAGGGCAGGCAATTATAAACACTCCACTGGAGAAAAGATAAATATAAAACCGAGAGCACCATCGTGGACGTAGGCCATTTTACCGAACCACGTATATTTTGTGTTGTGTGTGATTGCAGCTATTTTTTGTTCTTTACTTTTTCTGGTGATCGCATTTGCTTATAATTTTTGTTGAGATTTATTGTCACCTTAATTTCCATGTAACTTGACTTCGCAACAAACGCAATATTCTTACACTTTTTCATAACTATTCGCAAATAATCAGATTACACCCAACATTACCACGTACCAAACGAGCCCTAACTCCTTACAAGTGAACACTCAAAAATTAATGTGCACAAATCTAAGGACCATTTCCAACATCTTTGTCAATTTTTCATCCTAAATCATCATAAATAGGTCGGGTTCATGGTGCAAACTTTAGATGTTGCAAGGATATGTCGGCATAAACTTTATATTTTTGTTGAGATGGCATAACTTAAATGTGTGCATTGTCATTGTTTATTGTTAATTAGTTTTAAATTTAACTAATATATTTTTTGAAGTAAAAACTAAATTGTACAAATTTAAAACATTGCCATTATATCAAATGACTTTTTTATATATTCAAAACATTGTTCGTGGTCTCTATTTATGCTTTCATTTCAAAAAAGTCTAGTGATGAATTTCTCTAATTGATTTTTCTGGATTTAGTCTCATCTCCTATGATTTATTAGGATCTCATCCCATGTGGTTTTAAAATTGTAACAACTCCCATAACCACCCAATTTCGTCCGCAACTACTTTGTAACCCTTCATCTTTCTTTTCGCAGATAATGACACCTATCCTATAGTGGTTATAATAGGACCAATAATTAAAATAATAGAAAATAAAAATATGAGAGTGGCTACAAATACATTTTTTTAAATGGGACTAAATACTTAAACTCCCTTTCTCTAGGTGGTTTGAATTAATAATTTGAATTACGTTTATCTCCTCCTTTTACTTAAGTTGGGTAAAGTGGTGAATATTATGTTTTTAGCAGCGTATCAAGTTTTTTTTATCAAAGTATGCGTGATAAAAAAAGGTTGGATGATTTATTGCATTATAGAAAACTTGTAGGATGAATTTATTTTATCTGAAACACCGTATAACGAGTCTCACTCCTCCGTTTATCCTACAATGGAGATGAAGCTCCAACAAATAACTGTATAAAAACAATTCAATTATGGAAACATATTTTAATCACAATATTTCCCTTAGAATTTCTTTCTACCGCAGTGCATGGGATTTAGAAAATGAGATACAACTCATAAATAACATTATCTCAAACAATTGATCACTTTGTTCCAAATTAATTATTATGTTTTTTTTTTTTTTTTTGGATTTATGAAATCAAGAATCCACTTAAAAAATCATTAAATCAAATCACTTGATATAAATGTTAGATGAATTTCTATTTTGTAAAATCCATCACATAATCAAAAACATTCATATTGAATTATCGAGAAATAAAAAATATTGAATTTACGGAAGCGCATTTGAATCCATAAAGAGAAAATTAAAATATCCGAGTCTAAGGTCTTATAATCTTCAAGATCAATACTTTTATTTCCTGTCTAAATTTCTCTCTGACAATGAGAATCAGAAAAAGTGAATTGTGTGATCTGAGAACCATGACCCCTATTTATAAGACAATCGTGTCTTTTAATATTTTGTAATTTTCTATTTTAACCCATCATAAAAATAGAAATTACGCGTGTCTCTACACATTAATACCTATACTTTAATAATACATTATTAAGGCCCTAAGACTTAAATTAATCACTTTAATTGGCCAACTTTTATTTGATAGCCTATCATTTATATTTATTTCATATATAATCCCAAATATTTAATTTTACTCTAGTAGTCTCCCACTTAGGCTATATATGTAACTTTATTAACTTAAATTATACTTTATGAGCTCATAAGTTTTTTTGCTATTAAAACTTTATGCATCTTAACAATCTTGTCCATTAATTACATGAATATAGAATCAAATCAATCGTTGTTACATATTTTGTAAGTAGACCCATTAATGATCATATTTATCAATGCAACTAATGACAAAGGTAAAATGTGGATGTGTAGCATTGAAATTTCATGCAATGTGAACTTAACATGCCTATTTCCAACTGGTCCTCCTTAAACCTTAGTGAGATCAAACCATAGAAAATAAGAGTGAATATAAACTAGATACTTTACTATAGTAAATAACCATAAAATCAATAACAAATGTGTTTATGAAAGCATCTAAAATACAAACTCCCACTAAACGACATATACTGAAAAGAAACTACATCCATATGAGCAGTGTGATCATGAAAGACCTTAGGTGGTAACCCCTTAGTTAGCGGGTCAACAATCATGAAGTTTGTCCCAATGTTCTCAATAGACATAAGTCCACTTTGAACTCTTTCCTTTACAACTAGGAACTTTATGTCTATAAATTTTGACTTTGTAGAACTCCTATTGTTGTTAGAATACATTACTGCTGATTTATTATGACAAAATATCTTATAACAAGAAATAAACTCAGCTTCCATGGTAGAAGAGGCTATAATAGATTGTTTAACACTTTTTCAAGATATAGCACGTCCAATAAGTAAGTAGATATAACCCGAAGTAAATTTTATGATATCTTGGCATCTAGAAAAATCGGAGTCAGAATATCCAATGATCTCTAAGTAATCTGACTTTCGATAGGTGATCATATAGTCTTTTGTTATTTATAAGTACCTCATGACTCGGTTGGATGCTATCTAGTAATCCTTTCTATGATTGTGTAAAATTCTTCCTAACATGCCAACAATGTACGCCATATCCAGACACGTACATACTTGAGCATACATTAGACTTCCTACTGCTGACGCATAAGGAATCTTTTACATTTCCTGAATCTCAAAATCATTTTGGGACATTGATTGAGACTAAATTTATCTCCTTTAGCCACAGGGGTGTCACCTGGTTTACAATCATGCATGCCAAAAGTTTTAAGAACTTTCTTGATATATCTTATTTGTGATAAACCATGCGTACTCCGAGAGCGATCTCAGTGTATCTATATACCCAACACAAAAGAAGCATTATCGAGATCTTTCATCTCAAATTTCTTTGAAATAAATCTCTTAGTTTTGTGCAATATACCTATATCGTGGGCGGCAAGCAATATGTCATCAGCATACCAAACCAAGTAAATATGCTTACTCCCACTGAACTTGTGGTATATATAATCATCAACCAGATTAATCTCAAAACCAAATGATATGATAACTTGATTGAACTTGTAATGACATTGATGAGAAGCTTGCTCAAGCCCATATATGGATTTATTTAGCAAGCAAATCATTTTCTTTGCATCTCCTCACACAAAGTTTTCTCGTTGCACCATATAGATTGTTTTCCCAATGTCACCATTAAGAAACGCAGTCTTAATATCCATCTGATGAAGATCAAGGTCAAAGTGTATCACAAGTGCTATTAGTATCCTAAAAGAGACTTTCGATGAAACCAGAGAGAAAGTCTATTTATAATTGATTCCTTTTTTTGTGCAAAGCCTTTAGCGACAAGACGGGCTTTATATCTCTCTACATTACCCTTCGATTCCCTCTTAGTTTTAAATATCCATTTACAATCAATGGATTTTGCACCTTCAGGCAATGGGATTAGATCCCAAACGTCATTGTCCTTCATAGATTTTATCTCCTTATTGATGGCATTAATCCACTCTTGAGATTGAGAGAACTTCCAATGTCTTGACGAAAGGTGATTGGATTATCTTCCACCGCACCAATGTCAAACTCATGTTCTTGGAGAAATACAATGTGGCATAGGTTCTGGAGGTGGTAGAGTTTGTTCTTCTGGAATGGGAGGTTCTTGGATATTGTTTTGATTTGGATCTTCTTCTTAAACAATGTCAGAAAAGGAGCCTGATCAAAGTTAATAACAGCTATGGGAATATCAACATATTACTCTTCAAATCAACATATAAAACCAAGTAAATATGCTTACTCCCACTGAGCTTGTGGTATATACAATCATCAACCATATTCATCTCAAAACCAAACGAGTTAATAATTTGATGAAACTTGTAATACCATTAACGAGAAGCTTGCTTAAGCCCACATATAAATTTCTTTAACCTGTAAAGTGTCTTCTTTGCATCTCACTACACAAAGTTTTGTGGTTGCACCATATAGATTGTTTCATCGATGACACCATTGAGTAATGTAGTATTAACATCCATCTGATGCAGCCCAAGGTCAAAGTACATCACAAGTGACATTATTATCCTAAAAGAGTCTTTCGATGAAATCGGAGAGAAACTATCTTTATAATCGATGCCTTTTCTGTATAAATCCTTTAGCGACAAGACGGACTTTGTATTGCTTCACATCACCTTTTGAATCCCTCTTGGTTTTAATTATCCATTTGCAATCAATGGGTTTCGCACCTTCAGAAAATGGGACAAGTTTCCAAATGTCATTGTCCTTCATGGATTTTATTTCTCATTTATGGCATCAATCAACTATTGAGATTTCAAACTTTCAATGGCTTGACGGAAGTTGATTCGATCATCTTCCTCCGCACCAATGTCAAGCTCATGTTCTTGAACAAATACTATGTAATCGTCTAGCACATCACTTCTCCTTTTTTTGGTGGATCTCCTTAATATCATCTAGCCGTTCTTGAATCCAATTTCTTTTTCATGTGGCCTATTAGGCCTCACTTCAGTTGGACATCCCCAAATACGGAGGTATTTTAGAATAGGCTTCTTGCTTGTGCAGAGTTCAAAAGGGGTTCTAGAAGTTACTTTAGTTAGTACTCTATTAGGGATATATATTGTAGCCTTTAATGAGTCACCCCAGAGTAATTATGAAAAGTTATAGTGATGGATCATACTCATTAACATATCTTTAAGTGTTATGTTTCTCCTTTTAGGAACACCATTCATACCTGGAGAACCTGGTATGGTGTATAGCGTGATAATATCGTACTCTTATAGGAATTTAACAAATTGTCCCAAGCATTGTTCACCTCAATCACCATACCTATTGTAGTATTCACCACCATGGTCAGATATGATTCTTTTAATCCTTTTACTGAGTTTATTTTCAACTTCCACTTTGAATGATTTGAACACGTCTAGTGATTGGGGATTTTCATGGATCAGATAAAGGTATCCATAACGTGAAAAATCGTTTATGAATGTGATAAAATGTTGTTGAACGTTCCATAAAACAGTAAGGAGTGGCCCAAAAATATCTATATGTATTAGTTTTAAGATGTCTGTAGTCCTAGTGGCACCAAATATACTTATGTTTGTCTGTTTTCCCTTTTATGCAATTTGTACAAATTTTAAAATCTGGAAAATCAAGGGAATCGAGAATCCCATCTAACACTAGTCTTTCAATTCTCCTTTTGGAGATGTGGCCTAATATTTTATGCCATAATGATGCGAAATTCTCATTGGTTAATTTTCTCTTAACACCTCGGGTACTTAATTACAAGGTTTCAGGATATGAAGCAACCGTATCAAGCATATAAAGGTTATCTACATAAGATAAAGAACTAGTACCAACCAAATTTGAATTATGAAAAAGACTAAATTTATTATTTCTAAAAGAACAAGTATAATCAAATTTGTCCAACATAGAAATAAAAACCAAACTCCATCTAAATGACTGTATAATAAATGTCACATTCAAATCTAAATAACTACCCGATTTTAATAACAATCTAAATATCCCAATTTCTTCAACTTCCACCTTCTTTCCATCACCTACAAAAATGTATCTTTCACCATCATTTGACTTTCGACAGCTCAAGTTACCCTGCATAGACACACTGATGTGAGTGGTTGCACCAGAATTTATCTACAAAGTGTGTTTAGGTACCGAAGTCAAATTAACCTCAGAACAAACTAGATTAATAAGTGTACCTTTCTTTACACACTAAGCACGATAGTTGGTACATTGTTTATTCTTATGTCCCGAAGCTCCACAGAAGAAACAACCATCAATATTTTCTCTTAATGTTGTATCTTTGTTATAGAACCACTGCAGCTTCTTTATCCTTCTTTCTTTTCTTCCCTTTGTCCTTGGAAGTACTAGACAAATGAGAACTTTCTGTCTTTTCTTGATTCAATCTTTCCTCTTCTTGCATATAATGTGAGATGGGCCAATTAAGAGACCAAGTCTTCTTTTGGCAATTGTAGCTCACGTTAAATTGACTGAATAATGTGGGAAGAGATATCATAATCAAATGCACAAGCAAATCCCCAGAGAGATCAAGATTAAGTTCTCTTAAATTTGAAGCGAGATGAGACATTTCCATAATGTACACCATAATGTTCCCATTACCTTTATATCTCATTAAGATGAGATTTGTCAAAAATGTACTTGTTTCAGCCTTTTCATTTTTAGCGAATACGTTTTCAATTTCTTCTACGAACTCTTTGGCTATCTTTATCATTTCCGATATTGTGCCCCTGAATGCTTCTGGAATGGCCTTCTTTATGATCATCAAACACATGCGATTTAACTTCTCCTACCTTTCTATGTCCCTTTTTTCATCAGAGGAAATTTTATCCGTAAGAGGTGCAGGAGAAGGAACCCCTAAAGTAAGGTCCAGATCCATGACACCGAGAACTATATAGAGGTTCTCTTGTCATGACTTGAATTTTGTGCCATTAAGCATAGGAATAGAGTTAATACTTGCGGTAATGTTAGAAGAAGATCTTATAGCTGAATCAGAGAACAACAAACAAACAAAACTAACTCATATAAGTCTTAAAACAAAAATAAATTCAAATGAAGGCAAACCCCATCGGACACTCTATTAATATTTTATCATTGGAAAAAATATTAACTTGTAAGTAATATCTTGGTGTAGTAATTGTGGGTACCCTTTTGTCGACTAGGCCCATAAAAGTAGTCGGCTAAGACCAAGTGAATAATAAAAGGCACCCGACCCAAATTATGAGTCCTGAATGTCGATTAGAGTAAAAGGATATGATTGATTCCATCCCTAAAAATCTCGGATGAGATATTGAAGGGATATTGGGTTAACCTGTTGGTTACCAACACACACTCTCTCTCTCTCAACTGAATATAAATTATACCCCTAGCCCGGGGCATAGGAGTATGAAACAAAAACTATCTCGAGAGTTACTTAATAAAAAAATAATAGACCTCTCCATGGACGTAGGCAAGTTTTCCAACCACATAAATTCTTCTGTTGTGATTGCGATTGTTTATTATTTTTAATTTCTTACTGATTGTTTGCTTTCATTATTATTTGTGTTGTGATTTTTTTCACCACAATTAGTTTCGTTTGTGGTAAGCGATTTTTTTTCAGTGAAAACCTTCACCAATAAGAATCGGCCATGTCCCATCATAGCAGCAATGTCCCTCAAGCAGGTGATATTCAGGAGCAGCCCATCCCTCTAAAGGTAAGGTCTGAAATCCGTTATTTAAACCCAAGACTTCGCTAGGAGAGGCAAGTCTCTGAATAAAGTCAAGGGCCACCTAGGTCCACAGAGATTTCTTGGTTAATTGATGACTACGAGGCCAGACTTCAAGATTAGGAGGAGGCAACATGCCAACGGTAGAATGAGAATGCTCTCCTCAAAAGGCGACTGGAAAGACTGGAGAGATAACTCCATCGAAACACACGGTGACGCCATAGCTGATGTGACAACCCGAATATAATTATTATAAATTACACTTAAATTATGATTAAATTATGTGATATGAATAATGTGTTATTATTATACCTAATGTTAAGTGATTATGTTTAGTCTAATCCTACTTTTATAAATCATGAAATGTCGAATTATTTACAAACACAAAATTTTGTTGTTTTTGGTAGAAATATTCCTGTTAGAGACTAGTTTTGACCCTTATAATGTAACAATTGACTCCAGGTAAATCTATATAGTTGTATATATATGATTTAGGTTTGTGGCACAACAAACGGATTATCAAACGGATGTCCGAGGAAGGAGTTATACCGAATTTACGAACAAAGGGCAAATCTGTCCATTCCCTTTAAGTGGTAAATTGTCTTTTAGTAAACCAAATGTTTTAATTTGATTGGATGGCTTGGGAGTCAGCATTGGACGACTTAAAACTCTTCTTCTAATCTATTTCTTCATCCAAATTAAGCCTAGGTTTTGTTTTAAGGGTTGTTATCTTGAGGAAAGAGAAAGTAGAAGTTAAGGAAGAAAGGGTTACATTAAAAGCTAGGAAAAGAATTCTAAGAAAATTCTTAAGGCATTTCCAAGGTAAAATTATGTGTTAATATTATTTTAATTTTGTATTATACTTATTTAAAAGTATATAAATCGTGAATTATTTATTAAAATTCCATTATCCTTTGTGAAAATATGTATTGGATCATATGTGAGATAAGTAGTGTTTATAGGCCATATTTCTTTATATTGAAACTCCTTGTATTCAAACTTGCATATGTTTTTGTGTGATGACTATAATTGAGAAATTATAATTGGATATGAAAGTAGACTCATATATTCATATCGTATCCGAAAATTAGAATTTATCTCCTTGTGGTTAGGCCTTAATGACGATTTCAAGTTGGTAAATAGTTGTTGTTTCTATATTTCATTTCGGTATGCCCTGAGTTTAGTCAAGATTTTAACATAGCAAATGAAGTCAAAATATTATGAAACTTTAATTCTGTACTATTAAGTATGTGTACTGAAAATAGGTTGAAAATCATGGAAAGTTGTACTGGATAAAAATTATGAAAATTCTTGGAAGTTGAAGGAACAATAGAGGAGTTTGTAGGGAAGATTTCTTGTGTTGTCAAGAAATGGTCATAACTTGCTCTTGGAAGCTTGAAAAATTACACAGTCACTTGTACTAGAAATTATATTCACATATACAATTTAGGAATATATGATGGTTGAGTATAGAGGACAATAAATTGAATCCATACTGGATAACCCATAAAGGAATATTGTTATATCCTCTTTCCAAAGAGTATTTTGAGTACATGTTTCATGTGTGTATACATTGAGAAGTATGCTTTCATATTTACTTGGGTTTAGTTATAAATTCCTTATGAGGTATTTTCTACGGTTGAATGTTCATAACTTTATCAATATGTGCACCATTGTTTTGTCTTTACTCATGTTTCATGGAATGTGACTTACGTGGAATTATATTGTCGTCGTATAGTCATGGAAAGTTACATAATTATATTAGGATGATACTTATGATTGAGATTTAGTAGTGAATTAGTTAGATTGACAGGTGTAAGGTCTAATCAACCCAGTTCATCTCCACCCGAAGGAAACGTAAATACATAGTTGTCAACCAAGGTGAGTGTACTCACTGGAATGATATATTTGTATACTATTACGAATATGATCATATTGTTATGAATATAAAATTGTTCATTTCGATTTACCAAAATGGGAGGTTACTCCCCGACCCGGAATGGGGGAGATTTGTCTATTAATGACAAGGGGTTACTCCTCGACCAGGAATAGGGGAGAATTGTCTATTTAGACAGGATAAATATATAATTATATGGACATGATTTATTGCATTTAAATTCATGCAGTTGTATAATAGTGATGCATTCACTGGGCTATTTTTCTCACGGTTCCCATGTTCACATTTTTTCAGGTAACGCGATGTCACTGCCAAATCTAGGAAGTCAGGTTGGGTTAGCCAGGAACGGGAGAAACAAAGATTTATTTTAATGTAAATGATGTAATCAAGTTAACTTATCCTTCAAGAAAGTTTTTATGGGCATGACTACTCTCATGTTGTAAAAAGTTTTTCAGTTATATGGATTTACAATGATGACTCTGAAATTAAAACTTATGTTTATGGTTTGGTTAAATTAATCATGGTTTGACTCACTTTGACTTTCAAACTTGATTATAAGTCACTAGTTTGGGGTTTGTCAGCTTTTGGTATTAGAGCCTAGGTTTTAGAGGTTCTGGAGTTAGAGGAGTCTAGATTTGGCAGTGAATGTTAGAAATATTTTTTTCTGATACTAACGATTATGTTAGGAAAAATATGTATATATGTATGTTGTTATATTATTGATTCATTTCATATATAAGATAATGGAATGAGGGAATGTAAATATGAGAATGGAAGATGAGGCTTCAAATATTCCAGTAGAAGCGGAGGTTAAGAAACCTGTTTAAATAAATGTGGAACCCGAGCTAAAACAACTGACAGATATGCAAAAAATGGCACGTGCTATGACTTTGATGGCAGAGTAGCAAGCTAGGTTTATGGCTCAGATGGAAGAACAACAAGACATGCAACTAGAGGCACAAGCATTGGCTAGGGCTGAGGAGGTGATAGACCGGGAATAAAGGAGTACTTTACATGAGAAATTTATTAAAATGAATCCACACTCATTTGAAGGAGCAGTTGATCCAGCAGAGGCAGAAGTATGGGTTAAAGAGATTGAACTTATTTTTGGGGTAATGAGAATGCCTGAAAATCAACGAGTGACCTTAGCGATGTATATACTGAAAGGAGAAGCTAAATATTTATGGGATGCCACAAAACATTTGTTGATTACTCCAGGAGGTGGGAATGTGATCTCATGGGATGCTTTTGTTAAAGACTTGTATGACAAATATTTTCCCCCAATGTATCGAAAACAAAAGGAGAAGGAATATTTCATATTGAATCAGGGGAGTATGACAGTTAAAGAATATGAAGCTAAACTTACAGCCTTATCTCGATTTGCTTCGAGGTTTATACGGAATGAGGAAGATATGTGTAGTCGATTTCTCGATGGAATTGAGTTAGTCATTAAATCACGGTGATCGGCTTTAGAGACTGTTAATTATTCATCATTGGTGAACAAATCCATGCTGGTAGAAAAGGAAGTGAATGAAGAGAGAGGTAATCGAGAACGATGTGTAAAGAGAAGCAAATTTGATCCGAATTATCAAAAAGGTAATGGTACAGAATATTCGACACTTGGAGGGCAGAAATTTGAGCATGGTAGAGGTATGGGAGGTAGTGCGCAAAAGGGTGAAGCTAGTGGTGGGTGAGGTTCAGGAGTTTCAGCGCAAGGAGATCTGAATGTTTGTTTCTTTTGTGGTACATCGGGGCATATAAAGAGAAATTGCCCAAAGTTACTGAATATAGAATGTTTTAACTATCATCAGAAGGGAAATCTAAGAAAGAATTATCCTATGTTATCAAGAGCAGTTTCAGTTAGTAGTGTGGGGCCTCATAAAGGATCCTCTCCAGGTAGTGCCACCAGGGGAAGAGTTACAGAACAAGCAACTGGATCAAGGGCAGGAGGAAGAGTGTTTGCGATGATGCTGCAAGATGCCTATGCTATACCGGAAGTGGTTACAAGTAAACTTTCTATTACAAATAAAGATTTATATGCACTCAATGATCTTGGATCTACGTATTCATACGTAGCATTACATATTATTTCACATTTGGGTAGACCATGTTTATTTCTCAATTGTGCCTTATATATTTCTACCCCAATGGAAAGTGTAATTCTGGTTGAGCATGTTTATAAAGATTATGTCTTACGAATGTGGGAACGAGATTTCTATGTTGATTTGATACCATTGGCCATTCGAGATTTTGATATTATATTGGGGATGGATTGGTTATCATCGTATCATGCTTCCATTAATTGATTTTGAAAAGAAGTTGCATTTCATCTGCCTAGTGAACCCGAGTTCCAGTTTATAGGAGAAATGAATGTTGTCCCTAATTGTCTTATCTCAACAATTAAGAGTATAAGGTTATTGAGTAAAGGTTGTACACGGTATTTAGCTTATGTTGTTGATGTTAGTAAGGAAGCACTTAAAATTGAAGATATACCAGTAGTTAGAAAATTTTCTAATGTCTTCCCAGAGGAATTGCCAAGATTGCCAGCCGATAGGAAAGTAGAGTTTTCCATTGAATTAATTCCAAGTACTGGTCCAATTTCCCTTGCTCCATATAGAATGGCACCAACAGAGTTAAAAGAATTAAAAATGAAATTACAAGATCTAATAAGCAGAGGTTTCATTCGGCCTAGTGTTTCGCCATGGGGAGCCCCAATGTTATTTGTGAAAAATAAAGATGGGAAAATGCGATTATGTATTAATTTCGATAATTGAATAAAGTGACCATTAGAAATAAGTAACCTCTACCTCATATCGATGATTTGTTTGACCAATTACAGGGGGCCACAGTATTTTCGAAGATTGATTTGAGATCGTGTTACCACCAATTGAAAGTAAAGGATAGTGATATTTCTAAAACAGCTTTTCGGGCTCGATATGGGCACTATGAGTTTTTGGTGATGCCATTTGGATTAACTAATGCTCCAGAAGTTTTTATGGATTTGATGAACCGGGTATTCCACCCTTTTATTGATTCATTTGTGATTGTATTCATAGACTATGTGTTGATTTACTCGCGTAGCATGGAGGAACATGAGAAACATTTGAGACTTGTATTGCAGATTTTGAGAAAGATAAATTATTTGCTAAATTCAGCAAGTTTGAGTTTTGGTTGAATGAAATTATGTTTTTAGGGCATATTGTCTCGAGAAATGGGATATATGTTGATCTAAAGAAGGTGGAAGAAATCGTTGAATGGGAAAGTCCTAAGAATATGACAAAAATTAGGAGTTTCCTAGGATTGGCAGGTTACTATCACAGATTCATTAAGGTATTTTCAGCAATAGCATTACCATTGATAAAGTTGACTTGTAAATAAGTGAAGTTTGTATGGAATGAAGGATGTGAGAAGAGGTTTAAAGAATTAAAGAATCGGTTTGTTTCAGCCCCTATACTTACTATTCTATGTGGGAATGAGTCTTTTGTGATTTATATAGATGCTTCATTTCAGGGGTTAGGATGTGTTCTTATGCAGAATGGGAAGGTAATAACATATGCTTCCAGATAATTAAAGACACATGAACGAAACTACCCTACGCATGATTTGGAGTTAACAGTTATTATTTTTTCTTTGAAGTTATGGAGACATTACTTGTATAGAGAAACTTGTGAGATATATACGGATCATCAAAGCTTAAAATACTTGTTTACACAAAAAGAAATGAATTTGAGACAGAGGCGTTGGATAGAGCTTAGTAAAGACTATGATTATACCATTCATCATCATCCTGGTAAGGCCAATGTAGTAGCAGATGCTTTAAGTCAAAAATCATCAGGGATTCTTAGTTGTATACAGTGTGCACATGTTGGAAATATTCTTGGCTTGGCATCGATGGGGATTGAATTAATGTTTTCAAAAAGGGGAGGCTTATTAGCATATGTCACAGTGAGACCTTTATTGGCAGACCGCATAAGAAATTTGCAGATCAGTGATCCATTCCTTGAAAAGAGGAAACGAGATGTCCTTTATGGTAGGGAGAGCGACTTTGAGATTAAGAATGATGAATTATTGTGTTAGAAAAAAAGGATTTATGTACCGAATGATCCATCCTTGAAGAAGGATATATTAGAAGAGACACATAGTTCTATTTACTCTATGCATCCCGGAGGTACCAAAATGTACAGAGATTTGAAAGAGTATTACTGGTGGAATAATATGAAAAGTGAGATTACAGAATTCGTAGCTAAATGTTTAGTATGCCAGCAAGTAAAGGCAGAGCATCAGAAGTCAGCGAGATTATTACAGTCATTGCCTATTCCGGAATGGAAGTGAGAGCATATAACGATGGATTTTATTATAGGATTACCCTGATCACAAAAGGGGCATGATTCTATTTGGGTGATTGTAGAGCGATTAACGAAGTCGGCCCATTTTCTTCCAGCTAAGACCACCTACACTGTTGACAAGAATGCACGTATGTACGTTGATGATATTATCCGTTTACATGGGGAACCAGTGTCAATTATATCAGATAGAGATCCAACGTTCACTTCTAAGCTTTAGCCTCGTCTACAAAATGCCATGGGCACAAGTTTGAAGTTCAGCACTACATTTCATCCACAAATCGATGGGCAATCAGAAAGGATAATTCAAATATTAGAAGACATGTTACGAGCTCGTGTATTTGACTTCAAAGGTAGTTGGGATGATCATTTTCCATTGATGGAATTATTGTATAATAATAGTTATCAGTCCACCATTGGTATGGCTCCGTATGAAGCTTTATATGGGAGGAGATTTAGAACGCCTTTGTGTTGGGATGAAGTAGGTGAAAGGAAACTTTTGGGTCCTGAATTGATAGATATGACAACAGAAAAGGTTAAAATGATTCGGGAACGGATAAAGATAGCGCAAAGCAGGCAGAAATTTTATGCAGATTAAAGGAAGTATCCATTGGAATTTCAGAAGGGAGATTTTGTATTCCCACGTAATTCACCATGGAAGGGTGTCATGAGATTTGGGAAAAAGGGTAAACTAAGTCCAAGATACATTGGACCATATGAAGTGTTGGAAAGAATTGGGACCCTGGCATATAGATTAGCCTTACCTCCGAACTTGTCCCATTTACATGATGTGTTTCAAGTATCGATGATTCGTAAGTATTTGGCAGATTCATCTCATAAATTAAAAACACAGCCTATTGAACTGAAGGAAGACTTGTCATACATTGAGGAACCGATGGAAATTATTGATCGTAAGGAGCAAGTATTGAGGAATAAAGTTATTCCCTTAGTTAAAGTTATATGGATGAGCCATGGGGTTAAAGAAGAAACTTGGGAAATGGAGGATATCATGAAGAAATAATATCCCCATTTGTTTGGTAAGTGACCTTTATATTAAATTTCGGGGACGAAATTTTCTAAGTGGGGGAAGTTGTGACAACCCGAATATAATTATTATAAATTACACTTAAATCATGATTAAATTATGTGATATGAATAATGTGTTATTATTATACCTAATGTTAAGTGATTATGTTTAGTCTAATCCTAATTTCATAAATCATGAAATGTCGAATTATTTGCAAACACAAAATTTTGTTGTTTTTGGTAGAAATATTCATGTTATAGACTAGTTTTGACCCTTATAATGTAATGGTTGTCTCCAGGTAAAAACTATATAGTTGTATATATATGAGTTAGGTTCATGACACAACAAACGGATCATCAAACGGATGTCCGAGGAAGGAGTTATACCGAATTTACGAACAAAGGGCAAATCTGTCCATTCCCTTTAAGTGGTAAATTGTCTTTTAGTAAACCAAATGTTTTAATTTGATTGGATGGCTTGGGAGGTAGCCTTGGCCAACTTTAAACTCTTCTTATAATCTATGTCTTCATCCAAACTAATCCTAGGTTCAGTTTTAAGGGTTTTTAGCTTGAGGAAAGAGAAATTAGAAGTTAAGGAAGAAAGGGTTACATTAAAAGATAGGAAAAGAATTCCAAGAAAATTCTTAAGGTGTTTTCAAGGTAAAACTATGTATTAATATTGTTTTAATCGTGTATTATACTTATTTAAAAGTATATAAATCGTGAATTATCCTTTGTGATAATATGTATTGGATTATATGTGAGATAAGTAGTGTTTATAGGCCATATTGCTTTGTATTGAAACCCCTTGTATTCAAACTTAAATATGTTTTTGTGTGATGATTGTAACTGAGAAATTAAAATTGGATATGAAATAAACTCATATATTCATATCATATCCGAAAATTAGAATTTATCTCCTTGTGGTTAGGCCTTAATGATGATTTCAAGTTGGTACATAGTTCCTATTTGTATATTTTATTTCGGTATGCCCTGACTTTAGTCAACCTTTTGACATAGAAAATAAAGTCAAAAAATTATGAAACTTTAATTATGTACTATTAAGTATGTGTACTAAAAATGGGTTGAAAATCATGGAAATTCATGCTGGAGAAAAATTATGAAATTTCTTGGAAGTTGAAGGAACAATAGAGGAACTTATAGGGAAGATTTCTTGTGTTGTAAAGAAATGGTTATAACTTGCACTTGGGAGCTTGAAAAATTACACCGTCACTTGTACTGGAAATTATATTCATATATGTTTTCATATTGATAAGGTTGTACACCTGTATTTAAACAATTTAGGAATATAGGATGGTTGAGTATAGAGGACAATAAATTGAGGCCATACTAGAAAACCCATAAAGGAATATTGTTATATCCTCTTTCCAAAGAGTATTTTGAGTACATGTTTCATGTGTGTATACACTGCGAAGTATGCTTTCATATTTACTTCGGTTTAGTTATAAATTCCTTATGAGGTATTTCCTACGGTTGAATGTTCATAACTTTATAAATATGTGCACCATTGTTTTGTCTTTACTCATGTTTCATGGAATGTGACTTAAGTGGAATTATATTATCGTCGTATAGTCATGGAAAGTTACATAATTATATTAGGATGATACTTATGATTGATATTTAGTAAAGAATTAGCCGGATTGACAGGTGTAAGGTCTAATCAACACAGTTCATCTCCACTCGAAGGAAACGTGAATACATAGTTGTCAACCAAGGTGAGTGTACTCACTGGAATTATGTATTTATATATTGTTACGAATATGATCATAATATTATGAATATAAAATTGTTCATTTCGGTTTACCGAAATGGGAGGTTACTCCCCGACCTGGAATGGGGGAGATTTGTCTATTAATGACAAGGGGTTACTCCTCGACCAGGAATGGGGGAGAATTGTCTATTTAGATAGGATATGTGAATCATAATTTAGAAAAGTTGGTTATTCATTATGAATGAGCCGGATGAGTTAATACATAATTATATGGACATGATTTCTTGCATTTAAATTCATGCAGTAGTATAGTAGTGATGAATTCACTGGGCTATTTTGCTCACGTTTCCCATGTTCACATTTTTTTCTAGTAACGTAATGTCACTGCCAAATCTAGGAAGTCAGGTTGGGTTAGCCAGGAATGGGAGAAATAAAGATTTGTTTTAATTTAAATGATGTAATTAAGTTCACTTATCCTTCAAGAAAGTTTTTATGGGCATGGCTACTCTGATGTTGTAAAAAGGTTTTCAGTTATATGGATGTACAATGATGACTCTGAAATTAATACTTGTGTTTATGGTTTGGTTAAATTAATCATGGTTTGACTCACTTTGACTTTCAAACTTAATTATAAGTCACTAGTTTGGGGTGTGTCAACTGAAATCCTAGCCCTCGGGCAAGCAAGTCTTGCAGTCGAGGAAGGAGCCCAAGACGTGGCTCTGAAAGACATAGGTCAAGTGATGACCATTCTGAACGATTACAACATGCTCACCGATACAAGAGTCCTGGTAGACATAATGATGATATACGATGTTTGGTCCGAAGAAAGATGGAACATCACCCAACTCATCGTGGTGTCAGATCTACAAGGGAGATATCCAGGCGAGCTCTCAAAACTTAGATGAAGTCCCCTTTTTTAAGGGCGATAGAAGAAGAAACCCCAAAGAAGTTTGCGATTCCCAGGTTCAAGATTTACGATGGAAAGATTGACCCCATCGACCATGTCAGGAAATACAGGCAAGCCATGACCCTGTAGAGTAATAATGATGGGCTCATCTGACGAATCTTCCCCTCGAACTTTCACGATGTGGCACAAAAATGTTTCGAGAAGATACCTCATAGGTCCATCCAAAATTTTGAGTCTCTGGTCGAGCTATTTATAGCGCGCTTCATAACAAGAAGCTCCCATCTGAAAAGGATGGATGCTTTGCTTACCACGAAGAAAAAACCATAAGAAAACCTCAAAGAGTATGCAAAGAGATACTGGGAAGTGTCCAGTGAAGTCGAGGATTGCTCGTAGAAGTTCACCGTAGCATCCTTTAAAATTGATTTGCCTAGCTTCTGCCTCCTGCACCAGTCCTTAACTATCGACGACTTGATGGCTCGTATTGAAAAATATGCTAGAGTCGAGGATGTGACCCATCTTAATGCAGGGGATAATGGTCGTGCGAAGGCTGGAAAATGAGCCGAGAAAAATGAACCACGGAAGAAACGGAACAATAATGGGGGCAAAAATAGCTCCAATAATGGTAACAAAAATGATGCCTCGAAGGCACATTAGGCTGTAAACACAGTCTTTAAGGAGATGATATACAAGATTCTTGCAAGGATTAAAGATGAGCCATTTAGTAAGTGGCCGAAGAAGATGGGAGGAGACCCTTCCAAACAGAATAACTCACTAAGGTTCGCACTCCACTAGGAGGGCGGTCACAAGATTGAGCATTGTAAATCCCTCAAGTCTCACCTCAAGGAGTTGGCCCAAGTCGAGCACCTCAATGAGTTTGTGGAGAAGAGGACAGATAAGGCAGTAGCGAACGACGAGAAGAGACCCAATAATGTCTTTGAGGAGGATATCGACCATGAATTCGCAATGATACATGGGGAATCAGACCTCAAACAAATTCAAGGAAATACAACTCGGATGGAAGTAAAGAAGCTTACTGCAGACATGCAGGCCTTTCAGATCGACCCAGCTAAAACTCAGGCAGGGAAGCAATGACAATCGGAGGATATCGATTATAATAAGCATATTATGTTCATGGATGAAGATTTGGGGTGGGAGAACCCCTCATCATGACACACTGGTCATTACACTCATGATAGTCAACTGGGACATCGACAGGTTACTTGTTGACCAAGGCAGCTCATCCAAAGTAATGGTCCTAGAATTGTTTAGAAATTTGAAGCTAAGCATAGCCGACCTCAAGGAAGCTACTATTTCATTATTAGGCTTCACGAGAAAGATCACAGTCCCTTTGGGAAATATCGTCATGCCAGTCAGGGCAGGAAAAATATCAAAAAATGATTGAGTTTATTATTGTTGATATCGAATCACCGTACGAAGCCATCCTCGACAGGGGATGGCTCCATGCAATAAAGGTCGTTCCATCGACCTATCATTAGAATTTGAAGTGTGTAACTGATCGAGGAGTAGTTGAGATCCATGTATACTTGTCTATGATGAAGAAGTGTTTTATCGTGGCCATACGCCCCAAAGAGGAGAAGAAAGTGGAAGAATCAAAAAGCAAGGAAGAATATCATGAGGGGTTAGCACCTCTAAATAGTAGCTAAG
This sequence comes from Sambucus nigra, assembly GCA_949130495.1. Classification (NCBI taxonomy): domain Eukaryota; kingdom Viridiplantae; phylum Streptophyta; class Magnoliopsida; order Dipsacales; family Adoxaceae; genus Sambucus; species Sambucus nigra. Next base: position 221,017,909 of record OX422211.1, on the reverse strand, counting down.
GTACGATCGACCGGGAGTGGAGGAGACCAGGGTCCTTTCCTCTGAGAGGGTCGTTAACCTGGAAGAAGACGCAGCTGGGAGTATCTCGATTGTAAAGAAGTTTTTGATTGGTACCTCATTGACCGATCGCGAGAAGAAATAACTATTCACCCTTCTCCGGAATAACTTGGATGTTTTTGCATGGGAGCCCTATGAGCTGCCTGGGATTGATCCCAGCATTGCTTGTCATCGATTGCATGTGGACCCAGCCTTTAATCCAGTCATATAGAAGGATCGCCCCACCTCGGAGAAAGCTAAAACAATAGAGCAAGAGGTCGGGAAGCTACTGGATGCAAGTTCCATACGGGAGGTTCAGTTCCCTAAATGGTTATCTAACCTGGTGATAGTTTTAAAGAGCAATGGAAAGTGGAGAGTTTGTATCAACTTCACGAAACTCAATAGGGCCTACCCCAAAGACAGTTTCCCCCTTCCAAAGATTGATCAACAGGTTGATGCTACAACATCACATGAGAGGATGATATTTTTAGATGCGTACTCTGGATACCACCAAATCCTCCTTCACGTGCCGAATCAAGATAAGACATCCTTCATAACCACTGTTGGTTTATATTATTCTAAAGTTACGCCTTTCGGCCTTAAGAACTCAAGAGCGACCTATCAACGGCTAGTTACGAAGATGTTTAAAGATCAAATGGGGAATACTATGGAGGTTTAAATCAATGACATACTCATCAAGAGCAAGCTCAAGTACAATCACCTCTCTGACCTGGCAAGGACTTTCAAAATCCTCAGGAAATACCGAATGAAACTCAACGCAAGTAAGTGTTCTTTCGGTGTCCAGTCAGGAAAATTCCTTGGATACTTGATTAGAAAGAGAGTAATATAGGTAAATCCCAACCAGATTTATGACATCAATAAAGTTCAGCCACTCAAATAGTAAATGATATACATAAGCTCACAGGAATGCTCGTCGCGCTCAACCGATTCATTTCTAAGTCTTTAAAGTGGTGTCAACCATTCTTTCAGTTGTTAAAAAGAAAAAAGGGCGTGACATGGAACGAGGATTGCCTGAGGGCCTTAGAAGAACTCAAGGCCTATCTCAGCAGGCCCCCTTTGCTCATGATTCCAAGAGAGAATGATCCTTTATATCTTTACCTTGCAATATCAGACCATGATGTGAGCTCTGCCTTGGTATGTGAGAGAAAAGGGAGCCAGCATCTAGTCTACTATGCAAGCAAGACCCTTTTGAAATCCGAGTAGTGGTACTTGCCATTGGAGAATCTCTCTTACGCATGGGTGATAGACTCAAGGAAACTAAAGCATTATTTTGAAGCCTAATCCATCTTCATGGTTACTTCGCACCCCCCGCAAGGCTGTTCTGAGGAAAGCAAACCTCTTTAATCGACTGTCGAAGTGGTCGGTCGAGCTCGAAAGGTTTGATATTCACTTTTAACCAAGAACTGCCATCAAGGGGCAAATCCTAGCCGATTTCATTGTTAAGTTCACGGGAAAACATCCCTGTGATCAGCCAGAAATAATCTGATCAAGGGAAAGCTTACAGGAAACAAGTATTTGGACTATATACATTAATGGAGCCTCCAACTCAAGGGGGCAGGAGTAGGTATCGTTCTAGTAACTCCTAAAAATACAGTGCTCAAGTAGGGAATCAGACTTGGATTTAAAACCTCCAACAATGAGGCAGAATATAAAGCCCTGATCATCGGACTATGTAAAGCACAACTGCTACACCTTCAAGTCTTCAGCGACTCTCAACTGGTATCCAACAACATAAACGGTGGTTTTAATGCAAATGATGAAAGGATTGCAGATTATCTCACCTTTGTGAAGGGACTAATAGCGAACTTCGATAAAGTGGATGTTCAGCAGTTCTCTAGAGGACAGAACACTCATGCAGATGCTCTAGCAGCTCTAAGTTCAGTAATAGACTCTGACTTGAGAAGAACGATCAAAATAGACTTCCTCGCACAGCCCAACATTGATCAAACTACTGAGCCTCTAAATACCGAGCAGGTTCTTCACATTGAAAAGGCTCCGAGTTAGATGGACCCCATCGCAGACTACTTACGAACTGATATACTGCTAAGTGATAAGAGTTCGATTCATCAAATAAGAGTCAAAGCTTCTCACTTTCACTTATCTCCTAATGGGAAGTTATAAAAAAGATCCTTCACTGGGCCCTAACTCCAGTGCGTTCATCCACAAGACGTCGAGCAAGTTCTACACGAACTTCATGAGAGAATTTATGGAGGTCACGCAGAAGGAAGGTCGCTAGCCTTTCGAGTAATGAAGGAAGTTTATTGATGGACATACATGCAGAAGAACGGTGGAGTCTATGTTCGGAAGTGAGAGAAATGCCAAAAACAGTCACCCATGGTCCACCATCCCGCCAGCGACCTAAAGTCACTAACCAGCCTGTGGCCCTTCGCACAGTGGGGTTTGAACATCGTAGGTCCTCTATAAACTACGACAGGCAATCGAAAGTATCTGTTAGTCGCCACAAACTACTTCACTAAGTGGATAGAGGCAGAACCACAGGAGAACATCAAGGACGCAGACATGATGAGGTCCATATGGAGAAACATCATTACTCGCTTTGGCATACCCAGAATGATCATTACTGACAACGGGACCAAGTTCGAGAGTGGCCCCTTCTAAAAGTTTTGCAATGATCATGGGATCAGGCATTACTTTAGCTCTATAGTGTATCCACCGATCAATGGTCAAGCTAAGGCTTCCAACAAAACAGTGATCGATCGACTAAAGAAACGCCTGGAATGGGCCAAAGGAGCTTGGGCGAACAAATTTCCCCACATCCTTTGGGCCTATTGCACCACCACAAAGTGAGAAACTAGGGAAACACCCTTTGCGCTTACATATGTAATGGAAGCAGTTATTCCTCTAGAAGTTGGTTTTCTTACCATGAGGTCCACGTGGGTCAACTAAGGCCATAATGATAAAGCATTGCTCACTGAAGTTGACTTATCCGACGAGAGGCAAGAATTGCCTCTAGTTAAACTGGCTTCTTACCAGTAACAACTAGCCAAATAGTACAATTGGAAAGTCAATCTAAGAAAATTTTAAGTTGGGGACTATACCCCGAGGAAAGTCCTTGGCAGTGCTATACAACTATCAGATGGAAAACTAGGAATGAACTGGGAAGGACCTTTCAAGGTCATAAGGGATGACTTACAAAGAGCTTACCACTTGGAAATGCTGGAGGGCAGGGAGATACCAAGGGCTTGGAATGAAGCCAACCTGAAGAAATTCTAGTTCTAGATTTCTCTATCCATGCACCATTAGTTTAGGCAAATTTTTATTTTACAAACTAATGTTGCTCTTTGTTTATGACTTCGATTAATAAAACTCGATTGTCCCTGGCATTTTTATATATATTGGTTGTCTCAAATGTATTTTGTTATATGCACCCTCTCCAAGTTACAGGCTCCACTCTTTTATGAGTATAATAGAATTATTGGATTACAATGAGTTGGTTAGCTTACTGCAATCAAAGGATCTTCTGAACCAACCTCTTACGATTGTGTTGAAGCACAGGGGACCCCCAATTTTAAAATCTTTCACTTTAATTTATTTTTAAATGTGGAATAGAGATGGTTCTACACAAATTTTGATTTCTTAAAATAAATTAAAATTAAACTAAACTCAAAGTGAAATTAAATTAAACACACGCACTTTAAACTCACCTAAACCAAATTAATTTAACCTAAGTCCTAGAAATCTTCCTAACATTAATTAATTCAATTTGTAATTTAGGACAAACTAAATTTTACCAAACTATATTAATGACTAGAATTAAATTACTCCAAATTTCACCAAAATTAATTTTAGCACCAAATTAAACTAGAGAAGTGAATTAAACCATATTTTATCTTTTACTCATAAGCATGCGTTCTAGGTGATTTGCAAGATAAAATAAATTCACAGCCACTACACCGTGATGTACGAGGAAAAACCCACAACGGGAAAAATCTCGGATGGCCCTAGCCTTAAGTTCACTAAGTACGAAATTTTACAAGTACAAGACAAATGACTTACTCAACTCGACTCGACTCCTTTCAAGCCCCTGATGCGTCTTCTTGTACCAACCTCAGCTTAGTCGACAATCCCGGAATCCAACAGAACCCTGGAATCCACCAATGAAGTTTAGGAACCCCTCTACCACACACAGTTCCTTTCACTGTATGAGAATGCCGCAGCCGAAACCAAACTTCTTCTTTTAAGGGAAAAAGAAGAAAAATCCAAACTTCTCCTTCTTGTGGTAGAGATGAACCAACGGTTCCAAACAACTCCAAGCAAATATTATATATATGAAGAAATACTTGGAATTGTAAACAAAACAATTTTATGGGTGTAAAGACATATGTATAAGAGTATTTCTAATTAATTTCGACACATGAAAACTGGGACTTTTGTTATGAAATATTGTCTCTCAAAAATCTCTAAAGGAGGTAGCAAAAGTCTTGGAAAAAGTATGTCCCGAAGTTGCTTTTAAAACTGTCAAAAGATAGTGGGACAAAGTAGTGGAAAAATGGGTTAAAACTGCCAAAAATTTTCCTACCCAGGAATCTCGTTCGAACAAGATTTTCGTTCGAACGACCTTCTAACGAAGTTCCAGAGACCTAAAGGGAAAAATTGTTTTCAAACTCGCTCGAACAAAATTCTCGTTCGAACGACAATTTCGAACAAAATGTCAGAATGGTTAAATTACATTTTAATCCCAAAAACTTTTTATTCAAAGTTCTAAAGTAACCTTCTGAAAATAAAATACATTTTAAAATAAAATTACACCCATTTAAAAAAATGTTCCAAGCTCCTATATATATATATAATGCATTCATACCTTAGGAGATATTGGAACTAAGTTGATGGCGTGAAACAAGGCAAATGCAAACCGGCAATGATGTTCTCTTGATAAGTAGGTCGCAACGTCTTCAACTTTAACATGACATAGGCTTGATGGATGGTAACGAACTCTATCCTATGACTCAAACGTTTTGTTCGGAATTGAGCCAACACTACATTAAGACTCAATCGTAGACTTGTGTCCTTACAAATCTCCCCCTTTGGCTATTTCGGGACGAAAACCAAAACAAAATCCTAAAGGGTTGTCAAGCTCTACTAGACTCAAAAAAATCCCATCCAAAAATAAAAAACTTGACTCAAGACCCAAGGATCAATAGCCTTGCCGATGAAAGGTTGTCGCTAAATAGAATTCCTGTACACTTAAGCAAACATTAAACGCATAGGGAATTTTAAGATTTAAATGGAATGAAATTAAATACTCCCCATAAATTAATTCTCCTTTATCAACTATGATCAACCTAAGAAGATAACACTCCCCCCTAACTTAAATCTCCTAAACTAAGATATGATTATAATAGGATTATATACCATTTCTCCCCCAATCATTCTCCCCTTTTTTGTTCAGTAATAGACAAAGGATAAACGAACTAATTAAACAAGATGAAGCATAAGGTAATAAGAACATGAAAGCATATGGGCAACAAAATCATAACTAATCCATACACATAATAAAGGATACCAACTAAGATGCAAAAAAATGATACCAATTTGATACATAAGATACTAAGCATGTGATATCAACCGAAATATGCAACAAGATAGATACCAATTATGAATTAGAGGCATAGATGGACTAGTAAGGAAGGCAAAGAAAGAAAGAAAAATTACCATATATATGTAGACATAATGAATATCACTAAAGCACACACACATATATATAGGTATAAAAATAACACATGACACAAAATGCATTAAGCTTTCCACACTTGTATGGAAAAAATGTGTCCAAATACATGTGTTCAACGGAAGTATAGGGGTGTGAACTAGTAACAATTAAACTTAGACCCAAACACTTAACAATATATTCACGGAGTTCTCATTTGATTGCAAACTTTATCACATTTGAATATAATCTCATGTGATAATATAAATTGAACTCAATGAACAAACATACACAATGCATACAAGCCTAGAATTTTGATGATTCTACAAACTAATAGAGTCGTGATAATGAAAGCGCAAATAGGATAAATTGACATTGTGCAAACCGTTGATATACCATCCAAACTCCATCAAAATAAGCATATTAATGTTTGAATGACTATATCAAACTAAAAAAATAGGCCTTGGCAAATATTTTTTTTAATGCCATTATTCTTTTAGGCATTTGGACCACGTAATTTTTTTAGGTCCAAGCAAATGGAGGCTTACTCGCAAAGGATGATATTTACTTTCGGAGCCCTTCCCCGTGCACATTTATATATATCATTTTTATATCTCACACAAATCTCACATGCAACTAATTTTAACATGCACAAGTCCTCCTTGGTAAAAAATATGTAGATGACTAGATTGGAAGGATAACACCTCACAAAGCTCTAATATACATGTGAAGTTAAAATTTTAAGTGAGCTCGTGCATGTGTGAATTGAGGCATATAAAAATAGAATCCATTATATCAACACAAAATTCTACTACTCCATGTAAGCATGGTAAAGAATATTTTAAGGATTGACAATCTAAATCAAAAGTTCTAGCCAAATGGAAGAGAAAAATAAGGGATTCAAACACAAGTATATGCCACATAAAGGTTGTCAAACTAAATACACACAATAAAAATCTTTTTGAGTTTTTGTAATTTTTTAACCAAACAAACAAAAATATTTACTCAAAAGACAAACAAAAATCATTTGTATTTTTCATTAAGCCTAAATTACTAAAACGATAAAACACAAATGATAAACAAAAATATTTTTTTATTTTTCATTTAATGCAAACAAAATAAATATAATACAAAAGATAAACAAGTCATAATTTCTAGCGTGAAATATGAAATAAAGCAATGACTAGAAAATGACTAAGCATGCATACACCTAGTAATGATATATAATATGAAGCATAAAAAGTTAGAGTATACAAACAACTAACACATTCAGCCTTTGGATTTAGCAAGGGAGGTATCGTGTGAAAGTAAACGAGAATAAAAAGTCTTATCTTGTAAAGCTACCAAGTCGGATCTCCTAACCCAAACTATTGATGATTAACGATCTCGGGATATAGGAATCTTGGCTACCTCGGTTGCCTTACGGTGGGATTTTCTAGAAAATCTTTTAAGATCAAAACAAAATTTCTTAAGATGACCTTTTCGACCGCAGTGTGAACAAGTAAAAACACGTCAAAAGGTGGAACCTAAGGATTGATCTGTAAAGGCTTTCCTAGTTGATTCTCTTAAAACTTTAGTTTTGGCTTTATGAGTTGACTTATTACATGTATCGAAGCCTAAACCACACATGTCATTTTTAATTTGGACCGTTCCTAAAATTTTATCTAATTTCTTCGAACGACGCTCCAGATTAAATTTGACTCTACTTGAGTCTCTCACTTTCTTCTCAATCTCTAAAATCCTAGACTCAAGCAAACCATTTCTCTCTTCAAACTCGATAAGCTCCTTTTTCAAGGATTCCATCAAACCTCTAAGTCTATCTCTCTCTCCTTCTACATACTCAAGCTTCTCTCGAAGAGCTCTCTCTCGTGTCTTAAGGTCATCAACTAATGCATTCTCATCAACGACCTTGGCACTCTCTTTTAAACTAGCTTCTCACTTCAAATTTAATCTTTTTAATTTAATAGATTCAGCATATAGTTCCTGAAATGCAAATTAAAGTTCACTCACATCAACATCTTCTTCATTTTCACTCTCTCTCTCTCTCTCTCTCTCTCTCTCTCTCTCTCTCTCTCTCTCTCTTCTCCACTCTCACATCCATCAAAAATAAGGGAATCATATACTCTGTCCTGGAAAGTGTCATGTATTTGTATATCTTCATGGGAAGATTTATTATCGGTGCTCACATTACTTTCCATGAATGCGACAAAGTTGCGCTCACCGGGGAAAGTGGATCCCTCTTCCTTATCACTATCACTAAGGGTAGCATTATATGAAATTGGTTGCTTTCTCTCTCTCGCTAGTTTAGTGGGGCACTCAAAAGCCCTATGGCCATACCATTCACAACCATAATACCTATTTGACTCGTCCCTATTCAAAAAAATTCATTAAAGTTTTAGGGATCTTTTCGGCTTTGTCATGCTTAGAATTTTCAAATTTCTTAAAATAATTTTTAAATTTATCTTTGTTAAATTTAAGAAATTTATGAAACTTCCTAGCAAACATAGCCATATCTTCCGCGTCACTATCACTCTCATCAACCACAACTTATTTTTCTTCCTTTTGGGCTTTCAAAGCAATGCCCTTATGTATTTTCTTTTCATTTTTGGAAGGGAACATATCTAGCTCATAAGTTTGTAAATCACCTACTAGTTCCTCAAGTTTGGTAGAGTTCAAGGTGGGTAAAGAATTTAAAATGGTCACTTTAGGAATAAATCTCTCAGGTAGGGCCTTAAAATTTTCTTTACAACTCGGTCATCGGGTATTTTCTCTCCCAAATTAAAAGATGAATTAACTATATCAGAAAGTTTAGCATAAAATTAATCAAATGTTTCTTTTTCATTCATTTTGATGGTTTCAAATTGAGTGGTGAGGTTTTGGAGTTTATAACCTTTTACGACACTATTTCCCTCGTGAGTGAGTTTTAAAATATCCCAAGCTTCTTTAGAAGTTTCACACGTCATAATGCGTCGGAATTCATCAGGTGTGACCGCACTAAACAAGGCATTTAAACCTTGGGAATTAAAATTAGCAAGTTAAAATTAATTTGCATTCCATCTATCAGCGGGTTTGGGAACACGTTCATTTTCAACTAAATATGTAGGTGGAGACCACCCATTCACGACAGATGACCAAACCCTCTCATCGATAGACTTTAGTGTCGATTTCATACGCGCTTTCCAATACGCGTAGTTGGAACCATCGAAAACAGGAAATTTTGAAAATGGGGAAAATTTCATTTTTAACCAAAATATTTAAAAAGACCTTAACGCAATAATTTAGCACTCTGGCTCAGATACCACTTGTTGAAGCACGGGGGACCCCCCATTTTAAAATCTTTCACTTTAATTTCCTTTTAAATGCGGAATAGAGATGGTTCTAAAAAAATTTTGATTTCTTAAAACAAATTAAGATTAAACAAAACTCAAATTGAAATTAGATTAAACAAAACTCAAATTGAAATTAGATTAAACAAAACTCAAATTGAAATTAGATTAAACACACACACTTTAAATTCACATAAACCAAATTAATTTAACCCAAGTCCTAGAAATTTTCCTAACATTAAGTAATTCAATTTGCAATTTAGGTCAAACCAAATTTTACCAAATTATATTAATGACTAGAATTAAATTAATCCAAATTTCACCCAAATTAAACTAGAGAAGTGAATTAAACTATATTTTATCTTTTACTCCTAAGCAAATGTTCTAGGTGATTTGCAAGATAAAATAAATTCGTAACCACTAAGCCGCGATGTACGAGAAAAAACCCACCACGGGAAAAAACCGCGAATGGTCCTAGCCTTAAGTCCACTAAGTACGGAATTTTATAAGTACAAGACAAATGACTTGCTCAACTCAACTCGACTCCTTTCAAGCCCCCGACGCGTCTTCTTGTACCAACCTCTGCTTAGTCGATAATCCCGGAATCCAACAGAACCCTGGAATCCACTAATGAAGCTTTAGGAACGCGTCTACCACACACGGTGCCTTTCACCGTATGATAATGCTGCAGCCAAAACCAAACTTCTTCTTTTATAGGAAATAGAAACAAAATCCAAACTTCTCCTTCTTGTGGTAGAGATGAACCAATGCCGCCAAACAACTCCAAGAAAATATTATATATATGAAGAAATAATTAGAATTGTAAACAAAACAATTTTATGGGTGTAAACACATGTGTATAAGAGTATTTCTAATTAATTTTGACACATGAAAACTGAGACTTTTGTTATGAAATATTGGCTCTTAAAAAGCTCTCAAGGAGGTAGGAAAAGTCTTGGAAAAAGTTTGTCCCGAAGTTGCTTTTAAAACTATCAAAAGATAGTGGGACAAAGTAGTGGAAAAATGGGTTAAAACTGCCAAAAAATTTCCCTCCCAGAAATCTCATTATAACGACCGTCTAACGAAGTTCCAGAGGCCAAAAGGGAAAAGTCGTTGGCAAACTCGTTCGAACGAAATTCTCGTTCAAACGACAATTTCGAACGAAATGTCAGAATGGTTAAATTATATTTTAAGCCCAAAAACTTTTTATTCAAAGTTCTAAAGTAAAATTCATTTTAAAATAAAATTCATTTTAAAATAAAATTACACCCATTTAAAAAAATGTTCCAAGCTCCTATATATATATATATATATATATATATATATATATATATATATATATATATATATGTAATGCATTCATACCTTAGGAGTTATTGGAACTAAGTTGATGATGTGAAACAAGGCACATGTAAACCTGCAATAATGTTCTCTTGATAAGTAGGCCGCAACGTCTTCAACTTTAACATGACATAGGCTTAATGGATGGTCAAGAACTCTATCCTATGACTCAAACTTTTTTGTCCGAAATTGAGCCAACACTACATTAAGACTCAATCGGAGACTTGTGTCCTTACAGATTGTAACACAATGGTTAGAACTATCCTAGCTTAACTTGTTCAAAGCATAACTAGTAGGGTCAACAGGTAATAACCCTCCTCGGGCCTTTGTTTCGAAACACAATTGGCTTCCTAGGTTGCTTCAGCAACAAATAAAAACCTATAGGAGATCCTTAGGCAATACGACCGACTCAGGTTGGTCGCTAATGCAATTTGGCTCCAAAATCTTGCTTAGGTGGATCGCCCATCAATCAGGTGTATTCTCGCCATTTCCATACTTAGGCTTAAGGTAATGTGACGACTCGACTTACAAGGTAAAGTGGGCAGAATGGTATGGCTAAGGCGTACTGGATTGGGGGAATACTCAATTAAAATTAAACTCTAAATAACATTTAGTCGGAGGGAGTGCCCAAAATGACTAGAGTTTGTCAAAAGCAAGCAACACATGTTTAGTCGGCCTATGCCCAAAATATAAGTATTTTATTTCTTACTAAGAATTACGTAGTTACATGTACAACGGTAATGAAATAAATCAACCCTAAGAAGATCCAGGTCGCTGGGCAAGGTAGATCGTTACTCGAGCTCTCCGACAATCATCAAGGTGAGGGGCAAATCTCTCCACGCCTCTTCCGCGTTTGGCTCCAGCAACTTCCTTAGAATAGCATCAATGGGGATCCATCGATCATCCCTTCGAAAGGGATTCGGCTCTAAGATTGGGGGAGTGATCTCACGCCTATACCACAAGGGATAATTTTTGGGGACCATCAAATCCCTGAGGGCACTTAGACACCCTCTAATAAAGGCCAGCTCCTCCCTTTCTTTCAGCTTGGTCGGTGAATATATCCAGCCTTAATCATAACTATCAGCCCACACCTGTCGAGGGACCTTTTAAAATAAATGTCGTAAATTTATAATGTCCCTTGGTAGTCCGACAGTGATTACGTATGCTCACTGAGCGTCCCTCTTCAGCTCTGCAATTACCCTCTCAAAACTGTCGGCATCTCTCTTAGCTCACCGCGTGGATGACGACAAGGACCCTTGAATAACTTGGGGAGCACTACTTGGGGAATTTTCCTTAAGGCGCGTAATTTCCATTTTAAGGCATCATTTTCCTGCTGCAGAACCTCCCCAACCTGATTGATCTCGGATGCTTCTAATAGTTTAGCCTTCAAAGCATCCATATCTTCTTGAACATAGGCACCAACCTCCTCCATCTCTGCAAGCCTATCCTTCGGCCTGGTGACTACTTCGTACTAATCTTTATAGTCTTGGTTCCTTGCCCTAAGGTATTTGTAAATCTTGATAAATGCTCTGCGAAATTGATCTCTTACGTTCGAACCGAGGATTTGGCCTAAGCGAGAGGTGGCAGGAATATAATCATCAATATCGATAAACTAAAAGACATGGAACACAAATGACAGGAATATCAGTGAATGCGAAAACAAAATTCCTTCATTTCATTGAAAAAGGGCACTAGCCAGGTACATGTACATGGAATGACAAAAGGAAAGAACAAAAAATACATAAGTGAAGGAAAAAAACTAGAAGTCTACTGGGTGACCTCAACCTGCTCGGACGGGGCTGACTCTTTCCCCTTGTTGGCAGTAGCTAAGATTCACTCCTTGGTCACCGATAGGGACATCAACAGTAGGATCAGCAGGCTCCACAGTAGTCCGAGCAGCAGGGACTTCTTCATCAATGATCGGCTTGGGACCAAGATTGTGCTTGCCGAACAGAGATGAGTCAAAGTAACTAAGGCTCGATCCTAGCCTTTCTTAAAGTTTTCCCGATCGATGTAGTCGATTTACTTTTTGACATCTTCATAAGCTGCCTCCCAACCCATATTGTAGCCACTTTCTCTAACGGTGGCCACCTCTGTCTCCAAGCTCTTCACCTTCTCATCAAGACCTTTAATTTCATCTGTGACATCCAGTTTGCTCACCATGACCAGCTCGTAGGCCTCACAGAGTTCCTTCAGCGTCACATCAAGACCAAGTGAATAATAAAAGGCGTCTGGCCCAAATTGTGAGTCCTGAATGACGATTAGAGTAAAAGCATATGACCGAGTTTATCCCTAAAAATCTCGAATGAGATATTCAAGGGATATTAGGTTAATGTGTTGGTTACCAACGCACTCTCTCTCTCTCTCTCTCAACTGAATATATATTGTACCCCTAGTCCGAGGCATAGGGGCATGTAGCAAAAACTATCTCGAGAGTTACATAATAAGAAAAATAGTAGACCTCTTTGTGGACGTAGGCAAGTTGTCAAACCACGTAAATTCTTGTGTTGTGATTGCAATTGTTTGTTGTTGTTATTTTCTTGGTGATTGTTTTCTTTCATTATTATTTGTGTTGTGATTTTTATCACCACAGTAATCAAACACTGATAATAAGAACATACCGAACAATAATTCTTCCTTTGGACCGATTTATTATTCATATGTAAAACCAAATAATTATCACGCGCTTATTATCAAAGGTGCACAGGTTATTTTGTTAAAAATTGATCTTCCTTTGGGCCGATTAATATTCACATAAATTACATGCACATAATCTTTTTATATTTCGAAATAAAAAATATTGTTTTTAACAAAAGGGTTCACCGGTGACGTATTGTTTAAATTAATTTATATCGAAATATATATTTAAATGTACCAAAATTTGAATTTAAATTTTTATGGTATACAAGCATGAATGTAATATTATGTAACTACCATATATATTTGGAAACAGTAGCATAAGCAAAGAGTTGGCTTAGCCTAGTGGTTGGTAGTCTTAATTAAAGATCTCAGATTTGAAAAGTCATGGGTTCAAAACCCCTTAGGTTCCTGCACCAGCATAATTTCATCATTTTAAAGGCTTAAAAAGAGGAATACAAACAATCAAACCCATGACCTTTTATTACCAATAAACCATCCCTTGCCAATGAACCAACATAAATGTTGTCTAATGAAATGACGTCGCTTCAGCGGTCTTCTTCCCTGTTCAATAACAACCATTACAGCAAATCCAAGTATTTTTTCTTAATCTTTGAAAAATCATATAAAATCAACCGATAGTCCAAATTTCATGAATTTTATAGTGTTCGAATCATAATAAAATGAAGAATATTTCTATCTAAAAAAATTCAGAATTATTGAACTTTTCAAAAAATATATTTCAGTCCAAAATTAAATTAAATTAAATTCCTTCCTAATATATCATTAATAATTCAACATGAAATAGCTCTGATACCACATGTTAGATTAATTTCTATTTTGTGAAAACCATCACACGAATTGGAACATTCATATTGAATCATCTGAATTTAAAATATTAAATTTGCGAAAGTGTACCTGAATCCATAACGAGAAAATTAAAATAATTAAGTCTGATGTCTTATAATCTTCCAGATCAACACTTTTATTTTCTGTCTAAATCTCTTAATACTATAAAATGCAAAACAAAGCATTTATTATGCTTTGCAATTAGCCTGTCCACGTGGCACATCACTTCACTATAATTTTGATGTCTCTTTATAGAGAATTGACACGTGGCAACGCCATTAATCCCTTATTTATAATATCTTCCCTTAAAATCCTCAAATCTCTTCATTTCCCAATCCTTACAATGGCCATTATTAAATACATCTCTTCATTTCCCAATCCTTCCAATGGCCATTATTAAATGAGTAATGCTACATACCCCAAACAACTCCCCCAAACCTCCCCCGAAATGAGTTGGACTTTGTGCCCTGACGGGACCCTCATCACATGGAAATAGATGACAGGCAAGTGGAAGAATGACATGGCGTCCACGTAGGATTTGGGGGAGTAGTTTGGGACTCAAAACATTTTCCTTATTAAATACATACATGATGTTCTCATTCTCCTCTCTCCCCATATATATCTTAATCAACGTGTATCTCCCCATATATATCTTAACCAACGTGTAAAAGATGGTTCTCTCAAATGTAAGTTTATTTCTTCTTTCTCCTAATAATTTTTTTGTCTCTTATTCTCCTATTATCTCTCTTTCACCGAATTATTTTTTCTCTCTTATCCTCTTATTATCTCTGTGCCAAGTTCACTCTTATCTCTTTAACAACTAAGATCTCCAAGAAATAGTATGGAGATGATCCTCAAAGTCAGGAAGATTATATACACCCAATAATTTATCTCCCTCTCTTTATATATATATATATATATATATATATATATATATATATATATATATATATATATATATATATATATATATATATATATTGACATTTCGATCGTTAGATATTCTAACTTAGATTCAATGATTTAAAAATAGGGGTTAGAATGATTTTAAGATTAAAGTCCAACCTTATAGTTTTAACTCTTTTTTTCTATTAAAAATCATTTTTTATAAAGTAAATTTCTAAAAAGTGGAGTTTTTAATTTCGTTTCTTTACATATATTGTGTTTTAAGAGAATGTTCTTAAAATTTAAATACTATATTCTTTAAGGAAAAATTATTTTTATAAAGTAATGTTAACATGAAAATTTTATAGACTGTTTTACAAAAGTATCCATTTTTTTTATAAAAAACATTTTTTTGAGTTATACATAAAAAAAACTTTTTATTATATAAATATTAGAATTTATTCATTGAAGAAAAAATGTTTCATATAATATAAATTTTTTTATACATATGAAAGTATTTTATGTGAAATATCTTTTTCTTTAATTAGTAAATACTAATATTTATATAACAAATAGTTTTTTTATATAACTAAAAAATGTTTATTAAATAAAAAATGTAAATTTTACTAATACAGTTTATAAATTCTGAACAATAACATTAGATTATAAAAAAAAAAAAAAATTTATACTTATATTTATAAAACAGTCTTTTAAACCACAATTTGTATGAAGAAATGAAGTTAAAAACTATATTTTTAGAAAATTACTTTATAAAAATACAATTTTTATAATAAAATATTTATACTTATCTTTATAAAATCAAGTTTTGCAAAAAAAAATTATAAAAAAGTTTTAACACCGTAGTGTTATTAAAAAAAATGATAATATATTTATATTTTTATAAAATAGTATTGTTTAAAAAAATAATTTTTACTTATAAAACAGTTTTTTAATATATATATATATATATATATAGTGTGTGTGTGTGTGTGTGTGTGTGTGTATGTTCTATTCTTTTTGTTTTTTTAATTTTACTTACTTCATCATTAAATGTTTCCCTTTCTGCATTTCAATTTTACATGCAAGTATTTAGTTGGCATCATATATTCTATAAATTAAATACATATATTCGTTATCCTTTTATAATTTTTCTGCACTAACGACATATATCATAAAAATATAAAATAAGTCTTTTTAACGTTGTAGATTTTTTCTATGTTTTTGTAAGTATATCCGCATTGTATTTTTTAACAATAAATGCAAAGCACCCGCGCATCGCGCGGGATTAAAAACTAGTTTTTATCTAATAATGGGAATCATAAGAAGTGAATTAAGTGATCTCGAGACCATGGCCCCTATTTATAAGACAATCGCGTCTTTTCATATTTCGTAACTTTTTATTTTAACCCATTATAAAAATAAAAATTACGCTTGTCTCTACACATTAAAACTCATACTTTAAAAATACATTATTAAGGTCTCAAGACTTTTATTAATCACATTTATTGGCCTAATTTTATTTGATTGCCTATAATTCATATTTATTTTATATATAAGCCCATATATTTAATTTTACTCTAACAATAAATTCTTTTTTGAATAAATAATTGTGTTAAGCCTAAAAGACTACAATGCGTGCTAAATAAGGCAACTAAGAAGCTAAACTGAGTCGAGCCTTAAGGTATATTCTAACTCACCTCAAGCTCCTCCAACCTATAAGGCTTTCAAAGCAAATTAATCACACCTATGTGTGTGTATATCTAATAACATAATATAATTTTGGTGTCTCTTTAAAGAGAATTGACACCTATCCACTCACCTAAGGTTGCCACGTGACATATCTAATAAATGCTAACCCATTAAAATAGAGCCTTTAAACAATAGTCCCTACGTGGCTTTTTCAATTTCAAGTGTCTCTTAGAGAGGATTGACACATGGCAAAAGCGTTATATATGATTAAGCTATCTACCATTCATTTTCTGCGCCTACCATTAAAGCATTAAATATGATTAAGTTTATCTACCATTCGTTTACTGCGTCTGCCATTATTATACAATTCACTATTTATCTTCCCAAAGCGATAAAACTCTTCCGATCCATTCCCCTTTTTTGTTTCTCTACGCACAGTTACAAAATCCCAAGTATGACTTAAGAATCTGGCAGCGATAGAAGCAGTTCTGATTATTCATCCCGCAAGACAAATCACCATCATACGAGGTCTTTCAAAAAGAAAAGTGTAACTGAGGGTAATAATATATTTTGTCCACCATCACCTGGACCTCATACACTGATAAGAGGATTTATTCCAGCTGATGATGATATTGTAAGTGAATTATTCACTTTTTTATATTAATCTGATATATGTGAACTTTTGTTGGAGGAAATCATCAATCCTTTGTTCTTTAATTACTGCAAGAATGATTTGCAAATATGAAGAAAAGAAAAGGTTGACACCCATTTGGTTTTGTATGAAATATCATTATTCAGAGTGAAATTTCTTTCACCAATTTGAAGTTAGAGCTTTTTGTATAATATTATAAATAATTATAATCGTTATACTTCTATGATTTTCGACAAAAGAGTGAACACATTATAAAATAGCCTTAAATATATTTATATTTATATTTATAAAACACCTTATAAAACACAGTTTATATAAAGAAATGAAGATGAAAATTAAAGTTTTTAGAAAATTATTTTATAAAAATATAATTTTTATATATAATAAAATATTTTATGCTTATCTTTATCAAATCAAGTTTTGTAAAAAAAATAATCAAAAAATGTTAACACTATACCCGCTTACTCAAGTCTCTTCGTTTTCGTAGCCTAACCCCTTTATAAGGAAACAAAACCTCCTGTGGCCAATTGGTAAAGTGACAATTCAGAACATCCACAACGATGTTACGAACAAGCAGGTGGAGAAATCAACCGGTGAGGATTCAAACGTGTCTCCAACAGAAGAGAGTCAGGTGATCATGCTAAATATTGTCGCCCTTTTGTCATTCACGGATTTCTTCTCTCCCATTTTTCAGTCACTGTATTTTATACATTTGAGAAAAGAGGTGTATAGTTAAGAAGATGGAAGGGGAAATGTACTTTTTTATCTTTACAAGGTGGTGAACAATAGCTGGTACTTTTTTACTTCTTCTCTCCCATATTTTATTTGTACTTTTTTTGTTATAATATTTTATCTGTACTTGAAAGAAGATCTAAAGGTTGTGTACAAATGAGAAGGTAAGCAGATATGGGTTTTGTACTTTTTGGTTTTCAAAAGTGGCCTTTATTATATATTGGTAAGTGTGACTAATAACTAAATATAAATAAAATTATATTTATTTTCAAAAGTGGCCTTTTTCTAGTGAGAACAATAGCAGGGAGTTCAAAATATGTAAGATCTATGTACTTTTATTATAAACATTTTTTTCAATTTTACGTCTTTCATACTTATAAAATTTGTTATTCAATAAGGTCTTTCATATTTATTAATTTTTACTCCATAGTCCATATATAATGATGTATGTCAATACACATGTTTTCAATGATTTTGAGTATTCCGTTATAATTTTATTACAAGATTTATAAGGCGCCCGCGCATCGAGCTTTTAAAAACTGTAAAGGAGATTTGTTCTTATTTAAATAACATGTATTGTTTTCAATTTATTGATCAATTGGCCACTTTGTTCGATATGGCACTTGGTTTTCGAATGTGCTGACGAAATTCACTCGGATGCAACTCAACAATTTCTATAAAGCGCCCGCGCATCGCGCGGGGCTTCAAACTAGTATTTATATATAACTGTAGCCTAAGCAGAATAATTAATTTTGGCCTCATCCCAAGCTATCCATGTGGCTTCCTTAATTTATTTTTTCTTATTTTCTATGTGCAATCAATTCACACCAATCGCTTCCTATCCCCCTCTCTCTTCTATGCATCGAGCAAAAAACCCAATAGTCACTATCTGAATCAATCACGTATCCTCACCTCCTCGTCCTCCACCGCCCTAGGTAAATAGACGTCTCAATTTTTTTTTTTTGAAATTTCCTTATTCATTTTCGGGGAAATTGGAAGTCATAATATTCTTCAAAACCCATATCCCCTTTTTCTTTCATATTGTCAAATCTGCTTTCTTTAAATGAAGGGTTTCAATAATTTTCCAAGTCCAGCTTTTGTCCCCCCCCCCCCCCCCCCCCCCCCACCCCCCCACCCCCCTTTTCAAGTCGATGGCCATAGCTTCTACTGCTTGGATTAATATTATAAAGCTCATGCAAAACATAATCGAAACAAGATTTAAGGAAATTAAAGGTTTATTTTCTTTTTCATTATAGCCCATAGTCTGTGCATATTTCATTTTGGTGAGTATTATAATTTCTATCCTTTTTTTCCTTTTTTAATTGTTAACCTGAAAATTTAGACTAGTGATAATTCATTGAAAGCCAAATGAACAAGGTCTTATGTTATGTTTTTAATATATTTGCAAGTGGTAAGACTATGTGAGTTGACCAATTATGTATTAAGATCTCTGCTTAAAAATTGCACTTAGTGGGAGGAGGAAAGGGATATTTTTGTAAATTTTCTGTTTGTTAAGTGAATAACATTGTCAGTTGCAGTTAATTTGGGGTGTGTCCCTCTTATGTTCATCATCTCCTTGATGGTTGCTTACTTTATGCACATCAACTTACCAATCATAGATACATACCTCACTTCTACAAGCATGAACTTTTCACTAATCTGCTCTTATTGTGGCAATAATTATTCCTTTATGATTCTTAGCATAATGTTAAATTATTTATATAATTTTGGATTTTCTTTCTTTCTCGTTGATGAAGTAAAAATTTCATCCCAAATATCAATTTACCTTTTTTAATTTTGTTATGTTGTATGTATACCGTTTGATGAAATGGCATAGTGAAACTAAAAAATAAGTATTATTTTGACATAAATTTAACTTTCTATATAACTAAGTTTTAACAACTAAATTCATTCTCCCCCCATCACAACAAATTCATTCTCTAAATCAAGAATCTTATAAATAAGTTATAATGCAAGAAAACTTATTAGTATCTTTTGTCATACCCAATTGGGTTTACATTGCATTGTTGTTATTCTTTTACGAAGCTTATTAATGTTATGATGATTCTGGTTTGTAATTTGTTTTATGCTCTTACTTTTTACTTTTTATAAGAATCTATGGAATTTCATATTTATGGCATATGAATTTCTAAACACTAAGATCCTCTTTGGTTGGAAATTATAATTCTGTTTTCTGTGTTTAAATACAATTCTGATAAAAATTTGCATTTGATAACCTATTTTTAAACATTGAATTATAATATTTTTGTGTTATAATCAAGTTTTTCAGAAAATAGAAAAATGGTGTTTTATAACTTTTGTTTTTAATTTTTTAACTCAAAAATATTCATTCTTAATATTTTAATGCATGTATACCTTAATATATAATATACATACATAATACATTAATATATATGTGTAATTATTATAAATAAAAATATGCATGTACATTTATACCAAATTACGTATATTTATATTATTAAATTACATAATATACTAAGATCTATATGTTAAATAATATTATCAACAGATACATGATATTAATATATAGTTTTATACATGTATTACTAATGCTTGGAATAATATAAAATATACATATACTACATGTGTATTAAAAAATATTATCAATTCATCTATCTATATAATTTTATTGTGAATTATAAATACAATATATATATATATATATATATATATATATATATATATATATATATATATATATATATATACCAATTTTGTCAAATTATTAATGAACTGTATTTAAAATCAAGTTTAGTAAACGCGCACCAATAATTATAGACACAAAAAACTGAATTTGAAAATTGTATTCAAAAATAATATTTAAATCGAGTTTTCTGAAAACTGAACCAAACGAACCTAAGTATTTTCTTAAATGACAAAATAAAGAAATTTTTGCTCTAAAGAGTTTATGTCTGGTGCACACTAAATATTTAAAATGTGCAAACAAACAAATTTTGAACAACAAATACAGTTTAAATAAATTAGGCTACGCATCACGTGACCTACATGCTAGTGTTTTAATGTTTTTTCTTGTTTGCTCTCCCCTTGTTAAGTAATTATATAACATTTGAGAAGTTTTACATAGCTCAACGTTCGGGTTTTAACTGTGCCCTAATGTTTATGTATTAGTCACATATTACTTTCGATCCCTTAGAAAAATTGATAAATAATTAAATCAAAAGCAAGTTGTGATTAACATATAAATAGTAGGTGCCAATTAGATCCCAAGTGATTGGTTGCATAAATATGTCATTTTATCCTACAAGAATTTATACAAAAAATCATGTAATTATATATAGGAAACTCATATTGTGTCATTAGACTCATAACATGATAGTACAACTACAACCCCCCCTCCACATTCATATGATGAGCATCATAACTTTAAACATCCCAAACAATTAAAACCCAAAAACCATGGTGAACACAAAAATAAAGGCTGGTAGCCTAGCTTGTGTGGTGTCACCTAACTTGTGTTTATAACTTGGTGGTTGTCATCCCCACCACTGGTGCACTGCAACACCTTCATCCCTCAACATCCCATACAAAGCCAAGCATTCCCAATATGCCCTCCTGCTCCTCTCTCCCTTCCCCTTTATACCTTGATGTTTGCACTCCATGAACAACTCATCCACCAGCCTTATGGCTTTGGTCTTCACCATCTCTTCGACTACCTCGGCCTCAGCCTTCATGACCACGTACTCATCTTCTCTGACATTTTTTGTCAACCAATCTGACATCCCCGTTTGCACCACTTCTCGGCCGGAGGGTTCGTCGGTCGCAGTTTCGATGTTATACATGTGGAAGTTTTTGTTTCTGGTAGGGTAGTGCTTTGCAAACCATCCAGCATCGTTGGGGTCCTCGTTTTTGTGTGGCGACCCGACGTTGATGAAGACACGACGAGGGTAGCTCTCCAGGGAGTCCCCTGTTAAATCCGGCAGGTACCTGGTTCGCTTTAGGTACCTGTAATCATTTTTAGATTAAAAAAAGAAAGCCTATAATGGAAGAATAATGATATGCCTATAAAATAACTCTACATACACAAAAGGTAAAAAAATATATAAATATATTTCCTCAATCAATGGTATCAAATTTTGTATTTTGACAAATTAACATAACTTTACACCTAACTAACTCATTTTTTCCAAAAAAAAAAGTAAACATTAAATCTTTAAAAATTCGTAACGTCAAATTTACAAATTCAAAAAATTCACAAACTTTATATATTTGAAATCTATTCGTCAAGATCTATTAAGTAATACATATATTAGATATTTTTTTACAAAAAGATAAATTTACTTTTTCTTTTTTGAGCGAAAACCTTTTTTCTTCAGCTCCGATATTGGTGCATCGCGGATCAAAACACACACACACACACAGGGGCGGAGCCAGGGGGTGGCTTGGGGGGGTCCCAGCCCGCCCCCCCAAAAAAAAAAAAAAAATTGTAGTGTTAATTTATTAAAAAAAAAAATACAGTGTTAAAATATAAATTCAGCCCTCCCAAAATATAAACTCAGCTCACCCCTAATAGGACTTTTGGTGATTTTTCTCAAAATAATTTAAATAACCTCAAAAAAAATCGGCTCGGGGGCTCCCGCCCCCGAACCCCCGGATATCACCCTTAAGACAGCCCGTCCTGACAAGAATTTCTGGCTCCGCCACTGCACACACACACACACAGAGGAATGACAGAAACTGTGACGATCCGAATATGATTATGATAAATCATGTTTTAATCATGCTTACCGTATGAGATGGGGATAATGTGTTATTAGAATATATAACGTTAAGTTATTGTGTTTAGTCTAATCCTACCTTCATAACTTATGAAATATTGAATTAGTCACAAACACATATTTGTGAAGTCTTCGGTAGGAATGTTCAAGTTCGGGACTAGTTTTGGATAATTGACATGAGGTGAAAACTAGATAGTTGTAGACAAGGTTCTAAAAAACGCGGGGCGTGACCAAGGCGTGGAGGCCAAGTCTTAAGCCTTACAAGCCTAGGCGGGTCTTGGCGTAAAAAGGCGTGAAAAGACGTTTAGGCATTTTTTAATATATTTTAATATTTTTTTACTATGACAAGGCTATTTAAATACTAAATTGATACATACCTTGAAAATATGTCTAAATATTTGTAAATTAAAATACTATTTTTTTAAAATACAAAAAAAAACAAAAAAATTTCATCTTTTCACGCCTTACTTCTAAAAAACTCGCGTTTTTTCACGCCTTACCCCCAAAAAACGCACGTTTTTTCACGCCTTGCCCCAAAAAACGTTGACCATCGTTGACCACGCCTTGATCCACGCCTAGGGCCAAAACTTGGCGTATCTAAAAAGCCTCGCGCCTAGGCGCGCCTTGGCGCCGCCTAGGCGCGTTTTTTAGAACACTGGTTGTAGATATATGAGTTAAGTTTGTAACATAACAAACGGTGTGTAAAACAAAGGTCCGAGAAAGGAGTTATGCTGAAATTATGAATAGGGGTAAAGTAGTCATTTAGCTTTAAAGGATATTTTGTCTTATATGGTGACACATGTCATATTTTGATTGGACCAAGGGGAGGTGACTTATGCCAACTTTAAAACCTTGAAATGACCTCCTCCTTCAGCCAAAATCAGGCATGAGAGAGTTTGGCTTGAGCAAAGAGAATCGGGAAGCGCAGAAAGTAGAAAGTGAGAAGAAAAATGGAGAAAAATTTGTAGAAAATTACGAAAAAGTCTCTAAGGTAATTCTATGCATAAACCTTGTTATTATTTTGGTATTATTGATTGAAATGATAGAAATCATTGATTGTTTATTGAAATTTCATGCATTGGTATATATGTACGGATAGATGCAAGTTTAAGCAAAGTTGAACGTATAAATTATGCATATTGCTTCGATTGAAAACCTTGTGTATTCAAACTTCTGAGTAAGTATGCACACCATGTGTTCGATGTTTTGCTTGACATAGCAAATGAACCTTAAAAAATATGAAAATTTAATTTTGTATTTTTAAATATACTTATTGATGTTGGGTGAAATATCATAAAAATTTATGATACAGAAAAATTATAAAAATTCTTGAAAGTTGACTGAACGATAAAGGAGCCTATAGGGCAGATTTGTTATGTAGCAAAGAAATGGGCATATCTTGCTTTAGGAAACTTGAAATGATATGTCGTATTTTAGATTGGTAACCCAATATGTTAAGGATAAAACTACTAAGAAGAAATTAAAATATATTTGGCCTATGATTTGAGTATGGTAAATATCTTACCATGAAGTTAGATTGGACTTCATTTATGATATATGATTTGAATGGGATTATATGATACTTATGAATTAGGTTAAGTTTAATTTATTCTTTGGATTGTTAATATCCTTATGATGATACTAATATTGTAAGAATTTATATGTGAAAGTGAAGAAAAATCGGTTGAACAAGTGCCAGACAAAGGCACGAGAAAAATACATGAAGTGGCCAAGGTGAGTGTACTCACTGGAAAGAGATGTATTATACATGGTTATGAAGATGATTTGAATATCATTCACGGGTAAGGTGTATTACACATGGTTATGGATATGATCTGAATATCACTCACGGATAAGATGTATTACACATGGTTATGGATACGATCTGAATATCACTCACTGGTAAGATGTGTTATACATGGTTATGGATATGATATGAATATCACTTATTAGTAAAATGTATTATACATGGTTACGGATATGATCAGAATAATATTGAATATTAATTTGTTCATTTCGATTCACCGAAATGGGAGGTTACTCCCCGACTCGGAATGGGGGAGATTTGTCTATTAAAGACAAGGAGGTTACTCCTCGACCAAGAATGGGGATAATGTCTATTACAGACAGGATATGTGAATAATGATTCGGATAAGTTGGTCATTCTTTATGAATGAGCCGGATAAGTATATGATTGGTCATTCTTTATGAATGAGCCGAATAAGTATATAATTGGTAATTCTTATGAATGATCCAGATAAGTATGCATATATCATCACGGGGATATGATTTATTGCAGTTAATTTTATGCAATAATGTAGTAGTGATGCATTTGCTGAGTTATTTTGTTCATGGTTCCTATGTTTATGTTTTTCAGGTATTGTGATATCACTGCCAAATCTAGGGAGGTCGCTGGGGTTAGAAAGGGGACGCATAAAACTAGGATTTCGATCAAACGTAAATGGGGTAATCTACGCCCACTTATCTTTTTAGTAAGTTTGAATAAGCCTAATTACCTTAAAGTTGTCTAAGGTTTTAGTTTTATTGATTCATATTAATAATTGAAAAAGGATTCTCATGATTATGGTTTGGTTAAGGTAATTATGATTTGACTCAGTTTGACTTTCAAACTTAATGATAAGTAACTGGGTTGGGGTGTGTCAAAAACACTCCAGCGAGGACGACAGCCTACAACGAGCTTCTCCGACAGACTATTCATGAGAGTCTTCGGTTCGATGGGGTGGGATAGGGATGGGGATGGTGCTACTAGAGAGATAGAGAATGGTTATGCGTTTATTTTTAGAGAGAGAGAGAGTAAGTGGGTTTAAAATAAGCATTTGTGAAGAGTACATTTGTCTAAATATATGTAATCTATAATGAAAAAGGACTTGGTGCATTAAAGAAAAGTCAATGTGATTTTATGCATTTTTAACCCAATAAATGGAACTAACCAGTAATAATGCCAAAAAACTTTCATTGACAGATAAATTTGTTTAATAATTTTGTTAGGATTAGTTATACTTTAACACCTCCAATTTTGCTCACATTTTTACTTCATCATCCATACTTTTTATTATCTAGGTTTAACCTCCTAACTTATAAAAATGCATCTTTTTATCCCCCAATACTAAACTTGTTAATTTTTTGACGAAAATTGATAATGTGTCCTACATATGAGAGTATTTTTGTTCAACCACTTGTGCAAATGAGATAAGATCATGATTTGATTGAAAATTCATGAGAAAGAGGATATGAATTTTTCGTCCCTAAACTTAATACCGTGAGGGTCATGTGTAAAAGTTCACGTTTTTAGAATTTAAGGGGGTTAAGCCTAAAAAATGAAAGCATGAATGGGGAAATGAAAATAATTACAAAGTTAAAGGTATCAAAGTGTTATTAACTTAATTTGTTATAGTCATTGTGTGGTTAGTGTAATAAAAAATGAAAATGATAACTACATCAAGAACTTATATAAGAATGTGCTGAAAATGAATTAAAATGTAGTACTTTTAGTGTGCGTATAATATTTTAATCCATTTTTTGCATATCTTTGGTGTAAAGTTTGGCTGCATATTTCGTTACCATATCAAAAAATATTGTCAACCCATTGTACCAACATGTAAAAGAGTCCAATATCTTGTGTTAAAGCGTCATATTAAAATCAAAATAATGTTTTTTTTGCTTAACTTTCTCGTTAATAATCTTTTTTTTGCTCTAATCCACTAACATATTCTTTAAACACTAATATCTCTCTCCCTTAATGCATACAATAACTTTTGTAAGTTATACATAAATGTTTCTTTTCTTATTTTCGGGGGGGGGGGGGGGGGGGGTCGTGGCTGGGGGGAGACTTTTTATAATATATGCATGATTTTTTATTTCATACAAGTGTTAAGATTGTCTATACCTTCACTTATATGGCACACATTAAGGACTGAGTAATCTTAGTGCCAAAAAAATGTGTTAGTGGACTCGAGCTACAAAAAAATGTGTTAGTGGACTCGAGCTACAAAAAAATATTGGCCAAGGACTGAAATAAAAAGAACTCCCAAAAATAAATGTCCAAATAGAAATTAGAAAATTATTAATTAGAAAGATAAAAATGTCACGTAGTTAAATAGTAGGATCAATAACCAAAAAGTCCCTCCAACATTTTTTAATACACATTTAGTCCAAAACTTTTTATTTTGTTCCAAAAGTTCCTCAAACACTCATTAATTTTCTTATTTTTAAAAGTTTGCGCTAGCGACATTCCCACCCCACCTTCTCCTACCCTCACCCCCCACTGCCAGAGCTCCGGCGATCCTCGCCGGAGCCTTTTTTCTGAATATTTTTATGTGATGAAGGACGTTTTGAAATAATATAAATTGACTTGGACTAAACGTGTATAAAAAAATATTTGAATAACTATTTGGTATATGTCCCTAAATAATAAGAAGAAATTAACTTAGAATTTTAAAAAATGGACAATTAACAAAATACCCATGAGATTCTATTCTTAAACAACTAAACCACTCGTATTATTTATTGAACTCCATATCCCCGTTTTAAGCACTTCTCAAATTTCAAAGGTAGTGAGATCGAAACCTCCGTAACAGGAAAGTTATGACTTTGGAGTTGATTTAAGATGAGGAGGTTGCCGTTATTTGTGTGGTTTGTCTTTTTCATGTGATAAAAAACTATTAGCATTTATCCAACTTTTCACTGATGTATACATTAAATTTTGTGACATGTATATGAGGTTTTTTTTATATTTTTAAAAAAAAATTGTAATTTATATATTGAATTTTATAACATTATATGAAGTTTTGCCATATACACGTTTTAAGTTATGTATATCCTAAATTATAAGGTATGCATTAAGAGGGAAGGGGCCTTAGGACCCACAAAATATGTAGAGCTAAAAAATATTATTGATCAATGACTAAAATGAGAAGTTCCTAAAGAAATATAACCCTTCCTTAAAAGCATAGTATAATTTGGAGTTCAACACACACACACACACACACATCTATATATATATTGAAATATTGACATATACATTAGTCAATTTAGGGGGTCTCTTTTAAAAGCGTTAGAATAAATATTTCTTTTGAATCATATTTTCAAAATAATGTTTTTGAATTTTTTATCTCAAACTAAGTGCTTACTTAACATACATGGAGTACTTTATATATATTTTAAGTGAACAATTGCTTCATTAGTAGCTCTCTTGAAATATTGTATATGAATTTAAGTTTATTATTTCTTATTATGATGAAAATAAAGAGAGAGCTACAAAACATTTTCAGAAATGGGGAGTTATTTTAATCATTTTGAATAATATTTGGACAACATCCAAAACTCCTATTCACCAAGGCACTACATCCAAAAGTTTTATTCCATCAAAGGAACCTTTGTCAAATAAAAGCTTAAGTAAACATCACTCGATTAAGTATATTTACAAAACGTATTTTCTATAATTTTATAAATTTTCAAACCAAATAGTTAAATGAAAGTACGGGTGGACATGGGTTGGGACTGCACATGGACATTGGTTCCAAAAATTAGAGGTGAATCTGGTGAAGCAAGGACAAAGTTTCTTTTTCCCTACTCTTTCTAAAAGTGTTTGTACCTGTTTAGTCATCCTATCAGGAAGCAAGACGGGCTAAATTTAGCCAGTTACTCCACCTATTGTGGGTGTCCTAGGAGCATCCCTAATGAGTATGTTATATCGGGTATAACATATTTCACATTTTGATATAATATATATTCAAATTTCCCCTAAACCTGTATGCAACACCCCTTCTATATATCGAATGATAAAATAAAAGCACGGAACAAGTTACAACTTTTGTGGGGCCCATTCGAGGCGGAAGATAATTCTCCGGAAAGTGAAAAAATATATAAAAAATTAACTCAAGTAAGATTTCAAGTTTCGCATGAGATCAATGGCATTTTTAACTAAAGAGGACGAAGCGAACAAATTTAAAATCTGAATTAGTGGTGGATATATACCTTAGTGCCTAATATAGAATGCCCATTGGGAAGCTCTAAGAATAGATTATTAGGGAAAAGTAAAATATATGGATGTACCTGTTGGACTTCCCTGAAGCTGCTCTTGGTGGTTCTAAGAGAACATCCTCCAGATTCTTCAGGGCTGCCTTCTTTGCCTCCGCCGCCACCCCAAACAACCGCCTCTTTGTCGGTGAATCTCTCTCCTCCTCATACCCCATTTTCCTCATTGCCACCACCGTCGTATCAAACCTTCGGATATACACGATCCTATAATTTGTCGGTTTATTAAACGCCGCCATAGGGTTCTCACTCAAACGAAAAACTGCAACCCCGCCCACCTTCAAAACCCGATCCACGAACTCCAATCCATGCCCGAAAGCCAAGTCAAAATTCTCATCTGCAATACCCGGATCCGAACCCGACACCAAATCCATCCGATTATTTCGAGCAATCTCATCTTCCTCGGGATTCCCATTACTAACAAACACAGCCTTACCATTCACCTTTAATAATCCCTCATTTTCCAAATCCCGAAACAACATTGGCCAAAAGTCCGACCCGAGTTCAAACTCTTTATCGTCAAAACCGATTGGGTTCGTCCCGAAACAAGAGAGAAAAATAATAACAACGGCTAAAAGGAAAGCCTTACCCATAACCCTAAAAATGCATGACCGAGGAAGTTTGATTATTACCAAATCATCATTTCCATGCAAAGCACTTGTTTTGTTTTGACGTTTTATTCGAAACCCATGAACCATATCCATGGAAACAAAACACATTTTTAGATAACAAAAAGAGAGGAGAATAAATGATAAGCAAAAAATATTTTAAGCAAGCAAAGAGTAGAGGTAGAAAAAGAGGGTGGTAAGAGAGAGGTTATTAGCGGGTGCAAAATCTGGCGGCGGTGTGATTCCCACCCACGAGTGCAACACGGTTAGTTTGTAATGTGGACCACAAAAGCATCAACTGTATGATTCTCTGAAACTCCATTATCCTCCTTCCTCGTAAATTACCCAGATCGATTCCCTATATTAGAAATGAAGTGCATCGTTGAGTTGTTGTTATTTAGCGGTGTTTTGGGAACAGTTCCATCAACGTTGTGGCCATCGATCAGTGAAGGACGGAGGAGGTGACGGGAGAAAAAGAGAGGTGATTTTCGTTTTGGGCTATAACGGAGAACAATGGAATGGGGGAGGGGTAACGTACAAGTATGGGACGAGAAACTGGTTTAGAATATGAATGGTTGGTTTAGCGTCAAATTCTCTTAGAGAGAGGGAAAACCGCGGCAGCTCTTGTTTTTACTTACAGCCGTTGTCCAACTTGAATCTCTCGTTGGGCTGGCATTATGTATGTAAAAAGGAAGAAAGGGTACAGATGTCAATATACCAATGTCACCCTAATTTGAAACGTGTTGTTGTTGTTGTTGGTACCTAAAAGATAAATTTTTTAAAGGATTTTAATAAAAAAATACTTAATAATTAATTAATTTTAATTCTTATATTGTAATTGATCCGTGCAAGCGGCAACGGATATGCGTGTTGATCGATCTTCACCCACCCCCACCTCCATGACAGCCCTGCTGCCATGGTGATGGTTGGGATTGGGGTTGGGGGGGCGGGGTGAGTCGGGTTGGAGATCGGTCGACACATGTGTCCGTTGTCGCCGACGCAGACCAATTACAATATACAAATTAAAATCAATGAGTTGTTAGGTGTTATTTTGTTAAAGTTCATCTTTAGTTCATCTTTTAGGTTCATTTGTGAACCTCTCCATATATATAGAGAGAGAGAGAGACAGTCCTGCTCTTGTGCGGACTAGTCCGCATTTTAAGAATGCGGAGCGGACATGTGTCACCTGGCGGTGAGCCCCCTATAATTTAGGCGATAATTTCTAGGCGCACCGTTAGGTGACACATGTCCGGTCCGCATTCTTAAAATGCGGACTAGTCCGCACAGGAGCATTATATATATATATATATATATATATATATATATATATATATATATATATATATATATATATATATATATATATATATACAGTCCTGCTCTTGTGCGGACCAGACATGTGTCACCTGGCGGTGAGCGCAGAAAAGAGAGAGAGTGTACCTATAATTTAGGCGATAGTTTCTAGGCGTAACTTTAGGTGACACATGTCCGCTCCGCATTCTTAGAATGCGGACTAGTCCGCACAGGAGCATATATATATATATATATATATATAGAGAGAGAGAGAGAGTCAAGCTCTCGTGCGGACCAGCTACCGTCCAAAAATTATTTAGGGACCACTTCGTCTTTTATATATTTTTCTAAAATTTCTGGAAATATAAATTTCTACCTCAATAGATTCTAAAGTCTATTAAGCTTATCTTAAAATATATTCTAATCTGGAAGCCTAAGTGTAGAAGTTTCAGTTCTACTTGTTAGACTTCTACCGTCACTATCAGACTAGATTTCGAAATAGTGAGGATTATCTATATAAATATTTCCCTTTGGATATTGAGAGATTTTAAGAGGTTTTTGAGGAAAATATTCTAGTCTTAAATACCTTATGCGGTACTGAGGTTTTATCAATCTAGTTTCTTTATATATTTTATTAACAATATAAATTAGGTTGTCTTCTATAAGTTCGTCATCACCATACGATGACAAAAATCTACGATACATTATAGGGGCAGCTGTCTTTACGTTTTTAAAAAGATGACGGATTCCTCCTACTCTAATTAAAGTAGTTTTTATTTCAGCTAACCTTTTGCGTCTAATGTATATTAATACGTCTATAGATACTTTAAGCATTCTAGTATATTCTTGGTATTTTTTAGGTCTTGAAAGTTCTTCTGCGAACTCTTATGTTCTTAATTCTTGTTTGAAGAGATCATGGATCACTTTTCTAATTATTTCTATTCTAGGTACTTCACGTACTAACTACTCAATAATTTGATTTATATATTTATAAGTACCTCCTGCGTATGTTAAAGTAGTTTCTATAAATACTTTATCTAAGGGGTCTGTAAGAGTCCACTATTGGATTTTGTAATACCCCGTATTTTTATTGATTTTAAAATTTGGGGATTTATTAAATTTAAATTGAGATATTAATTTAATATTAATCCTGAAATTATTCAAATATTTACTACCGTGACGAGAGGTAGTAATTATTGGGAATTTGTTGAATATTACTAAATGAGTAAAATAATATATAAGATTGACTTTATAAAAATTGTCACAAGTGAATAAAATGGCAATTATGAAAATTTAAGTCGGGACGCACCTGTGTCGTGTCAGGACTAAATTATTATTATTATTATTATTAAAAGTGAATAAATTATAAGTCGCCCGTATGGTCATTTCGAGTGCGCCAATTTGTCCAGAAGGGTCGAGATAGTCAAAATAATGCACCCGAAAGTTTAGTATGGGTCTCGGGGAGTTTTGAGGCCTAATTGGCATCCCATGAGGGTATTATAGACATTTGGCATTTTTGGGTAATTAAACCCACAAATTTCTTTAGGATAAATCAGCCATTTTGAGTTGCCTTCCAGGGTTAACAAATACAAAATCAAAGAACGGCCAGTAGTGAAGAAGTTGGAGAGCTTTCCAAGTAACTCAAGACCAAAGACTCACCCGTTTGCACCGCCACCACCACCAAAACCTAGATCGCGTGACAAGGAACGCAACCATACATCTTTTGTCCACAAATTAGAAACTGAAATTCTAGGCAAGTATCTATCTTGCTCTATTTTAGTTAATGTTTCAATCATGTTAGTCTAGGGTTGTTTAGAACATGTTTCATGGAGGAAATCAATATTTTTTTTAGATTTAAAATTATATGTTGTAAAGGAAGTAGACATATTCTGGACATTTAAATCACATGTAGAGGATAAGCCACGAATTTGTATGGACTTAGGAGCAAGTAATCTGGAAAAGAATAGGAAGAATGGAAATTAAAGAACAATTAGGGTTCTTGAAGTTTATGTAAATTTACTCCATTAAATCATTATACTTGATGAAATCGAACATATTTTACGTAGAAAATGTAACAACCCGAGGTCTTGGAAACGAGGATTTGTTTATTTTGGGATAAATAAATAATATTTTATTAGAGAATAATTAAATTGGCAATCAAGGTTAAAAATTGAAGTCATTAGAAAGTATGGCTAATGGCGATTCTGAGGATGTAGTTATGTCCGGAAGGGTCGAGAAAGTCAAAATGACTGTACTTGGGGTCTATTTAGGTTCCGAAATAATTTTAAGTTCGTTTGGCTCGAATTAAAGTTACCGAGTCATTTAAAGTATGTATTATCATTTAAAGATGTGTATCTTGGGAGTTCGGTCTTAAAAGCCTACGGAAGATTTATTTCTCCTTAGAGAGAAAGAGAAATAGAAAGAGGGAAAGAGAGAAGAAGAAAGAAGAAGAGAAAGAAGGAGAAAAGAGAGAGAAAGTGGAGTTTTTTCGGCATCTACGCGATTTCGAGGACGGATCAGACCCTACGAACCCGAGGCAAGTGATTAAACTTGCTAAATAATTGTTGTGTGCATTTATTTCATGATTTGTGGATCAAATTTATGGGTTTTAGGTTTAGTTTATCAAAACCTAACTTTTTGGGAAAACCTTAGATTTGTGGTTTATAAATGATTTCTAGGTTAGAAATTAGTTTATATGTGTTTATAGATGATTATTGATGATATATATGTGATTGAGTTGAAGAAAAATGAAGAGAAGATGATTAAAAATCAATTTTGGGATTTTTAGCTTACTAAAAAGTAGCCATTTCGAGCCTCCAGGTAGGCCGAATCGATTCGGTCCCCTAGCCGGATCGATTCGGAAATATGCAGGTGCCCAGGTCTGAGTGACCGAATCGATTCGGACCCCAGCCGAATCGATTCGGCCTGAGACAGAGTCCCATGTCTGATGACCCGAATCGATTCGCCTTGGAGGCCGAATCGATTCACTGGGCCGAATCGATTCGGAAACAGGGCTTTTCGAATGATGTTTTTCTAAGGAGAATTTCATTCCGTTTTTTTCGAGGTTATCAATTGGGAACCTCTATAGGGATCGTATGGGGTACGTTATGGAGACTTTTAGGGAGTTTCCCTTATAAGGGAGTCATATAGACTTAATTTGAGGAATACCGATTTGAGATTTTGGTATCATCTAAGTGGGTAAGCCCACTACCGTTGAGATTTCCATTTGGAGATATTTATGAAATATATAATCAAGTTAGAACGCTTAATGATAATGGATTTTAGAATCCAGTCGCCAAATGGGATAACTTTAAATGTTCATAAAACGAATTGAACCTCGTTATGGATGGAGAATTATAAATGCTAATTGATGCATATAGATATAGAAATATCCTTAATGATGATTGATTTGGGAGAAGTCTCACACAATGAGAAATGCTAACTGTAGTGCATTAGGATAAATAATATCCTTAACATAAATGGATTTGAGAGACAAGTCATAAATAGAAGCGACGTGTGAGCTTCAAGCGAGAAATAGTATACTGTATACTAAGTGGGGAAGATGTGTGAGAATTGACGATTAGTATATCAAGAGGGAAATATACTAAACAATGACATTAATTCTATTGCACCTAAGAGCGTATAGTAAATATGAAAACAATGTGATAGGTATACCTTATATGATGGTATATCTTTATCATGATGTGATGATGTATGTATACCTTATGTGGTGGTATATATATATATATATATATATATATATATATATAGTGAAGCCTACCCCCTCCTTGCTATCATTGGGAAGTTACATGCATTGAGGGTTAGCATCCTGGCTCAAAGAGTAGGGTGTGGATATTCCCCAAGTCATAGTCGTCCATTGTGATTATTATGCGATATATATATGCTTCTTTTAGGGGTGAGAAATCGGGGGTATGTGACATTCTCACTTGTCGGTTAGGAGCTATGACCGCTTCTCGGGACGTTGTGTGCGTGACTTGATCACGAGGTGGGTGTCGTTGAACCCCACTAGGTGGCCCCAGTTTGCTACATGTATGGGCTGCTGGAAGATGATAGCATGTGAGCCTGCGTCCACGAGTTATAGCTCGATTGGATGGTTATTGTGTTATGGATGTGATTGGTATTTGGGTATCGAGGGCTTAATGGACCTTAACGACCAACATTGCCAACAATTAGTGTAATGGGGGGGTTCCTTATTTGGATTTCGTTCCGGCGAGACGTCCCACACACGAAGCTCAGTGTAATGTTGGGAGTGAGGAGAAGTTAGTCCTTAATGCTCATATATATATATATATATATATATATATATATATATATATATATATATATATATCACCTATCCCGACGATTGACAGTGCCAGGAGTAGTGTAACGGGGGAGTTCCTTGTTTGGATTTCGCCTCGGCGAGACGTCCCACGCATGAAACGTCGTGTACTCTTGAGAATTGGGAATAATAATTATTGATGTAAAAAATTAGATCACTCTAATAATTCAATCACAGATAAATAAATGAGACAAAGAATTTTAAAGTGGTTCAGCCTTATAAGAATGGCCTACGTCCACTGTTTTGGTATTGCTGTTTGTATTGGAATTCTCGATTACAAGTTATCTCAAGAAATTTCGGTCTGGGGTCCCCCTACAATGAGGATTGTACAATGTATTTATAGCCTTGAGGCTGTAATGTGAAAGGGTAATAAATTAAATGATATGCATATGAAAGGGTAATACATTTAATGTCCTCTTTGCGTGCGCGTCCAAATGATAAGCATTTAATGAATCAGTTGAACTGTTGGTTATCCAGCTATTAATGCTTTGTTCGAGATGCAGCTCGGACCGCCTGAGTTGCTCGGACCGCCTAAGCTTCTTGGTATTCAAGAGTTCCTCGGAGAGGTTTGTTCCTCGGAGCGTATGAGTTCCTCGGAGCATGTGAGTTCCTCGGGTAAGCAGTGTTCCTCGGGTAAGCAGTTTTGTTCCTCGGAGCGTGGGAGTTCCTCGGAAGTGTTTGTAGTTGCCATGTAGATAGCCACGTGTCTTCATATGATTGGTGCACATCAGCAGATTAAATTTGGTATCAACAGAAGCCCCCAATGCTTCATAGTTCAAAATTTGAGGAGTATGGAACATTCTTTCTCGGAATATGGTAGCTTTAAATAGTCTTCCTGATTTTTAGGAGCATTTCCCTTGTATTTATTTCTCCTTCCAAATTCGTAGAATCATGCTTTTTTGGACTTTTCTGCACACTTCGATTCCCGCGTTACTTTTCGTCTTTTTAGCCGCTGTTACCCGCTTTGATTCCCGCGCCAATATTTAATGCCCTTTTAGCCGCCGGTAACGTAATCATCCTTTTTTGTAATCATTACTTCGCCAGTTCCCAAGGTAAGGTATTTAAACTTCACAGACACTCCCATTGTCTTCTATCTTTTCAAAATTTCATCTTTTGAGTTTTACATCGTCTCTTCCTACTCTCTTGTGCGTTCATCTTTTCCGTCGTTCGTTGTCAGCAGACCCATTCTTTTCCTGTAAGATCTTCTTACTTCATCTTTATTTCTTTATTCACCATGGTTTATCCTGTTGAGTCTCTTGAGAAATTTCGTTCTGAATTCTCCATTCCTCCTTGGGTTGTCTTGGAAGAGCTTTCTGAGCCGTCTAATTATTTCAATTTGGCTGAGGGACATTGGTTCCCCAGTCTCTTTTTTGCTGAGTGTGGATTTTTTTTCCCACCAAATCCTCTGTGTCTGGAATTCTGTCAGTACTTTGATGTTGTTCCTGCACGAATAGCCCCCAACACATGGAGAGTAGTTAATGGGGTGCATAAATTAAATCAAGTGCATGGAACTCGTATAGGAATTCCAGAAATCATGTACTGCTATAGATGGGCAGTTAATGATAATGTTTATTATTTAAAAACTAGGTTTATAAATAGAGCCTTAGTAGTCAATCTCCATGATGCCAATAGGGATTATTTTGAACATAGGGTTGTCGTAAAAAATTGGCAACACCCTCCATTAACCGGAAATGAGGTTTACCAGGGTCCCAGATGCCCTCCTTATGGCAATGGGATAGGTTATTTTTATTTTATTTTATTTATTTTGAAATCATGATTGTTTTATGTTTGATAAAATGTGTCACTGATAACAATGTTTATTTATTTGCAGTTGATAGTAAGAGAAAGTGCCCAAGAGAAGCAGATGCCAATATAAGGAATTTGGGACTTATCTGGAGTCTGCATCAACGTTTTACCGACGAGCATATCAGGTCGGCCTCATATATGCTCCAATACAAGAGCTACACAACTTCCTTCACTGCTCGTCCAGTAATCAGTGAAGCAGAGCCAGTACCAGCCTCTGCAAGTTCATCGCCTGAATCCCACATTCCTTTGAGCGAAAGGATGAAGAAGAGAAGACCTCCCACCTTGTTTGAGAAGACTGCCTCCGGTTCTGGTGAGGCAAAGAGGAGTAGGATTGATGTACCAAGGGATGGGACAAAGAAAACTGCTGCAGCTCCTCCAGCTGCTCCTGCAAAAATTACCGAGAAGCCCGCAGTGGCTCCGAGCAGGTCTGCTGCTCCTGGAGAGGTGATTGTGATATCACCGACCAAGAATTCTTCCTTGGTTGTACCTGTTCCCCCGAGGAGGCTGAAGAAGAGCTCCTCGGTCAATTTGGTTGATACCATCATTCAGCCCCCAACTATTGGGACTGAAGTTCCCACTTTTGTTCCCCCGAGCTCTGATACGAGTTCGGTAAAGTCCTTAACCATTTCCGAGGTCCAAGGTACTGAAGATAACCTTACTCGGGACATGGTTACTTCTTTTGCTACTCGTCACCTTGCTTCATTAAGTCTCTTTACTTTAAACTTTTCATAGTTTCCTTTGTCATTTCTTATTTCTAACTTGCTTTCTTTTTCTGTTTACAGTTGACGAGCTACTTTAACATAATCCTGAAAAAGGATGAAGCCATTAAAGCCTCATGCTCCTCGTCCAGTGTGGAGGGAGCTATGGAAGAGGCTATAAAATCTTTGGAAGACTCCCGCCAGAAGTATGCCACTGATAAGGCTATCTGGGAGAAAAAACTTTCCTCCTCCGAGCAAGAAAAAGCTCGAGTTACTGATGCCTCCAAGGAGTTGGAGAAGAAAATGCCTTGGAGAAGGCAAATAAAGAGCTTGAGGAAAAGCTCAAAGCCGCTGGAGAGCTGGAAAATAAACTCAAAATTGCTGAGGAGAGGTTGGACCAGCTCTAAGAAGTAACTCGGCAGAAGGAGGAAGCTAAACAAAAACTGAAAGCTGCTGATGATTTGCTGTCCGAGAAGCTTGCCTTGGAGAAGGCCAAAAGGAAAGCTGCTGTGAAGAAGTCCTTCAGCTCTGGCTGGGACAAGGGGTGGGATAAGGGGTGTGCTGCCATGGTCTCTCAAGTGGACTATGGCAGTCTAAAGTATTTTAGGGATGGATGGGTTGCTGCCCTTCAGGAAATGAAGGTCGACGAGTCATCCGAGCTCTTCCAGAGACACATCCCTGGTCCCCCTCCTACTCCAGAAGAATTAGAAGAGGACGAAGCTACCTCTGAGGAGTCTTCAATGGTAATGGGAGAACATGCCCTAACCAACCAGCCTGCTGCCGAGCAAGTCGTTTCTTCTTTCGAGCAACAGCTGGTGCTTTCCGAACAACCCACAGTTCCCTTCGAGCAGCCTGCTTCCTTCTCCCACCCTTCCGAGAAGGTTTTGGGAGATAAGGAAAAGGTGTAATGTTGTTCGGTTTACCTTTTTATTTTTCTTTTTTGTCAAATGTAACCCAGAATTTGTACTCCTGAACTATGATCTAATAAAATTTGAACTCTTTCTTCCATACGGTTGTCTCTTTTCTATTTGTACTCTGTCTTGATCTTCTTTTTGATGATTGTCTTTTCTTTCTCTGCTAGTTTCTGGCCAGGATGGACCTACTATCTGCTCATGATACAAAGTTACTGCAACAATGCAATGAGTACTTTAAAGCTGGTCACACAGACCTGAGTGCTGCACAAATTGCTGACATCCTTGGTCATGATGCTTCAGAGCAGGCAGTTGAAGCATATCAGTACATGAAGTGTCTACTTGACCGAGCTGTGGTCAATAATGTGGCTTACTATAAAATGATCGAGGATCTCCAATGTACCCTCGAAGACTTTCAGAATCAGTACAAGGAATCAACTGCCCTGTTGCATGAGGGGTATGAGAAGAAGTATCAGCAGCTTTCTGCCGAGAAGGGCTATGAGAAGCTCTTTGCTGGGTACGATGTCAGGGAGAGAACCCTAAGGGGTGAAGTTAAAGAATGTAGACAGATTGCCGAGCTGTTGGAGCGCGAAAATAACAATTTGCAGAAGGAACTAGCACAGTTGAAGTCTGCAGCCTCTTCTTCAACAGCCCTAATCCCAGTGACTGACGAGGGATTTTCATTCTTAGAAGTTGAGAATGCCAAATTGAGGGAAGAGTTGGAGACTTTGAGGAGTTCTGGTACCTCGACATCTTCTCGTGGTCGAGCAAGAGCTCCTCGGGGACGAGCAAGAGCAGCTCGGGTGCTTGTCGAGGAACAGAGGACAACGTCTGCCTTAGAGAACCAAGCCTTCCAATTAATGGCTAAGAACCAGGCTTTCTCTGACATGTCAAAGAAGATAAGAGACTTGGAGAAACAACTCTCTGCGCAGAAATCAGTTTTGGAGAATAAGGAGCTTTTCGTCAAGAATCTCCATGAGCAGCTAGAAAGGCTAACATATCAGTTCCACAAACAGCCCAGGGAGTTCTGGATGGCTAGATACAACGAAGCACTATTCCATTTGGATGATCGTATCTAGAATGCCAACAATGAGGGCTACAAGTAAGGCTGGTTGAATGCCTTAGGTGTGTTGAAGCTCGAACAAGGACACTATCTATGGGACTACCATGATCTCGGGTTGCTTGACCTGCCCGTGCCACCGTACAACCTCGAGATGGAGTGGATCCCTGCTCGGGCCATTCCACGAAGCTTAATTTCAAAATACCTCGGTGATTATAATTTACATTCTCAAATTGAGGTATCTCGTCCCGAGCATCTTCTAGATCGACCTTCTGTGATGAATGTCAGGATGCTGAAGGATTTGAACTTTATCAATTCTCCTCAGTCTTTAAATGATCCGCCTGCTGGCGAGGAACCTGTATCGAAAACTGAGGGGAAAAGACCAATATAATAGGAATTTTTAATGTAACAGTTAGTATACATATCAATGTAATTTTCATTTTATTATCAATGTAACTTGTAATTTATTTCGAATTTAATGAAAAACTTTCATTATTGCTTGTAAATCTTAATTGCTATTGTCTTGTAAATATCAAACACTTTACATTTATGCATACTTGTTACAAAGATAATAATAGTGTTGTTCATCGACCAACTTAGTAAAAAAGTTACAAGTATCAGTAATGTTGCTCGATCACTTAATAATAAAGTAATGAGTATAAAAATGTTTAAAATTTTTCCAACCAACCAAGGTTGTTAAAATTGTGCTCGTCGACCAATTATAGTTAGTGAGAGTTTATCCCCGACTAACCATACTTGGTAAATTTTTATCTTTTTCATAAAATGTGTCTGACAAACCAAGGTCAATAAATTCTCCTCGTTGACTAACTGTAGTTAGTGGGTTTTTATCCCCGACCAACCATACTTGGTACAGTTTGGTACTATGTTGGTACAGTTTGGAATATTTTCTCCTCGTCGTCCAACTATGTTGGTACAGTTTGGAATATTTTCTCCTCGTCGACCAACTAAGTTGGTACAGTTTGGAATATTTTCTCCTCGTCGACCAACTACAGTTAGTGGGTTTTTATCCCCGACCAACCATACTTGGTACAGTTTGGAATATTTTCTTGAGTAGTCTGTCGAGCTGTGCCGAGTAGTAAATTTTCAATAAACAGAGAGACTTGCAGAATATTTTTATTTTATTCATACTGATGGAACTGCGTTACATATACATCACTGATAATACTTGCGCAGGTGCTCTGTGTTCCATGCATTCTTAAACTCCTCGCCTTCTAGAGCTGCTATTCGGTAAGTTCCTGGTCGAACAATTTCTGTAACTCGGTATGGTCCATGCCAGTTTGCCTCCAGTTTGTTATGCTTTTGAATTGCTTTCTTCAGCACATAGTCTCCTTCTTTCAGGTCGCACTTCTTCACCCTCTTGTTGTAAAACAAAGTTGTTCGCTGTTGGTAAGCAGTATTTCTAATGGCTGCTTCTTCTCTTACTTCCTCGAGCATGTTTAAATCCAGTCTTCTCATTAGATCGCTGACAGGGGAATTGAAATTCAATACCCTGTGTGTTGGGAGACCCAACTCAGCAGGTATGACGGCTTCACTTCCAAACGCCCTTTTACCAATCGAAATTGGTCTGATCTTGTGTTTGTTGATCCTGTAACATCCACAGGTTGATCAGCGAGCAACTTTTGCTCCTCGGGGGTATCAGGATAGGTGAACTCCGCTATGAAATCTGCTACAGCCTGCCCTTTTAGTGATGATCTGGGTTCATAAATTATATCATATTCACCGAGTTCTATTGCCCAGTACACCAATCTTCCTGATTTTTCTGGCTTATGCAGGGCTTGCCTCAGTGGCATATTAGTATATACTACTATGGTATGAGCCTGAAAATATGGCCTCATTCTCCTACTTGCCTCAATCAGCGCCAGTGCCAATTTCTCCAGTCTTGGATATCTGATCTCTGCTCCTCGGAAGGCCTTGCTTGTGTAGTAAATTGGCTTTTGTACTCCATTCTCCACTCTGATCAACGCCGAGCTAACTGCATTCTCGGACACTGCAAGGTACAAGTACAATTTTTCTCCCATCACCGGTCTAGACAACAGTGGGGGTGCTCCTAAGTATTTCTTCAAGTCTTGAAAAGCCTTCTCACATTCAACATTCCACTTAAAAGTCTTTCTGAGTGTCTTGAAGAATGGGAGACATCTATCAGTTGCTCGCGACACAAATCTATTGAGTGCCGCTACTCGTCCTGTGAGACTCTGTACTTCCTTCTTCATCGTTGGAGATCGCAACCCTAATAGATCTTTGATCTTTTCAGGATTTGCTTCAATGCCTCGTTGATTGACAATGTACCCGAGGAACATGCCTTCTCGTACTCCAAAGATGTACTTCATCGGGTTCAGCTTCATTTGATATTTATCTAGTTGATCAAAAGTCTGACTTAAGTCAACTAGATGATCAGCAGCTTTCTTGCTCTTTGTCAGCATGTCGTCAACATAGACTTCCATATTGTCACTGATTTGTTCACCAAAGACCTTGTTCATCAGCCTCTGATATGTCGCACCTGCATTTTTCAAACCAAAAGGCATAACATTATAATAATAAGTTCCCCTAGGGGTAATGAAAGAAGTACTTTCCCTGTCTTCAGGTTTCATTTTAATCTGATTGTAACCAGAGTAAGCATCCATGAAGCTTAGCAACTTGTGTCCCGAGGTAGCATCCACCAGTTGGTCAATTCGGGGCAGTGGAAAGTGATCCTTCGGGAATGCTTTGTTGAGGTCGGTGAAGTCCACACACATCCTCCACTTGTTATCTTTCTTCTTTACCATCACCACATTAGCTAACCAATCTGGATATTTAACATCTTCAATGAAACAAGCTTTCTGGAGCTTCTCGACTTCCTCCTGTATAGCTTGATTCTTCTCGGGACTAAATACTCTTCTTCTCTGCTTCACAGGCTTGATTTCCTTATTCGCATTGAGCTCGTGACATAAGAAGTTTGGATCTATCCCAGGCATATCTTCATGACTCCACGCAAAAGTTTGTCTTCTTCTTTTAAGGAAAGTTATCAATTCTTGTTTTAATGAGGCTTCCAACGATGAACCTATTTGAGTAGTTCGTTCAGGGTGCTCATCGTCCAGAATGATGTTTTCAGTAGCTTCCACCACTTGACCCTTCACGAGTTGTGACTCATCTCGAGGGTCCAATGTTTCAATTTCTGCACCTTCATCCACTTGATAAGTAGTGGTCTTTTTCTTTGATTCTTCCAGTTCTTCTTGCTCGGCGGATGAATAATAGCATTCCCGAGCTACTTTCTGATCACCTTTCACAACTCCTACTCCAAAGTTTGTTGGAAACTTTAGGCACTGATGTACTGTAGATGGCACAGCCTCGAACTTCTTCAATCCTACTCTTCCCATTATGATATTGTACGATGATTGGAAATTCTTATCCATCACGAAGAAACGTATTCTTTCTGTTCGACAAACAGGCCACGTACCAATGAATATATCCAACTTGATCGTCCCAAGTGGAAATACTTTCTCGCCAGCAAAACCGATGAGGGGTCTGTGGTAAGGCTCTAGTTGAGATAGCTTTAGATTTAAACTATCGAAACACGAGTAGAACATGATGTCTACCGAGCTACCATTGTCGACCAACACTCTTGAAATCATAACCTCCTTTATCCTCATTTTGATCACCAGCGGGTCATCATGAGGATATAGAACACCTGCAAGGTCGTTCTTTGAGAACCCAATGACCAACTTCTCCTTGTTCACCTTTCTCGGATGATCTTCCTCAACTAGATTTATTTGCTGAATGTACGAGCAAGCTTGTGCCTCACCGAGGTAAGCTTTTCTTTCTGCAGTAAGGTCTCCTCCTCCTGCATCTCCTCCTGTAATAACATTACAATCAAATGAGCCAAAACGTATTGAAAATACCTCTCGTTCTGGCTGCCTTGGTTTCTTGGGTAGATCGGGATCATCCTCTGGATCAACTTCATGGTTTCTCTTCTTGTTCTCCTCTGCTCGACGAGGAGATCTAGACCTCTCTCTAGTTAGGTCGTTGTTTCTTCTTTCACCTCCACGATCAACATACTTTGCTAGCTTTCCTCGTCGGATGAGTGTTTCAATCTCATTCTGAAAAGCTATGCAATTTTTAGTCATATGGCCATGATACTTGTGGAACTCGCAATATTTTCCCCTATTCATCATGTCAGGGTCTGCCTTCATTTTCTTTGGCCAGTTTAACTCTTCGGTGTTCTTAATTTCTTCCAGGACGTGGTTGATATTTACCTTCAAAGGTGTGTAATTATCAAATTTCCTCAAGACCTCCCATGACGACCTATTTTTGGATTGTTTGTCACCACCATTGTTCTTATGTTCTTTCTTCTTAGCTTTATCACCTTCCACCTTGGTTTCTTTGGTGTCCATATTCTTCTTCACAGACATAGCCTCCTCGGCATTCATAATCTTGGACGCCTTTCCCATCAGGTCCGACATGGTTCAAGGTGGATCTTTGGACAAAGTATAGTACAACTTATTTGGTAGCAGTCCACTCATCAAAGCGGTAATTGTTGTCTTCTCCTCATAATCAATGACTTCGAGTTTCTCGTTATTAAAATGAGTTATATAATCTCTGATACTCTCCCCAGCTTTTTGTCTAACACTTAACAAATGTGCTACTCGTTTAACTCGCTTTGCTCCAAAGCAGAAATTCCCAATGAATAACTCGGTCAGTTGAAGAAAAGTTAAAATCTTACCCCGAGGAAGATTATTATACCATATCTGAGCAGATCCGGTAAGAGTTCCCGAGAATGCCCTGCATCTCATCTCATCTGGGACAGCATAAATGTCAGCAGCAGCTTGAT
This sequence comes from Sambucus nigra, assembly GCA_949130495.1. Lineage (NCBI taxonomy): Eukaryota > Viridiplantae > Streptophyta > Magnoliopsida > Dipsacales > Adoxaceae > Sambucus > Sambucus nigra. The sequence continues at coordinate 220,973,716 of OX422211.1, read as the reverse complement.
ATTGTTCTATATGAAGGACAGGGTCAGTCTTCCCATCATACTTGGGAGTCACAACAGGTGATTTGAACTTTGACGGTGTTGGGAAATCAACAATGTCATGGACAAAAGGTGTTCCTCGAACAAAGGTTCGTTGTAGAGGGTTATTGGCCTTAGCCATTTCCCCTAATCTATCCTGCAGCCTTTGAATAGATCCTTTCCATGCATCATTTCCTTCCTCGGGCCTATTGGTTCGAGCAACTGATCGTGTTGAAGTAGCTTCCTGGGATTTATCCTAACGAGCAACTGGTCGGTCATAAGATCTATCTTGACGAGCAGTTGGTCGCGACTGGGCAGATCCTTCCCTTAAATCTGATGGTCATCGAAAGCTCCTCGACGCTTCATTAAGAGGACTTTTGTTCCTCCTAGGGCCTAATCGATCGAAAGGAGATGCCCTACTTAATCTTTCCAATGCGCTGGCCCCTTCTGGGGAGAGGGTGACACGTTGTTCAGTATCTGTGGCTCGCACTGACGAAGTTCGTCCAGGTTGATAAGAAAAATCTTCAGATTCATCATTGCGATATGAATGTACGCCTAGTACGCGAAGAAGGCGCACGGGTATTCCTTTGAATGATTCGTGATCCGGAATGGGTTGGCGCACCGCTATGGAGGGTTTGGATGAGTTGTCGCATCGTTTCTTGCATGACGGTCTGGCCCTGAGCCAGATTTTCCATTATTCCAGTCAGATCTGGAATAGTTGGTGGTGCAGATGGATTTGAAGGGGTTCCAGCGTTTCGATTGCTAGATTCAGGAATATCAGCCATTGGTAATGGATTGTTATTGGTGAGAAAACGATATTACCAGTCGTTTCCCACAGACGGCGCCAATCTGTTGATGTAAAAAATTAGATCACTCTAATAATTCAATCACAGATAAATAAATGAGACAAAGAATTTTAAAGTGGTTCAGCCTTATAAGAATGGCCTACGTCCACTGTTTTGGTATTGCTGTTTGTATTGGAATTCTTGATTACAAGTTATCTCAAGAAATTTCGGTGTGGGGTCCCCCTACAATGAGGATTGTACAATGTATTTATAGCCTTGAGGCTATAATGTGAAAGGATAATACATTAAATGATATGCATATGAAAGGGTAATATATTTAATGTCCTCTTTGCGTGCGCGTCCAAATGATAAGCATTTAATGAATCATTTGAACTTTTGGTTATCCAGCTATTAATGCTTTGTTCGAGATGCAGCTCGGACCGCCTGAGTTGCTCGGACCGCCTAAGCTTCTTGGTATTCAAGAGTTCCTCGGAGAGGTTTGTTCCTCGGAGCGTATGAGTTACTCAGAGCATGTGAGTTCCTCGGGTAAGCAGTGTTCCTCGGGGAACTATGAGTTCCTCGGGTAAGCAGTTTTGTTCCTCGGAGCGTGGGAGTTCCTCAGAAGTGTTTGTAGTTGCCATGTAGATAGCCACGTGTCTTCATATGATTGGTCCACGTCAGCAGATTAAATTTGGTATCAACAATAATTAATTAAAATGGAGTAATAATTTGGGTTACATGCATCATACATTGAGGGCATAATGAACCTCGAAGATCAATACCGTCAGAAGTAGTGTAATGGGGGGGGGGGGGGGGGTTCCTTGTTTGGATTTCGCTTCGGCGAGACGTCCCACGCATGAAACTCAGTGCATTGTTGAGAACCGGGAGAAGTTTTGTCCTTAGAACTTGATGTTAATGTAATAGCCCGCGTAATTTTGAGCTATTTTAATTAATTTATGGAAAATGGAGGAAAATAAAGTTTTTGATAAAATTATTTTTATTTCTCAAATATGTTGGTTATTATTTTTAAAGGGGAGAATTTCAAACGGTTTTGTAAACGGAGTTAAAACGGATTTTAAAATGATTTTGAAATGTTTTTAACTCTTGGAGTTGTTTTAACTTCCAACTCTTCATTTATTTGCCTTATTTAAAGGAGTCTTTTGGATTCCAACTCTTCATTTCTTTGCATTATAAAAGGAAGTCGTGGGCAACCCTTTTAACCTAATTTTGGCACAAATTTTGGCAGCAAATATATTTTATATTCCTCTCCTTTTTATATACACATTAGCCCTTGAGATTTGTGAGTTCCAACCTTAGATTAAAGGTGTTCTTGGGGCTATTTTGTTGGAGGATCTTGGACAAGATTTTGTAGATCTTTTGTGTTGATCTTGAGGATGTGATTATGATTTCTGGGCTGATTCATCATTGGTTTCTCATCATGGTTTGAGGTATGGGGTTTTACACAATATGCTCCTTAAATCTCGCGAGTGTCATTCTCTTTGAATTCTTGTTAATTGAACTCATATTTGAATTCATAAATTCATTGAAATCTGGAAAATAATTATTGAAATTATTTTGATTCATGTGGTATCATTATAATGTATTGAGCACGTTGTCATGAGATTTTAATATGGCATGGATGTTGAGTACCCGCCAAAATACCTATTCCCGGGCTATGGCTTGATAAAGCATATGCGAATGGGTGAGGCCTGGTTACCCATTGATGTGTTGTTGAGAAATTATATTGATAGGTGCTTTGAGATTTGCATTTTGATTTGAATATTCGTACTCGTGTTGTTACGTTTTATTCATTGCTAATCCATATTTGTTGAGCATCTTTCCTGTCGTATTGTGTACTTCCCCATATTTTCTTTTAGTGGCAGGTTAGCGCGAATTTTGGGGCGCTATAGAGATTTATTTTAGCGAGGATTGTTTGGGAAAGATTTGTATTATTTTATTGTATAGAGCATTGGAGATTTGTATTTTATTTTTGAGTTAGTTGTTGTATGTAATTCGAGAGACTTGTTGTAATTGAAGAGATTGAGATTAGTGGATTTATATTATTATGGATTTATTTAGATGCTCTATACCTTGTGTATTGTGGATTTAGATTTATTTTATCGTATTAGCGCTCCGTTCGCTCTCTCCGGGAGGGCGGGGTGTTACAGCTAATAACTCACATATATATGATTACATGCCAAATGAGGGCATAACTAGAATATATGAAATTCTAGTAAAAGAGAATGTTGATGTATTGTGATTATGTTAAACTGTGGATGGTTATGCAACCTTATATGTTCAATAAAGGAACAAATATAAAGAGAACTATAAAATTTAAAATAAAGTAATGTTGTAGATGGAACTTAGATAAGGGTAGATTGCAAGATAAGTTAGATAATCTTCATTTTGGGATCTAGTTTAATTTTATTGCCTAATTTATATTTGGGCATTTATTTGGAGATCACGTGCATACGTTTAGTTGCGCTCTCTAGTTGAGAGGTGAGTTGGATTATTACGTAGAGAGCGATTCCATAAAATCATGTCATAATGCATTTATAATTATTATGCATTTTAATGTACTTGCTATAAAATATTTTCAACTCAGGCTCTGACCCATTTACATTTTCTCCCTCCATGTATATATTATATTACTTTAGGTGTTACTCCGCAAGTACGCCATTGATGTTCTCCCATCCAGTGTATTCGTGGAGCTGTGGCAGTAGTGGACTGTTGCGACACTTTGCCTTAGCCGATTCCTATCTTTTGTATAACTAAATTAGGATTCGGTTGTATATGTGAGTCTATACTCAAGTGCTGTAGTTTAATACTTTATCTTTTCCCTGCTCGGATTATTGTATTGTCTGTGACCCGACAACTTATTCGGGTATTTCATTGTTGAGATTTTGTTGTACATTGTATTGTACTATTTTATATCGTTGGAGTTTGCATGTATCACTCATCATAGTTAGATGTAGTATTGCAGTTTGTTTGTGGTATGGTTGGTTTTAAATTGGTGTTAAATAAAAGTTTAAAAATTTTAGCACCCTCTTTTGATGATTTCGGGTAGTTAGCCTTATATTATTTAGTATTGTCAGTTGATGTTGAGACTGTGCCATCTGAGATACCTGATTTAATGTAGTATAGGGCTAGCCACCCATTATTATTTTGAGCGGGTTATCAAAGATGGTATCAGAGCATCAGGTTCTAGTGTCTTTAGGATCTGTGTGGGTTACTACGATCTTCCGTAAGCATTCTTGATGTAGAGCCTTATTTGTTAGGACAATTGCATTCACACGTCCATATTTCTTCTGTGATATGAAAATATTTGAAAGGCGTTCTGATATAATTATTTTTGTTTCAGATGCTACCGAAGGGAGGTCGTTCAGTCAGGGCAAATAAAGGGGCTAAAAAGGTGCAACCCCAAATGCCTCAAAGGAACATGACTACAGATGAAGTTGCTAATATTGTGGCACAAGCAGTAACTGCTGCCATTTCCACGATGGCGCAACAATCTTCCGTTCAAGCATCCCATTCCCATTTAGGAATGTCTTTGTGGGAGAGAGTGAAGGAAGATTTTAGTAAGGGGCATCCTCCCGAGTTTGCAAGGGGAGTTGATGCAATGGTTGCAAGTCGATGGAAGAATAGTATGCAGAGGCACCTCCATATGGTTGAGTGTAGTGAGGTGCAAAAGCAATTTTTATCCACCTTTAAGTTATCTGGTGCATCTCTTCAATGGTGGGAGTCTGTCACCACATCTGAACAGAGAGATACGTTGCCTATAACAAATTTTTGGGAACTTTTTGATCGAAGGTATTTTCCTTCCCCGACTCGGAATATGAAGATTTTTCAAGGTAATAGAACGGTGGCAGAATATGAGGAAGATTTTTCTATATGGGCGAAATTAGTACCTGATGAGGTAAATACGGAAGAGAAACGTATATCGAAGTTTGTTCAAGGTTTAGATTGGAGAATCCAACAACATTTATTAGAGAGTCCTAAGTTAGTGACTTTCGTCGAGGTAGTGAGAGCAGTACTACTAAAGTGTCACGAATATCGTCTTCGTTCACAAGAGGGTAAGAACTTTGGAGATTCGAGTTCATCAAGTAAGTTTGGCGATGAGAGTGCCGGTAATGCAAGTGGGTACAAGTTTGACTCTAGAGAGTCACAACAGCATTCTGGTCCCCAGGAGGGGCAGAGAGGATTTCTGGGTAGATGTTTCTTTTGTAAAGAAATAGGTCATAAAAAGATAGATTGTCCTAAAAGAGGAAAAGGAACAAGTTTCGATGTAGTTTTGGAAGTGAAACCTCTACAACAGATTTGAGGTCACTTTAGACCAGGGGACTTTGTTTGGGAGCCCGTTGATGAGGAAGGGAAATCGGACTAGAGATGGATAATGTAAGTTAATTTTCCTTTGTGAATAGGATAATTACTATATGAAGTTTTGGGAATATCGTATGAGAGATATTTGTGAATGGGTAGTGCTATAGCCCTACTTGTATGTTTTGACCCTAAGGGGAATTTTGAGCAAGTTAGGCTCTTATGTTATTGTCTTGTGAAAGAATATATAATTTTATAATGCGCTCAAAGAGAGATAAAAATCTTGTGGTGAATGTAAGAATTGTTAGGTGTGATAAGTAGTAATGATATAGTCATGTTAGACTTATATAATTTTTGTATTCCAGATATGGATGAGCCTTATAAATGGCAATATATTAAAATGGTATGAGATGTTATTTCTGAAAAGAGTTCAGAATTTGTGGATTGTTGGGACGCAAGAAAGTTTAGCTCATAATTATGCTAATTTTTGTGAGCTACATATTGTTATATGAATGATGATTGTTAAGACCTTGTGTGGGACATAAGGCACTTTATATAAATATTGTATGACATACACTGTTTTTCGAATAAACTATTTCAAAATAAAACTTTTTATCGGCCTTTGGGCCATTTCCAAAAGATTTTTCACCAAAATATTTTCGAACTCTAGTCCGGATTTAACAAACTCTCAACTCTCGACGTCGCCACACAGTAGTGTATTGGGAGGGTTCCTTGTTTGGATTTCGCTTTTGCGAGACGCCCCCCGCACGAAAGTGGCGAATGTCAGGAATTGAGAGGAGTTATTTCTTTGGACCATTCCAAAATTTTTACACTATCAAAGTGCTAGTATAATTTATATATTTATGGAATTGTGGAACATTCGAGGGAAATGAAGCCTCATTATGATTGGTACGAGCAAAAAAAAAAGGCTCGAATAAAGGGTGTATGGGCTCCCTAGTGGCTAATGGATTTATTTTATCAACTTAAAATAAATTAAAATTAATTCGTCGTGGGAAGTTAGAGATTTGGAGATAGGAGTAGTGAGGATGAGGTGGTAGGAACTAGATGAGATTTGGAGTAATAGGGTTAGCTAAATTTCGGGGACGAAATTTTTGTAAGTGGAGAAGTTTGTAACAACCCGAGGTCTTGGAGACGAGGATTTATTTATTTTGGAAGAAATAAATAATATTTTATTAGAGAATAATTAAATTGGCAATCGAGGTAAAAAATTGAAGTCGTTAGAAAGTATGGCGAATGGAGATTCTGAGGGTGTAGTTGTGTCCGGAAGGGTCGAGAAAGTCAAAATGTCTGTACTTGGGATCTATTTAGGTTCCGAAATAATTTTAAGTTCGTTTGGCTCGAATTAAAGTTACCGAGTCATTTAAAGTGTGCATTATCATTTAAAGATGTGTATCTTGGGAGTTAGGTCTCAAAATCCTACGGGATATCTATTTCTCCTTAGAGAGAAAGAGAAATAGAAAGAGGGAAAGAGAGAAGAAGAAAAAAGAAGAGAAGAGAGAGAAAGTGGTGTTTTTTCGGCATCTACACGATTTTGAGGACGGATCAGACCCTACGAACCAGAGGCAAGTGATTAAACTTGCTAAATAATTATTGTGTACATTTATTTCATGATTTGTGGATCAAATTTATGGGTTTTAGGTTTAGTTTATCAAAACCTAACTTTTTGGAAAAACCTTAGATTTGTGGTTTATAAATGATTTCTAGGTCAGAAATTAGTTTATATGTGTTTATAGATGATTATTGATGATATATATGTAATTGAGTTGAAGAAAAATGAAGATAAGATGATTAAAAATCAATTTTCGGATTTTTGGCTTACTAAAAAGTAGCCATTTTCGAGCCTCCAGGTAGGCCGAATCGATTCGGTCCCCTAGCCGAATCGATTCGGAAATATGCAGGTGCCCAGGTCTGAGTGATCGAATCGATTCGGACCCCAGCCGAATCGATTCGGCCTGAGACAGAGTCCCAGGTCTGATGACCCGAATCGATTCACCTTGGAGGCCGAATCGATTCGCTGGGCCGAATCGCTTCGGAATTGGCCCGAATCGATTTGGAAACAGGGCTTTTCGAAGGATGTTTTTCTAGGAAGAATTTCATTTCGTTTTGTTCAAGGTTATCGATTGGGAACCTGTATAGGGATCGTATGGAATACGTTTTGGAGACTTTTAGGGAGTTTCCCTTATAAGAGATTATTGGAGTCATATAGACTTAATTTGAGGAATACCGATTTGAGATTTTGGCATCATCTAAGTGGGGAAGCCCACTACCGTTGATATTTTCATTTGGAGATATTTATGAAATATATAATCAAGTTAGAACGCTTAATGATAATGGATTTTAGAATCCAATCGCCAAATGGGATAACTTTAAAGGTTCATAAAACGAATTGAACCCCGTTATGGATGGAGAATTACAAATGCTAATTGATGTGCATATGGATATAGAAATATCCTTAATGATGATTGATTTGGGAGAAGTCCCACACAATGAGAAATGCTAACTTTAGTGCATTAGGATAAATAATATCCTTAACATAAATGGATTTGAGAGACAAGTCATAAATAGAAGCGATGTGTGAGCTTCAAGCGATAAATAGTATACTGTATACTAAGTGGGGAAGATGTGTGAGAATTGACGATTAGTATATCAAGAGGGAAATATACTAAACAATGACATTAATTCTATTGCGCCTAAGAGCGTATAGCAAATATGAAAACAATGTGATAGGTATACCTTATATGATGGTATATCTTTATTATGATGTGATTATGTATGTATACCTTATGTGGTGGTATATATATATATATATATATATATATATATTGTGAAGCATACCCCCTCCTTGCTATCATTGGGAAGTTGCGTGCGTTGAGGGTTAGCATCCTGGCTCAAAGAGCAGGGTGTGGATATTCCCCAGGTCATAGTCGTCCATTATGATTATTATGCGATATATATATGCATTCTTTTGGAGGTGAGAAGTCGGGGGTATGTGACGTTCTTACTTGCCGGTTAGGAGCTATGACCACTTTTCGGGACGTTGTGTGCATGAGTTGATCACGAGGTGGGTGTCGTTGAACCCCACCAGGTGGCCCTAATTTGCTACGTGTATGGGCTGATGGAAGATAATAGCATGTGAGCCTGCGTCCACGAGTTATAGCTCGATTGGATGGTTATTATGTTATGGATGTGATTGGTATTTGGGTATGGAGGGCTTAATGGACCTTAACGACCAACATTGCCAACAAGTAGTGTAACGGGGGGGGGGGGGGGGGGGTCCTTGTTTGGATTTCACTTCGGCGAGACGTCCCACGCACGAAGCTCAGTGTAATGTTGGGAGTGAGGAGACGTTAGTCCTTAATGCTCATATTTATATAAATATCACCTATCCTGACGATCGACAGTGCCAGGAGTAGTGTAACGGGGGAGTTCCTTGTTTTGATTTCGCCTCGGCGAGACGTCCCACGCATGAAACGCCGTGTACTGTTGAGAATTGGGAATAATAATTAATTAAAATCACTACACCAAAATGGGCAAATTGTCACCTTTCAGCCGACCAGCCTTGTCAAGGTCATTGACCGTGACAAAAAAACACGCGTTTTGTGTCACGGTCATTGACCTTGACACGACCGTGACAACGAATTGTCACGGTCATTGACCGTGACAAGCCCGTGACAAATTGAATTGTCACGGTCAATGACTGTGACAATTCGTGTCACGGTCAATGACCTTGACACGATCGTGACAACTTTTCCAGCAAAAACCCTTTCCCCCTTCTTTTTTCCCTCCCACCGTTCCCTCCCTCTCTCTATCTCTCTCTCTCTCGACGCTGCTCTCTCTCTCTCTCTCTCTCTCTCTCTCTCTCATGTCCAATTTCTCTCTCTCTCTCTCTTCCATTTATATATATATTTGTCTGTATATTTATGTGTGTGTGTGTATATATATCTGTGTGTATGTGTGTGCGTGTGTGGGGGGTGAGGCAGGGTGGGGCAGGGTGGGGGAGGGGGTAGTGGAGGGGGGCAGGGGGTGGGGCGGGGTGGGGCAGGGTGGGGGAGGGGGTGGGGGAGGGGGCAGGGGGTGGGGTGGGGTCGGGCAGGGTGGGGGAGGGGGTGGTGAAGGGGTGGCAGGGGGTGGGGCAGGGTGGGGGAGGGGGTGGTGGAGGGGGCAGGGGGTGGGATGGGGTAGGGCAGGGTGGGGGAGGGGGTGGTGAAGGGGTGGCAGGGGGTGGGGCGGGGTGGGGCAGGGTGGTGGAGGGGGTGGTGGAGGGGGCAGGGGGTGGAGTGGGGTGGGGTGCGGTGTGTGTGTGTGTGTGTATGGTGGTGTCATTTTTCATAATTTTAGCATTAGTAAACATAGGATAAAAATATCTGATTAATTCCTAGGTTAAATTAAATTAAATTAATTTTAGTGCTTAAATATTATTAAATGGTTTTGAATTTTTTAAATATTATTAAATGGTTTTGTAGTGTAGTGGATTCCACCATATTCTGTTATGTCTTCTTTACTAACTAGAATCTTGTTGCAGATAGGATTCCCTTTAGGGTCTTATGTCTTGAATTAATCTGGGGGGTGGGGGTGGGGGTGGGGGTGGGTGGGGTTTTGAATATTATTTACATTCAAAATAAATAATTGATAATAGTTGGATAATAATTGGATAATAATTGTTTTTATACCTATAGAACAGCTTAGATAGTGTGTGTGTGTGTGTGTGTATGTGGTCAATACATGAATTTATTTTTGTATTTGAATTATCCCATGAATTTATTTTTGTATTTGAATTAACCCATTATATGAAACATACTTGAAATTAAATATAGTGCGCATAGATACTAACATTCTAGTTCTTATGCGTACGCATTCAATAACCCTTAGACCCGTTCGAGAGTCATTACCCCTGTAATGAGATCTCTCGAATTGTCCCGTTTGGACAGTTTGAGACTGTATAATTTTTGTATAATATTCTTATTGGCTTAAAGTTGTTACTTTTGGAGGAAGTTCTGCAGTCGTATCTTAATGTTCTCTGGGTACATACTAGATTGACAAGTGTGACTGTTATTTTAATTGACCAATTGAAATAACACTCACACCTGCCAATCTACGTCGTGTACTTGGAGAACTAAGGGGATATGCTGTCGAATTTTTTTCAAATCGTAACAATGTGCATGAGCTGTTAAGTATATTACAGAAAAATGCATTCTTGAATGGGATAGGACCACATACCCTTTAATAGGATAATTAAATGATGGGATAATTAAAAAAAACATACTATAAATCTAAGTTTTGTTTACCTTTAATAGGTGTTTAGTTGTGGTAGCTGTGATGGGATATCCGAAATACAAAGAGTGGATGGGTGAGACTAATAGAATGGGGGATGTGTTTCGCAGAGGTGCTAACGAATTTGTGAAATATGCAAAGAGATGTCGTAATGATGAAGAGTTTCCGTGTCCGTGTGCTAGGTGTAAGAATGGTAAGGTGTTTGAGTGGAAAACAGTTGAACTACATTTGTTAAGATCGGGTATGCAAGATAGTTATCGATTTTGGAGTTTTCACGGTGAATTGAAAGTTCCTTTTGTCCCTGACCAACCTTCACAACATCCTTCAACAAGTAGAATAGATGAAGAAGGGGACGACGTAGATCATAATATGTTAGAGGATTTAGTTGATGATGCGTACGGAGTTTATGAAGCTGAGGAGAATGAGGTTACTGATGATGTAGAAGATTCAAGTGCTCGTGAAGATAACACGATAAAACTTGACGATGACTACCAAAGTTTAAAATTTAAGGCGACCCAACCGTTATACTCTGGCTGTGAGAAAGATCAAACAACTTTACATGCCATGGTTGGTTTGCACAGTTTGAAGACGCAGTACGGTTTGTATGGCAATAGCGTGACGGGAATTCTGAAATGGGTGAAGGGCTTATTACCCAAGGTGAATACACTTCCAAATAGCTATCCTGTTATGAAGAACAGTTTGAAAGGTTTGGGAATGAAGTATAAATCGATTCATGCTTGTGTGTATGACTGCATACTATACCGAAAGGAGTATGAAAATCTCGATCGTTGTCCGGTATGCGATGAACCTAGATATGTCCAATCTACTAGTAAGGAAGGCACAAGCTCAAAAGTGCCTCAAAAAGTATTGAAATATTTTCCCGTTGGGCCTAGATTAAAGCGATTTTTCACAGTACCATGGATTGCAGTGGCAATGACTTGGCATGCTAGGGCAGAAGTAGGGGGTAATATCATGCGTCATCCTATTGATTCTACTGCCTGGCGGAGGATGAATTATGAGTATCCCGATTTTGCTCGAGAACAACGCAACATTCGTTTGGCTATATCAACAGATGGTTTCAATCCATTTGGAAATCTAAGCACCAATCAGAGTGTATGGCCAGTGATCCTAGCCCCACTCAACCTCCCTCCTTCACAGTGTATGAGACCTGAATTTTCGATGATGGCTTTATTGATACCTGGGCCAAAGGCACCAAGTGAAGACATTGATATATACATGGATCCTTTGGTAGAAGTATTAAATGAGTTGTGGGAAGATGGTGTGCAATCATTTGACTCTTTTAGAAAAGAAGAGTTTACGCTGAAAGCTATGTTGATGTGGGCAATTCATGATTTTCCAGCTTATGGGACATTATCCGGATGTGTAGTACATGGTTATTTGGGGTGTCCTATTTGTGGAGAGGAGACTGAATCTCTTCGTCTATCCTCCAGCTTAAAAAATGTATACCATTGCCACAGGAGGTTTTTACCCCCAGCTCATAGTTTCAGATTTGAGAAAGGTTCCAATTTTTTATTGGGCGGAGTTGAACATAGGCTACCGTCGAGACAACTTTCGGGTTCAGAAATTGAAAGTAAATCTTCTGAATGTGGCCCAAATATGCTAGGTAAGAATCCCAAATTTAAGAATGTCAAGCATAAGAAGACCCCAACGGGGAATGAAACTGAGATAAGAAAGGCATGGTCTCGGAGGTCAATTTTATTTGACTTGCCTTATTGGAAGAAAAACCCGGTGCGCCATGTATTGGATGTGATGCATGCAGAGAAGAACTTCGCTGAACATATTGTGGGTACTTGCCTTGGGGGGAGTCATTCGAAGGATGGAGAAAATGCACGAAAAGACCTTAAAACGTTAAAACTTAAACCACAACTATGGTTGAAAGAAGATAGTAGGGGAAGGACAATAATTCCCCCTGGTGCGTTTACTTTGACGAGTGAGGAAAGGAAGGTGCTTCTAGACACAATATATAATTTGAAGGGCCCATCTACTTTTTCGTCCAACTTGCAAAGGATTGTGAATTATGCTACTCATGATTTACATAAGTGTAAGTCCCACGATTGGGATGTGATCATGCAATTGGTTCCTCTATTGTTTAAGCACTGTTTCTCCAAGTACAAGGATTTGCGTAGGGCTATTATGCAAATTAGTATTACCTTCTCCCTCTTGTGTGAGAAGGTAGTGAATCGAGAACACATAGTGGCCGCAAAATTGGCTGTGAACGAAGCGATTTGTGTATTGGAGAAGTACTTTCCCCCAGCATTCTTTGACATAAGTGTTCACTTGTTGGTACACCTATGCGACGAGGCACTTCTTTGTGGTCCAGTTAGATATCGGTGGATGTATCCGTTTGAAAGATTGATGAAAGTTTTTAAAGATTACGTCAAGAATACGCGATATATTGCAGAGGAATACATCACCGTGGAGTCATCAATATATACTCGGGAATATATGACTGACTCTACCAGCGTTGATGACACTGATGAATTCCTCGATGATGGTGGTAATGTGATGGGAAAACGAGTGAAATTAACGAGTTTGCAACATGAACAAGTAGCTCGTTATCTATTTGACACACATGAAGATGTCGAAGAATGGAAAAAGTAAGTTTCGAATATTATAATGTTTAACATTATTTTAGATTATTTTATACATGATTAATTTTGTAATATGCAGTAAATATGAAGGCTGTGAGAACAATAAAAGACGAAAAACAGTGGTACAATCAGACAGCGAATTTAGGCTATGGTTGACACAAGAGGTAATTACAATGAAAACAGTCGTTATATAACGTTACATTACACTCAAATTTTACCACTAATATAATTAATTTATCTATATTCTCAGCTCCTAAAGATGGGTGATGCGACATCAAGGCTTGCTTGTCTAGCCACTGGACCCTTGTTCGTGGCACAAGAGTACAAAAAATATCGATTGAATGGTTACATTTTTGGCGCTAAAGTGTACGAGGAAAGTACAAATGTACAGAACTCGGGAATTTCATACAAGGCTCTTACTTTCTTTCGAGCGAGCGCAAAAGATAAAAACCTCGTTGAAGCTGAAATGACTTACTATGGTCTAATCCAAAATATATTTGAATTGGATTATATAAGCTTCAAAGAGGTTGTATTTTACTGTGAATGGGTAAGAGTTGAGGATAAAAATGCTTCTAAAGTTGATCCTGTCACCAATTTGATCATGGTTGACTTGTCCAAGTTGAAGAGCAACGACCACGTGAGCGATGAGCCGTTTGTTTGTGCATTTCAAAAGGTTAAGCAAGTGTTTTACTCGGAGTATATCAACAACGAGCCGTGGTCAATTGTCCAACACGCGCCAAGGCGTCTAAATAGTAGTGTGGATGACTTGGCTGCTCCTACCGAATATCAATCCATTTTTGATGATAACCCGAATTTGAAACAATTTTTCAATTTGTAATAATTATTTCAATTTGTACCGAAACATCCATTTTTAATGCTTTTACTTGATCTGCACTTTATCATTTTCACTCTTGTGTAGTGTGCGTGTGTGGAGAGGAGATTAATACATAAATATTCCAACTACATCTAAGTTTTGTTTATACTAATCCATGAATATACGCTTCTTACCTTTAATAGGTGATTAGTACATAGTTATTTGGGGTGTCCTATTTGTGGAGAGGAGACTGAATCTCTTCGTCTATCCGAACACTAAGAAATACCATAATCCTATGGAGGTATGCGTTGCAAATTCCTCCCAACCGTTATGTAGCCAAACATCACCGGTTGAAGTTGTCAATTCCACTTTCCATACCCCACCACTTTCCATACCCCATTCAAAGGTGGAGTTGACAACTTCAACTGCTGATTTTTGGCTACACAACGGTTGGAAGGAATTTGCAACGCATACCTCCATAGGATTATGGTATTTCTTAGTGTTTAGATATGAAGAGAATTATAATTGACACGATTGCCCGGGGTACATTAGTTGGAAGGAGGTGCCATATGAGCTCAAGTTAGCTGTTTGAGTGACACTACAGGTAATGTATTTATATTTATATGTCAATTTCGATTTCGATTTCAATTACAATTTATATTTATCTATATTTGAGGGGCGGATACTAATTTTACTTTATTTCAATTCAGGGGACAGGGAGTGACCCCAAGGGTAGGCCACATATGCTCTATACTTATGTCGCTATTCGGACGAGAAGGGAAGGATAAGGAGGTGTTCCCGAGCGTCGCGGTACAAAATCTCTTTTCCATGCAAATAGTTTGTAGATTTGAGATAAAATGATGGTGATGTTGTTTCTTTTTAAATAGTTTCTTATTTGAATATATATTTGCATTATCTTTAGTTTGTTCGGATATATGATGTGTGGAACAGGTACAACGTTGCTATAACAGGTACAAATATACTGCTGGGCAGTGACAGTGGCCATACTGCCCAGCAGTTTTTTTTTAATTCTGCCCAGAATTGTCACGGTCATTGACCGTGACACATCCGTGACAAAATTGACACGGGCGTGTCACGGTCAATGACCGTGACAATTTTTTTAAACAGGGTCATGGCTTTGTCACGGTTATAAACCGTGACAAACGTGTCGAGGTCAATGACCGTGATACGACCGTGACACAAAACGCGAGTTTTTTGTCAAGGTCAATGACCGTGACACGACCGTGACAAAAAAAGTTGTCTCGCCTCGAAATGTCACGGTCATTGACCTTGACAAGGTGAATTTGTCAAGGTCAATGACCTTGACAAATGGGGAGATTTGGTGTAGTGAATGGAGTAATAATTTGGGTTACATGCATCATGAATTGAGGGCATAATGAACCTCGAAGATCAATACTGTTAGAAGTAGTGTAATGGGGGGGTTCCTTGTTTGGATTTTGCTTCGGCGAGACATCCCATGCACGAAACGCAGTGTAGTGTTGAGAACCGGGAGAAGTTTTGTCCTTAGCACTTGATGCTAACAACTCACATATATATGATTACATGCCAAATGAGGGCATAACTAGAATATATAAAATTCTAGTAAAAGAGAATGTTGATGTATTGTGATTATGTTAAACTGTGGATGGTTATGCAACCTTATATGTTCAATAAAGGAACAAATATAAAGAGAACTATAACATTTAAAATAAAGTAATGTTGTAGATGGAACTTAGATAAGGGTAGATTACGAGATAAATTAGATAATCTTCATTTTGGGATCTAGTTTAATTTTATTACCTAATTTATATTTGGGCATTTATTTGGAGATCACGTGCATACGTTTAGTTGCGCGCTCTAGTTGAGAGGTGATTTGGATTATTATGGAGAGGGCGATTCCATAAAATCATGTCATAATGCATTTATAATTATTATGCATTTTAATGCACTTGCTATAAAGTGTTTTCAACTCGGGCTCTGACCCGTTTACATTTTCTCCCTCCATGTATATATTATATTACTTTAGGTGTTCCTCCACAAGGATGCCATTAATGTTCTCCCATCCAATGTATTCGTGGAGCTGTGGTAGTAGCGGACTGTTGCGGCACTTTGCCTTAGCCGATTCCTATCTTTTGTATATCTAGATTAGGATTCAGTTGTATATTTGAGTCTATACTCAAGTGTTATAGTTTAACACTTTATCTTTTCCCTGCTCAGATTATTGTATTGTCTGTGACCCGACAGCTTATTCTGGTATTTCATTGTTGAGATTTTGTTGTACATTGTATTGTACTCTTTTATATCGTTGGAGTTTGCATGTATCACTCATCATAGTTAGATGTAGTATTGCAGTTTGTTTGTGGTATGGTTGGTTTTAAATTGGTGTTAAATAAAAGTTTAAAAATATTGGCTCCCTCTTTTGATGATTTCGGGTAATTAGCCTTATATTATTTAGTATTGTCAGTTGTTGTTGAGACTGTGCCATCTGAGATACCTGATTTAATGTAGTATAGAGCTGGCCACCCGTTATTATTTTGAGCGGGTTGTCAAAGAAAATCATGTAGTTAGGTATATAGTACCTGGAGTAATGTTATTTGGGAGTTTGGGGATCTATAATGGAGATTTGGTAGAGGTTGGAGAGGTAAACCCGTAACTTGTCAATGGAAGAATTCATCATAACTACTTGATCGATCGATCGATCAAGAACATCGATCGATCGATGGTATCGATCGATCGACCCCATTCATCGATCGATCGATCCCTCCTGGAAAACTGCGTATTTTTCTTCTTTAAGTTTAATCCGGTTAAAATGCGTAGGAACCTTTGATCATCATTGATAGAGCATAATGAATTATAAAGAGGACTAGTAGGGTCTAGGTAGACCCCCTTGGGTGAAATTTAAGGTAGGATGAAATTATGGGTTAACGGGGAGTTATTCACACCTAAGAAATCATGCGTGCGTTTAATAAAAGATCGAGACTCGTGAGGGAGTTAGACCATAAGGTAAGTGAGAGTATGCCTACTGAAATTATACTTAGGGAGATAGAATACTTCGAGAGATGAGAAGTAAGTATAGAGTAACTAATATATGAGAATAAAAGTGACGAGTCTGTTATGAGAGATAATCGAGTAAAATGTGCTAAGAATCGGATAATTATAATTATGGGTCATGGGCGCACCTAATTTAGAAATGTGAATATTTATATATATATATATGATTGTGTGATTGTGCATATATTATATATCTGTGTAAAAATCACACCCGAGCTACTTGCTATCACGGGGATTTCCGCGCCGGGACAATCTTATCTCGATTGGGCCTTTACGGGGGATAACGACTTGTACTCTAGAAGATAGTATCCTTGATACCGGCTATTTGAGTGACAGTCAGATGGTTCTAAGAGACATGAGGGTATGAGCTGACCTCTTAGTACTTTGGAACTATACTTCGCCTCTAATTGTACGTGTTTTATGTTAATACAGTTCGAGAGTGATTCCGAACTAGTATTTCCCTTAGTACGAGTGATATGGGGACTTGATAGTAGAGTATGCCAGCACCATCGACTTTATGTGGGGTTCCGATAGTATATAAATTATATGAGTGACTAATATATATATATATATATATATATATATACACTTAAGTATGGGAACTTTCTACTGTTCATAAAAGTAATTAAGTAATGAATAAATACTCCAACTTTATTATAAGAGTTTGGGAATTTTGTGACATCACTCGAATATTTTAAATAACATAAGTTATATGAGAGAGCTTAATTTTCAGAAATTAATTATCTTAGCCATAGCATTTATCGGAATGAAACCTTATGGGAAAGTTAAGTTAAAATAAACTTTGAGATTAATAGTACGGTAGGTGTGCAACTAGATGAGAGGTGAGAATTTCTCAAGAGAGTGTCGCATACTAACATGGCTGTTTCATTAGCCGGTAAGCATTTTAAATACTTGTTAAACTATTTTTAAATCGTTTTACACTCGGGCTCTGACCCATTTCCTGTTATTTCTTTTCTCTATTATATATATATATATATATGTATATATTACAGGTGCCCAGCCACAGGGGTATCATGCTTAGATTCCTTGGAACGGACGCGCTGCAGCTTATGTGGGAGTTGCAAGTCATTGCTTAGGCGACCTCGTTGTTGACTCTACTCTTATTTTAGTTCTGATTAGTTAGGGCATGCGCCGCCCGTTTCCCTATTCAGTTGGATTTGTCAAAGATTTATATTCATTTATTTTTAGTACTTGGTACTCTTTGGGATGTAAATCACGTCAAAATGATTTCATTTGTAGTTTTTAAACTTGGTATTAGTGTATCCGAATGGTTAAATTCTTGTGTGTTAATTGCCATCTTTAACATTTATAAGATTCTTAAACTGTTAATTATTGAAAAGGTTTTCATAATGGAATTAAATAAAATAGAAATAAGTTTTAAATTGTTTTGATACTTAGTTTAATTATTTAGGTTGTTTAAACTGGAAATTTATTTTGTGACACTGATGCTAAGAATGAACCAACCGTTCACCTTGATTTTTAATTTAATAAAGGACTGATCACCCAGCATTTAATTAGGCGGGGTGTCACAGGTGGTATCAGAGCATCATGTTCTAGTGTCCTTTAGGATATATACAGCTTATTTCGCTTCCAGCTTAGCGTCCTTGATATAGAGCCCCATTTTTAGGACTGTTGTATTCTTGTATTAATGCTTACGTCTTCAGCTATTCGAAATTTGTTAATAACTGTAGACTAATAAACTTCCTTCTCGTTTCAGATGCCTCAAAGACGCGTACCCCAAGACAGGCATTCCCAGGCCGAGCAGCTAGCAGCTTCGGCTCAGGGAATGATGAATGCAACTGAGGTAGCCGCTATTGTTGCGCAGGCACTAAATGCCGCATTAGCGATGGTGCAGCAGGCTCCACCCCAAATTCAGGCAGTGGTGCCAGTACCAGCACAGCTTCCATCCGCATGGGAGTGGGTTAGGGATGCCTTCCAGAAGGCGCACCCCCCAGAGTTCTTGGGTAGTTCGGACATAGTAGTCGCCAGCCAATGGAAGAAAGATATCCAGAGGCATCTGCGCATGTATGAGTGTACTGACGTGGAGATACAACTATTGGCTTCCTTTAAGCTAGTAGGAGCCGCTTTGCAGTGGTGGGAGTCCACCACCACCTTGGAGGAGAGGGACAACATCACTATTCAGTCATTCTGGGGGTGGTTTGACCGCAAGTACTTCCCATCCGTCGTGCAGATTGAAATGAAGTGGAAGTTACTGAATCTGAAGAGGAGAGTATGATTTTTACTGAGTACGAGGAGGATTTTACCAGACTTCTCACTATAGTGCCAGATGAGGCACCCACGAAGGAGAAGAAGATACTGCTTTTGGTGGATGGATTAGCCTGGAGGATCCGTCAGCACCTCATAGGCAATCTATCATTGAGTACCTACACTGATGTACTCAACGATGCTTTGTTACACTGTCAGGATCATCGCTTCCATCTACAGGGGAACAAACGAGCAGGGGAGTCCATCCAGCAAGGCAGGATAAGGGCAGTAGTACTGATAGGGCACCAGCAGCCCAGGGGAAAACCCATTACAGTGAGCAGAGTTCTCATCAGGGGGACCCTGCCAAGCGGTTCTGATCAGGTGACTCCAGACAGGGATTTAGGGGATGTAGGCAGGTCCAGTATAATCAGCATAGCCAATATGGCCAACACCGTCAGCAGTAGGGACAACAACAGAGCCATCAGGGTCAACAGCGTTTCCAGCATGGCCAGTGGCGGCCAACAGGGCCGTGGTCAGTAGGGGCAGAGGGGAGGTAACTTCAGGGGCAGATGTTTCGGATGTGGCAAGAATGGCCATAGCGCCAGGATTACCTAGAGGGAGATAGGGCCCCACAGCAGCAGGGTACCCGTAATGAGCCACAGAGGCCACTCTTTCCAGCCGCCCTCCCAGCGCCAGCTCAAGTGTCAGCCTTACCCGCCATCACAACAGCTCCAGTTCAGTAGGGGAAATTGCAGTACGGACGTGTCTATAACGTCCACCAGGCAACAGCACCTCAGGCACCACCCGCGATTGAGGGTACGTTTTTTATCCATGGCACTATGGGTCAGGTTTTATTTGATACTGAGGCGTCGCACTGCTTTATAGCTACTTATTTTGTATGGGCCTTAGGGTTATTAGACACGACAGAGAGCACTGTGACATGCGTAGACTCACCACTGGTGAATGGGTCTTTGATTTTCTTTATATGCCGGGGTATAGGAGTAGATATTGGTAGCTTGATTTTACCGACAGGCATGCTAGTTTTAGAGATGCATGAGCACGATGTTATTATTAGCATAGATTGGCTCGCTGCATACAGAGCCATGATAGATTATTTCGGTGGGAGTACTATCTTTGCCATTCCGGGGAAGGAGATATTTTTGGTGGCGATGCCTCGCCCTGAGGGAGGATCTTCCACCCATTTGTACTATATAGAGGAGGATATCTCTAAGGAGATTGTGATTCCCTTAGATTTTATTCTAGTCGTTCGTGAGTATTCCAATGTATTTCAGGAGATACCGGGCCTACCCCCCAGTCGAGAGATAGATTTTATCATAGACTTGATGCTGGGCACTCGGCCGATAGCACGTGCACCGTACTGTATGGATCCAGCAGAGATGAGGTAGTTACGGGATTAGATAGAGCAACTGTTAGGTGAGGTCTTCATTCATAGGAGCACCTCACCTTGGGGCACTCTAGTGTTATTTGTGAAGAAGAGAGATGGTTCACAGAGGTTATGCATGGATTATCGGGAG
This sequence comes from Sambucus nigra, assembly GCA_949130495.1. NCBI lineage: Eukaryota > Viridiplantae > Streptophyta > Magnoliopsida > Dipsacales > Adoxaceae > Sambucus > Sambucus nigra. Next base: position 220,953,069 of record OX422211.1, on the reverse strand, counting down.
TTAAAAAAGGTCATGATACGGAGAAAATATCCGTTGCCTCGAATCGATGACCTATTCGACCAACTGAGGGGAGCAACCTTCTTTTCGAAGATGGATTTGAGATCGGGATACCATCAGCTACGGATTAGGGAGCAGGATGTGCCGAAGACTGCTTTCTTGACGAGATATGGGTCCTATGAGTTCAGAGTCATGCCGTTTGGACTGACAAATACTCCAGCCGTATTCATGGACTTAATAAACCAAGTGTTCAGAGAGTTCTTGGATCAGTTTATCATCGTTTTCATAGATGACATCCTGATATATTCACACACTGAGGAGGAGCATGCTGAGCACTTGAGGCAGGTTCTTCAGACTCTATGAGAGCATCAGTTGTATGCTAAGTATGAGAAGTGCGAATTCTGGTTATGGGAGGTACAGTTTTTGGGTCATGTTGTGTCGAAATTGGGAGTATAGGTTGACCCAAGCAAAGTGTCGGTGGTGAGGGAGTGGGGACAACCCACGACACCGACGGAAGTCCATAGTTTCTTGGGGTTAGCTGGGTACTATATGAGATTCATCCGAGGCTTTTCAAAGATAGCGGGTCCATTGACGAATCTGACTCGCAAGGGAATTCTGTATGTTTGGGATGATGCTTGTCAATTGGCTTTTAATGAGGTGAAAGATAAGTTGACTTCGGTGCCAGTTCTTGCTTTGCCCAAGTCGGGAGTAAAGTATCTGGTGTACACTGATGCCTCTTTACGGGGACTCGGGGAAGTACTTCAGCAGGAGGATAAGGCTATAGCTTTTGCCTCCCTCAAGCTAAAGCCTCACGAAAGGAATTACCCCACCCACGACCTAGAGCTAGAAGCGGTCGTTTTTGCATTGAGAATTTGGAGACATTACTTGTTGGGGGAGAAGTTTCGCTTATTCACAGACCACAAGTCACTACAGTACTTGTTCACTCAACGAGAACTGAATATGTGTCAGCGCAGATGATTGGAGTTTGTGAAAGACTACCAATTCGAGACACTACACCAAAATACTAATTTTGTGACTGCCAATAGGGGTGACAAACTTGTCACTCTCGGGAGCAGTCACAAAATTATTTGTAACTCCCATTAGTGGTGATAAAATCAATGGGTAATAAAAAATTGAGTCAATTAGTTTGTCACCGCTAATGGGAGTCACAAATATTACCATATAATTAATTTTTGACTCCTATAAGCAGAGTCAAATTTATAACTATCACAAGAAGTCACAAATTTATTAGTAGGCATAAGTTATGACTCTTATGATTAGTCACGAAATTATAACTGCTATGAGGAGTCACAAATTTTAGTCTTAGACTTAATTTGTGACAGCTATTAGCGGTCACAAATTTGTAACTGCTAGTAGCGGTCACAAATTTTGGCCTAAAACTTAATTTGTAGCTGCTATTGGTAGTCATAAATTTATAACCTCTCCCAAGAGTCACAAATTTTGATCTTAGACTCAATTTGTGACTGCTATTAGAGGTCACAAAATTTTTCACCTACTTTAATTTCCCTCTTATCTATTGTACGTGAAAGAACTCCCGCCCTCTTCTCTCTCTTTCATTTGCCAAAACCAAAATGAAGAACTCTTGTATTTTTCGATTCTAAATTTTCTATCCAAACAGGTATTGTTATAATGTTTATGTTGGCATGTGTTTGTATGTATAATTTTTTCTTAGCTCAAGAGATGTTCTCAGCTGGACCTTTTATTAGATGCGAAGAAGCCGTTGATGTAGCTACATATATAATTTTGTAACTATGTTTGTTGGGTCTAAAATTGTGTTGGGTTTGGTTGAACAGGTTGATGTGAAAGGTTAGCTTGAAGCATTTGTGGCTCATCCCCAGATCTGTGAATCAAACAGGTATTTTTCGATTCTAAATTTTTTGTCTATTTTTGTTGTATATTTTTGGGTATTTTTGCTGTATAGGTTAGTCGATATAGAATTTTCTCATTTAGATTTCATAGTTTACATTTCCTCATATCCTCATTTCTGTCTAAAGCCCTAATTTCAATTCTCATTGTGTGTGTGTGCATTTTGATTCTTATTATGTGTGGGTATGTGTGTATATTTGTGAGTATGTAGAGATTTCTGTTTATATGTGTGTGCATGTGTGTGTATGTATAAATTTATGTTTACATGCGTGTGTATGTATGTGTATGTATAGATTTCTGTTTATATGTGTGTTTATGAGTGTATCTATAAACAAATTGTATTTTATGTTAATAAGCCCTAGAAATTGTATTGAGGTTATTTTTTTGACAAAATATTATTCAAAAAATCTAGACATTATATTTTTTTGACAAAATATAATCAAGTGGATTTTAATATTACGAGTTTTGCCCGAGCTTTGTGATCAACATTATCTAGACAAAGAAAAAGGTCAACTAAGGATACGGGGATGATGGCAGGGGTGCTGGCTTCGGGGTCATCACTTCGATCTTGTCTAAAACATGGGATATTTTAAAGCTTTTAGGAGCCTTGTTCTGGGTTTTAGAGGGAGTTCGAGACATGGAGTCCTTTTTCCAACCAAATATCAGTCTAACAAGTTTTGTGCTCGGTGAGTATATCTACACATTGTTTTGAGTTCTGATGCTTCGTTAGGTCAAAATTTTCATATGCTTCGTTAATAATTTCATATCTGATGCTTCGTTACGTCAAAATTTTCATATGCTTAGTTAATAATTTCATATCTGATGATTCGTTAAATCTGATTGTTTTATTGTGAATATATCTACACATCATTTAACCTCTTTCATTTTTTTGAATATTATCTTGTTTGGGAATATGTTACTATTCATAATTATTTTATCTAAAAAGTAATTAAATAATCATTGTTTTGTGCTCGTTGAAGTTTTGACGTTTTGTGCTTGGTCGGGATTTTCTGTGAGTTTTAATGCAATGATAGTATTAATGCAATGATAGGCCAGAGATTATGTTCTAAATATCAACTCAAACTTCATTTAGTTATATAATTTACTGAGTTTCTATTTGTTTGTATTGTAGAATTAATGGGGTTTCCACAATATAAAGAGTGGATAGGTGAAAGTTGTAGAGTGGGGAAAGTATACGTTAATAGGGTTAAAGACTTTGTGAATTATGCAATGAATAATCTCGAAACTAATATTATCCGATGCCCGTTCAATCGTTGTAAAAATGGTAAACGCTTGAAAGGGGTAGATGTAAAAGTAAATTTGTTTCATTGGGGTATGCAAGATGACTAAACGTTTTGGCATTTCCATGGGGAAAGGGAATTTAAGTATATTCCAGAAGAAATACTTGTCAATGAAACCGTTCACACAAATGGTGACCCATTAGTACATGCTAGGTTAAACGATCTCATAAATGATACGTATGAAGTGCACGCAGCATAAGAAAATCAAGATAGTAGAGGGAATGATTTAGGCTATGAGGATCATGTTAGAAATGATACGGACCAACTTAAGGATTATATACGGTTAAAAGCAGTAGCCGCAACACCATTATACCATTACTCCAACCCCGACCACACAAAGTTATATGCCATGGTTGGGTTGCACAACTCAAAGAGCAAATTTGGCTTGTCGAAAAAAAGTGTGACGGCAATACTCCTCTGGGCAAAAGATTTGCTCCCAAAAGAAAATACACTGCCAGTCAATTATCCGATCATGAAGGGTAATTTGAAAGGTTTGGGTATTAAATACAAATCAATTCATTGTTGTAAGTATGACTGCATTTTATACTATAAGAAGCACAAGGACAAACGGGCTTGTCCCGTATGTAAGGAACCTAGATATGAACAAAAGATGATAGTACATAATAAACATTTGTTGAAAGTAGATACGCAAATACCTAAAAAGGTGTTAAAGTATTTCCCTTTAGGTCCTCGATTGAAGAGACTTTACACTATACCTTGGATAGCAGAGGCAATGACTTGGCATGGTCGAGCGGAGGTGGGTGAGAATCTCATGCGACATCTGATTGATTCATCTGTGTGGAAATCTATAAATTAGCGATACCCGAACTTTGCTAAAGATATACTCAACGTTCGCCTCGAAATATCAATCGATGGGTTTAACCCGTTTGGCAAATTGAGCACAGATAAGAGTATATGGCCTGTGTTTGCGGCGCCTTTAAATTTGCCCCCGTCGTTGTGCATGAGAAAGGAGTTTGCAATTTTATCGTTGTTGATACCAGGTCCAAAATCACTGGGTAGTGACATTGATGTTTTCTTAGCGCCACTAATAGATTAATTGAATGAGTTATGGGTCGAAGGTGTGAGAGCGTTCGACTCGTACAAAAAGGAGGAATTCATTTTGAGAGCTATGTTGATATGGGCAATTCATGATTTTCCTGCTTATGGGACCTTATCTAGGTGCAATGTACATGGTTACATAGGTTGTCCTATATGTGGAGAGGAGACTGAAGCCAACTGGCTTAAGAAAAGTGGTAAACTTTTTTATCATAGTCATCGGAGATTTCTGCCCCAAAGTCACAAATTCAGGTCAATACAAAGCAATTTTCTCCCAGAAGGCACCGAGACGCGACCACCTCCACCAAAACTTTCTGGTTTGGAAATTAAAGAAAGGTCATTAAAGGCTTATCAAAAGTTGAGGGGGTAACACCCCATAATTTTGGTCCAAAAGAGTAAAAGAAAGGATGTTGATGTGAAAATGGCATGGTCGAGGACATCAATAATGTTTGATTTTCCATACTGGAAGGAACATCCTGTGGGACATGTGATAGACATAATGCACGCTGAGAAAAATATTATTGAGCATCTCGTAAGCACATGCAATGGTGGTTCTCATTCCAAGGATGGAGAAAAAGTCCTGAAGATCTTCGTGATTTGAAGATTAAAAGATCATTATGGTTGAAAGAAGATCCAAACACTGGAAAAAAGCATATGCCAGTTGCATCTTATACTTTGAGCATTGAAGGAAGAAATATGTTCTTAGAAACATTAAAGGGCTTGAAGGTTCCTTCTAATTTCTCATCCAACTTACGCAGGATTGTTTGCGACGCAACAAAAGATTTGAAAAAGTGAAAGTCCCACGATTGGCATGTGATAATGCAACTTATCCCACTGTTGTTCGAACACTGTTTTTCGAAACACAAGGATCTTGGAAGGGACATTCTACAAATTCCTTCAAGTTTCGTCGTTCAATGGTTTTAATCAATTCATAAATAATTTTGCAGCAAAAATTGAGTGAGCTGAGAAGTAGTCAAGGTTCTTGAAGCCAAAATAGTATTGATACAGATGCATTGACTGCCTTTAGAGGAAAAGATACTAGAAGGCGACTCGTGGTGTTGGACCTGTGTCCAAAAGTAAACTTAAGGCAATTGCTCCTCTCACAGTTGACTAGAGCAAAGACACGAGAAGAAAAACATTATGAGGATATGGCATTTCTCAAATCATCTGTTACCATGATTTTAAGTGCTTTTGAATCGAATGGATTGAAAATACCAAATCTAAGTCCTCACAATTACACTCCTGTCTCGCATCCAAGTACTCGCAATTATACTCTTGTCCTACATCCAAGTCCTCGTAATTACACTCTAGTTCCTCATTCAAGTCCCCACGATTACACTCCTCCCCCCCCCCCCCCCACCACATCAACTGGGCCAAACTTTGGAGATTCAGCTGAGCCAGACTTTGGAGATTTATCTGATCCTCCACATGATCCATATGTTGATTTATTAGATTTTTCAAATCAGAGGAAGATTGCAAGTGGACAAGTTATTGCTTCAGCTGGTACTGGAACAGTGGTGCATGGGCATCAGTTGCTGATATTTGAACATAATGTTTACATTGGTAGTGTTAAGCCAGGAGAAGAGAATCATCCGTTGTATCGTCGAAGTCATGAGGCGGACACTATTAAGGATGTCGAGAAATCTTGGGTGGTTTGGCCGTTGCTTTGTCTTAGACTTAAGTGATCTAGAGTAATTTGTCATGGGAAATTTGAACACATTGTCAAAGTGAACAATTAGTAGTGTTTGAACTCTATTTTGAATATTAGTAATCTATTTTGAATCAATTAGTAATCTGTTTTGAATGTATCCAGTGTCTATCTGTTTTGAATATTAGTAGTGTTTGAACTCTATTTTGAATATTAATATCTACTTTAATGTTGGATGATATTTATGTGGGGTTGCTCCTCTTAGCCTTACGCTTCACTACTTGAGCACTGCTTGATATATGATTGAGCACTACTTGATATATCAGTTGGATTCAACTGATACCTGATATGCTTGATATATTCAGTTGGATTCGATTGATATATATTCAGTTGGATTCTGAATTTTTATATTTTTGCAACTTCTTCTCAAGATTTTTGAAAAATATGTGCAATTCTTCAATCAATAGGGTGTCGATATCTTCATCATCTTCAATATCAGTGGCATACAAATGATTTGTTACTGAATTTTTTTTCATAGTTTAGAATTGAAATGGATCTTGTAGAAAGAAAAGGCAGAGACATTAATAGGAATTTTGGGGTCCCAAATGAACTTCTGAGTGGAGATTGAGATTTGGATTGTATCCACTGCTATTTAATCTAGTGTTTATATAAGTCTAGTGTTTCAATAAGTAGATGATAGCAATGCAGTTTTTGCAGTTCTCAATGATGGTTACTTATGGATTACTTCTCAATGATGAAGAAGAGGAATTTCTTCCTAAGATTTTAGATTGTTACTTATGGATTACTTCTCAATGATGGTTGTTTGTGTTTTTTCATGGGACTCTTATGTGAATATTACTTGCTTAATTCCATCGCTTTTAATTTGAATTTTTATTAACTGCGTTAAAAGAACCAAAATTGTCTGAACAATCAAAATTGTATATGCTTTGTCCAGCTAGCATTGTCCCACATCAATCAACAGTATGTGGATATCTTGATATGATCAAACCTAAGTGTTAGGTCATTTGGTTTCTTGACATCCATGCTTCAATTATTATTAATTTTTTAGTCTAATCACAATTTAGTATTGGTTAATGTAAGGTGAGTGTACTTATGGAGATAGATCTTGATTTGGTATTTTAATTACTTCTAAATAAGACCTGCTTGGTATTTTGTTTGTTGGACTGCCACAGTTTTACGTTGTATGTTGATATGGTAACACTGTTATAATCATCATAAAAGATCCTCAAATATCATAAATACGCCATAAAAGTATCCAACACTTGATATATCTCAACCTCATCTCGAAGTCATATTTGGTTTTGTGTAAATAGTAATAACAGATCTATTGAGGGTCCTGGTAAGCTAAACATGGATGCTAAATTCATAGATTGACTGAACACTTTGAATTATGCTGATTAAAACAAATGACATAACGAGTACATAAAAAATTAATATAATTATGAGAGAGTAAATTTGTGGGAGGAAAATCCAGTCAGTATCGGTATTATAGTAAGCAGGCGCTCGATGATTGGTCGGATCAAAGACCAAAAAAATCGAGTTCCTCCCATCCTATTCCTGACGCTCAGTCAGATGCCTCTAGGATATGATTCACTATAGATGGGTCAGCCTTGTCTGTCGCATTTATGTCGCGTTCGGTCATCACAAAGTGAGAGCTTAACTTAGCTCCTTTATAGCGTAGCGGTGTCAGTTTTTGCTATCTTTGATTGATACAATCAGAGATTCTCTATTGGTTCGACCCTACGATTCATCCAACGCTACATTGCGTTGTGAGTTTTAGGAGAATATGATCTTGTCTGATATCATGCGAGTAGATTTATTTACGCCCTCTCTCGTCGTGAGTCCATCGACTATCCAGATCTCACCCTTTTTATTATGCTGAGAGCTTGTACAGATTCATCAGATATTGTATTGCCTTATGGGAGACTAATTAAGGGTTATCTTTACTCATTAAGGGTGCCTCCATTGAGGACTAATTCATACGCACATATCATGGGTGCTCTATTCAGTAGGAGTTTTAATCGTCCAGCTGCTCAGAATGCACGTCGCACAACACATCTATGCTCCTGCTCCAGCCAAGTTTCAGATGTTTAAAGGATGTGAGAGTCAGAGGACGTTCATCACATCCTAGTTTGCATTCATTCGAGATCTTTAGCTTTATTTTCATAGGTTAAAGAAGAAACAAACAAAATACCAAGCAGGTCCTACTACACTTGAAGTCCCCAACTAGGTGTGGCAGTCCAATTATGACGGTAATTAGCAGATCTTGATTTGGTATTTTAATTACTACTTATTGAGACAGATCTTGAAATTTCTAAATAAAGAATCTTGGTAGGAAATTCTTAATTTACGGCTTAGTCAAGTGTTTTAGAGTAGGAAAGTTTAGATTAAGAAATTCTTAATTTACTGCTTAATTTCCACCAGATGAACATATAAAGTCTGGATTGATTATTCCATTTGCAAAGTTTCATGCTTAAGATTCATTACAATTTTTAGTATAAAGATGAAGACCAGGACAAAGTTGTACTTGCATCAGATAGTGATCTAGTGGCTGATCTAGATCATACAAGGTCAGCAGGTTGGAAGGTAGGCTTCCCAATTAAAGTCCTAGTCTTAGAGTCCTAGTCCTGAATCGCCTACAACATAATGATCGATTAGACATCATTTGGGTTATGGGAACACTTTGTTTCTTTCAACAACAGTTGGCCTGTGACGTTTTATTCTCCGACGTCTCAATCGATTCCGAGCAAAAGGTTAATAGTACATGAAACCTTTAGAAAATTCCTCCCCATCTTGGTCTCTATGGAGAGAACAACAGGGCGGGGTGCAATAATATAAGATGCAGTAATATTCTTGTTCATTGAGATAACAACTTCTTTTACATGAAACCTTATGCATTAGTAATAGATTCTTTATTCTCCTATTAGCTGATTGGGGATTAAGACCAGACACGCCATGTAGATTCTGAAATAAATAGAACTATCAATATATTGTTCACTCATAAATAAACATAGAAGATCTATCATTCTTGTGTTCTAACTATAGCGGGGTCGGTATTCCACAATTTTCATGTTAGTGCAATTTTTCATTTCGTATTGTAAGCTAAAAGTTTATGAACAATCTCGGTTGCTGTCAACTTTTAATGTTTGATTTGTAAGCAACTGCTGAATGCATCCCTTCTAACATGCATATGCTGATACTCATATTGAATTCAGTACCCATATATTTCTTTAATGCTCCTATGCTATTTCTTTTGATGATATTAATGACCTTGTTACTAGAGATATGTGTGGTGTGCCACATTACATGTTTAAAAATGGTTCAATCTAATAGGTTCTTTAATCTTATAAGGCATATAACTTTTAGAACTTTATGTGCTATAATGATGCCTTTGCATAAGATGTGTCTCATGAAGACAATTGAATTTCTTGGGATTAACATGAGTATTTGTGATTTGCTCGAGAGTTCTTTTTTTAAGTTGTCCATTTCTATTTATATGAAACACATTTGTACTATATAGTTTTTTGGTATGCTTATTAATGGAAAATTCAGTATTTTCTGTTATCGAGAGAGGACCACATTCCATTTTTCCCTGGATGCTTTAATCCTTGCTATTGTTTGTACATGGTTGCTAATTTCATCTTATGGATGATTAGATACACTACTGAGTAGCATCAATTAAACTGAAATTTTTTATTGCCTCAGAAAATATAGGTCCTAATTTTGATGTTGGTCAACTAAATGATTTTAAAGTGCTTACACTTTTTTTATATTGATATTGTGCCCCATATTCTTTATTATAACTAACATAGTTACATTTTATTATTTGCAGGCATACACATGGCATACCCGACATATGTAGTATTCAAAGGCCTAAATCCAGGTGTTTACACTTCGTGGCAAGCAACACAAGCACAAGTCAATGGATACCGAGGAGTCATATTCAAAAAATTTGAGTCCATTGAACTTGTTCAAGAGGCATACTCCGAGTACACGAGGGAGGATGTCACCACATCAATACCCCCCACGACTGATATACCTAGACTTCATGAAGCGTATCCACTCCGTGGTGACTCCTGGTCTAGATTTAGAATGATTTGTTACATGTTCATGACATTCCATGTCATCGAAGTGTTGTGTCGTTATTTTTTTTAGTTTATTTTTTATTCTATGTTCATTTTGTACTTGGCGCCCACGAAGGGGTTGTTTGATGTTAAATTAAGTTTAAATAAGTTATATGTGTACTGGATATTTGGAATATGAGAAATATAAATGAAATGTTGTCAAAATTTTTAGACTTGTTATCATGATATTTATTTTACTATCATTATTTCATCATTTTGTGAAAATATAAACATATTTGTAATAGCTTTTATCACATTTAACAAATTTAATTTTGTAACTGCTAATAGCAGTCACAAATTTGTCACTATTATCAATTTTGTAACTGCTAACAGCAGTCATAAATATAAGATTCGTAACTACTGTCAGCAGTCACAAATATAACATTCGTAACTGCTGTGAGCAGTTACTAATCTAATATTCGTGACTCCTATCAGCAGTTACGAATGTTATATTTGTGACTGCGGAGAGCAGTTACGAATAGCAGTTACAAATTGGGGTCACCAGTCATAACCCCATAGGGGTTATAAAAATTTGTGACTGCTGTTAGGAGTTATAAATTTTTTTTGTCACCCCTTAAATTATGAGGGTAAATAGCAGTTATAAAGGTCATTTGTGAGTGCTAACAGCACTCACAAATCTCCCATTTTGGTGTAGTGAGATACAGTACCATCCGGGAAAGGCTAACGTGGTTACTGATGCGTTAAGCCGTAGACCGGTGAGTGATGTAGTGGATGTATGGAAAGATAAGTGGAAAGAGTAGGGTCACCAGGACGCGGTAGCCCGTTCCTTTGTATCTGTCATGACAGTCATACCAGAGATTGTTACGAGTGTGATACAGGCACAGTCAGTGGATTCGTTTTGTCAGGAACAGATTGTACGGCTTTTAACTGAGGGTGTTGAGTCCTATTCAATAAGTTCTGATGGAGGTTTGAGGTTAAATGGGAGATTGGTGGTCCCAGAAGGAGAAGACTTACGTCATGCAGTAATGACACAATCTTACGGGTCCCGATTTGCAGTACATCTCGGAGGGGATAAGATGTACCAGGATATGAGGCGACAGTACTGGTGGAGTGGGATGAAGAAGGATATTGTTGAGTTCGTGTCCAAGTGCTATACTTGCCAGATGCTAAAGGTAGACCACCAGAAATCGTCGGGATTACTTCAGCCATTGAAGATACCTACGTGGAAGTGGGAGAGTATTTCCATGGACTTCATTACTGGGCTTCCTACATCACAGTGGGGTCACGACTTCATATGGGTTATAGTGGATCGGTTGACTAAGGTGGATCATTTTTTTCCAGTACGAACAGACTATACCATGGGCCAGTATGCACAGTTGTTCATTGCCGAGGTTGTTAGGCTACATAGGGTGCCCCTGGATATTGTGTCTGATAGAGACAAGATTTTTTTGTCGTGCTTCTGGGAGAGTTTTTAAGAGGCCATGGGTATAGAGTTGAGATTGAGTTCAGCTTATCGCCCACAGACAGATGGACAAACAGAGCGTACCAATAAGATGTTAGAGGATATGCTACGCATGTGTGTCCTTGATTTTGGAGGAGGATGGGAGCCGTATCTTCCATTGGTGGAGTTTGCTTACAATAACTCCTATCAGTTCACGATCGATATGGATCCATTTGAGGCATTGTACGACAGGCCTTGTCGTTCTCCTGCTTGTTGGCTAGAGGTGGGGGATAACAAATTGCTCGAACCTGAGGTGATTCAGGAAACTTCAACTAGGATTGAACTCATCAGGAGTCGCATTCGGGTAGCACAGGACAGACAGAAGAGCTACGCTGATGTGAATCAGTTTTTTCAAGAGTTTAGCATTGGGGACCAAGTATTACTGCGTGTATCTCATATAAAAGGAGTAACGAGGTTTGAAAAGAAGGGGAAGTTGGCTCCAAGGTACGTGGGACCATTTCCTATTATCGAGAGAATTGGGCCAGTGGCATACAAATTGGGGTTGCCAGAGCATTTAAACCGCATTCACGATGTGTTCTACATCTTGTCGTTGAGATGATATTTTCGGGATGACACGGCCCATACTCACATCACCATAGAGGAGATTGATTTACATCCCGACAGCTCTTACGAGGAGAGACCAGTGGCTATTCTAGACCATAGAGAGAGGAAATTGAGGTCGAAGGTAGTCCCACTTGTATGGGTCCAGTGGAAGCATCATAATGTGGAGGAATCCACTTGGGAGCGCGAGGCAGATATGCGCGAGAGATACCCAAATTTATTCTTACCAGGTATGCCTTATTTTTTTCGAATTTCCGTTATTAGGGGGAAAGTATGTAATATCCCGTATTTTTATGGCTTTTAAAATTTGGGGATTTATTAAATTTAAATTGAGATATTAATTTAATATTAATCCAAAAATTATTCAAATATTTACTAGTGTGACGAGAGGTAGTAATTATTGAGAATTTGTCGAATATTACTAAATGAGTAAATTAATATATAAGATTAATTTATAAAAATTGTCACAAGTAAATAAAATGGCAATTATGGAAATTTAAGACGGGATGCGTCTGTGTCGTGTCAGGACTAAATTATTATTATTATTAAAAGTGAATAAATTATAAGTCGCCCGTATGGTCATTTCGAGTGCGCCAATGTGTTCGGAAGGGTCGAGATAGTCAAAATAGTGTACCCGGGGGTTTAGTTTGGGTCTAGGGGCATTTTTAGGCCTAATTGGCATCCCGGGAGGGTATTATAGACATTTGACATTTTTGGGTAATTAAACCCACGAATTTCCTAATGATAAATCAGCCTTTAGGAGTTGCCTTCTAGGGTTAACAAGCACAAAATCAAAGAACGGCCAGTAGAGAAGAAGTTGGAGATCTTTCCAAGCAACTCAAGGCCAAAGACTCACCCGTTTGCACCGCCAGCACCACCAAAACGTAGATCTCGTGACAGGGAACGCAACCATACCTCTTTCATCCACAAATCAGAAACTCAAATTCCAGTCAAGTATCTATATTACTTTATTTTAGTTAATGTTTCAATCATGTTTGTCTAGGGTTGTTTAGAACATGTTTCATGGAGGAAATCAATATTTTTTTAGACTTAAAATCATATGTTGTAAAGGAAGTAGACATATTCTGGACATCTAAATCACATGCAAAGGATAAGCCACGAATTTGTATGGATTTAGGAGCAATTAAAATGGAAAAGAATTGGAAGAATGGAAATTAAAGAAAAATTAGGGTTCTTGAAGTTTATGTAAATTTTATTCCATTAAATCGTTATACTTAATGAAATCAGACATATTTTACGTAGAAAATCATGTAGTTAGGTATATAGTACCTATAGTAATGTTATTTGGGAGTTTGGGGATCTATAATGGAGATTTAGTAGAGGTTGGAAAGGTAAACCCGTAACTTGTCAATGACAGAATTCATCATAACTGCTTGATCGATCGATCGATCAAGAACATCGATCGATCGATGGTATCGATCGATCGACCCCATTCAATGATCGATCGATCCCTCCTGGAAAACTGTGTATTTTTCTTAATCCGGTTAAAATGCATAGGAACCCTTAATCATCATTGATAGATCATAATGAATTATAAAGAGGACCAGTAGGGTCTAGATAGACCCCGTTGAGTGAAATTTAAGGTAGGATGAAATTATGGGTTAATGGAGAGTTATTCACACCTAAGAAATCATGCGTACGTTCAATAAAAGATCAAGACTCGTGAGGGAGTTATACCAGAAGGTAAGTGAGAGTATGCCTACTGAAATTATACTTAGGGGGATAGAATAGTTCGAGAGATGAGAAGTAAGTATGGAGTAACTTATATATGAGAATAAAAGTGACGAGTCCGTTATACGAGATAATCGAGTAAAATGTTCTAAGAATCGGATAATTATAATTATGGGTCGTGGGCGCACTTAATTTAGAAATGTGAATATATATATATATATATATATATATATATATATATGATTGTGGGATTGTGCATATATTATATATCTGTGTAAAAATCACACCCGAGCTACTTGCTATCACGGGGGTTTTCGCGCCGGGATAGTCTTATCTCGATTGGGCCTTTACGGGGGATAACGACTTGTACCATAGAAGATAGTATCCTTGATACAGGCTATTTGAGTGATAGTCAGATGGTCCTAAGAGACGCGAGGGTAAGTGCTGACCTCTTAGTAACTTGGAACTATACTTCGCCTCCAATTGTATGTGTTTTATGTTAATACAGTTTGAGAGTAATTTCGAACTAGTATTTCCCTTAGTACTAGTGATACGGGGACTTGATAGCAGAGTATGCCAGCACCATCGATTTTATGTGGGGTGCCAATAGTGTATATATATTATATGAGTGACTAATATATATATATATAAACACACACACACACACTTAAGTATGGGAACTTTCTACTATGCATAAAAGTAGTTAAGTGATGAATAAATACTCCAACTTTATTATAAGAGTTTGAGAATTTTATGACATCACTCGGTTATTTTAAATAACATAAGTTATATGAGAGAGATTAATTTTCAGAAATTAATTATCTTGGTCATAGCATTTATCGGAATGAAACCTTATGGGAAAGTTAAGTTAAAATAAACTTTGAGATTAATAGTATGGTAGGCGTGCACACTAGATGAAAGGTGAGAATTTCTCAAGAGAGTGTCGCATACTAACATGGTTGTTTCATTAGTCGGTAAGCATTTTAAATACTTGCTAAACTATTTTTAAATTGTTTTACACTCGGCCTCTGACCCGTTTCCTGTTATTTCTTTTCTCTTATATATATGTATATATTACAAGTGCCCAGCCACAGGGGCAACATGCTTAGATTTCTTGGAACGGACGCGTTGCAGCTTATGTGGGAGTTGCAGGCCATTGCTTAGACGACCTCGTTGTTGACTCTACTCTTATTTTAGTTCTGATTAGTTAGTGCATGTGCCGCCCGTTTCCCTATTCAGTTGGATTTGTCAAACATTTATGTTCATTTATTTTTAGTACTTGGTACGCTTTGGGATGTAAATCGTGTTAGGATAATTTCATTTGTAGTTTTAAAACTTGGTATTAGTTTATCTGAATCGTTAAATTCTTGTGTGTTAATTTCCATCTTTAACATTTATATGATTCTTAAACTGTTAATTATTGAAAAAGTTTTCATAATGGAATTAAATAAAATAGAAATAAGTTTTAAATTGTTTTGACACTTAGCTTAATTATTTAGGGTGTTTAAACTGGAAATTTATTTTGCGACAGTGATGCTAAGAATGAACCAACCGTTAACCTTGATTTTTAATTTAATAAAGGACTGATCACCTGGTATTTAATTAGGTGAGGTGTCACGGATTTCTCTTGTTAATTCTAGATTTGTTTGATTAACAGATGCTAAAAAGTCTGTAGTTATTTGTAGGCTCATCCAAGTTTCTTTGAATTATAACAATTATATGTAAAATAGCTAGGGGTTTGGTTCGAGTTTATACCTTACTTCTGGTCTGTATATCTTTATCTTATTTCCTTGTTCAGTTTAGCTTTATTACTATTCTTCTCCTCTCTGTGCTTCCTGTAACTCCCTTTTTATGTGTCACACCTCAATCCACTAGTTTGGCTTTGGACCCGTTTCTTGCCTGTATGCCACCATGTCTAACGCCCACCTGGCTAACGGCTCACGGAAAATCGTCACCTAACGACGGTTTAACAGTATAACACCTATGTGCTACACCAGAGGTTCCACACAATAGTCCTCTATGAACAAAAAGTTGGAGACGTTAGAAGAATAATAACAACTTAACATAAGAGATTTCTAGAAAAGAAAATACTTTTATTGCATAGCATAAGTAAATACAACTCTCCCTTAACTATGAGAGGTTTCCACTCACTCATGTACATATTACTCTCTGAGCTCTCTGTCTAACTTGATTTTATCTCTCTCTTTCTTTCTCAGATCCCACCTATAATACAACCCAACTGTCCCTTTTATAGAATAAGGGAGCTTACAAATTACAGACAACCGGAGGCTAAAAAGCTAACTGGTGAAAAGCATTACAATAATTAAAGTCTTTACATAAAGTTATTTTAACGTCTTCTAATGATTCTAGCATGTCTTTGTCTCGATCTATTTCTCTTTTGAAAAATGAGGCCGTTTGGTGGCCCACATGTTAAGTGTTTTATCGTCTAGTGATTGCAATGAATCTTTGCTTTTTAAAAAGGTCTAAATAATTAATGGTCTAGATAATGGCATCTTCTGTTTTTAATAACTCTTTAACTAATGAGGGTCCCTTCTTTGTCTCATATGTGTCTTCTTCTGCCTTGTCATTGACTGGTAGGGCAATAATGTTGAAGAATTCATCAATGAGGCCTACCGCTCTAAGGCTAGCTATAAAGCTATCTCTACCATGTCTTTCGATTCTTTCTTGAGCCTTCCATTAAATGTCTCATCATCTTGGATAATGAGGTCTTCTTTATGGTATGCAGTGTACCACTTGTCTTCACTTGTTAACAACTCCATTGTTGATGTAAAAAACTAGATTGCTCTAATTATTCAATCACAGATAAATAAATAAGACAAAGATTTTTAAAGTGGTTCGGCTGGGAATAAAGCCTACGTCCACTGTTATGTTATTGCTGAGTGTTTGTGGAATTCTTGATTACAAGTTCTCTCAAGAAATTCCGGTCCCTTTGAATGAGGGAGATACAATGTATTTATAGCCTTGAGGCTGTACATGAAAGGTCCAATACATTAAATGATTTACATATGAAAGGGTAATACATTTAATGCAACGTGTGCGTCAAGAATACAATGGATAGTTGAACAGTTGTCCGTCTGATAATTAATGATACGGCCGAGATGCAGTTCGGACCGCCATAGCTGTTTGCTGATCGGGAGTTCCTCGGAACATTAGAGTACCTCGGTGCGTTGGAGTTCCTCGGTGTGATAGAGTTCCTCGGTGTGATAGAGTTTCTCGGAGAGAAACACGGTTGGTCGGGAAATGATCTTCCTCGCTGCTGTTGTGCCATGTAGATTGACACGTGTCTTAATCTTCTTCGTCCACATCAGCACATTAATTTTGGTATCAACAGAAGCCCCCAATGTTTCATATTTTGAACTTTGAAGAGTATGGAACATTCTTTCTTGGTATATGGCAATATTAAATGTACTTCCCGGGTTTTAGGAACATTGTATTCAAATTTCCTTCTTATTTCGCAGTTTCCGCCTTTTTGATAAGCGCTTTGATATTCGTGCAAATTTTGTCCTTTTAGCCGCCGGAAGTTTAGTAATTTCTTTTTGTTAATCATTTCTTTCGCCGCTTCCCAATGCAAAGTATTTAAACTTCTTTGGTAACTATACCGTCGTCTACGCTTTCCATTTTCTGCATTCAAGCTTTCTATTCTCTTCTTCTCTTGTGCGTTCATCCTTGTTTCCGTTCGTTGTCAACACATCTCCTTTCTTTCTGTAAGATCTTCTTTCTTTCTTCTGTATCTCTTTTATTCAATATGGTTTATATCGTGGAGTCTGTTGAGAAATTCCGTTCTGATTTTTCCATTCCTTCGTGGGTAACTCTAGAGATTCTTTCTGAGCCTTTAGATTACTTTCGATTGGCTGAGGGACATTGGTTCCCCAGTCTTTTTGTTGCTGAATGCGGTTTTTCCTTTCCACCAAACTCATTATGTCTTGAGTTTTGTCAATATTTTGATCTTGTTTCTGCAAAAATAGCCCCCAATTCATGGAGAATAATTAACGGGGTGCACAAATTAAATCTAACTCATGGGACTCGTATTGGGATCCCTGAAATTATGTTTTGTTATAAATGGGCCGTTCTAGATAATATTTATTATTTGAAAACTAGGTATTTGAATAGGGCTCTTGTAGTTAATCTCCCTGACTCAAATAAGGATTATTTTGAGCATGGGTTGGTCATAAAAAATTGGCAACATGCGCCTTTATCTGGGAATGAAGTATACAACGGTCCCAGATGCCCCCCATACGGCAATGGGATAGGTTTATTTTTCGTTTTATTTTACTTATGAAATTATGCTTTCATCCTGTTTGACAAAATGTATGACTGGTATTCTATTATGTATTTGTTTGCAGTTGATAGCAAAAGAAAAACTCCAAAAGAGTCAGAAGTGAATATCAAGCATTTGAAACTTATCTGGAATTTGCATAAGACCATTGCTGACGAACATATTAGATCTGCTTCATATTTACTACAGTATAAGAGTTATACAACCTCTTATGCTGCTCGCCCTGTTGAACCAGCTTCAACACCAGAAAGTTCATCTTCAGATTCTCATATCCCCCTATCTCAGAGAATGGGCAAGAAAAGAGCTCCTCCTGCTCTATTTGGTGACACTTCTTCTGCTGTTGGAGCCCAGAAAGGCAAAATTGATGTACCGGAGGGGACTAAAAAAGTAGATGCTGGTTCCTCCAAAATTGCCGAGAAGCCCCCAGTGGCCCCGAGCAAGAAAAATGCTCCTGCTGATGTAATTGTCATCTCTCCGACCAAGACTTCTTCCTTGGTTGATGCTGTTGACCGTCCTTTGAAGAGATTGAGGAAATCATCCTCAGTTAATCTTGCTGGAACTGCATCTTCTCTACCCGCTGGTGGTAGTAGTGTTTCAAACATCCTTCTTCCGAGTTCTTCAACGAACTCAGTTATACCCGAGGTTCTCGGGGTTGATGAAAAAATTCCTAGGGATACACTGACATCCCTAGCTGCTCGCCATCTTTCTTCAGTAAATTTCTCATACCTTTGATCTTTCTTTCTTTTTCTTGAATTCTTGTATTTGTGTTGACTCTATTGTTTTTCTTATCTTTCAGCTGGTGAACTGCTTCAATACCATCGTGAAGAAAGATCAAGTTATTAAAGCTTCCACTTCCTCGTCCGATGTTGACGATGCTTTGTTGGGTTTAACCCAATCTGTGAAGGAATCTCACCAACAGTACATCGAGGAGAAAACTGTTTGGGAGAAAAAATTGGCTGTGGCTGAGGCTGATAAGATGAAGATGGCTGAAACCTCCAAGAATTTGGAGGAGAAAATTAAAGATTTGGAAGTTAAACATCAGGAATCTGATGATAAATTGAAGAAGGCAGAAGAAGAAATATCTACTCTGCGAGATATTAAGGTTAAGAAAGAGGAACTGGAGGTGAAGCTCTCCTCGGAGAAATCGAGGAGAAAAGTTGCAATCAAGAAACATTTCAGTGTTGGTTGGGAGAAAGGATGGGAGAGAGGGATAGCTGCAATGACGTCCCAAGTCCAATATGGGGAGTTGAAATACTTCTATGATGGTTGGGTAGCTGCTCTGCAAGAGCTAAAAGTCCAAAATGATTCTGAGCTATTCCAACGGCATCTCCCTGGTCCTCCTCCACCAATTGTGGAAGAAGAAGAAGATGAACCTGCTTCAGATGAATCTTCCATGGTTATGGGCGATCAAGTTTCTGCCTCTCAACCATCTGCCACCGAGGACATTTCCTCCATGCCTCCTCCTCCCGAGAAGACTCCTACCGATCAAGCTGTAGTTATCACCGAGCAACCGAGCTCCTCGTCCCAGCCTCCCGAGAAAGTCTTGGGGGGCAAGGAAAAGGTGTGAAGTTGTTCAGTAGCCTTTCTGTATTTCCTTGTAATCGAACGATGTAACTTTTTGATGATCTAATAAAATATATCTTTGCTCATCTCTGTTGTTGATAACTTGTTTTTGTTGATTGTTGTCTTTTTCTTGTCATTAGTTTGTTGCTAGAATGGAATTGATCTCTTCTCATGATACCGAGCTGATGCAGCAATGCCATCAATATTATAAGGCTGGTCATACAGATCTTAGTACATCGGAAATTGTTGATATCCTTGGTCACGGTGCTTCAGAGCAGGTTATTGAAGCTTATCAATACTTGAAAGCTTTACTCGACCGAGCAGTGGCCAACAATGTCGCTTACTATGAGTTGATTGAAGAGCTTCATGATTCCTTAAAGGATCTTAAAAATCGACATAACGAATCAATGGCTTTATTACATGAAGATTATGAAAATAGATACCAGCAGCTCTCTTCAGAAACAGGCCACAAGAAGATCATTGCTGGGTATGACGTCAGGGAGAGGACCCTAAAAGGTGAAATTGAAGCCTGTAGACAAATCGCTGAGATCCTGGAGCAAGAAAATAACAATTTGCAGAAGAAATTAGCTCAGTTTGAATCTGCTGCTTCATCCTCTACTACATTAATACCAGTCACTGATGAAGGCTTCTCGTTTTTAGAAGTCGAAAATGCCAAACTGAGGCAAGAGCTGGAGGACTTAAGAAGATCTGTTATTTCTGGAACTGCTCGGGGACGAGGAAGAGGTTCTCGGGGGCGAGGAAGAGTCAGCCAAAATGTTGAGGAAGCTCGCACTCAGTCTACTCTGGAAACTCAAGCATTCCAGTTGAAAGTAAAAGACCGTGCTCTGACTGAAATGTCCAATAAAAATCTGTCTCTGGAAGATCAGCTGGCATCAACGAAATCTGCCTTGCATAACAAAGATCTCTTTGCCAAAAGCCTTCATGAACAATTGGATAGATTAACCTTCCAATTCCATAAACAGCCAAGAGAATTCTGGATGGCAGGATACAATGAAGCTCTCGTTCATCTGGATGCTCGCATTGAACATGCTAATAATGAAGGTTACAAGCAAGGATGGTTAAATGCATTGGGTGTATTAAAGTTGGAGCAAGGGCATTTTTTATGGGACTATCATGCTCCATCGTTATTAGACCTGCCTGTACCACCTTTCAAATTGGATATGGCATGGATTCCAGCTCGCTCCATTCCTCGCAGTCTAATTTCGAAATATCTTGGTGATTATAGCCTTCACTCCCAAGTTGAATTATCTCGTCCTGAGCATCTTTTGGATACACCTTCTGTTATGAACGTCAGAATGCTCAGAGATGTTAATTTCATCAATTCTCCCCTTTGCCTAGAAGACCCTCCTGCCGGCGAGGAACCTGTTTCTAAAGCACAGGGTAAAAAACCAATAGAATAGTAATGTCCATGTAACAATTTTGTAATTTGTAATTTATTCCAGATTAATGAAAAGATTTTCATTTTCTGTTTGCCAATTTTGTTTTATCAAGCACATTTATATTTGTACATATGTATCTATGTATCTATTAAAAAGCTAACAGTATTATTGTTCAATAAGTAACTTAATAAAAGGTTACAAATATTAGTAATGTTTCTCGATCACTTAATAATAAAGTAATGAGAAAAATGTTCAAACTGTTTCCAACCAACCAAGGTGGGTGAATAATGTTTGTCGACCAAATACAGCTCTGACGAGCTATACTTGGTTTGATTATAAAATTGCGTCCGACCAACTAAGATCAATAAGTTGTTCTCGCCGACCAACTACAGTTATTGGGTTTTTATCCCCGACCAACTATACTTGGTGTATTTTTTAAACATTTTGTTCTTCAAAGAACTCATTGTAACAATATTACCTCCCGACCAACATAAGTTGTAATATGAGAGTATATTTTTATCTTACCAACCGTGGTTGATCCTGCTGGTGTACACTTTTTGGCTCCTTAAAGCTTTTGGCTCCTTAGAGCATTTTTTTGGCTCCGTAGAGCATGTCCTCCTAACCAAAGGAGGTTGGCTACTTATAGCACTTTTTGCTCAATAGAGCTGTCCTCCTAACCAAAGGAGGTTGGCTCCTTAGAGCACTTTTGCTCCGAAGAGCTGTCCTCCTAACCAAAGGAGGTTGGCTCCTTAGAGCACTTTTGCTCCGAAGAGCTGTATTTGTTGGCTCCTTAGAGCACTTTTGCTCCGAAGAGCTGTATTTTTTGGCTCCTTAGAGCACTTTTGCTCCGAAGAGCTGTCCTCCTAACCAAAGGAGGTTGGCTCCTTAGAGCACTTTCGTTGTATAGTGTATTACACTAGTATTCCCCGAAAAACTTTCATCAAAAGGAAAACTGGTGAAACATATTCGTTTTATTCATAATGAGAGAAATGCTTTACATTGGACATCATTGATAATACTTGCGCAGGTGTTCAGCATTCCATGCATTTTTAAATTCTTCTCCTTCTAGAGTTGCTATTCTGTAAGTTCCTGGTCGAACAACCTCTGTAACTCGGTAAGGTCCATGCCAGTTTGCTTCTAGTTTATTCTGCTTCTGAATGACCTTCTTTAGCACATAATCCCCTTCTTTTAAATCACATTTCTTTACCCTCTTGTTGTAAAACAGAGCTGTTCGTTGTTGATAAGCAGCATTCCTAATGGCTGCCTCTTCTCTGACTTCCTCGAGCATATCTAAATCCATCCTTCTCATCAAATCACTGATCGTAGAATTGAAATTTAACACCCTATGTGTTGGTAGGCCCAACTCGGCAGGTATCACAGCCTCACTTCCAAATGCTAGCATATATGGTGATTCTCCTGTTGCTGCTCGGGGAATTGTTCGGTAAGCCCACAAAACTGACTGTAGCTCATTAATCCAATTTTCTTTAGCCTCACTTAACCTCTTCTTCAACCCATTTAGTAATGTTTTATTCGTCACTTCAGTCTGCCCATTGCTTTGGGGATGGCCTGGTGCTGAATGAAACTTCAAGACGTTTGACTGATGACAATAGGCAGCAAATTCTTCATTATCAAATTGTGTTCCATGGTCTGTGATGAAAGCGTGGGGGAGACCATATCGACAAATGATATTCTTCCATATGAACTGATACACCTTCTCGTACGTTATATCAATTAGTGGTTCAGCTTCCACCCACTTAGTAAAATAGTCTACTGCCACGACGAGATACTTGAACCTTCCTCGGGTCGTCGGCAGTGGTCCAACCAGATCAATCCCCCACATGGCAAATGGCCAAGGTGATGTTATGGGTGTCAAAAATGCCTGTGGAGTTCTTCGGATGGAAGAAAAACGTTGGCACTTGTCACACTTCTTAGCATAAGCTATACAATCAGCTCTCATCGTCGGCCAATAGTATCCCTGTGTCATTACCCTTTGCAGTAGGGTCCGACCTGCTACATGAGCTCCACAAGATCCTTCATGGATTTCTTCAATCAATTCTTTGACTTCTGATGGATGCACACATCTCTGCAAACCTGCCATAATTCCTCGTCTATACAAAACACCATTAGTTAACACATACCGAGCAACTTTATACTTCAATTTCTTGGCAGCTAGTTTGTCCTCCGGTAGTACTCCTTCTTCAATGTATGCTCTGATAGGATCCATCCAAGATGGTCCTAAATCAAGGGTAATAATCTTCATCGTCAGATCTTCTTCTATGCTCCGACTTTCTAATACTTCAATTGGTATTGTTCTTCGCAGCTCGGTGCGCGTAGCTGACGCTAGTCGGGCCAATGCGTCTGCTCTGGCATTCTCCATTCTCAGTATCATCACCAATTGAATAGCATCAAATTCTTTCAACAATTCCATCACTTTTGCATGGTACTTCACCATTAACTCTCCCTTCACTGCATATATTCCCATCATTTGATTCACAATTAACTGAGAATCACTGAAAACAATTACTTGACGTGCCTCCATAACTTTCGCCAAATGAAAACCTGCTATCATAGCCTCATATTCAGCTTCATTATTGGAAGCTTTGAATTGGAATCTCAAGGCGTACTCCATGTCAATATCATCTGGAGAATTTAAAACAATCCCTGCTCCACAACCAGCCGTGCAAGATGATCCATCTACATATAATCTCCATGTATGTAACTCGTCTTCAAATTTCTTATCTGTTAGAGTTCCTCGGTGAAATATCATCTGTTTTCTTTCATCATCCCCGGGTATCCTTCGTTCCTCGTCGATCATTTGTTCGTGCCCTTCCACCAACCGGAGTTGGTCGGGATTTAAATATGATGATTTTTCTACATCCACAAGTCCTTTTACCAACCTTGGTTGGTTTGGATCTGTGTCTGTCGATCCTGTATCGTCCACAGGTAGGTCAGCAAGCATCTTTTGCTCCTCGGGGGTATCAGGGTATGTGAACTCTGCTATAAAATCTGCCACGTCTTGCCCTTTCAACGATGATCTGGGTTCATACACAATATCATATTCACCGAGTTCTATTGCCCAATACATCAATCTTCCTGATTTTTCTGGCTTGTGAAGGGCTTGTCTTAACGGCATGTCGGTATACACAATGATGGTATGGGCCTGGAAGTATGGTCTCATTCTTCTACTTGCTTCAATTAATGCCAGTGCCAATTTTTCCAGCTTTGGGTATCTGATTTCCGCACCTCGGAAGGCCTTGCTTGTATAATAAATTGGCTTCTGGACTCCATTCTCCAATCTGATCAACGCCGAGCTAACTGCATTTTCTGATACTGCCAAATACAAGTACAGCTTCTCTCCATTTATTGGCCTAGACAACAATGGTGGGGCTCCCAAATACTTCTTCAGATCTTGAAAGGCTTTCTCACATTCATCAGTCCACTCAAAACTTTTTCGTAGCGTTTTGAAGAATGGGAGGCATTTATCAGTTGCTCGGGATACAAATCTGTTGAGTGCTTCAACTCGTCCGGTAAGACTTTGCACTTCTTTCTTCGTCGTCGGGGATCGCAGCCCTAAAAGAGCTTTGATCTTTTCTGGATTTGCCTCAATACCTCGTTGGTTGACGATGTATCCGAGGAACATTCCTTCTCGTACTCCAAAGGTACATTTCGTCGGGTTAAGCTTCATCTGGTATTTATCCAGTTGATCAAAAGTTTGACTCAAGTCAACCAAATGATCTGCAGCTCTCTTGCTTTTGGTAAGCATGTCGTCGACATAGACCTCCATATTGCGGCTGATTTGTTCGGTGAATACCTTGTTCATCAACCGCTGATATGTTGCACCTGCATTTTTTAAACCAAAAGGCATAACATTATAACAATAAGTTCCCCTTGGGGTAATAAAAGAAGTACTTTCCCTGTCTTCAGGTTTCATTTTGATTTGGTTGTAGCCAGAATAAGCATCCATGAAGCTGAGTAGCTCGTGTCCCGAAGTAGCATCCACTAGTTGATCAATTCTGGGCAATGGAAAATGATCTTTTGGACATGCTTTGTTGAGATCAGTAAAATCAACACACATTCTCCACTTGTTGTTCTTCTTCTTTACCATCACCACATTCGCCAACCAATCTGGATATTTCACGTCTTCAATAAATTGGGCTTTCTGGAGTTTCTCGACCTCCTCTTGTATGGCCTGGTTCTTCTCGGGACTAAACACTCTTCTTCTTTGCTTCACAGGTTTGATCTCCTTATTCACATTGAGTTCATGACATAAGAAGTTTGGATCTATTCCTGGCATGTCTTCATGACTCCAAGCAAAAGTATTCTTCCTGTTTCTCAAGAAAGTTATCAACTCCTGTTTTATTGAAAAATCCAACGACGACCCTATCTGAGTTATTCGTTCAGGATGCTCGTCGTCCAGGATAACAATTTCTGTAGATTCCACAACCTGTCCTTTTACGAGTTGAGATTCATCCCTAGGGTCAAGAGTTTCAATTTCTGTGCTTTCCTCCACTTGGTAAGTAGTAGTCTTTTTCTGTAACTCTTCAAGTTCCTCTTGCTCGGCCGACGAATAATAGCATTCCCGAGCTACTTTTTGATCACCTTTCATAATTCCTACTCCAAAATTCGTTGGGAATTTCAAACATTGATGAACTGTAGATGGAACTGCTTCGAACTTCTTCAATCCAACTCTTCCCATGATGATGTTGTAGGCGGACTGCACATTCTTATCCATTACAAAAAAGCGTATTCTTTCCGTTCGACAAGCAGGCCAATTTCCAATGAGTATATCCAACTTGATCGTCCCAAGTGGAAAAACTTTCTCGCCAGCAAAACCCAGAAGGGGTCTGTGATAAGGTTCTAACTGAGATAATTTTAAATTCAAGCTATCAAAGCATGAATAATACATGATGTCTGCTGAACTACCATTGTCTACTAACACCCTTGAAATGACCACATCCTTCATCCTCATTTTGATCACCAGCGGATCATCATGAGGGTAGAGAACACCTGTCAGGTCGTTTTTTGAAAAACCAATCACTAGCTTCTCTTTGTTTACTTTCCTCGGACGATCATCCTCGGCCAGGTTTATTCGTTGAATGTATGAACAAGCTTGAGCCTCTCCGAGATAAGCTTTTCTTTCTGCAGTAAGGTCTCCTCCTCCTGCATCTCCTCCTGTAATAACATTACAATCAAATGACCCAAAACGTATGGAAAATACCTCTCGTTCAGGTTTCCTTGGCTTCTTGGGAAGATCGGGGTCATCATCTGGATCCTCTTCATGGTCCCTCCTCTTTTTCTCCTCTGCACGACGAGGAGATCTAGATCTTTCTCTAGTTCTATCATCATTCTTCCTCTCACTCCTGCGATCTACGTACTTTGATAATTTTCCTCTTCGGATGAGTGTTTCAATCTCGTTCTGAAGGGCTATACAATTTTTGGTCATATGGCCATGATCTTTGTGAAATTCGCAATATTTGGTCTTATTCCTCATGTCGGGATCTGTCTTCAGTTTCTCTGGCCATTTGATTTCCTCGTTATTCCTGATTTCTTCCAAAACATGATTAATACCCACTTTCAATGGAGTATAATTATCATACTTCTTTAGGGCTTCCAACTTTATCCTGTTATTCTTGGAATATTTGTCACCACCATTACTTTTCTGATCTTTCTTCTTAGAATTGTCGACTTCCACTTTAACTTCTTTATCCATACTCTTCTTCGCAGCCATAGCCTCCTCGGCATTCATGATTTTGGCCGCCTTTGCCATCAACTCCGACATATTTTTAGGTGGATCTTTAGCCAAAGTGTAATACAGCTTGTTAGGCAGCAAACCACTCATCAAAGCAGTGATTGCTGTCTTTTCTTCATAATCTATGACTTCCAACTTTTCGTTATTGAAACGAGTTATGTAATCTCTAGTACTTTCACCTGATTTCTGTCTAACACTTAGCAAGTGTGCTACTCGCTTTACCGGCTTTGCTCCAAAACAAAAATTGCCAATAAACAACTCGGCTAACTGAACAAAAGTTGAAATCTTACCCCGAGGAAGATTATTGTACCATATCTGTGCAGATCCAGTAAGAGTTCCCGAGAATGCTCTACACCTCAT
Organism: Sambucus nigra; assembly: GCA_949130495.1. Taxonomy (NCBI): domain Eukaryota; kingdom Viridiplantae; phylum Streptophyta; class Magnoliopsida; order Dipsacales; family Adoxaceae; genus Sambucus; species Sambucus nigra. The sequence goes on along the minus strand of OX422211.1, from coordinate 220,925,951 downwards.
CTCGTCGGGAACAGCGTAGATATCTGCAGCAGCTTGGTATTGTTCTATATGAAGTACGGGATCTGTCTTTCCATCGTACTTGGGAGTCACTACGGGTGCTTTGAATTTCGATGGCGTAGGGAAATCCACAATGGCTTGCACAAAAGGTGTTCCTTGAACAAAAGTTCTCTGTAAGGGATTTCTTGCCTTAGCCATTTCTCCCAGTCTATCCTCCAATCGTTGAATGGAACCTTTCCATGCTTCATTCCCTTCCTCAGGCCATTTAGTCCGAGCAACTGATTGCTCTGACGTAGCTTCCTGAGATTTATCTCGACGAGTGGTTGGTCGCGATTGCGCAGATCCTTCTCTTAAACCTGGTGGCGGTCGAAAACTTCTTGATGGAGCCCTAGGTGGATTCATGTTCCTCCTTGATCCTAATCGACTGAAAGGAGATACTCTACTTAACCTCTCCAAAGCGCTAGTTCTCTCCGGAGAGAGAGTGATACGTTGATCTGTATCCGAAGCCCGTATTGATGAAGTTCGCCCAGGTTGATAAGAAAAATCATTAGACTCCTCATTGCGATATGACCCAATGCGTCTAGATTGCGATTGCCTATGATCACTTCTTTGCCCTGAATAGGTAGGTGCACCGCCCTGAAGAGTTTGAATGAGTTGCCTCATGGATTCTTGCATGGCAGTTTGTCCTTGAGCCAGATTCGTTATAATCCCAGCCAGATCTGGGGATGCAGATGGATTTGGAAGATTTCCAGTATTTCCAACATTTCGATTACTGGATTCTGGATTATCAGCCATTGGTGATAAATGATTTTTATGAAAAACGATAATAACAGTCGTTTCCCACAGACGGCGCCAATCTGTTGATGTAAAAAACTAGATTGCTCTAATTATTCAATCACAGATAAATAAATAAGACAAAGATTTTTAAAGTGGTTCGGCTGGGAATAAAGCCTACGTCCACTGTTATGTTATTGCTGAGTGTTTGTGGAATTCTTGATTACAAGTTCTCTCAAGAAATTCCGGTCCCTTTGAATGAGGGAGATACAATGTATTTATAGCCTTGAGGCTGTACATGAAAGGTCCAATACATTAAATGATTTACATATGAAAGGGTAATACATTTAATGCAACGTGTGCGTCAAGAATACAATGGATAGTTGAACAGTTGTCCGTCTGATAATTAATGATACGGCCGAGATGCAGTTCGGACCGCCATAGCTGTTTGCTGATCGGGAGTTCCTCGGAACATTAGAGTACCTCGGTGCGTTGGAGTTCCTCGGTGTGATAGAGTTCCTCGGTGTGATAGAGTTTCTCGGAGAGAAACACGGTTGGTCGGGAAATGATCTTCCTCGCTGCTGTTGTGCCATGTAGATTGACACGTGTCTTAATCTTCTTCGTCCACATCAGCACATTAATTTTGGTATCAACATCCATAATTTCTATCGTTTACATAGCTTAGGCAATATGGAGTTTGGACTTGTCAACAGTTTGGTCGAATAGAATCTCAACGTCTTCAAATGAATAATTAAAAAAATCTAATGAGTCTAAATCCTTCAACTCTCATTCATCTATAGTAACTTGGAGAAATCTGGTAGATGCTGGAAAACAGGGGAAGAAAGTATTCTACCTTCTTGATGTACTCATGAACTATTTTTTCGAGAGCAATATAGTCTTCTACAGTCTTTATTTGGACGAGTCCAATGAACCCATGGTCTGCTAAAGTTATCTGAGCCATATCTACTTTTTCGAAAAGATAAATTTTTGGAACGTCTTTTAAGAAACCCCTAATCATTAAGCCATCTCCTTTAATCTCAGATAATCAGATATTGAAATGTTCAATAATGCGATTAGTTTCTTTTTGACCGTCTTCTAAAATTGGAAGATTATTATGACTAAACGGTATAATAATCTTAGTTTTAAAGGTCTTTTTATGATAACAAAAATTATTAGCTAGTCTAATTTTGGAGGATTCCCCAAGAGTCTAAGCATACATTTGAGTCTAATGTCTAGGAGTAGCAGTATTAATAAATTGAGTAACTGCAAGTCTTTAAGTTCTCACGAATCAATAACTACCAAATTCTGGTTGAATTCTCACTATAAGAAAAATGGTCATTTATGTCAGTCAAAAACTAACATAAATGACCATTTATGTCAGTTTTAGAATTTTTCAAAACTGACATAAATGTTCGTAAAACGGACACAAATAAGATCACCTTTATCTCAATTTTTAAGAACACACATAAAAACTACAGTATTCATCATGTTTTTAATCACATTTTAATAAAAAAAACTGACATAAATAACATCACATTTATCTCAGTTTTAGTAATTTTATGAGTTTTTTTTCAAAACTGACATAAATGTTGATATAAAATTTTTTAAAAAAACATTACTCCATCAATAGACAACTATTATTTGAGGTTAAATCAACCCTTGTAAATAGACAATAATCAAGGTCATAAATATCACAAACTTTATATACATCAAGATATTTACAATAAAAAAATATTGATGTGAGCTACATCATATCCAAAAACTAGCTAGTGTGTGAGCTAAATGATGATATCCAAAAACTAGCTAACGTCTAGTTATCTACGTGATAATATCCTAAAAATAGTGATGATACATCACAATATCCAAATACTAGTATTGCGAACTACATCATAAGATCCACAATCCGAAATAATACTCAAGCTAGGACGTTGTCGAACGTAATACTCGATCAAGTCTGTTCTCAACATTATCCTACCCAGAATGAATAACCTTGCACTCAAATATAATCAACATAGTTTTCATCATAACACAATCATCTCAACAAATTGTCACTATGACATAACAAAATACTGTTATTTGAAAGTACCTAATATATATAATCCGTAACTAACTCAATGAACTCCATTTGAACTTCATTTAGCTCATTATATGTGTACGTCGCCTTTTCGAGCAATCTTCTCATCTAAAAAATTAAAGATAAAATTGAATTTATTATTACGGTGTATAGTAGTTAATAACTAAACAATATTTTATATAATAGGAGAAAAAGAGAAAACAATGGTAACATACCTTTGTTTCAAAAGGTATGGAAAGATCCTCCATGAAGTACTTCATTAACTTCAACACAAAATATCTGCAATGAATATTATCATTTCCTTGCATTGGGCACTAGTTAACACAAAACATTACTACCGAATAAATAATAAAAGAGTACAAGTCGAAAAGATTTTTTATACAACACAAACAAATTAAAAAATTTGAGCTGAGTTTCCTCTCTTTATAGGACTATCCAGTATGTTTAAAAAATTATAAAATACTCCAATAACAAAACTAATAGTTCATAACAACAATACCAATTACATGCAAAGGCAGAAAATGAATAACCGACAAAAAATTATAATGGTCAGCACATAGATGTTATAACAGCAGCACATCAACAAGCAACGGAATGATAGCCTCGTCGAGTACAAAAATAGAAACAAACTGCTGCTATATATAGCAGCAACAGTATATATATATATATATATCAAATCTGCTATATATATCAAATCTGATTTCTTGTTCTTCAATCTTAATTTTCCTAATCGGTAAAGACAAAAATGAACCAAAATATATGAAACATTCAAAAGACTATTAGATAAATAATACAGCTCTATGCCCAAACATGACAACTCGTTAACAAATAATTACCCAAGTAATCAATGATAAATGATTGTTCATTTATATTCCATTTTTTATGACTTAAATATCCAGGTTGAGCACCTAACTAATCCCCTAAGGGTACGTTTACATCCTCCAATTCACACGCACCAAAACGAAGTTTGGGAAGTCGCACAAGAGGATTCAAACTCTTGAAATTGTGAGGTAGTCCATATGCAAATAGGCTACCCCATAAAGACAAATGAATGTTGTAGTAAGAAACATATGGATCAATTTCAACTATAAGCTCTATACCAAGACATGTGACAAATATGTAGAGCTCATTTACTCAAAATTCTTCCTTTTACGTATGACAATTAACTTCTTGCAATAACTTGCTGAAATCTAGATGGTTGAAACACAATATTATTTTTTACACGACAACATTAAATAGAGCGCATGTATACTTTTTCCTCCATTTTGAATACATTAATAATATGATTAGATAGACAATATACCAATTTCAGTTAGGATACATTGCCATCCTTGTATAAATCCAAAGGGAACTTTAAATATAGTATTTATGATACACATACACAGAGGGTGGAAGTCTATCGTACTTTATAAAAAAAATGCATAATGTAAATAAGTAGTGATAAAAAACATGCATTGGCCAGGCAACTAATCAAGTTTGGGAGCAATTTGAACAACAGATCATCATTATTACCTGAGTATAAGCCATAATACGGATAACAGTCGCATACTTTTTCATTTTCTATAGATGGACTGGATATCTTTCTTCTCATCATAACTTCTCTTTGGTAAAGCCTTCTTCTTGGGCTTGCACCAATTCTTGAAAACCTTCTCTTCACATCCTCACTCAAATGCTAAGCCCAAACATTGTATTCACGTAAGCCACCACTCCAACGACTACCTTTAAAGGGGTCTCAACGATTTTTATAGCCTCGCATGTCTCCTTATGAAGCTGTATGAGAACAAACATCACAAATTATGAAACGAAACGCTAAATTTAACAAAATTAAAAACTTATACCGAAATATAAGTGAAACTATTTTGAAATTAATAAATATATTGAAGATTTACCCTACAAAAGTAACTAAAATTAAGTATATAAGACCACATATTGCAAATTAATTATGTAACATTTTTGTCGAACCCCAAATGAAACAAATATTGAAGCATAATGTTTCAAAATCCAAAACTGAATAATGTCATCAGAGTATCAATAACATATTGAAAAGAAGTTTTTTAAGTACTCTTCCATCATTATGAATGTGAGTGATGTTCAACCTAATACCATTAATAAAATGATATAATGGAATGACAGTATTAATGATGGATCGATAATTCAAAAAACTAATAATGAGAAAACATCGGAAGATAATGGATCGAGTGGGAGGGAACACCTAACTTTAGTCATTGCCATGCTTCCTCTAAAGTGCATGGTGGTTATAGAGTAGTGGATCAGTTCCCTGCTCCTGAGAGAGTGTACGGTGATCCTACTCTAGTTAATCAGCGCCTGCTCAAACGGAAGTGTATGGTGGTCCTACACCTTTAGGGATGTGCCTCAAATTACTTCAAAAAAGGATAATGTAAAAACTAGTAAATAATTAATGGGAGAGATTGAGACTCATATTGAAGGAATTGAGAAGGCAGTTACAAGAACATGGGCAAAAGTTGTAGCCCCAAACAGGGACATGAGCTTTGGATTACAGCTAAAAAAATTCAAAATTAAAGGGAAAAAAGCTAAGGGTGTGCGGTTTATGAATTAAATGATGTGGAAGAGAAAATCAAAAGATTAGAGAATGCTACGAGACCCAATGAAGAACGAAGGGATGAAAATAATTCTGAAGGCCCACCAGATGTTTATGAAAATGAGATTGCGGTGCCTATGACTGTTTCCATATAGAAACATGAATCCTTCTCTAAAACATCATATGCTATTATGGAAATCCATTAAATTTGGGAGGTTACTTAGCGAAAAGAAGATAACTCAAAATAATATGGTTCAAGCAGCTTTTGTGAAGCAGAGAAATAATACGATTTTTAATGGGATTGAAGGTTCTGATGATGAACTAGGTGTAAGATTGTAATTATTAGCCCTTTAGATTATATTGTTTTTATTCTGGAAAGCTTCAAGCTAAGAACATCACCCCAGACTTCTCCTCATGGCCTCAACAGAGAGTATTTTCTACTTAAGATGAAGGTAATATATTTTGCGAACTTAGTTTTCCCTAGTTAGACTTATGCGCTTTGAAATGTTTTCTAAATTTTAACAAAAATTCTTTTTCATAAGCTTAACTTGGTTTGTTTTGTTGGATTACCATATAAGTATGAAAATATACTAGGATATGAGAGGTAAACAAACCATTGCTCATTCTATTATTTGAAGGTGCTCCATATGTTCCCAATTAAACACAAATGCCAACATCAAGCATTTTCTTAACAGGTGCAAAGCCAAGCATATGCATTACAATAGCAGGACTGTGAGACACCTTAACCCCAGCCTTTGTAAGTAAACCAATCTGAAAGAAAGATATGAAAAACACAACACATTAGAAAACAACGCCCAATCACTAGATAAAAATAAGGTTGCATAATAAAAGTATCTATTGACACAATTAAAAAAAAATATGGGTATTAATCTGATACAAACACCAAAATTTGCGTCCAAAAAAGAGACAAAACAAGCACAAATCAAAAAATTGTATATCAACCAAAGAAAAGTGCATCTCTTATTACATCATCACCTATTCTCTACATAATATGCTTATTTGATAAACTCAAATAGACATATTATGTGATTCTACAATTAACTCAACCTCAACACAAACATACCAGTTGATCTTAATTCTCAACTATTTAATAAAGTGATTCCAAAAAGTTCTAGTGCTACTACTTCCCAAGAAAGTTAGATTAATGGTTTTTGCATAGTTTTGCAAGCATCTACATCTCAAGGCCACTTCAATTCCCTTATTTTTCACAATTGAGTCAACTATGACAACTTTGTTTATCAACTTCTAGGCAAATAGATAAATCTTTAATGGAAGGTGTTTAACATGATACATTTCTAGCTAATGGACCGTAGATTCTTTTTCTGCATATAACTATAGAATATTTAAAATAAGATTACATGGCATTCAGTAGGATATGTATCATCTCAGGTATAATATGTTTATTCTATGTTACATTGTTGTTTACCTACATATTATATATATTTAAGTAATTACTTTTCATGTTCATGTGAATGTTGGATGACAGTTTACCAATTTGTTGGTCAAAACTGAAGTTTTAACAAATTTTGTAAAATAACAGAATGGCAATAGAATTGCCATTTTTATTTGTAATTTGCAAAGAAATCGAAATATCTAAATGTGTGTAAATACAATATCATAGGTTCTTGATTGTATAATTTTGATGACTAAATCAATAATTATGTCCTAGAGTAAACATTTTATGACAGTGCGAGCCAAATTTGAGATCACTAAAAAGTAGTTTTTTATTTATTTTTTTAACTTTACCTCTTGAGATGATTGTGCATTTATACCTAACCCTAATTGTTCACATATTAGACATACCCTCTTGTTGGAACACAAAGATTAGCATCGTTAAAAATATCCCTACACCCTTATATGTCCTAATACTTATTATGGGTTTACATGACCCAACAGGGTGGGGGTATGTCAAATTAATGATCGTGTATGGGGGTATTTCTAAATAAAAAATTATCTTAGGTGGGAAAGTGAAAAAAAACACATAAAAACAATAGGGAGAAAATTGATAGACATGATCAAAACTTTGGATCAATTAAATTTCGTAGCATTTTAAACAAAATTAACGGTGTTATTCCGTTTCTTACTGCTCAACATTTTACACAATATGCATCAATCAAATGGAAAAATTTTACTATAAGAACTAACTGAACAACACCGGAGAAACTGATTAAACAAGTTTTAAAATCTAAAACATATCTACAGTAAATAAATAAAAAGTACAAAATTAAATATAAATACAATAGTGGGGCTGGGTACTTTTGAGTAGTTCAAATTATGGGAAGTCACCAGTAATCCCTGCATGAACATTCACCCGATTTGATGTGATGGAATTTATTCGAATATCTGACAAAAATTTCACGTCCCGTGACCATCCATACATGTGTTTATCAACTCAAGTGCATCCTCTAGTAGCCCTGTACGCACATATATATCAATCATACAAATGTAGTGACCAATAGTGGTCTCCACCCCATACTTGGTTTTCATCATTTCTAGATATTTTTTAGCTTCTTCGATTAAACCCGAATGACAGCACATAGTAAGAAACGCTGTAAATGTAACCTCATTTGGCATTACACCATAAATCTACATTTTTCTAAAGAGAGTTAACGCCTCGGAAGCATCACCCTGATAAGCATAACCAACAAATAAAGTTGGTTTGTATCAAAATTGACAAACCCCAACCCAGTTACTTATAATTTAGTTTGAAAGTCAAAGTGAGTCAAACCATAATTTCCTTAACTAAACAATAAACACAAGCATCTTTTTTTTTTCAATATCAGCATGAAGCCATAACACTAAAAACTTTTCTAAATTTTAAAGTAATCGTGCTTATTCAAACTCGCTCAAAGGATAAGTAGGATTAAATTACCCCTTTTTAATTTGACCAAAATTATGGTTTTGCACATCCCTTACTAAGCCCACCCGACCTCCTAGATTTGGCAGTGACATTTCATTACCTGGAAAAAAACATAACATAGGAATCGTGAGAAAAATAGCCCAGTGAATGCATTACTACTACACTAGAGCATAAAATTAAACGCAATAAGTCGTATCTATGTAACAATATAAAACATCTCAACATCTCTTGGTTGTTAATAACCAATAACATCTCTTAGCTATAATAAGCCATAACATCTCTTGGCTATAATAAGCCATAACATCACTTGGCTGTTGATAAGCCATAACATCTCTTCATAACACATACATATCATATTCATAATGAACTAAATAGTTATACATATCATATCCATAATCAACTCACTAACCACACATATGATATGTATATTCAACTTAGTAGGTATAACATATAATATCTATAATCAACTCAATAACCACACATTTCATATCCATATTCAACTCAATGACTACACATTTCATATCCATATGCAACTCAGTAAGTACCACATGTCATATCTATAATCAACTCAGTAAACATATCCATATTCGACTCACCAGCCACACCCATCGTATCCATATTCAACTCATTAACTACACATATCATATCCATATTCAATTGAGTAAGTACCATTTATCATACCTATAATCAACTCAGTAAACATACCCATATTCGACTCAGCAACCACACCTATCGTATCCATATTCAACTGAGTAAGTACCACATATCATATGTGTACTCAAATCGTAAGTATAATATATCATATTGATAATCAACTCACTAACACAATATATCCAATTCATAAATATGTATAAATATATCTTACCAACGAGTACACTCACCTTGGCCACTTCATGTGTTTTTCCCTTGCCTTTGTCTGGCATTGGTTCAACCAGTTCTTCTTACCTTCCAAATATTCATTCCTATAATATTAGTATCATCATAAGGATGTTGAAAATTCAAAGGAAATTAACCTTAACCGAATTCATAAGCATCATAGCATCCTATTCTAATCATTTATCATAAATGAAGTCTCATTCAATTTCCTATTAAAATATTTAACATATTTGATCCATAGCCCAAACATTATTTAATTTCTTATTGGTAATCCAATTCTTATCATATAAGGTTCCCAATATAAAATACAAAACATCATTTCAAGTTTCCTAGAGCAAGATGTGTTCATTTCTTTATTACAAATTAAATCTGCCCTATAGACTCTTTTATCGTCTAGTCAACTTCAAAGAATTTTCATAATTTTTCTGAATCATAACTTCCTTTGATATTTCATGAAACATCCATAAACATATTTAACAATACAAAATTAAATTTTCATAATTTTTGAGGTTCATTTGCTATGTCAAGCAAAACATCGAACACCTGGTGTGCATACTTACACCTTTGGGGCAGATTTCATACATGAACTTCAAACTATCACCAAAGATTCATTTCTTGGTATTTTCACATAATATTCGTATATGTTATACATATATGAGTCTATTTTCATATCAAACTTAAATCATTGAATCCCAATAAATATACAAAAATTTATAGGAGTTTGAATACACATGATTTCCAATCGAATCAATATACATGATTTACACGTTCAACTTTGCTTAAACCCGCATCTATCCATACGTATACAGCAAAACACGGAAGTTTAGTTAACAAATGAGTATTTATATCATTTTAAATCAATCATTCCAATAATATACAAGATTTACATGTAGAATTACCTTAGGGATGTTTTCATAATTTCCAATGGATTTTTCTCCCATTTTTCCTCACCTTTCTCTTCTTAAACTTCCCATTTCTCTCTCTTCAGGACAAACTCTCTAATGGATGAGTTTGGATAAAGAAGGAGTTAATTTCAAGGGTCTTAAGTCGTCCAAGCTTGCCCCCCCTTCCAACCAATGAAATCCATCCACTTGTTATACATATAAGACAAAATACCACTTAACAAATGGACAATTTTGCCCCTGCTTCGTAATTCCAGCATAACTTCTTGTTCGAACCTCTATTTTACACACCGTTTGTTGTGTTACAAACTTAACTCATATATTTACAACTATCTAGTTTTCACCTCAAGTCAATTATTATATTATAGTGGCCAACACTAGTCCCGAACTCGAACATTCCTACCGAAGGCTTCACAAATTTGTGTTTGCGACTAATTCAATATTTCATAAGTTATGAAGGTAGGATTAGACTAAACACAATAACTTAACATTATACATTCTAATAACACATTATCCTCATCCCATACAGTAAGCATGATTTAAACATGGTTGATCACAATCATATTTGGGTCGTCACGAAAATATTCTTCTATAAAATTTTAAACCTGAAGAAATATTGGTAACACTGGAGTGTTTGGATGGGTAACAATTTTAACACGTAAAGTTGGTAATAATATTCAATGCATAGATAGTATTCAAATGCCTTCTTCGAATAATTACCCCTAGAAGTTAAACAAAAGTAACTCAATTGAAAAGGATAACACAAGATTAAGTTTTAACACAAAGTAAACAAAATTGATCCATATTGAGTATTAACATAAAAAGGAAGGAAAAAAACCAACACCGGAACTGTTTCTATCACACAAATGTTGACAAACTATGCAAAATGAAAAGAAAAAATGTGCAATAAATAAAGGCGAATTAGAAATTTACCTGGGAGTCCAAACCTCTCTACAAATCTGCCTTTGAGAACTCTGCATCGGGACCAAACTTAGAATTGAGCAATTTATATGATCACTCCTATTTATGATTCGTGTCAAAATAGAACCACGAAAATCAGAAAATAAATACACTCATCTAATGTGTGAACTTAATGACACATATATATAAAATTTCCATCCCAACCCATTAAAAATGCGCAAATAAAGATTCATATGAGTCTTTATGTTCATTGTTTAAAGATAGGAGGTTGGGGTGTGGGTGTTTAGTAAGTGTACATTCGGAAATAAGGAATAACATTTCACTTACCCCACAATTCCTACCAAATAAGTCTTTGAAACAATCCATCAAAAAAATCATGTTACCGCTACATGCACATGCATGATCAGACCATAAAACATAATCTCAAAACAAATAGTACATGCTCAAATACAAACCAAATTCCATAATGACGACAATGTCCTCCATTAATCAATTTACATGCAAATATTTCATAAATCCTATAAAATAGCACAATGAGTATATATCGGTAATTCCTACTATCCATTTGCTGAACTATCCAAATATAGGTTACGTATATAGCAATAATTCCTACTATCCATTTGTTGAACTATCCAGATACATATTCTCCACTACAAATGAGTTATGCACAACATAGTCACCTACAAAACTATAAGAAACAAAATCTATTATCCACAAATTCGTTTATAGATAATACAATTTATAGTCTCTTAGTGTATATATTTTTATTAGTTTTTCTTCCATACTTTCTGAGATTTAGATAACATAAAAGAATTAAACACCACATCTACTAATATATCTTTATCATACATTATGTTTACATAACACACACACAAAAAATGGGGGAAACAGAAGAAAAAAAATAATAGACTACCATCATAACCAGAGCAATGATGGCTTTTAACAAGTAGTCGCAACGATACTTTTGGAGAGAAAAGTTTTCAACAACTTAACTACTCATCCTTTTCCAACCCCATAAATTAACATTGAGCAAAGAAATAGTATCTACTTGAAAATTCAATCATGTCAAAGACTACCTAGTATTTAATCTTAACTATTGTTCTTTGAGATTGATGATTTAAAGTAAGATTAAACATGATACATTTCCAGAAAAATATGTTTATCAGTTCCAAAATTCTCAAACAAGTAGTATAGTCATGCACAAAAAGAACTCTCAAACCCTCTGGGAACTGGATATCAAACATATTCATTCAGATTCCAATTCGATGAGAACTGCATACTAGACATATTAAGATGGGAAGGATGCGATTTTAAATTATATGTTGTTCAGAATAAAAAGTGTTCGGAACTGTTGAACTATTAAAGAGTGTATATTTGTTTCCAGGAGAGAACAACAGAGTTTGTAATGAGGGAATAAATTTTAATATCTAATTAATATGAAGTGAAAAAAAGGAAAAAAAAATCAACAAAGTTCATAATACATAGCATGAAAAAGATATCATTTAACCTATAGAATAAAAGAATGAAGATGGACTACGAAGATAGCATATAAGAGGCATACACCCTAACTTACATGTAATGGCGCGTAGGTACAACGTACAGAAATGTGAAATAACTCAAAATTATTGACAAAAACATAATTTGGAGTAGCTAATTAATAGATATTACTTATAAAATAAAACCACTCAACACAACACTGAAACTATACAATCAACACCACAATCTTGCTTCATAACTTCAACTATTCACACCCCAACTCATAAATGTAAATAACTTTAAGGATCAAATTATGTCAAACACCAAGGAATATATTAAGACCTATTTAAATCAAAATTCAACCATATAACAACCACATGACATAAATTCAAACCCCCAAATCTTAGGAAACAAAAGAACTATTTAGAAATTCACTAAAGAACAAAGTTTTTCGCCTAAATCTAAGAATAGATGGACATATAATCTATTTAAGCATAAGCAACCCTATCATGAAAACCTAGAAGATAGATTGTAACTTCAGATTGTGTCCCTTGTGTTTTTGTCTTGTTTGTGGAATTGGACATCAAAGTTCCGTGTACGAAATGCAAAACATAACATAATCTTCAACTAATAATTATTTGATTATAAGGTTCGATTAAATTATTTTCGGGATAAGACTAAAAAGAATTCAGCACTAATTGACAACAAATTTACTTGCTTTACAAATGAGTAGGGTGTTTCGAAAGCAATTAGTCGAGGGCTTTAATAATATTAGTTTACATTTTATTGCTTTCTATAACACCATACATGATTGAAATAAAAATAAAAAAATAGCTTTCATTGAAATTGATATATAAGTCCACCTTACCTTCATCCTTATCAGAAAACCACACACAAACATGATTTTACTAAAAATTATAAACCTTTCAAGTCAATTTTAAGAAACAACCCTTCCCTCTTACAATCCCACAGAGAAAATGCTTAATTGTCACATAAGAATTTTTCTAATCCTTGAAGAAGTAATTTTACCATCAAGTTAAGAAGCAATTTTGGAAAGGTTATCTCTTATTATTAAAGAAGGACTTTTGCCATAAACTTGTAAATACTAGATACCAAAATAACGGGTGTAAAATATTTAAATTTCAAAGTTGAAATTTTATCTTGTATAGAGCATAAAAGTGTGGCATTAGTACAGACATTAATTCCCCATTTTCACAATATTTTTTCCATTTCAGCACCTCATTAGTTTCTCCCATAATCATAACAAAATAAATATACAACTAATAGAAGGCAACATATAAATGAAGTAATGTAATAACAGACATGATGTTATGCTATGCATAAAATGGAAAAGGGGAGACAAGGGTTATAAATCTTAGTTTGAAGGCAAGCAAAAATAAAATCGATAATAAATTTGTGAGGTCAAGATTTATTCAAAATCACACAAGAAAACATACAGATATAAATGATATATACCCATAAATACAAAGAATTAAAATCACACGCGAATATTCACATATATAAAATAAATCGAAAGACTTATATATATATATATATATATATATATATATATATATATATATACAGAGAGAGAGAGAGAGAGAGAGAGAGAAAGAGAGAGAGAGAGTCTACTACCATGATTAGGGGATGGGATGGTGTAGAGAGATGAAAAAATGGGGGAGAGAGGGATGGTTTTGTACCCATCGTGAAGAGGAAGTACGTCGCCGCTACACCGCTACCTAGAGAAGAAGAGGAGGATGGAGGATATGTTGTGCTGCCGAAGTTGCCTAAAGAAGAGGAAGAGAGAGGATCTTCATAGATTTGTTTTGTGGAGAATGAGAGAGAGAGTAAGTACAATGAATTTCGAGATATGGAGCCAATTTGACGAAGGGGCGGGAACTAAAAGTGAAAGACCCGCTTTTTTATTTTCAATTATCTCATATTCTGTATAAATATGAGATAAATTATTCACTTTATATCTCAATTTTATTTCAATTGATATGAAAATTATCTTACAAAACTAAACTGTGATAAATAGATCATACAAAACCTATTTATGTCATTTTATATTTATTCGACATAAGGTGAATTTTTAAACTGACATAAATGATACTTTTTCTTATAGTGCCTACCCATAGTTTATTCTTTACATTCCACCATAGGGCATCTATAAGAATATTCTTGTCATTTGAAAATTCTCGTCTAAATTTTTTCAAGTCTGGGTATCTTTGGTTTGGTCTATATTGGGGAAAATACATATTCCCAATAAGTCTATTCTTGGAAACAATTTTATGTATAGATTTTCCAAGAGGAACTAAGATATCATCAAAGTTCTCCAAGATCATCTTTCTTAAGAGTCTTGAATATGAGTCTGTCTTTGCGTTACACCAGCATTTGATCTTACGCATCTAAGATTGTCAACAACGTCTTCTTTGCTTAGTATATTTGTTCTAGAGGAACTCATTGCATCTAAGTCTTCTATTTCCAACATAAAACATGAAGTCATATTAGTGTTAGCAATCATAGGTTCTCTTGATATGATGTCCGGAATGGTATTTTAGTTCCCTTGATATGTATAACAGAGAAGTCATAACCATTAAGTAATTATTTACATCTAATAAGTCTATTACTCCTTGTATTCGGACTAATCTAAGTCTCTGAATTTTACTGCATAAGTAGAGTCAGTATAAACAGTAAAATGTTTAGGTCTAAAAAAATAATATATTTTTCTATAGCCCTTACTATTGCTAGTACTTCTTTTTCATGGGTTGTATATCTTATTTCTGGATCTATAAAGGTTCTAGAAGTATATCTACAAAGTTTCTTCTTTTTAGTCTGATGATCAATAGCAAAGTATACTATTCCCCATTGTTTATCAGAGGCATCTGTTTCTACTATGAATTGATCTTCAACATTAGGTAGTTCAATTAAAGGGATGTTATTGATTGCTTCTTTAATCTGTCTTATAACTACAAAATCATCTTTAGTCCAATTTAAAGGGTTAGTCTTGTCTGTTCCTTTTAATTTGGAAGTTAGGCTTTGTCTTTTTGAAGCAAGGTCTTTAATAAAGTCTGCAGCACAACTAAGCAATCCTAAAACTGATTGTAATTGTTTTCAATCTTTAAGTTGGTCTAAAAACTCAAGAATATTTTTAGTTATGTGTTATGCTAAGGATATTTTTCCCTTATTAATATGAATTCCCACAAAATCTATTTCAGTCTAAAATAATTGCATTTTCTTTTCAGAAATAACAATACCATGTTTATCTAATTCTAAAATAATCTTCTTAAGATGGTCTACATGTTCTATCTCAATCTTGCTAGCTACAAGAATATCACGTAATTTTGAATAAGTTCTAAATATATTAACCATTCTTCTTTGGAATGCTTGAGGAGCATTCAAGTATCCAAATGGCATAACTAACCATTCATATTTTCCTTGGGGCACACTAAAGGTTGTCCAAGTTATAGCTGGTTGCTTCTTTATTTTTCAAAAGCCTGATTTACAATCGAACTTGCTGAATATAATTCTTTATTCCATTAGATTAATTAGGTTATTCTAATATGGTATCTTATAAGAGTCAAACTCAGCATTCTTATTAAGGTTTCTATAATCTATGACCATACATCTTTTTCCCCTCTTTCGTTCAGACTCATTTTGAACATAGAAGGCAAGGCTATTATGTTTATTTTTTCTTTCTCAAATAATGTCGAGCTTAAGGATTTCATTTATGTTTTATTTAAATTATTCTCTATCTTCTTGTGAATATCCTTTCTTATAGGTTCCACCATTAATAGTGGCATATGGATTAATAGGGATGATTTCACATCAACTTTGATCTTTTCCCCACTTGGTAATGGTATTTTCTCCTGATGTAGGCTCTACTAGTTGCCCAATCTTTTCTTTTTATGCTTTTATATCCATTTTCTTTTGTTTGGATATAGCTTGAACCTTTAATAAGGTTTTTTGGGCTTGGTCTAAAATGTCTTGTTGTATAAGTGTTATTTATTCATAACACTTTTGGTCTGGACACTTACATTCTTTTGGTAAGGGTTTAGTTATTCCTAAGGCTTCTTGTTGGTTTGTATGTCTAGGTCCACCATGCTCAGCTGAAGAAATTTGATGGTTTATTAGCTTAAATTAGGTTTGACCTACATAAGGTCAAAAGTTATCTTGTGATCTATTAGAGGGGCGGTAATATTAAACTCCTCTTTATTAATAATTAATATCTTATCACTATACTGAGTATAAGGATGATATTTACTAATAAAGTCTCATCCTAAAATTATGTTTTCTGTGAAACTAGTACGAGGATCCATTATTCAAAATTGATGATTAAAATTTTGTTAGTCTGATTTACTAATTTAAAATGAATAGGAATAGTCTAAAAATATAAGGTAAATGGTTCTCCATTAGCTACCTTACCATGGATTCCTTGATTACTGTCTAGAAAATAATCTTCAGGAAAGGCATTAACCTTACAAATACTTTGTGAGCATCCTGTCTCTATAAAGGCTGAAAGTCTTTAAGGATAATCTTTATATTGCCTGAATAATTCTACAAAACAAGCATGTGGTTTAGTAGATATTCCTAAATTGTTCTTTTCTACAATAAATATTCCTTTTGAGATTTATTTATAAATTTAAATGGTCTTAGGTCTTCTGAACTACTATCAGAGCGGTTACCTTCTAAATTATAGGAAATTCCCTTCTCTTTTAAGTCTTCATTTTCTTGTAATATCTTGACTACATTTCTATCAATGTATTGCATATATGTTTTAATATCTTGGTCTATTTGAGCATCATACTGGGTAGTATATATTGCTCTAAATCTTGTTCTCCAACAGTTTTTATGGTAGTGTAATTGATAAATAACACAAACCATAAATAATTTTTCTTGTATAGTCTCAAAGTATTCTACACATCTAAAATATTTCTTGCTACATTTCATTTCAAATGTGTAATAATATTTTTCATCAAAGTAACATCTAGGTAAGTATGTTAGTAACTTAGGATTACTAACTGTCCATCTTTTCTGTAAAAAGGGGATAAATATACATCTATACCAAGCTTCTTCAAAGACTATATATTCATCATCTTGATCATCTTGTAAAATTTTAATCATGTATAAATCTAAATTATCTTGAGAGTCTTCATACTCATCAGTGTCACTATTATAATCTTCAGAATCACTATTTATGTATGCATTATAGATATTGGTATTATAATCATTTTCTATGTGTGATATTTTTATAGCATATAAAATGTCTAATTCTTCTTGATCAGTAAAGTCTAGTATTGTATTAATAATGTTAATACTTTCTTTATCTTTCTTATTAGGACGGTCTTTAGCAAAGTGTCCTTCTTTGTCACAAGTCTAACATTCTTTAATGGCATTCTTAGATTGAGCTACTTCTTTTTCCTTCCTATAATTAGGAACTTTCTTATGCTTACTGGTGTTCTTCTTAAAATATCATCTTTGGTTAAATCTATTTTTCTTGGTCTTAGAGTTCCTTTCACTAAAGGTAGTAGATGGTATAAATCTATATTTCTTTGGAAAACCAAAAGGCCCAGTCTTAAACTTCTTTTGTTTCCATTCTAGTTTCCTTTTGAATTTCTTAGATTCACATCCCCATTGAATTGGAGCAATGTCTCTTTCGTCTTTGATTGGAGGAATCTGTTTGAAAGTTTCTTCTATTAACTTTCCTTGAGTTATATCTCGTCTTTTAGATATGATATAGTCTTTGGAAAAGTTTATTCTTTCACCAAGGGAGTTATTATTAACTATGACTACTCCTGGATAATTCCTATATTCATTAATTAGGATTTTTCCTATGGCTGGTATCTTTCTAAAATATTCATCTTTTAAGGTCTCTCCAAATTCTTTAATTTGGTAATATAGTTATTCATAATCATTGATATATTCATTGATCTTATCTAGTTTGTAAATACTAAGAAGAGATAACTTAGTTTTTGCAAAGTCTTGTTCATTGATTTGAGTTAAATGTCCAGCTCCAATAAATTCTAAAGTAAATAATTGAATATATTATTCAATTGATCTTTCTTGTAGGTTTTCTTTCATTTTCTCAATCTTATCTTGGGATTCTATATTTGTAGTTTGTCTTAGACTGTCTAAATAATCTTTTGCAATACCTCTAATCATTTGCTCAGTGTATTATTTATATGAACTTGCATCCCATTGTTCATTAGATGCAAAACATATATTCATTTGATTACGCCATTCATCTAAGGCTTTCTTCCTATCTTAGACATTGTCTAGATTAAGGTATATCCCAACTGGATTTATGGCTTGACTTGCCATTGTCTTGACAGGAGTAAAACTCTTGTCACTTTTTGGGAAGTCTTTTATATAATCAAGTTTGGTCTTTACCAAAGTGTTTGAGTAAATAGGAATATTTATTCCAATTGGCTTACTAAAGAGTCTAGGAGCGTCATTTAGCCTACTACTGGTTCTTATTTCTTTTTTATCATAACCTACTTGTGTACGTGTCATCAATCTCTCTTCTCCTTCTTCTATTAGTCTTAGGTTTCTAAGGAGTTCTTTAGTATTATCAAATTCTTTTAGTTTTAATATATGGTCATGGCATATTATATTAAATCTATCTCTATCATGGAACTGAACAAAATGACTTCTGTTAAGATATTCTTTAAATGTCTTCATGTCTAATTCTGAGGGTTAATATCCAAAGTATTGGATTTTAGATTTTTCTCTAACTATGTCTTTTCTTCAAATGATCTTCAAGGTTTAATTATAGGATCTTATCTTAACAAACTAGAGTTAGCTTTGCTACTGCATTCTCCTTCTAAAGGATCATTGATTATGGCTTCTCCCATATTTTTAAATCTAATTTCTTCAGTGTGGATTTTTTTTTATAATCTTAGGGGGAAAACTGGATAGTTACATTTCCAGTGACATCATCTTGATTAATAAACAAAGGTCTATTCTATATGGTCTTGGTTTCTTGAAATTTTGGCAATTGCCAAAGAGTCTTAGCTTTTTCTTTCATAAGTCCAGTATTCTTAATACTGTAAGTATGATTGTAGTTTGAATTATTAGTCCTGACTAATATTTCTTCATTAAGTCTAGTGCTAAGAATTCCCGGTTGCATTCCTTCATAGGGTAATTGAGAGAATTCCACATAGCTTTGGATTTCTACATTAATGTTAGCATTGGGGATAATATAGTTTTCATAGCCACTATCATATAAGATTAACTTAAAATGTTTGGTTGTGTATACGGTTACTGTAAATGCCGGAATGACATTAAAGTATCCTATATTGTCTGACATTTCTAATTGGGCTATCCCAAAAAGGCTTTTCTCAAAATCTTTCCATCTTTTATCTATTAAACAACATAATATGTTGATATTATTTTTTAGGGCAATGTAATCCTTGGATTTTTGCTTGAAAGAGTCAAAAGGTTAGGAATTGGAGCTTTCTATCATTTCCTCTTGATCTTAGACATACTGACTCAAAAACATGAAACTCAGTATATGACTTGTCTAAAATATGATTTCTACAGTGATAAGTCATGTTGTAATTAGGAGTCTTGGGAGTGGCTCTTTCTTTGAACAAGTCTATATATCTAACTACTAGAAATTGTCCATTATGTATGGAGGCTTCTATAATTTTCCATTCAACTTCACCCCACTCTTTCCATTGGAGAGGATTGGTGAAATGTCTCTCCTTCCACCATGTTCTAATATTGGAGGATGAATCTTTAAGTATTTGGAGCATGAAATTACTATGTCCAATATTTATGATAGGGCTTGCTATCTTACTAGTCTTATCTAATCCATCATTAAGATTCTTCTAGCTATGGTCTTTCTTTTCTTAGTTTCTATGTAAGTAGATTCTCTAAATTTACAGGTGGTTACCTGTTTTTGTTCAAGTATTTTTTCAATTCTTTCTAAAGAATCTGAATAATCTTTTTGTCTCTTTTTCTGACTAAGAATTTCTTCTTTAAAGGTCTTATTATCTTTTCTTGCATTATTTTTAATATCTTCATTATGTTTAGCAAGAGTACTAACGAGAGAATTAGCAACTTATGTAATGTAGTCTTTTACCTCATCATCTTTTTCTTATTGTTTCCTAGATTCTTGCGTTATTCTAGTTTCTATGGTTTCTACAGTTTTTTCTATTTTATCGAAACGTGTTAAAATAAATGGAGAGTCTAATTCTGCCTGAGAAGGTTATTCTAAATAACCTTAATACCCTAAATAATTTCTTCATATTTTTCTTTTGCTTGTGCCATTTATAGTCTAAGTCCATTAACAATACTATCCATTCTAGATAGATTATGGTTTTCTATATTGCTAAGATAATTTGTTAAATTTTGTTGGAATTTAACAAAGTCTGTATAGAAGGTGGTTAATCCTTATGTCTTAGCATTTAAATCTAATTGTAATTCTTTAACAAAGCTACTATTGTAGTCTTGAGTAGCTTCTATTAATGTTGAGATTAAATTTAATCTCTCAAGTATAAGTCTTGATACTTTAGCAACATTAACAATCTCATTTTTATTTATCTTATAATAAAATATATCATCATTTATCTTTTCTAGAATTCTTTGGTAAACATATGCTAGGGTCTGAATAGAGAGGTTTCTAGGTACCTCATTCCAGTCAGATCTAACTATTTCCATTAGGTAGATAATTGTCTAATCTAAGAATAAGTTTAGCTTGTTCTTTGGCGAGTTTAATTAACTCACTTTCTTGATTTTTTGTCAAATTTTTAATTTCTAAAATGTCTTTGTTAAGGACTTCTATATGATTGGTCTTCATATTTATATCTTGTAGTACTTGTACAAGGTCTATTGGGATTTGGCTATCTATTTCTTGTATTCTTCTAAAGATATTTTTTATATCTGTTTCTAGGGTTTGAGTGTCTTTAATTAATTGTCTTAAAATAAGGAGTATACACTTATTTTGGTCGATTATGCTATTGATAGCACTGGCAGTAACTTGTCTACTATCTGCGTGTTTGGCTGGGATGTGTTCAGTGTGTGAACAGTCATCCATGTCTGAGGTTAAGCAACCTTCTGGGTCTAAATCAGTTATGGGTATGGCTTAATAGTCTCGATGGGTTCCAAAAATATCTTTGTAAATGGGTGGGATAAATTTCAAGGGCATTAAAGTTTTTTTACTATAGGTCGAAAAGGAGCGTCTTGGCTCTGATACAAGACATGTGATTGGGTTTAAATTTGGGGGGGGGGGTTTCCTTTCTAAAGTTTTAAATCTATGATACGCCAAAATGTTTTCTAAAAGTATTGTGGTCTAAAATAGAATTTTACTAAAGGTATTAGTTTTGTCTTATTATGGACCTCATTTGAGCCTCTCTCTCTCTCTCTCTCTCTCTCTCTATCTCTCTGTATATATATATATATATATATATATATATATATATATATATATATATATTGGTATAATTCCTAGATTACATAAATAAACAAAACTGGGGAAAAGCCCCCCCGTAGAGGCTTACATATATATTTATATACACATTGTTCTTGTGCGGACCAGTCCACATTTTAAGAGTGCAGACCGAACATGTGTCACCTGGCGGTGAGCCCAGAAAAGAGAGAGAGTGTGTGTTGATGCAAAAAACTGGATCGAATCCCATTTTTATGGTCACAGATAAATAGATGAAAGCAATCCAATCAAGCACATAAGAGACAAAGATTTTTAAAGTGGTTCGGCTATGAATAAAGCCTACGTCCATTGATATTTTATTCCCAGGGGTTTACAATAGCACCATAGGCTGTAGAGAGAGAAAGGATGAGTATCTTGTGTATGGGGTTTCTAGGTTCCCCCGGATCTCTTAGATCTCCCCCTTTTTGGCTAAGGGGATACATGTATTTATAGTGATGGGAGATAAAGAGATTCATTGTATGTAGACATTTATGTCTACATTCAACGAATCTAATTGTTGAATTGCTTGGTATGCCATGTGTTGTCATCTATTAATACAGTATAAATGTACATTAAGGCTCATTAAATGCGATGTCATCTTCATTAATGCTCATTAAATGCATAGTTATCCTTTGATTTTCCTGGTTGGTATGCCGACCAACTCTCCTCGGGTGCCGAATATTGCCACGTAGGATGACATATGTCCTTTTCTGATTGGTCCTCGTAGATGGAGAATTTTTGCGCTAACAGAAGCCCCCAATGATCCATGCTTGATGGTTTACTTGAAAGGATGGAGTATTTATTCTGCAGTGTTGCTCGGTGCTCATGAAATTCTTGATCTACCTTCTTGATTTGTTCAACATAAAGTGAATTATCTCCTGGACGACATATGATGCAGGCTGATCGATGGTTGCTAATCTTTCTTTAGAGGAACTCCGTGTGCTATGTATCACCCCTGGGAATTTGGATGCAGCCATGCCATAGTATGCAACTTGTAGCATGTCATAATCTTCAAGTATGTTGATTGGTTTGCTAACCGACCAACTGCCTCCTGTGCTGAGCAACTGAGTGCTAACTTCATGTGCTTGATTCTTCTGATTTATGATCCTCTGAATACTTTGTCGAGTAACATACTATCTTTTGAACCCAATTCTTCAATCTGACTAGTACCAAGCTAGTGGTGGACTTCGAAACATTTTCATACAACTTCTTCTTCAATATTGGTCGGGATAGTAGTAGTAAAGATCTCAGTGCTGTAGAAGCTAAATTTGACTTCTGAACTTCAATAGTATGTGCATAATAACTCCTGAATATGCCTCCTGAACTTCTGAATGCACCTCCTGAACTTCTGAATACGCCTCCTGAACTTCAATATACCTCCTAAACTTCAATATCAAAAATAATTCCTGAGCAAGAAAAACAACTCCTGAATAATGATTGGTCAGGGCCCCGACCGTGTGAGTTTGTGGAGTTGAATTTGATGCTCGACTGCATGATGTTATAAGAATGTGCCACCAAATGAACAAATATATCTGTAATAGAAGCCCCCAAATGTGAAATGTGAACTTTGAATGCTTTTTGCTTGATCGCTTTCACATACTCATAAAATGTTTCCGACCAACTGTAGTTGATAGCTTCTTATTTCCGACCAACCTAAGTTGACATTTTTGGTAATAGATTTACTTCCAAACCAACCTTAGTTGGCATTTTTGGGAATAGATTTACTTCCTAACCAACATAAGTTGACATTTTTAGGAATATATAGTTTTACTTCCCGTAGGAATACATTTACTTCCTAACCAACATAAGTTGGCATTTTTAGGAATACATAGTTTTACTTCCCGTAGGAATACATAGTTTTACTTCCCGGAGGAATACATAGTTTTACTTCCCGTAGGAATACAAGTTTTACTTCCCGGAGGAATACAAGTTTTACTTCCCGGAGGAATACAAGTAGCTTTACTTCTCGGAGGAATACAAGTAGCTTTACTTCCCAGAGGAATACAAGTTTGACTTCCCGTAGGAATACAAGTAGCTTTACTTCCCGGAGGAATACAAGTAGCTTTACTTCCCGGAGGAATACAAGTTTTACTTCCCGAAGGAATACATTTTTGATAATAAATGATAGAGAGTTCCTCGGAGCTGACCAACAGATTGTTGGGAATAGAATAAGATATGATAAATGCTGGAGACCTCCTCGACGCTGACCAACAGATTGTTGGGAATAAAATATAATAAATGCTGGAGACCTCCTCGGCGCTGACCAACAGATTGTTGGGAATAAAATATAATAAATGCTAGAAACCTCCTCGGCGCTGACCAACAGATTGTTGGGAATAAAATATAATAAATGCTGGAGACCTCCTCGGAGCTGACCAACAGATTGTTGAGAATAAAATATAATAAATGCTGGAGACCTCCTCGGCGCTGACCAACAGATTGTTGGGAATAAAATATAATATATGCTGGAGACCTCCTCGGCGCTGACCAACAGATTGTTGGGAATAAAATATAATAAATGCTGGAGACCTCCTCGGCGCTGACCAACATATTGTTGGGAATAAGATAATATAAATGTTGAAGACCTCCTTGGAGCTGAAATAAGAATAGAATATGCATCCAAATAGATATAAAGAATAATTAAAAATAATAAAGTGCCTTGTTGATCTGTCGAGGTAGAATTATATAATGCCGAACAAGAATAAGATCTTCCAGAACATAAGAATATGGCCGAGAACATTGTCATGCCTGAATATAAATAAGAATTATCCGACCAACTATCCGTTGGGGGTGAAATACAACGAATGTTGTATTTCTCCTTAAAGATGAATAAGTATCTTGTCGAGGCACAATTGCATAATGACGAATAAGAATAATATTTTCTAAAACATAAGAATATGGCCAAGAACTTTGCTGGGCCTGCATATAAATAAGAATTACCCCGACCAACTATCCGTTGGGGGTGACATATAATAAATGTTATAGTTCTCCTCGGAGCTGAATATGATAATAAGTATCTCGCCAAGTTCCATGTTGAGATGAATATAGAATATGAATCCCAAGGGATATATAGAATAATTTGTGCTTGAGCCGATATCTGGGCCTGAATATAAATAAGAATTGCCCCGACCAACTATCCGTTGGGGGTGAAGAATAATAACTGTTGTAGCTTTTCCTCAGAGCTGAATATGATAATAAGTATTTCGCCAAGCTCCATGAAGAGATGAATATAGAATATGAATCCGAACGGATATAAAGAATAATTCGTGCATGAGCACAAATCAAAGCAATAATAAAATATATAGTTCCTTGATGAGGTGAAATTTCATAATGCTGAGCAATGATAATAGTTTCCAGATTGTTTCCGAGCATTCGTCGGCGTTGAGTCTTGTACCTGTAAAAATTAATATCTTGCTCTACCATTTGTGTAGGCTGAATTGATTAGTCGTGAGAATAATTTACTCATCCAATCAATATATGATATGTATATACTTGAGAAATAAAAATATTAATTTCAAAAAATGAAATAATATATGTTGGCTGATATGTCGAGGCACAATTGCCTGATGTCGAGCAATACTACTTTTCTAGAGGTTTACGAGAGCTTTCATCGGGATTGAATCTCGTCCCTATGAAATTTTAATAAGCTTCCCGAGCACCTGTTGAGACTAGAGAAAATAATTATTATCATGAGAATAATTATTCAGCCAAACAATATGTGATGTGTATCAGCATAAAATAATAAAAATTTCAAAATATGAAATAATATTTTTATGCCAAATGTTTGTGAGATGGACAAATTTTTATTAAATATGCGCCATAAATAAGACGTAGAGTTTTTTGTAAAGTTATTTAATCTCCAACAACTAATCAGGTATAAGTTGATGTTGGAAAATTATTTATCACTTGGCTTTAAAATATTTTTTTAAGGTGATGACAAGTTTTTAAAAAAAAACTTAAGCCCCCTGTTTGTCCCTGAGCTGAACTCGTGTTTAAAGAAATATCTGGGGTGCTTCGCATTTTTTAATACCCCAAGATTCTACTGCTGCCGACAAACGGCATGGATGTTGCCGACCAACATTTAAGGATATCTCAAGTTATAGAATATATGGAACCGACCAAGAAGCAAATGGTCCCAGACCAGCTGAGCAATTTCGCCGATCAACAAAAATGGTGCATTGACAACACCGAACAATGTTAGATGTCACCGACCAAAAAGTGGATGGTTGGATAGTTGCCGACCAGTAAATTGAACCCTCCGAACAAGACTGAGATGTCGCCGATCAAGAAGTAGATGATCGTCGACCTGTAATTGGTTCCACTGAGCTACAATATGAGCCTCCGACCAACAATAAGATACCTCGTAGTTGGACATAATTATTTCAACGTTACTGATGGATCTTCACATCTTATCTCCGACAAACAAAAATGGTATGGTTAAGATTCCCTTTAATAAAAGATGGACCGAGATGATGCCGACCAACAATATGTATGGCTGACTAGAAATAAGGGTTGTAAGTGGACGATTCCAAACAGCCATATGAGCCGCGGTGAATAATTTTTCATGAGATTGCAATGTCCCAAAATATCTTGAACCAATAGATCAGAAAAATAACATTCGATGTAAAATTTAAGCATTAAGAATGTTAATTAAATGAATAATTATCTAATCCACCATATCGTGTGATTCCGATAAAGAAACCATGTGATGTGATGAACGAGGGGCCAACATATCAAATTTGTGCCAAAGAGTCTTGATATGGTCATGATTGTTTAATTGATCCTTTTTTACAAGAGGTGGGTAATGGTTTTTCAAGTGAGAGAAAATTATTTTTTATATTGATCCCTTCCTATTCCCTATTTGGAGAGATAAAAATATGCTGAATGATCGAAGTTATTACCAAATTTATCTCAAAAATCAATCAATGAGACTTTATTGACATGGATGGAAGATGAACCACATTAAGTATATAGTTCATAAAAATGAATACAAAGAGACTCAAACTTGAAGAGAGAGAAAGTAGATCTGGGTCATGATTTCCATGAGAAAACTTTTTATTGTCTTTAACCTTTTCACATTCTCTGATTAAAAATATGATGGGAATTTGAATAGACATCAAAGATCTTAAAAAATTTATAATGAAAATTATCAAATCTTACCACCGTCATATATATTGGTATATGTAATCATTTAAAATATTTATTCCATGATATAAAATTGAAACTTGAGAATCAAGCAAAAAGTTATGATTTATGAAATCCACTATTTTTCAGATTTCTAAATAAGAATGAATCTAACAGTTATGATTTAAAAATCATGATATGCAACATTTTGCAGTTAAAAATTGGACAATTAATTTATGTATATAAACATAAAAATCATGGTTGAATCAAAAGATGTATGTATAATTGATTATACATAGAGAAAATAAAAACTTAGCTTTTGATGGAGAACAATGCTTGTAACACGTTCCCACAGACGGCGTCAATCTGTTGATGCAAAAAACTGGACCGAATCCCATTTTTATGATCACAGATAAATAGATGAAAGCAATCCAATCAAGCACATAAGAGACAAAGATTTTTAAAATGGTTCGGCTATGAATAAAGCCTACGTCCACTTTTATTTTATTCCCAGGGGTTTACAATAGAACCATAGGGTGTAGAGAGAGAAAGGATGTGTATCTTGTGTATGGGGTTTCTAGGTTCCCCCGGATCTCTTGGATCTCCCCCTTTTTGGCTAAGGGGATACATGTATTTATAGTGATGGGAGATAAAGAGATTCATTGTATGTAGACATTTATGTCTACATTCAACGAATCTAATTGGTGAATTGCTTGGTATGCTATGTGTTGTCATCTATTAATACAGTATAAATGTACATTAAGGCTCATTAAATGCACTATCATCTTCATTAATGCTCATTAAATGCATAGTTATCCTTTGATCTTCCTGGTTGGTATGCCAACCAACTCTCCTCGGGTGCCGACTAACTCTCCTCGGATGCCGACCAACTCTCCTCGGGTGTCGAATATTACCACGTAGGATGACATGTGTCCTTTTCTGATTGGTCCTCATAGATGGAGAATTTTTGCGCTAACAGTGTGCCTATAATTTTTTAGGGTCCACCCAAAATACGATTTGACTTTGGAGGATCAATGGGGACCCTCCCTTTCATGCATACCTTTCGAAAAATAGGAATTTCGTTCAAACAATGGAAGGTTTGCGTAAGGCGAAAGAAATGAACCATCACCAATTAAAATTTATGGGGGGTGATGGGGGATTTGGATTGAATGGGTGACGAATACACGTGAAATCCAAAAAATACAGAATTTCCTCCCATATATTTTGCAATTAGAATGGGAGGTGGCGCAAATGGAGGCAAAATTTCCTTCATGGAAAGCAACTTGAGCAAGTAATCCTCTCGGTGAAAGGGTTAAACGTTTTAAAGTTTGGAACTGATTCATTAGATACTTGTATTGGTTCGACGATATAGAATAAAGATGGGGAAGAAAGAAATTCAAACTCAAGAGATGAGTCATCATCGCTTGAAGATTGAGTTTCAAAGGAAATAATATCATTTTCCATGAAATATTCATTTTTGGGGACCAAAGAAGAAATCATTTCATTGCAAAAGGATACTACGTTCATTTATTACTCATTTTCATTCTTTATTATACCATGGGCCAAGTCAAGAATGGTTTATCCCAAAGTAGGCACAAATTCCTCATTTAGTTCGAAACAATCCTTGACTTCAAAAGTCTCGAAAGAAAAATCATTGTCGGATTCAAATAATAAATCTAACTCATGGTCCCAACAATAATTTTCTTCCCGATAACTGTTTTCAAAATTTTCATTTTCAAGAAGGCGGAAACCCTCACGCAAGGTCATAGGTGGAGGCCCGAGTTCTTGATAATGAAAAGTTTGGAAACTATCCTCGCAACAACAATCAAAATCATTATCATAAGAATTTTGAAAGCTATTACAAATCGTTTCAACATTCTTTTCATAAGAATTTTGAGGCCCAAAATCGGAATAATCATTCTCAAAATTCTCGTAATCCATAACTTAACTGTGGTAATACTCACCCAAAGACATTTTAGATGTTTCAATTTTTTGGGCTTGTGAGTATTCACCAAAGTCAAAGGTTTAGAGAGATTTTGAGAATTATCACTACAATTGCCGAAAATATTAGAATAAGACATTATTACCCCAAAAAAGGATCGAGATGAAAAATTCCAAAAAGTATGTGTGTCCGAAAAATTCAAGCATTTATTGGCGCTCAAATGTAGAAGTCCTACAAAAATAGTTAACAAAGAATACATATCGAAAGAAAATACTACGAAATACTAATTCAATTGAATTCTAAAACAAATAACTCCCCGACAACGACGCACTTTTGACAATAGGGGGAGATTGTGGAGCAAGTGTAAAAAGATATACATTGATAGTTATGCTCGGCTCCCACCACTATGCAAAAACCTAGACCATTGACTACACTCTTTTAAGGGAGTACAACGGTCGGTCCGGGTATCGAATCCATAGAGACTAGTTGTTAGAATTATATTAATTTAATACTTCTCAACAAAAGTGCGAAAGATAAATGTTAACAAAAAGAAAAGGTAATCTAGGCATGTATTTTTAAACTAAGATTACAAAGAGGGAATAAAAATTATAGGTTGCGACTAATATCCCTCACCTTGGTTTAATGCGTATAAATGTTTACATGGGACTACAAATTTAGTAAGATTGGATCTTATTTCGACAATCAATTAAATCTAGAGTTGTCACCCTCTAAATTCGCAAAAAACCCAAATATGATTTTGGCTTCAATAGATCCCATTAAATCTCCTAGGCATAATAACAAGAACAACCCAATCGAATTAAATGCATAAACTCCATCACCAAAGCAAAGCAACCCATTGAAACCAAGGTGAGTTCAATCAATCGAAACCTAGGTTAACTTAGTTAGAAAGCATATTAAATGGCATGTATTAAAAGTAAGCAATAAATTAAAGAAATTAATAAAGCAAGTAAACCTAAATTAGAAAGCAAGTAAATAAATGACAAAGGTAGAAATAAATAAATGGAAACTTGGATTGATGGAGAAGAAGATGAGTAATGTTCTTACACAACTTATATAGGCAAACCCTAGGAGGGAGAAATGGCACACCGAAAAGGTCCTCCAAACCCTAACCTCCCTAAGAGAACCAAAACCTAAAACTAAATAAAAGAATATATATTTACAAAATAAAATAAAGGTTCCATTTATAGTAAGTGGAAAAAAAGAAATAGAAAAAGAAATTAAAAAGGAAAGAAGCACCCAATAACTGCTACTACCGGCCGATCGCGTCCAGGGGGTCGGTCGATCGTACCCTTAGTTTAAAACCCAATGTTTAATTTTTAGGATTATTTTTTATTCACCGATTGATCGGGGACTCAAGGCCGGTCGTCCGGTCCACTATTTTCTAGGATGCCTTGGTCCATAAATGGGGGAAAAGCTTCAAAACAGAAACAGTGATAACTCGATCATCTAAACTCAAAACGATGCGCCGTTTACGGCCACGCGAAGCTAACTTGATGAACTAAACTTTTGTGGAATTACACTGAGTTGGAGATGAAGTGTGAAATGTCTAAAATGCCCTTGAAGTGGAGTTCGACGACAGAACTTTTTTAAAATTAAACCAATCCTCACTTTAAGCGTTCCAATAGCTACAAAGCTCAATTAAACCCTGCAAAGCATATATATATATATATATATATATCCAAAACGAGGTTTTTTTATTAACGAGCATAAATATAGGCATAAGGAACCCCAAAAGTTCTAGAATGCATAAAGATAATGGGCGCGAATATGCAATATTTGTGACTATTCACCTAGCTACTTGTACAAGAAAGTAAATGTTAATACTTTTTTATTTTCTGAGCAACAAATTTTAGGAAGGAGGCCACTCTAGGTGAACCTCCTCATCCTATGTCATTTCTGGGGTAAGTCATTTGGGGCCACTCTAGTTAAACCTCCTAGACTTTTCCTCCATTTATGTGATATGTGAATTAGGGCAGAGGGGTTTATTATAATGAGTCCCCTTGCCTTGGCCTTTTTTATGGATTTAGTCTTGGGATAAGGGGTTACTCGTGATGGGCCCTCCTTGTCCTTAACTATTATCTATGGCCTTAGTCTTAGGATGAGGCACTGTTCATGATGGGGCCTCCTCGTCCTTGCCTATCATCTGTGGCCTTAGTCTTGGGACGAGGGGCTACTCATGGTGATCCCTCCTCATCCTTGCATCATTTATGTGTCTAGTGTTTTGGAACAAGGGTCCCTTTATAGTGAGCCTCCTCGTCCAACAAACCTTTGACTTTGGCCTCAACATCTTTTAGAGGGGGTTTCTTGTGATGAGCCCCCTAGCTATTGCCTTCTTTCTGTAGATTTAAACTTGGGACTAGTGTGACACCCAGCCTATTAAAATAATGGGTGGTCATCTCTCTACCAAAATAAAACGTTGGTCTTATATGGATCATTCTTAGCATCATTGTCGAAATATAATTAATTACTAACCACCTAATTAATTTAACAAGTAGTGTCAAATTTTATCTTTCAATAACATATAACAATATTAATTAATACCCAATAAATCCATACACAATGACAATAAAATGAAACACCAGTTAAAGTCTAAAACTGAGATAAATAATAAACACTACACCAAATCTTTAGACTTGTCATGGTCATTGATCATGAAAAGTTTTACTTGGCAAGGTCAATGACTGTGATAAGTCTGGGGGTGACAATATTTGTTATCACGAACTTGTCACGGTCATGTCACGGTCATTGACCGTGATAACAATTATCACGGTTAATAACCGTGACAAACTCGTGACTTTTTTAAAAAAATTATCACGGTCAATGACCATGACAATTCTGGGCAGAATTGAAAAAAATGTTGGGCAGTATGGCCACTGCCACTGCCTAGCAGTATATTTGTACTTGTTATAGAAACGTTGTACCTATTCAAACATCATATATCCAAATAAGATAAAGATAATGCAAATATACATTCAAAACAATAGGCATCATGATATAATCCAAATATAATTCAAATGTAATAACTTAAAACAATTCAATTCAAATAATGCCACTACATGTCTGGGTAGGCCTGAGGAGGTGAGTAGGCCACACGATATAAAAATTGATACACCCAGTAATATACATTGTGCCTCATTGTTCGTGCAACCACAATGGGGAGTTCTCCTTCTCAGGTATCACATGCGTGACGAGCACCTTGGCCTCGATGTCTTGAAGCAAACGTCTATGAACTGGCATACCCTGAACGGTATTCGGGTCCCTCAACCACCGCCCTATCCACTGGCCATCAAATATTTCCTATATAAACACGTCCGGCCAACCAAGTGTCGACATCGGTCCATCGAAGGGAGCCAAATAGGGGATTGGATCATCAAAGTCCGCACGTGTTAGCGATGAAGCAAATAGGTCCATATCCTCCTCCTCCTTCACCTCCTCCTCCACCACCTTCTCCTTCCCTATCCCCTTACGGTTTTTGCCCAACAAGCGCTTCATGCATGAGAATATATCTTGAACCGTCACCTCCAAATGGGATAGCTTCGCATCATACAAGTTTGCCATTCGAGCCAACCCGGTGTTGCTCGTCTCCAATCTGATCATCCTAGATTTGGCCACCCGCGAGATCACCTCCTTATCCTCCCCTTGCGATTAGCGCCAAGCACGTGGCTGAGTGCGTATGTGAACAAAGATGCCTTGTCGGCATCAGACTGCGGCTCATGCACTTCCTTAAGCTTTGCCTAAAATGACAAAAAGCACATGATTAGTTAAATAAGTAAATAAAAAAATTATAACATAATTAATAAAAAGTAAGATGTCCGATTACTTACACTCGAGGATGCGGCGATCGGGGACACCTTTTTATCCTCCCCTTTCTTCGTCCAAATAGCCACATAAGTATTGAGCCTATGTAGCATACCCCCAGGGCCACTCCCCGTCCCCTGAAATAAAATAATGCAATATTAGTATCGGTCCCATAATGTAAAATAATGCATAATAACATATTTATGTAATTATAGAAAAATCAAATCTTACCATCATCCTATGATCCACCTCGGCGTAAGATGTCTGGATGGAGTAGTTCACATCCGTATTTTTCGCCTGATTTTCCCTCCCCGATTGGCGAGATGCCAATTGTCTCTCTCCGATCTCATTGTCAATGAAATTTTACCATTGTGCCAATGAGATCGGCTCCTTCGACGAGACAGATTCACACATTCGGATAATGAAGTCTCGGGTCTTAACAAAGTACCGGGTATGCATATTTTTCTTCCACGTCTTGTGTTGCTCCCTCAACTGCTCCAAGACGGAATCGCGTAGTTTTGAGTCCACGCTGAATTGTTCCTATCCAACAAATAAAATGTTATTTGTGAATAAATATAAATATTAAATGAAATTGAAATTGAAGTCGAAATCGAAATCGAAATTGAAATTGAAATATTCATATAAGTGCATTACTTGTAGTGCCACCCAAATAGATAACTTGAGCTCATTTGGAACATCCCTCCAACTAGTGTACCCCGGGCCGATGATAGTCTTTACCAGCTCGAGGGATCTCTCTAATAGCCCCATCTTGTTCTCGACGGCCATCCCCAATTTGCCCCATTTGTGGAGCCTAGGGGCCGAAGAGCCCTCGGCGCCTCCGCTACCACTTAGCCCAGACAATAGCATCATCATCCTCGCCTTAATACCTAAATGAGAAATTTTCTGTAAAAAAAATGTTGTTATTAGTACAAATCCAAATGAATTAAAAGAAGACATTCAAATATGTACAATTACTACAAATTCAAAATGAATTATTACTATTTAACACCTCAATTCTGAATCCAGAACAACATCTAACTCACAATATGTACAATTACTAAAAATCCAAAACATCCCCACCCCTATTGACCACACACACACACACACTACAGACACATTGCCCCCCCCCCCCCCACCCGCCAGCACACATACATACATATACAAAGGAAAGAGATAAAGATAAAAAGAGTGAAAATGATAAAGTGCAAATCAATTAAAAGCATTAAAAATGGATCGATAAAGTACAAATTGGAATATTTATTACAAATTGAAAAATTGTTTCAAATTCGAGTTATCATAAAAAAATGGATTGATACTCGGTAGGAGAAGCTAAGTTATCCACACTACTATTTAGACGCTTTGGCGCATGTAGGACAATTTACCACGACTCATTGTTGATATACTCCAGGTAAAAAACTTGGTTGACCTTTTGAAATGCACAAACAAACAACTCATAGCTCACGTGGTCATTGCTCTTCAACTTGAACAAGTCAACCATGATCAAATTGGTGCCAGGATCAACTTTACAAGCATTTTTATCCTCAACTCCTAGCCAGTCATAATAAAATACAACCTCTTTGAAGCTTATATAATCCAATTCAAATATATTTCAAACTACACCATAGTAAGTCATTTCAGCTTCAATGATATTTTTATCTTTTGCGCTCGCTCGAAAGAAAGTAAGAGCCTTGTATGAAATGCCCGATTTCTGTACATTTGTACTTTCCTCGTACACTTTTGCACCGAATACGTAATCGTTCAATCGATACTTTTTGTACTCTTGTGCCATGAACAAGGGTCCAGTGGCTAGATGAGCAAGCTTTGATATCTCATCACCCGTCTTTAAGATCTAAGAATATAGATAAATTAATTAGGTTAGTTGTAAATTTTGAGTGTAATGTAACGTTATATAATGGCCTTTTTCATTATAATTACATCTTGTGACAACCAAAGCCTAAATTCGCTGTCTGATTGTACCAATCATAGCCGAAATTCATTAGCACCTCTGTGAAACACATCCCCCATTCTATTTGTCTCACCCATCCACTGTTTGTATTTAGGATATCCCATCATAGCTACCACAACTAATCACCTATTAAAGGTAAGAAGCGTATATTCATGGATTAGTATAAACAAAACTTAGATTTATAGTATGTTTCATTTAATTATGTCTTATTTATATACGATTTTTAAATTTCAAGTTCAAATTCAATTTATAATAGAAATTTCTATTTCCTTCATCTCCTCTAAAGGGTGAGTGGTCCTATCCCATTCAAGACTGCATATTTCTGTAATATACTTAACAACTCATGCACATTGTTATGATTTGAGAACAATTCGACAGCATATCCCCGTATTTCTCCAAGTACACGACGTATATTGGCAAGTGTGAGTGTTATTTCAATTGATAAATTGAAATAACACTCACAGTTGCCAATCTAGTATGTACCCAGAGCACATTAGGATACGACCGCCGAACTTCCTCCAAAAGTAACAACTTTAAGCCACTAATAATATTATTATACAAAAATTATGCATTCCGAAACTATCCAAACGGGACAATTCGAGAGATCTCATTACAGGGGTAATGACTCTCGAACAGGTCTAAGGGATATTGAATACGTACGCATCAGAACTAGAAGGGTAGTATCTATGCGCGCTATATGTAATTTCAAGTATGTTTCATTTAATTATCATACTATATATATATAGTGTGTTCCTGTACAAAGTAATTTTTAAAAAAAGTTCAAAAATCTCACTCCCATATGGACAATAATCCAGTGGTCATGCCACTTCTAAAATTAACCAACCGAACATCAATCCACTATAATCCAATCGCAATAGCAACAACAAATGTGTATCTCGTACTCCTTCTAATTCATCTACTCAATTAATTCTTTTCATCAATTAAAGTATACAATTATTAATTTACTAATTTACAATGAGGGGCAATCCTACTTGCATATGAAAGGGGACTAATTATTAATTTACTAAAAAAATTAACAACCAATCAATATTTAATTTCTTTTACAAGGGGCACTACCTGCATATGAGGGGAAATATCTAATAAACCAATAAAAATTTAATTAAAAAAATTAACAAGCCCCCCTCCGGCCCCATTTCCCCTCCCCCCCCCCCCCCCCCCACACCACACACACACACATGCACATACACACACAACCCCACACACTCCTGCCCCCACCACCCATCCCTACCCACCACATATGCACACACACACACACACACATATACACACACACACACACACATATATACACACACGCACATACACACACACATGCACATATACACACACACACACATATATACGCACACATACATGCACATATACACCCCCTCCCCTCCCCTCCCCGCCCCCCACAACACGCACATTTACATACACATATATACACACACGAACATATACACACACATATACATAAATGGAAGAGAAATAGAGAGAGAAAACGTACCAAAATCGTAAAGAGAGAGAAATGGTGAGAATATAAATCGGTGGGAAAAAAGAAGAGGGAAGGGTTTTTTACTAACAGAATTGTCATGGACATGTCACGATCATTGACAGTGACAAGAATTTGTCGCGGACTTGTTACGATCAATGAACGTGATAAAAAATGCGTATTTTTTTGTCACGGTCAATGACCGTGACAAGTCTTGCTAGTTAAAGGGTGTTAATTTGACCATTTTGGTATAGTGAAAGGTTCCCGAATAAACCAACGAGTAAGAATCCAATATAATAAATCTAACCAACTAAAAATTCTGGAAACAAAAACCAATATAAAAGGGGAAACATGCCCAACAATACTAGAATAGAGAACCTAATCTAGAATATCAAGAATGAAATCAACTACTCAAGAATCCTACAAGCTTCCACATCAGCTGCAGCTACATGTACCTGGAAAGAACAATCATCCTTGGCGTCCCTGTGGCTGGATACCTAAAAGTTTTGAAAATAGATTTGAAAACGGGTCAGAGACCAAAATATTTTAATAATATTTAGTGAGTAATTAAAATGCAATAAATAAATATGCAGTTAAACTTTCCCTATTTAAGACGGTGTCGCACTCTTATGAGATTACCCCTCACCTCTCAACTATTGTGCACACCTAGCACATACATCTTAACCCACATGGTTACATTACCATGTCTAATTAGTCTTATTACAAAT
This sequence comes from Sambucus nigra, assembly GCA_949130495.1. NCBI lineage: Eukaryota > Viridiplantae > Streptophyta > Magnoliopsida > Dipsacales > Adoxaceae > Sambucus > Sambucus nigra. The sequence continues at coordinate 220,888,989 of OX422211.1, read as the reverse complement.
GTCACTATCACACTACCCTGACTCGTGTTTTGTTTCAATTTCATTTTTTAATTAGCTATGTCTCTCATAAGCTTATTAAATTAATATTCATATTATAACTTCGCTCCAGTTATTTATCCACGTTCATCATTAATGTATAAGCCCGTATATAATTTACTACACTATTATATACGTTATATAAAAATGTCACACAATATATATATATATATATATATATATATATATATATATATATATATATATATATATATATATATATATATATATATATATATATATATATATATTACTAGTAATATATGTAACCGCATTCCTAGTCACTAGTATGCTATCGTGCTCCAGGACTGTCCACCACATTCTGGGAAACCGTGCCAGAATCTCACCATTGGACCCAAAAATCACAAACGAACATTGGATAACGTCATAGCCTTAAGTCCATGGGCATAACCACTCCACATTATTCCACAGTAGTCCAACCCTACATTACACGGGCTTACACAACATCTATGACCCTGGGGAATGGTACTACCTCTGTTGTGATTCGCCAGAGTGACCTCCCACAGTGCACAAACTCCTTGATATCATAACGTCCAGGATATGTATGTTTCATATAAATATCATACAGACATATACTATTCACATTCGTATATATATTATCTCTATACACATATATATAAATTTAATCACAAAAATCGGCTAACCCGTGCCTATTGCTTAAAGCACTAGCCTACAAATCCTGAGTATGTCTCACGATAATTAATTAATTAAATTCTCATCCTTTAATTAAAATACAATAGCGTCACCTTGCTAAAATGCCCGGACTTACCCAACCATCCCTTTCTATAATCATTCAAGTTTATCAAGTAACATCACTCCGATAAACTACCCGGACTTAACCCAACCATCCCGTCATTTATTACCAAATTTAACTCATCAATTCAATATTTAAACTTTATCGTCAATTATATCTCTCACGATTTATAATTCGAATTTAATTATCCACTCACCCCTAGTTGATAAAATCTATTTAAATCACTCCACTAAACTCTCTCTGACCTTTATGACTTATAAATTTCATTTAGGACTCCCCCGAATTTTCCCAATAACCAAATCTCAAAAATATCCAAAAATTAGCTTTCATATATCGAGAGATAATCCCAAACTACTAAAGTTATGGTTCCAATAATTTATTTCAATATTTACACCTAAACTAACAAAATTCCCATTTTCTAAGCAATTGAATCGGGTCGTACATTTTCTGGGAAAGTAGACACCCTGTAGTAAAATTGCGATTTCTCCATCTACAGAACTCCAAATGATCTCATTCAAAGCTCATTGGAAAGCTAAGACCTATATATTTCCAAACATCTATGACACTTAATCTAATTCTAAGTAAAATTAGAATGATATAATTTTAGAATAATGTCAAAAATTCTGGTAGATTGATATGCTGGCAGATTAAACACCCTGTAGTAAAATTGTGATTTATCCCTCTACAGAATTCCAAATGAACTCATTCAAATCTCATTGGAAATCTAAGACTTATATTTTTACAGAAATCTATGGAATTCGTTCTAAATTTAAGTACAATTAAAATGGAATAAATTTAAAATAACGTCAAAAGTTATGGAAAATTGTAATCTTATGTTCATCAATTAAACCCTAAGTTATTCAAGATTCATGTTCTTCAACCAAGAACCCAACAAGAACCCATATTTATATGTCTCAAAAATAAAATTTTAAAATATATTATAATTCTAGCAATCATAAATATTTTTACTTCATCAATTTATCATCTAAACTAAACATGATATCAATTTCATAAAAAAAAACATTTACATGTGAGAATACTTCCCGAAATTTCTTTTTTTCTACACCTGCCATGATATGAACATGAATACACCTCAATTTGATTTAAATAAAGTCAATTAATTGCCTTGGATTGTTTATAGGGTCTGTTCTCTCTTGTGTGTTTTGATTTGATGTTAGAATTCTTGAATCTCCTCCCAAATTAGCCTCTTCTTGCTTTCTACTTTGATTTCTCTTATTCCTCATCTCTCCCATCTCTTTTAGGGTTTAGAATAAATGTTATGGATGCCTCACATCTTTAACCCTTATATTTTAATTTACTAATCCAGAAATTAGGTTATTAGCCTACATCAAATTGACCTAAACACCCCTACGTAAGCCCTACCTAGTCTAACAAGCTCCTGGAACCCAATTACTACCCCCGGATATATAATTCTGACTATTTTGACCTTTTTCGGATCAACCGTGCACTCAAAATACCATCTGAGTTACTAATCCTAATTATCCTATTTCATCCCAAAAATATCCCGCACAAATTTTTCCGATTATGATACCGTTAATTCCCATCATTTTTACTCACATATGATGCACTACAATTAAATTTACTCAAACATGCTAGTAAATTTACGACATATATATTAATCTTATTCTCACAAATTAATATTTACTAATTTCACATTATTTCCCATTTAAATTAAATTATGTCACACATGCAATTTAACCGCTAAAATAAATTACTTAAAATTAAGGGGTATTACAACTAGGCCCAATTGCTATAAAACTTTTTTTGATAATTTTGGGTAGAGGCACCCCCTTTATATGGGCCTGCTCGCCAGAGAATTTCTTCAAATGGATGAACACCCCTCTATATTAGTCCCCTCAAACAAAAAACTTTGTGTTGTGTAGAACAAAGAATTTTGTACGCAATAATTCACTTTATCTTGGAATATGCAAAGTTTATTTCAATCTCATCATGGCACTGTTGGCATTGAATAGGTTGGTCACATCAGAGGGTCTCAAGGTGACACATGTTGAAGAGAGAACATGCATCCCATCATCCAAATCATTTGGTTACCATTTTCTATTGATATGGAAAGTAGTTGTGCCCATTTTCATTTCCTATTGGTCGGGTGAAGTATAGTAGCATTCTCGTGCCTCCATCTTGTTACCATTTACCACGTTGACTCCGTAGCTAGTAGGGAACTTCATGCATTAATGCAAAGAGAAGCACGGAGTTTTCATCCCAGAGAAGAATACAGTGATCCAAGAAAAGGTGGAGAAACTACAAAAAGCACAGTTCATTAAGGATACAAAATATCCGACTTGGTAGTCCAATGTGGTAATGGTAAAAAAAGAACATTAAATGGCGAAAGCGTGTGGAATTTACTCACCTTAATAGGTCATATCCAAAAGATCACTTTCCTTTACCAAGGATAGATCAATTGGTAGATGCCACAGCAAGTCATGAATTGCTTGGCATTATGGATGCTTATTCTGAGTATAATCAGATCAAGATAAAGCCGGAGGATGAGGAAAGCACATCCGTCATTACCAACCAAGGATCATACTGCTACAATGTAATTCCCTTTGGGCTCAAGAATACTGGGGCAACATATCAGGGGGTGGTAAATAAAATCTTTGAAGATCAAATTGGCAAGAACATGGAGGTTTATGTAGATTATATGCTCACTAAAAGCAAGTTTGTAACTTACAACATTATTAATCTGGCCCAAATATTTGATCAACAGGAAAAGCATCAAATGAAGCTTAATCCAACCAAGTGCATATTTGGAGTCCGATAAGGTTTGTTTCGGGATACATTATGAATCAAAAGGGAATCGAAGTCAATCCTGGTCAAATAAAGGCTTTACTGGAAATGTAATCCCCGACCAATAAGAAGGATGTGCAAAAGTTGACAGGAAGAGTAATAGCCCTAAATTTTTTTGTATCTCGGGCCATGGATAAATGTCTTCCATTTTTTAAGATGTTTAGAAAGAACTTTGAATGGAACGGCGAATGTGAGAAAGATCTTTTAGAATTGAAGAAGTATTTGGGGTCTCCCCCACTAATTTCCCGACCAATTTTAGGGGAGAAATTTTACTTATATTTGGTTATTTTAGAGTCTGTAGTAAGTCCATCCTTGATCCGACTAGAGGAGGGTGTTAAAAATCGTTGTATTACACCAGTAAGGCATTCCGAGGAGCTGAGATCAGATATCCATGCTTGGAGAAATTGGAAAGTTTTGCATAATCCTAAAAAGTCTAGGAGATTAATGTCTTAGGCAGTTAAGTTGGGAGAGTATGAAATTATGTATGGACTAAGAACTTCATTGAAGGGGCAAGTAGTTGCAGACTTCATAGCAGAATTCACTTATGCCGAAATACCCAACACACTAAGTTGGACTGCTGAGAAGACTTCTTAGAAAGAGAACCCGGCTAAAAAACTAATTGAAATGATTGGTGACCAATCAGAATCATCAGTTATTCAAGAAAGATATCTCCGACTAGTTGAGAAAAGTCAGATTATTTTCAAGTACGGGGTATTAATGCATGAAGACTTCAACTTTGATGTTCTAATATGGATATTGTTCATACATGGATCTTCATGTACAACTGGAAGTGGTACTGTACTCATACTTAATACTCCAAATGTTTTGGATGTAGATTATACATCGAGATTTTAATTTCAGGCTTCCAACAATGAAGCCAAATACGAAGCATTGATTACTGGTTTGGAGTTAGCCTCATCATTAACCACCAAGCAGGTGATAGCCCCTAGTGATTCTCAACTTATTGTCCTTCAATTGCTGGAAATATATGGCGTTAAAGGGGAAATAATGGCAAGATACTTGAATAAGACAAAGTAAGTTATTTCCTCATTTCTTGTAGTCAAGATGATTTGTATTCCAAGATTGGATAATGCTCGAGTATATGCCCTTGTTCGGCTAGCCTAAGCAACCCCAATGGACCTCTGAAGAACCATCCCGATGGATATTCTCATTAGTATGGGCATTGATGAGGAGGCGATTAGCATTATTTCTGTAGAGTTAGGGACTTCCTGGATAGATCTGATGAGGGACTACATTCAAAAGGGACTATTACCAACCAACCAAAAATAAGCAATGAAATTGAGATATACGGTTGCTCACTATGTCTTGAAGAAAGGTACACTGTACAGAAGGGGCTATATAGTCTCCTTACTTCGTTGTGTCTACCCAACTAAGGTAAATGATTTAATTAAAAAGGTACATAAAGGCTCATGCGGAGCTCATACGGCTGGGGGATCTCTAAGGCAACGAATAGCTACTGGCCGATAATGAAGGCAGATTGTGTTTCCTTCGCCAATAAGTGTGATAAGGGCCAAAAATTCGCCACTATCCATAGAAGACCAGCAACAACTCTAACATCCATCACATCTCCATAGCCTTTCTCCATTTGGAAAATAGATTTGGTCGGACCATTACCAATCACCAAGAGGAGGTTCAAATACTTGGTTATAGCAGTCGATTACTTCACCAAGTGGGCGGAGGCTGAGACTTTAATTGATATACCCTATTAGAGGGTTTTCAAGTTTATATGGAACTAGATCATTTATCGATGTAGACACACCATTCTGTTACCCCCTAAACTCTCCTTAGGTTCCTAGAACCTCCCTTTATCACTATAAACCCAGGTCATACCCCGAGTACTGACCTAGAAGCAATAGGGCACTCCCAGGCTCCGTTTGACCAAAATTCAAAGTCTTCAGCTCGACCGAGACTGAATGAATCTTCAAAGGGAACTGAAACCCCTTTTTAACGGTCCTTCCCGTATGCGATTCTGAATTACCATGCGAACGAACGACATGTTTTCTCCCGAAACTCAATCAGGAGGCCACTGGGCGCTCCCGGGCTCTATTTGACCAAATTTAACTCTTCAAATCGACTGAGACTAAATGAATCTTTGAATGGAACTGAATCCCCTTTCCAACAGTCCATCCCATGCATGATTCTGACATACGGTACGGACGAACAATCCGTTTTACTCTGAGAGGTCACCGAATGCTTCCAGGGCCTGGTTGGCCAAAGTCAACTCCACGAACCAGATCAAACTCTTTGGAATGTCAAAGTAAATCTCCTAACCTTGCCAACAATCCACCCCGTTCATGATTTGGACATACCATGCAGACGACCGATTCGTTTGCATCCGACGATTCTCCGTCCAGTGGACTGATGGATGCTTCTGAGCCATATTTGACCTAAAGTCAACTCTCGAACCCGGGAGAAGTCCAAGGACTTTCAAAGGTCTCTAAATTAACTTTCTAATGGTCCACCCAGTGCACGATTCTGATCAATGATTTGCATTCTGCGACCAATTTTCCAAATAGGCCTAAAAGACACTGCCAAACGGCAGGTCCCAGACCCTGCCTATCGGTAGTGTGCCTAAACGCACCTGTCGATTGGCAGGAACAGGGCTATGCCGATCGACAATGCCATGGGCCTATAAAAAGGAGGCCTTGACCTCACTTGCAAGGGAGCCCAGATCTGACAGATATCACTCTCAGCAAATCCAGAAAACCTCTCTCGAAGTCAGCGTGATTTCCACACCCAAATCCCTTTCCAACTTTCACTTGTCATCATCCTTTTCATCAAACTTGGTGAATTCACTACCCTCCATCATCGTCCAAGTCTAAGGGCTGCTCTTCAATATTCAAGATCAAGCTCAAGATCTTCAAGAAGGTCCAATTTTCTCAACTCTCTCCTTAAATTCTCATAAATTCACAATAACTTGTTTTATTACTTAAAACTTTTATTATCTCATCTCACACATCCTAATATACTTTTTATTTAGTATTATTGCACATCTCTTATTTTCATATAAATAAAAACCCCAAAAATAAGAAAAAGAGGGTTGGCTTATAAATTCCAAACGGGAATTCTCATACTTTTCTTACACTTTTCTCACAACTAAAACTTTTTCTACACATACATGCAAATAAGAGAATCCTCCCGATTGGATTTATGGGATAAACCCCACCCCTCGTCTTGGATGCGAACTACGTGGACTTTGATGCCTCTATAGGCTACGTAGGCGTCTCGGGTTAAAACCCGAGACTCGAGTCCTATTTTTACTTTTTCTCTCATTTCCTATTTTCTCTAAACTCCACTCTCTTATATTACATATATACATATATTTGTTCTTAGTGGCATATTATTCCGCATGCGTTATCGATCCATCATAACGGTCAACGTAAGGATAATCGCGTAAATCCTATTTTCTAATATTTTTATACCTTCCTACGGATGACTCGCTTTACCTCTTCCATGGTACAAGTCGATGATTCCTATCTCCACTATATATACACATGCACACACATAACGAGGGAAATAAAAGGAAAATAACAAAAACCCATGAGAGACCGAAAGGGCGGAATGGGTTCCTAACACCTTTCCATTTCGTAACTTAGCCTCCGGACCCTTTTCGAATCATTTTGGTTTCGTATGCATCAGTATGTCTTTGGATGATGTCCTTCGAGATGGCTTCCCCTTTTCTTTTACTTGTTTTGACTAAAATAGACTGGCGACTCTAATCTCTCTACATTTTTACACCTCACCCAAATGACGTCGGCCGAAGCGCTCCTGAGAGGGACGCGCGGGACCTAAGATCCTCCATCGCACCGCCCGCCCACCGTGAGTATCCGAGGGGGGATGGCCACAGTGGCGACTCTGCTAGGGACTTTATTTTGAGGGATAGACTCTATTTACATGCGTGTTATGTTTGTTTATATTTTCCCCATTTTTGCATGTTCCCCTTTTCCATGTACCTCCCATACTTATGCTTCAATTCGCGAATTTGTAGAAAATTCTCCGTGTACACTTCGCACCACGTGCACCTAGGGTCACATGTATCCACATGTTGCACACATCACCCATCCATACTTGGTATACCATTGGTACTTGCACTTTGCTCCCTGTTAGCATAATCGAAAAATACATTCTCATAAGATACTAATAAGAGAATCATGCATTATTGACACGACATCACCAAAGAGCATTGTTATTGACCAAAATTTTAACCCAGTAACTGAAGGGTCACTTCATGATGGGCGCTGGTCCGGCAGGGCGCAGTTAGCCTAAGCGATATGACTCTCACCTTTCATTAGCCAAGTACATTCGACGTATATCGAACGGTTCCCCCGCACCATACCGCTTGACCGAAGTCATGACGGGTGATATATCACAGGTAACTCATTCATGTAAAACGAGTATATCGAATTTGCTCTCACACGTACCGTCCCCACAAGGTATTGAGGCAATTCATGTACACCCAGGTATATCAAATGGCTTGTCCACACGTACCGATTGCCTGCAAGAGCAAGACGTATATTGTGGAAGTCACACCAAAGGGGGGAACCCTTTCCGATTCACCCAACCAACTCCATACCCGCATATAGATGTCAAGCCTAGAACACACATGTTAGATTGCCGGTTTCAACCCGAAACTCTGCCAAAATTTCGGGTCGGCCTGCCACCCAAATTTTTGCGCATTTTTAAAACGGGACCTTGTTCGTGATCCTGGTCACAAGTCCAGCCATAGATTTGCATATATTACAAACCCAAATTTTCCAGGCTCGGGTCCCATTTGACATTTCATTTTGCATTTAGGAGAATTAATACAAGTGAAAACATAATAATTATAATAATCATGCTCAGACCGTCTCCAAAGGGAAAATTCTCCTTTTTCTTTATCCAAAATCCAAAAACATTTTTTCCTTTCCTTATCAAAAATCCAAAAACATTTCTCCTCTCTTTATCGAAAATCCAAAAATATTTTTTCTTTCAATCTTAAAAAAAATGTCAAAAAAAATAACTTCATCCCTTTTTCTAAAAAATAAATCCTATTTTACGCCTTCTCAGGTCGACCGCAAGCCCTTGGTCTGGCACCTTATTGGCTTCGGTCTTCAGTCAAGTCACCCCAGAGTTTCATCCGTTCCCCTATTACTTCTTCAGAGTTCGGAATCCATCTGCCTTACATGGAAAACACAGATCAAGTACCCGTTGTACAGCCAAATCTGACGGCAGTTCTAGCTTAACTTGTGTCCAAGATTGAAAACCTCCAAACTGAGGTCCGAGAGATGCAACGAAACTAGGTTCCTGTCCCTCAAGAACCCGAGGCCCTATTCCCTCGTGCTATGGATCCACCCGAGCCTATCTGGGTCCCCAAAGAATATCATCACACTCCACGTGTCCCTCCCATTAATGGGCCTCCACCTGCCCAACTTTCGATGCCGAACTTTGCCCAATATAGGGCTAACTTGCCTATGATCATTGATCCGAAGGAAGAAGAGATGAAAAAAGTTAAAGAGGACCTCAAAATGCTCACTAAGAAGTTCGACCAAGTCAGAATCTCAGGAAATTACATGGACTACACCAACATGTCTCCTTATCCTAAAGCGAGGTTACCCGAGAAGTTCAAGATGTCGAATATCGAGAAATTCGAATGAAGTGGACCCCCGATTGTTCATCTCCGAAGTTATCACTGTTCCATGACTCTACTAGGGGCTTCTGAAGAAGTGATGGGCCAATTATTTCAGCAAACTTTCAAGGATAGCACCCTCCGATGGGTTTTGTCTCTCGAAGAATCCAGAATTCGTAGTTGGGAGGATGTAGTCCGGGAATTCATGTCACAGTACAAATACAATGAAGAGCTTGAGGTCACCCGCCATGATTTAGAGCTGCTCAAACAGAATCCTAGGGAATCAGTCAGTAACTTCATCACCCTGATGGAGGGAAAAAGCATCAACCATGACCAATCGGCCATTCGAGGAAGAACAAGTCAGCATAGTGAAGAAGAACTTCTTACCCCATGTCCGAGCAATAATGGGAGGACAATACTCTCCCCACTTCCGGGCTCTCAAAGAAGCATGATTAGAAATAAAGGAAGGTCTTGCCAAAACAGAATTTGACCCAAAGAAGGTGTCCGCACAGTTCACCCCCAGAAAATATGACAAGCCTACCGGTGCTATGGTCTCAACAATCAACAACACCTCTCAACCAACCACATCATGGGCGCTAGAAAGCCGCCCTGTCCCCGTTCGAAAGGAATATACCGAGCTCCATGCTCCCCTCTCCAAAGTTTATCAAGCCTTGTTAAGCTGAAACCTTATCAAACCTTTGAATCCCCGTCCATTGCCAAATCCACTCCCAATAAACTTCAAGGCAGATGCCCATTACGCCTTTCACTAAACTGCTGGCCACACCACCGACCAATGCTTTCACCTCCAAAACACAATCCAAGGTCTAATTGACCGGGGTAACATCTCCCCACGAGCCAATCCTAAGCCAAACACTACTCACAACCCACTTCCAAATCATGTCAATGCCATCTTCTTAGAGGAGAACCCAGAATTCGATCCCGCAACTCAAATCACACCCATATACTTTCCTAAACCTCTCTAAATTTGCCCATATTTCCTCTTACACCCTACTAGCCTCGCTGATCAGGCACTGTCACTCCTTACCAGAGCATGCATCGTTGTCCGTACCCGTTCTGAAAATGGAAGTATGGAATTGTCAGCAGTGTTAAACCAACTCCTAGAGTTCGAGCTGAAATTGCCCTTAAAGATGGTCATTGATTGCCAGAGGTTTAGTACGTTGTTCTTGGAAGCACGGAAATGGGTTCAAGAGTCAGATAGTTGGGTAGTAATAATCGATAAAGTCAGCTTGGATGATGTCGTCCAGATTATGGTAGAATTATTCAGGCAAACCAACAACATTTGTTGTATGACCGAGTTACTTGATACTCTGAAGCTACAGGGGTACCTGGTCCCTTCACCCTTACACATCCCCACAGAATGGGATGACCTGTATGAAGAATCCATTGAATTTGTGGAATGCATTGACTTTACATGGAAAGATAGAATTGTTTCCACCGGATGGGGGGAAGAATTCGGAGATTCGAATGAAGAACAAGCCTCAAAGAAAACTGGCCCGATCGCTGACGTGTGTGGAATGATATCATTTGAAGAAATCCTCGGATAAATAAACAAGGTGGAAAAACAACCCAAGATCGACGAGAAAATAGGGTGCATGTTCTTCCCTTCTTCAGTAAATCACATGACCAGATTAGGGAGGCATTACCAGATTTCAAGCTCACTACCAATCAATAACAAGGGGAAGGGCGTGGAAAACCTTCCTATGCCAGAGATGACCCTCGAGGAGAGAAATATCCTCGATCAACTAAAGAAAACTCAAGGTAACATCACTCTATGGGGGATTTTCATGTCTTCTCAGCTATACATAAATGTTTTAATCAAGTTTCTCACTGGACCCACAGTTCATCCTTCTACCACACCAGAAGAAGGGGTAAATTTGGTCGAATCCTTTACCTCTACCCGAATGCTATCCTTTTTCGAAGAAGAAATCCCTAAGATTGGGCCAAAACACAATCATTCACTCAATATCTCCGTCGAAGTTATGGGGAAGGTCGTGCCACTCTCTCTTGTCGATAATGGATCTGCCTTGAATGTCTACCCACTGAGAACCTTCAAATGTTTAGGACTAAAAGAAAGTGACCTCACTCCAACTTTCGCTGCTGTGCGTGCCTACGATAATACCCATCGGGAGGTGATGGGATCCATAAATCTTGTAATAGGGGCTGGCCCTATAAAACCTGTCATCGAATTCCAAGTTATTAACACCCCAGCTTATTTCAATATGTTTCTAGGATGACATTGGCTTCACAGTATCAAGGGCGTGTCTTCCTCACTCCATTATAAGTTAAAGTTCTTAGCTGATGAACGGGTCATTACCATCTTGGGCGACAACAACCATACCGATGGTGCAAGTACCAGTAGTCTAATTCTTCAGATACAGAACGAGTAAAATGATATGCTCTTATTAGGATTCCGAGTTCAACCACTTCTACTCCCGATGGGGGACAACTTCAAAGAAAAGGTTTGTCCTAAATACGACCCTCATGGCAACATCAATGTGATTCAGAATTTCAGAAACATTCACTTCATGCTCGAATCGGGGCTAGGACAAAGACAGCAAGGGATACTTAAGCCCATTGAACTAAAGAAGGCTTTACCTCCTTGTGGTTTAAGGTATCAACCGTCAGAACAAGAGCTCAGAATGATCCGTCTCTCTCTACCAAAGAGAAGATTAGACTGCATCCAGACTATCCCAGGTGACTCCTTGAATGGACGATTCATCAAAGGGGCGAAGACTTCCCCTTTTGCGGCTTTCCGGAACCATGGTATGACCATACAGATAAGAAGATGGAGCCTGGAATGGAGATCTTTTTCCAAGATAGCTACCCATAGGCCGAAGATTCCCAACACCATGTACAACCGTTCCTCAAAGATAATGAAGAGATTGAGTAAAGTGACTCCCAAGATTCCTTTAACTTACAGACATTAGGGCTAACACTCTGCATGGTTCATTCAGGCACTACATCACCGGATCCGTCCCACCTGATTAAAGCTGTTGATACACCTTTCCTCAACTGGCATGCCGCGTCAGTTCTACCTGTAGAAATCTCCCCTAATCCTAATGTATACCCTATTTCTTCTTCTGTTGTCTATCCTTGCTCAAATGTAATCGAGACCTCCTTTGATGAGGTTCTCAATGCTATTTTCCCTATCAATGAAATAAAGGAAGATTTTGAGTATCTTGTTGTGCCTTACATTAACTGTTTGGATTCTAATCAAACTTTTGATGATGATGATTTTGCAAATGAACAATTCTTAACTGATCTAAATAAGGTTAATAATAAACAACATCACCGCGTTCAAGTTAATGAAGAAGAGACTGTTGTTATTAACCTCATTTTTAGTAGCCAACTGCGTGAGATTAGGATAGGGGCTACCCTTAACGAGCCCGAGGGTGCACAACTCGAAGAATTGCTAAAGGAATTCGTGGATGTCTTCGCATGGTCCTACGATGATATACCCAGCATTGATCCTGAAATAGCTCAGCACGAGATCCCCACTCTCCCAGATTACAAGTCGGTTAAACAAAAGTTGAGAAAGCTCCACACCAAATGGTCGCTCAAGGTCAAAGAAGAGGTGGTCAAATAGTTGAACGTAGGCTTCATTTGTGTGATCGAATATCCCACGTAGCTAGCCAACATAGTGCCTGTGCCGAAATCAGGAGGAAAAGTTTGGATGTGTGGAGACTATCGGGATTTGAATAAAGCCTCTATAAAGGATGATTATCCGCTATCTAATATCGACATGATCGTGGACAACACAACCAGACATGCTCTCAAGTCATTCGTCGACGGGTTTAACGGATGCAACCACATTAAAATGCACCTAGACCACTAAGAAAAAACCACATTCATCACCCCATGGGGAACCTTTTGCAACACTGTCATGCTATTTGGTCTGAAGAACGCTGGGGATACCTACCAAAGGGATTCCACAACCATCCTACACGATCTGATTCATAAAGAGGTTGAGGTCTATGTGGATGATATGATTATCAAGTCCAAAACTAGAGATGGTCATGTTCCTTCTCTCCAAAAGTTATTCGAACGACTGCGACAGTATCAAATGAGACTCAATCCGTAGAAATGCATCTTCGAAGTTACAAAGGGAAAACTCTTGGGATTCATAGTCAGTGAGAAGGGGATAAAAGTAGATCCTACCAAGTTGAAAGTCATACTTGAGATACTACCTCCCCGAATAGAGAAAAAAGTCTGAGGTTTCCTTGGGAAATTGCAATACATTAGCCGGTTCATTAGCTAGTTAACCTCCATTTGCGAACCTATCTTCAAACTCCTCCAAAAGGATTCAACCAATATTTGGAATGAGGCATGCCAAGAAGCCTTTGACCGAATAAAACAATATCTGACCCAACCCATGGTACTCATGCCACCACATCCTGGTATCCCCTTACTTCTATACCTAACCATAACTTACATTACAGCTAGGGATTTGCTAACCCAATACCTTTAAGATTCCCGCAAACAAAGAGCCATCTATTATGCCAGTCGCAAATTGGCCGGATACGAAGTCAACTACACTTCTTTGGAACAGGCGTGTATCGCGCTTGTCTGGGTCACCCAAAATCTATGGCACTATATGCTCGCCTTCCCCATCAAACTTGTGTCCCGAATGGACCCCATCAAATACCTCTCTAGAAATCCGCCTTCTCCAGTAGAATGGCCCGATGGTTAATGCTCCTAGCCGAGTTTGATGTCATATACGTCACGCAGAAATCCATGAAAGAAAGATCCATCTCTGGCTACCTCGCTGATTACCCCATGGATGAAGCCGATGTATGGATCTACGAATTCCAGGATGAAAACATCCTTTGCACTGCCCAAGATAACCTTCGATGGCAAATGTTCTTTGACGGCACTGCCAACAAGAAGGTATATGGCATTGGGATACTTCTGATCGCCCCAGATGACTCCCACACTCCCATCTCCATCAAGTTGGATTTCCCTTGCACTAACAACATGACTTAATACGAGGCATGCACAGTAGGTATCAAAGTTACTCTCAAGAAAGGTATTTAATGTTTAGACATCTATAGGGATTCCACCCTCATCATCGATCAAGTGCTCAAAAAGTGGAGAGTCAAGAACGAGAAACTCCAACCCTTCCATGCCCACTTAGAAGAAATATCCTCCCAATTCCAAGATATCAGCTTCCATTACCTACCTCGAGCAAAGAATAACCTAGTCGATGCTCTCGCTAACTTGGCCTCCATGGTCGACATGCCCAAAGGAATAACTATGACCCCCTTACTAGTTCAAAAGCAAGATAAACCAACCCATTGTTACCACATTGAGCTCGTCACTACAAAAGATCCCAAGCTGGCCAATTGTTGGTACTATGATATTTGGCACCTCCTCAAGCATGGTAAGTATCCTGAGGATTCCAATAAGAAAGATTGAGAAACCCTTTGAAGACTGGCTACCCAATACATCATCTTTCACAAAGCACTGCTCAAAAGAAACTTCGATGGAACTCATCTGCACTGCATCACAAGGGATGACATTAAAAAGATAATGCATAAGATCCACAGCGAGGAATGAGGACCCCACATGAACGGTCACATGCTTGAGAAAAATATCATTCGACAGGGCTACTACTGGACCACCATGGCCCAGGATTGCACTGCCTATGTCTGGAGATGACTCAAATGCCAACAATTCTCCAACCTTCAGCATCTGCCTCCATGTGAATTTTACAACATGACCTCTCCCTGGTCGTTCTCCACCTGGGGCATCGACATCATAGGAAAGGTTACACCGAAGGCCTCCAATGGGCATGAGTTCATCCTAGTTTCCATTGATTACTTCACCAAATGGGTCAAAGCGGAGTCATACGCAGTTCTGAACGCAAAGAAAGTGGCCAGATTTGTCAAGAAAAACATCATCTACCGGTATGGGGTCCCGCACGAGCTAGAATTTGATAACGGGTTGCATTTTGAGGCAGAAGTCATATAGGTGGTCAATGAGTATGGGATTCAGAGACACAAATCTTCTCCCTACCGACCTTAGACCAATGGTGCAGTTGAAGCCGCCAACAAGAACCTTAAAGACATCATCAGCAAAATAACCGAAAGCTATCAGGATTGGGCTGACCGAATCTTGTACACCCTATTGGGCTACCGAACCTCAATCCAAACCTCTACTGGGGCTACCCCTTACTCTTTAGTCTACGGCATAGAAGCATTCCTACGAGTGAAGCGGGAAATACCCTCATTACACGTCATGCTTGAAACTAAGGTCAGTGAAGAAGACTGGTGCCAAAGCCGTCTTGACGAGTTGACCCTCATAGATGAAAGAAGATTAATGTAATATACCACATATAAGGGTACCATCGCCGAATAGCGCATTCATTCAACAAAAAGGTCAAGGACCACGGTGTCCGATAAGGGAACCCAGTCCTCAAAGAAATCATAGAACCCATCTGGGACCCCAGAGGGAAACTTAAGCCCAATTGGAGCAGCCCCTATATTGTCAAGAAGATCTTGCCCGGCGGTGCCGCCATGCTTACCGACTTAGATGGGGTAGAGATGGCTCGTCCAGTCAACCTAGGCCATCTCAATAAATTCTACCCCTAGTTCAAAATCTCGACACGCTACGACTCTTCTCATCTCCCTTTTATTTTAAAAAAAAAATCTCTTCATTTCCTGCTACCCAGAACTATGTGGGCCTGATCCTCTGCAAAAAAACATTTTCAAATAAAATTAAAACTTTTCAAAAACCCTAGAGGTACGTAGGCAGCTCATACGCCTTACATGAGCACGGACCCTTCTTTTTCACAAAATACTATTCTTTTCTTATCTCCGAGAAAAAAAGTCAATTCTAACATATATTTGAACAAAAGGATTATGTATGCCTTAACGATTGGTATAGATAATTCACACAACACAAAACTCATCAAAGGGAACAGCTGGATGATCAGAAACTTATTTTATTTCACTAATAAGAAATTACGGTACAGATTACATTAGAAAAGGAACGAATAACTCCCTTTCCCCCTACCTTCCTAAAAAGGCCAAAATAAAATCCCCACATTTATCCCCCATTACATAATAAACTCTCCAGGAGTCCTACCCACAGCTACCAGAGGATCCATCTCCGTCATCATCATCTGCATCCTGAAGAAGTGATGTGAAAAGAAGTTGGGTACATCCGATAAAGGATATTCTGGAAGAGTCACCAGGCGGAGTCTTTCAGACAACCACATGAACAGCATCACAGGGCTACACCGTAAGAAGTCAGAACGACCTTCTCGCCAGGCATCCAAACCATTCAGGGTCTCCGCCAGTATCACCATCGCAAGATTGTGATGGTATGACATCCGTAAAGTAATGGCGGCAAGTTGCGGATCCACTAGCAGTTCCCTAGTCACCAGCAGCAATTTTGAAACTAGGCCCAGAGCAACGGCTCCAACATAGCCAACATCACCTACTTCCTGTAAATTTACGGACTGCAATACCTCCGAGAGGGAGATCATTCCTACAACAACCAGTGATCTAGTTATCGAAGGTGAAATACGAAAAAGCCCAACCAGCAAATCCCTGAGAGAATGGGAAAATTTGGGTAAAGCCGCAGCAACACAGGGATTTATCCCCAGCATGGCAGAAAAGTCCTCGTAGGTAGGACAAACTTCATCCAACCCAATGAGGAATGCATGGCCTTCGGGGTACCAAAATTGTACCGCCAAAATCAGCATGTTCCACTCAATGGACCGATTGCGCCATAAAGAGACTCGACGCATGTTGAAAGCATCGTAGTCAACATTATAAGAGCACACCGCTTCCAAGACTTCAAGGTAGTTAGAAAACTCAATGCTACCAGGGAGAGCCATCTTGCAGGACTAAGAGATAGTAGGCAAGAAAGTAAGAATGTGAAGGTGTGATGAAAACACTCCACCCCTACCCCTTTTTATACTTGAAAACCCTCACAAAAGACCCAATCCCTGCAGAAATCAGAGGGAATCCTACCCCACAAAGTACCAAAAGGCTGAAGAGGGCACTAATCAAAGCTTTGAATTGATGGGACTGGATTTGACTGCCGATAGGTAGGACAAGGGGCTTGCCAATCGGTAACCCCCCATTTTGGGAAATTTTCCTTTTTCCTTTTTTATCAAAATCAGAAAAACCTAATAAAAATAAAATTGATATTCTCAATAGAATTTCAAAAATCCTTTTCCACCCCTATATAATTCCCCATTCTTAAAACTTTCCTCAAAATCCCAAAAATATCTCTTTTTACGATCTCAGAAGTAAAGTAAAAAGCGCATGTGCATGCATTCACTCATTAACAAAGGATAATAAAAAATCCCATTGCATTGCATATATATATTCTTCTATGTTACATGAAATTTTGCAGGAAATAAAAGAAAAGCAAAAAAAACACGGGACTCAGCCCAAACCCACATTCTCTCTCTCTCACCTACCCTTCCCCCTCTCTCTAAGAGTTTCCACCCCTGCGACGCGCTCTCGTTCCCCTACGACGAGACGTTGCACCACCGCTACCCGAGCTAGAGTCCTCCCCGAATGAAGCAGACGGCACCAAACAAGGAGGAATCGGGACCGCATCCCAAATATGGGCAGTCACCGAAGATATCCAGTCTCTGATGTCCCTCAGCCAAGTGGTCAACACCCGAACTTGCTGAAAGAAGAAGGCAAAATCAGTATCAAAGAAGGATCGAAACATAAATGGAACCAAAAAGAGGAAAAGAACAAAAAAGGAACCAAAAGAGGAAGAAGGTATACCGCAGGACGAAGAACCTCCTCTGTCAAACCCAACTCCTCCGAATCCATCGCATGAGGATGATGCAACATAGGCACCATCCCTCCATCAGCTCGTCGAATGTTGTATGAAGGGGTATGCAATCGCACAAAGGGGACCTCTGAAGCCTCCGCCACCGCAGACGCTGATGGACCACCGCCGTTGTGGGAAGACCCCACCGCCCGACTCGAACCCGCAGGAGTGAAAGGCAAGGCATCATATATGCTGGGCGCCATCAACTAGCTCGTCAGAAAGTCCATATAATCATACGTCACAACCGTTTCAGTGTACAACAGGTAGGACTCACCGATCATTGACGCGATCCTCGCATCCTCTGGCAGCAGCCGCTGCCGCCTCATAGACATAGGAGGTTGGGCAGGTGGCACCACCACCTCCTCCTCAATAATCTATCGAACCACCCGCTCCCCGAGATACCAAGAATGTCCGAACTCATGCACCAGCAAAAGCCTCGTCTGCGCATTCAACCCGGTAGCCCCCGTATCCTGAATGCCTGTCCCCCAAGGGTAAAACGGCACTTAAAAATCCCCAGCAGGCATAAGTCGATACAGCATCAGAATATGCAAAAAACCAAGACTGGAGAGGAAAGAGTCGTACCCTACCACTGGTCAGGACATTCAAGACCTGACGCACCGCCTCCAGAGAAAGAGATCCCTTCGATTGTCGATTGGCCTTGTGCCATCGATACAATCGACAGAAGTCCCCAACAGTCTCGTCCTTCAAGGCAATCAGCAGGGTATTGCACCCAATCACCTCATAGAACCACATCTGCCAAAGATAGGAATTCACAATAAAAAAGAGACTCATAAGAAATCGAGAAGATACGTGGCTCTAGTAAAAGTTTATCGACAACACCGACTAAATGCATCTAAAGAAAAATAGAGGGTAGCCAAAGTCAGGCTCCCCCAATCATAGAGAGGAATGTTCGAAAACGTCCTCAAGTGCTGCAAGAACCACAAATGGACGACCTCGCCACTCGACGCCACCATGAAACCTCCCAGCACCAGTAAAATGAACAACCGGGTCATCTTCCTCACCTGCAGTTCGTCCTCCACATCAACTACCCTACTCAGCAGAACATCCTTTAATAAGGACATCCAGATAGAATCCCCAGAGACTATCATCCATACGTCACCAAGCGCCACACGCACAGCCTCTGGCCTAACCCGCAGGGTGCGATCCACCTCTATCTGCTCCCCATCGCAATTTACCCTAGCAGCTGCTGCACGTCTATGGGAGTCACGTTCATCTCCTTAAAACCGAAATGGAAGGTGTAGGTAGTATCCCACCATCTCTCCCCTAGAGCGCATAAGATCGTTGTCGACCGAGGCATCTCATCCAGCACAGATGCCAACCTCCCAAAACCCGCTGATGATACCACCCAACGCACCACGGGTGGAAAATGCTCCCAGACATTCTTAAGCCCCGTCGGCCCACGGGCACGCATGTTCTTCAAAGAGATATCAGACTGTCAAAAGAAGAAACCTTGTCAAAATTCAAGAAGGAAGGAAAAATCATCAAAAAAGAGAAGAATTCCAAAAGTCAGGTTACTTACATAACCACCAGGGTTCACCACCCTCGAGGAGCGATGACGTGACGGATCTAGCAGCAAGGTCTGCTCATCTTCCACCGACTCAAACGCATCAAAGGAGTTCTCACTCCCCAAAGCAAGAGGCGCCCTGGCCCTCCACTCCGCGTTCGCCCAGTCATCAACAGTCAACCATTCCCTATGCGCTACAATGCTCACAAAGGCAGCCATTTCTTAGATATCAGAATGCTAGAACAATTTACAAAAGAAAATCGTAGAAAGAAAGAAAGCAAGAATCTATGAAAAATGAAGGGAATTCGCCCCCTTTATATAGGATGCCAAGGGTCATGTCGATTGGCATTGACCCCCCACCCACCGATTGGCACTGACCCCTTACCTTCCTGAAGCAGTCCAAAAGTCCTTGCCACTGCCGAATGGCACCCTCTGAACCATGCCGACTGGCACCCCCTTAAAATTTCATATAAAAATTCCCAGAAAATACCAGAAAGCCCTGAAAAGTACTCAGAAAATTCCTAAAAATCCCAGGAAGGATTTAGAACATTTTCACCAAGAAAATTTCACACTCCCTCAAGCAAAACCCCGCATTTCCCCGGTGAAAATCTTAAAAAACAAGTAAAATTTCTCCCGGCAACATCCCCGGAGGATCTCTAAAGATCACCCCCTATGCCCCAAAGGTCTCAAGCAACACATCCAAACCTTGGACCACCTAATCACTTCCCCAATGGAGTTTACAACATCAAACTTGTCTTTCCTCCACAAAATCCCCAAAACCACAAGGATTTCCCCAACGAAACTCCGGAGGACACTACATTTTCCCCAGCTCATTCGTTATTCCCCAGTGGAATCCAAAGTCTAATCTTTACCCATAGTAGAATCCCTGATTGTCCCAAAGAAAATATAGGTCATAATTGACCTCGGTCTTGGATCGTCACCTTAGTTAGGTCAGAATTGACCTCGGTCCTCGGTCATCACCTCTCTTAGGTCAGAATTGACCTCGGTCTTGGATCTTCACCTTAGTTAGGTCAGAATTGACCTCGGTCCTCAGTCGTCACCTCTTTTAGGTCAGAATTGACCTCGATATTGGATCGTCACCTTAGTTAGGTCATAATTGACCTCGGTCCTCGATCGTCACCTCTCTTAGGTCAGAATTGACCTCGGTCTTGGATCGTCACCATAGTTAGGTTAGAATTGACCTCGGTCCTCGATCGTCACCTCTCTTAGGTAAGAATTAACCTCAGTCTTGGATCATCACCTTAAGCCCACATAATTGGCTTCGACTCGCAGAATCGGTCACCCTCACCTTTAGCCCGCAGAATTGGCTTTGACCCGCAGAATTGGTCATCTCTACATAAGCCCCCAAAATTGGCTTCGACCCGTAGAATTGGTCATCTCACCTTAAGCTCGCATAATTAGTTATCTCTACATAAGCCCGCAGAATTGGCTTCGACCCGAAGAATCGGTCACCCTCATCCCTTAAGCCCTCAGAATTAGGCTTCGACCTGCAGAATCGGTCACCCTCATCTTCAAACCCTCAGAATTGGCTTTGACCCGCAGAATCGGTCATCCCCAGCACCTCCTCAGTAATTGGCCTAAACCTTTCCTCCAAACCATCCTTTAGGTCCTCATAATCGACCTCGACCCCCTGAATTAGTCATCCTCACTCCCTTAATTAACCTCGACCCCCTGAATTGGTCATCCTCACTCCCTTAGGTCCTCAGAATCGGCCTCGACCTTTTGAATTGGTCATCCTCCCTCAAACGCATAATTCGGTGTTTATTAACGGCTATCGTTTATTCTAAATTCACCCGTCGAGGGGCTCTATAGACAACCCATTATGTTACCCCCTAAACTCTCCTTAGGTCCCTAACACCTCTCTTCATCACTACAAACCCAGGTCATACCCCGAGTACTCACCTAGAAGTCATCGGGCACTCCTAGGCTCCGTTTGACCAAAAGTTAAAATCTTCAGCTCGACCGAGACTGAATGAATCTTCGAATGGCACTGAAACCCCTTTTCAACGGTCCATCATGTGCACGATTCTGACTTACCATGCAGACGAATGACCTATTTTCCCCCAAAACTCAATCAGGAGGCCACCGGGTGCTCCTAGGCTCCATTTGACCAAAGTCAACTCTTCAACTGGACTGGTACTGAATGAATCTTCAAAGGGCACTAAATCCCCTTTCCAACGGTCTGTCCCATGCGCGATTCTGACTTACGGTACGGAAGAACGATTCGTTTTACTCCAAAAGGTCACTGAATTTTTTTGAGGACCAGTTGACCAAAGTCAACTCCCCGAACCAGATCAAACTCTTTGGAATGTCGAAGTACATCTCCTAACCTTTTAAACAATCTTCCCTGTCCACGATTTGGACGTACCATGCGGACGAATGATCCGTTTACATTCGACGATTCCCCGTCCAATGGACTGACGAATGCTTTGGAGCCATATTTGACCCAAAGTCAACTCTCAAATCTGGGATCAGTCCAAGTACTATCGAAGGTCTCTGAATTACCTTTCCAACGGTCCACCCCGTGCGCAATTTTGATCAATGGTTTGCGTTCCGCGATCGATTTTCTGAAAAGGCCTGAAAGACACTACTAAACGGGAGGTCCCAGACCCTACCTATCGGCAGTGTGCCTAAACGCACCTGCCGATTGGAAGGAATAGGGCTATGCCGATCGGCAATTCCCTAGGCCTATAAAAAGGAGACCTTGACCTCACTTGCAAGGGAGCCCAGATTTGATAGATATCACTCTCAGCAAATCCAGAAACCCTTTCTCGAAGTCAGCGTGATTTCCACACCCAAATACCTTTCCAACTTTCACTTTACATCAAACTTGGTTAATTCACTACCCTCCATCATCATCCAAGTCTAAGGTCAGCTCTCCAACATTCAAGATCAAGCTCAAGATCTTCAAGAAGGTCCAATTTTCTCAACTCTCTCCTTAAATTCTCATAAATTCACAATAACTTGTGTTATTACATAGCACTTTTATTATCACATCCCACACATCCTACTATACTTTTTATTTAGTATTATTTCACATCTCTTATTTTCATATAAATAAAAACCTAAAAAATAAGATAAAGAGGGTTTGCTCATAAATTCCAAATGGGAATTCTCATACTTTTCTTACACTTTTCTCACAACTAAAACACTTTTTCTACGCACACATACAAAAAAGATAATCCTCCCGATTGGATTTATGGGATAGACCCCACCCCTTGTCTTGCATGCGAACTACGTGGACTTTGATGCCTCTATAGGCTACGTACGCTTCTCGGGGTAAAACTCGCGACTGGAGTCCTATTTTTACTTTTTCTCTCATTTTCTATTTTCTCTAAACTCCACTCTCTTATATTACATATATAGATATATTTGTTCTTAGTGGTGTATTATTCCGCATGCGTTATCGATCCATCATAACGGTCAACGTAAGGATAATCGCGTAAATCATATTTTCTAATATTTTTATACCTTCCTACGGATGACTCGCTTTACCTCTTCCATGGTACAAGTCGATGATTCCTATCTCCACTATATATACACATGCACACACATCACGGGGAAAATAAAAGGAAAATAGAAAAAACCTATGAGAGATCGAAAGGGAGGAATGGGTGCCTAACACCTTCGCATTTCGTAACTTAGCCTCCGGACCCTTTACGAATCATTTTGGTTTCGTATGCATCAGTATGTCTTTGGATGCGGTCCTTCGGGACGTCTTCCCCTTTTCTTTTGTCTGTTTTGAGTAAAATAGACTGGCGACTCAAATCTTTCTACATTTTTACACTTCACCCAAATGACGCCGACAGAAGTGCTCCCGAGAGGGATGCGCGGGACCTAGAATCATCCATTGCGCCACCCGCTCGCCACGAGGATGGGCGGGGGATGGCCACAGTCGGTATGGCAAGAGTTATGATTTCATCACCAACCATGGCACTCATTTTGATAATGAGGAATTTGAAGAGTATTGCATCAGATCCAGCATCCAAAAACTTCATTCAGCTTGTGGACACCTGATTAGGCATAAGTTCTTCACATTTATCCCCTTAATTTTGGTATTTTTAATATCCTATGCATTGTAAATAGCTTGTATTTATCTTATATTTATGCTACTAACCCTTTTTGTCAATTATTTCATATTTTGTGCATCTCTGATGTATTTTACAGGTATTTCATGCAAATTAGTGCGAAAGAGAACGCAAAACAGTGAAAGAAAGCAAGAAATGGGGAGTTCAAGGGAATTTTCGTCATTTTATAGATATATTTCGGAGGTGGGGAAAACTAGAAAGTTGAAGAACTCTAAATTATAAGAACATAGGAAGAAACGACAGTAAAATCGGAGCTCTGGATCAAAAGATATGGCAAGTCAAAGTTGGAGAAAGAAAGTCAAAGTTCAAATTAATTCTGGAAGCTGGAGAGTTTCAACTCTTGAAATTTCTTGTATAATTCCTTTTTATTAGTTGTAAAATGTGGAGAGTCATGGGAAGAGTCATTTTTTAGATGTATAAAAGGGCAAACCCTAGTAGGAAGAAGAGGAGGTTTTTTACTTCACGTTGTAGGAGGCTAGTAGTTAGGGTTTCTTTGTAGTTAGTTTTTAAAGGATTCTTGTATCCAAGAACCCTAGTTTTGAAGTTTGGCTACTATTCAATATTTAAAGATCTATTCAAGATTCATTATTCATCCATTGCAAGTAATTTTAATTTATTATTTTTACTGCTTTCATAGTTAGTTTAATTAATTGTTACCCTCTAGTTTTCCAATCCCAATTCAAGTAATGTTCTCAATTTTCTAGATTTAGTTATGAATTCCTGCACTTTCAGTTTTAAGTTTTTTTTTTATTTTAATCATGTTAAGCTAAGTTTTTATGGGCGGGGATGCATGAACCCAACCCGATGTGGTATGCATAGATATAAAATGTGTCCTCTAAATTAAATGAGTGATTAGATCGTGTTGTATAGTTTCACAACCATTGTAGACCTTTTGACCTCGTTTTCCCTAGGTAACCGGGGTTCTTAAAGATGCAACGCGCGTGAACTATTGCAACACTGCTTTACTCATTCTTTGATTATGTATGATGCAGGCTTGAACCTAATATATGTAATGCTTTGGATTACTAAAGGCTGGGTCTAATCAATTATCTTATTTATGACTAATTTTGTACTGGCTTACACAGTAGGGTGTAACAACCCGTCCTTTTGGGGATAATTAAATTTCATAATTGGGTATAAATTTAAAATTTGAGAAATTTCTTGGAATAGTAATTTTTGGGATTTTCAAGGATAAGATGATTTCCCATGGGTGTTATATTTACTTTGGGATTAAGTAAATATGTCGAAATATTTTAATTATATGTCGCCATTGAGTAAAGAGACAAAAGGTAAGATTTTAATTGGAAAACCCGCAGTGAGATGCAATGGGTTAAAATAGTGAATTGCGGTAAAGTGCCTCATATGGAAATTTTGACTGCGCGGTGAGTCTCAGAATGGCCGAGATAGTCAGAAAAGAGTGCCTGATGGTTGAAATTAAGTTTCAGGAATTTTTAAACGAATAGGGACTCACAATTGAGTAAACGAGTCATTTTTGGGTTTTAAGGGGTATAAACCCTTTTCTCCCTATATAAGGAGGGAGAGGGGGAGAAAAGAGAAAGAAAAGAGAGAAGAGAGAGAGGAAGGAAGAAAAATAGGAGAAAAGGGAGATTTCGGGCCAAACCCGCTGAACTCGACTCGGGATTGTCGGATTTTATCCACGAGGCAAGTGTTTACTTGCTTTATTTACTTTTGAGCATAAATCTCATATCGTAGTTTGGTAATAACAAACCCTAAAGATTTTGGGTTGGGTTTTTGTGGATAAAACGGGTTTTTGGGAGTTAAAACGAAAAAACCCCAATAATTTTCCAATTCGAGAAACTTAGAATTTAATCGAAATTTGATGTTGGTTTCGGGTTCTAGGATGTTTAGAAACCTTGTTATATGTGTAGATGTTGTTGGTTGAGGTTGTAGGATGTTGGGAACGAAGACAAAAGCTTGGGAGAAGCTTTAATGGCCGAAACAGCTTCTCGGAGCAGAAGTTGTCCGTCGTGATCGATCGATCGAGGGTATAGGATCGATCAATTGAGGGCCATGGGTCGATCGATTGACCGTTCAGGAATTTTGACAACTTTTCCTAGGGTAAATTGGATGAGATGAATTCCAATTTAAAATTGATTCTAGATTATTTAAGAAAGGAAATAAGTAATCTTTTAAGAGTAAATAGTCATCCAATGGAGGGAAATTATGGGAATTAAGTGAGTGTTTTATGTGTGTGACACTAAAATGTTATTTTCGAGAAAAATAGATAAGTTGAGGAATTAGAAGGGTGGGGTTCCTAAAATAGGGTGGGGACCTCTAAACGATTATTTGGATAAGATGTATTCCTTGGGTTTGTGGGAAGGAAATCCACAACCTATTCAATTTTAGGGTATTCGGGGTCGAATATCAATTGGGATAGTTTCAGTGGACATTTTGGCCTATATGATTATACATGTGGGATAACATAATTTTGTTGATAATGGTTGAGGGAATCCTATGAGATTATTAGGATGAATTGGAGAATATACTTATTTAGTTAATGTAAATTGGTATATTTGGAGATATCCACTAAATCCTTAGATGGGAATAAGGTATTTATTATTTATCAAGTGAGGGAATACTTTCGATATGGTATTGTGAGTATGTGAATGTATGAATATAATTATTTTAGAGAATCTTTGGGATTATTTGTCATCGCTATTTGTGATTGGCAATTATGGCCATTTATATATGTATATTCGAGGAGGAATATATAGTAAATATATACTATGTAAGTAAAGTATATATATTATATGAATACATAAGTATCTATATGTGATGGTATATGTGTGTTTAGAGGTTGGTTTCCATGGGCTTCCCCTTTGAGTATAGGTTTGGAACAACCAGATTATATATGTGCTCTAGTGCGATCCTGGGAGGTTGCGCAATGTGGGTGAATCCCCTGGCTCGAGGAGCAGGGTGAGTATAGTCCCGAGGTCATTATCGTCCCGCGTTCAAGTGCGATTTATGTGATTCCACTTGCAAAGGGAACATGACCGCCTCCACCGTTGTGTATATGTTTACCATGACCATTGAGAGAGTATGGCTTGGTACCGTGGTATAGTGAGTAAACTTGGATTTTGGATCGGCACTATGAGACCTCATCCTCGAGTTATAGCTCTTTGGGATGGTTATTATGCTTGCGTGTATGGTATATTACTTGTGCATGAGAACAATGTAATATATATATATATATATATATATATATATATATATATATATATATATATATATATATATATATATATATATATATATATATATATGAGAGTAAAGAGATTCTCAGTCGGGGAGATAGATCCAGATGTGTATTATAAAGGTGAATATAGATATTCTCAGTACGGGAGATAGATCCGGATGTGTATTATGAGAATAAATATAAAGTAAACCTCAGTCCGGGAGATAGATCTGGATGTGTATTGTAAAGATGGATATAAAGTAAACCTCAGCCCGGGAGATAGATTCAGATGTGTACTATAAGATGTATATCATTATATAGTATGTATATACGTTGTGTACTGAGGGTCTAATGGATCTCGACGATCGACCTTGTCGCGTAGTAGTGTATAGGGGATTCCTTGTTTGGATTTCGCTTTGCGAGACACCCCACGCACGAACATGTCATAGGTTGAGACTGGGGAGAAGTTTAGCCCTTAGTATATGGAATAACTATGGTTGTTAAAACATGGGTGACGGATTAGTTAGGCAGCGTAGCTTGACTAGGATGTTTATAGGTATGCACTAGGTGTGCACTATTAGAAGAGAGGTGAGGGGTATCTCATGGGAGTGCGATACCAAATTTAATTATGAGATAAAACCTATTTTTTAAAATAAAGCATTTATGCACTTGCTAAATATTTTTCACACTCGAGCTCTGACCCGTTTATCTAATTTTCCCTCTCTTGCTATATATATATATATATATATATATATATATATATATATATATATATATATATATATTATATATGGGTGTCCAGACACAGGGACGCCTGGATGACACTTCTTTCGAGTCAAACGTCTACTGCAGCAGCTGTGGATGCTTGCAAGTTCTCGATAGACATTTCTATCCTTGTAATCTAGATAGGAGGTACTGTATAAATATTCGGGCCAATGGCCCAATTGCATTTATTTATTCTTTTACCGCCTTTTAGTACGGCATTCGATTTGATTGTATCATATTTGAACCGAGTGTTCGGTTATTTAATTTCTTTTCAGTTTCATTTATATAAACTGTGTGGATGTTTTTAATCGTTTAGTTGTTTAAAAAGAGTAGTTAAGTAAAATTTTAACGCCAACCTAATAGGTTATTAGTAATTAAATTGGTTTTCGACAATGATGCTAAGAATGATCCATATGTGACTCCTGTTTTAATTTGATATAGGAGTGATCGCTCGGTATTTTATTAGGCGGATTGTCACAAATGGTATTAGAGCATCAGGTTCTAGTGTCCTTAGGAATATGTGCGGATGTACTACGCTTTCAGTGTTGCTCTCGATTTGATATAGAGCCTCAGGATTAGTATTATTGATTTCTCTTGCGATATTTCGTTCTCCTGCCATAGTATAAGACTATGTAAATCTTTTGCGCGCTCGTTCGAGATTCGTGTGCAGGGCTTGGATGGCAGAAGGAGGCGGGGCTTAGCTGGAGCAGCTGGTAGAATTTGGGGATGAGGACCGTAGTAGAGGTCACTTACTTTGTAGTGTTTTTTAAGGATTATTGCAACGACTACTAAAGTATAGTAGTTATGAGTACCGCAGTATCGCCATAGTAGAGGGTGGTACTAAAGTTGAATTTCCCAGTGACGATAAGGGTTCGAAAGGGATCTTACAGATAGTTTTAATCGTGAGTCCCCATGATTCAGCAGGAATGAGAAGAATGCAGTTTCCGAATTATTCACGTAAGGATCATCCAGAGGCCGATAGTGAATGAAGAGTAATATGGAGAAGTGAACCTTGTGCCAAGGTGAGGTAGGTACAATGAATAATGAGTCCTTTCGAGGAATGATAGGCTCACTAGAGAAGTGTTGCTAACACTTATGGAGAATGGGTATGTTCGAGGACTCTATTGGTGGACATCCTCGGTAGTGGAATCTCCTTCTAATAAAGAAGAAGTTAGAGGGAATTAGTAAAGTGATTGTCAGGATCGCGGTAATCGAGTCCAAGATACTGATAACTTTATCATAGTCAAGAAGGCCAGTGATGAAAATAATGATGTGGAGTGCGGAGCTGCAGGGGTGTCCTTTCCCGGTAGGAATAAAGGACAAGATTAGGGTGCCTAGATGGGGCATAAAGTTAAGTAATTTTGGTTCAGTTAGGACAAGTGTACCAGGTTCGAGAACCAATTGGAGTAGATAACTGCGAAGTTGTTGTTATGAGTTTCACCTCAGAAGGAAGAAGTATAATTGGTGTGGCTAGATAAAGTCGCAGTGTTCGTTAGCCCTAGACTCGTGTGTGTAATTTGAGCTTTGTGGCGGTATCGATAACATTATGTAATGTAGGACTATGTGTTTTTCGTGGTAGCGGAGTTTTATTTTCTTTCATTCGCTATAAAAGCATGCATTGATATTTTGAATATATATATCTGGCTTATGATACTCGTCTTATATGTTTATACGAGTATGGTAATATTATGAGTATATTATATTCTTCATTGTTCAGAGCGATAGCAGGCTAATGATTGCAAGACTATCGTGTCCGCGGTTCTAGGGTGGAACGGGTTGTTGTTGCGATATGTCACCTGGATACAGGTTGAGTTCGCCTTTGTTAATGTGGACATGAGGAACTCTGGTAAGCAGAGGTTTCATTATCATGAATTGAGTGTGTGGCGACCTTATAGATATGATTTAAGGTATGCAGGGCTGATTGTTGAGCTGTGAGTTTAAGCTCATTATTGATTGAGCAAGGACTGAGTGGGGTGCGAGAGCTAAGTGGTATGGCTCCTGGATAGAGATGGGAGTTCAGACTACATTTGTTTAAAAGAGGGTATAGGATTATCCCGGTTGCATATTCAAAAATAACGGACCTCCATGACCGACAAAGTTAAGTAGTATTGTGTTGGAGGGGTTCCTTGTTTGGATTTCGCTTTGCGAGACGCTCCACGCATGAACCTTAAAGACATCGGGAGTGGAGAGATGTTATAGGATGCAAAGATGTGGGTATTGGGGATAAGTCATATAGTGTGGATGAAACACTATAGACTATGAGCCATGTGGTGATGATATGCTTATGGAAATATTGTGCTATGGAAAAGCACTAAAGTGGTCCTCTCACCACAAGTGGGTGGGTGAAGTAGGACTTAGAGAAATTGATTTGAGGATTATAGCCAGGCCTTAATGAAAAGGCAAATTTTGAGGAAATATGTTTTAGGTATGATGTTCGTAACGCTTTTGCAGAGAGTTGGTGCCTCGGTTAGTTAGATTTCCTTTTCGTATAGGTGGAAGATTAGAATAGTAGAAATGCATTAATAGGTTAGCAAGGAAGGACTTAGGATGTCCCGCGGATGTGACTTTGACCGTTATATCTCGGTGACCGAAGATGCGAGGGAGTAGTGTAACGGTAGGGTCCTTGTCTGGATTTCTCTTTGCGAGACGTCCCACACATGAAACCAAGAAAATGTCGAAAGTTGAGAGAGGCCTTGGGCACTAGGGATATACTTAGGAGTGTACTCGTTTTGCGTAGGTGGGGAAATTCCTAGATCGTAGGTTATTAGAGAGTAAGTTCAATAGAGTTAGTGGCGCCGATATAGGAAGATTTTTGGGAAGTAAAACAAAAGAAGATTGGTTGATTAACCCTAAGGAGAATTGAATTTCGTGGGTTGGGAGGACCCATATGTGAGTATTACACCAAGGAAATGAGGCCCTTATTTAGAGAGAGTGTTGTGTGTGGAACGTTTGCAATGGTTGTGCAGATGTGCACGGGTTAAAAAGGTGTATGGTCACCTTAGTAAGTTGGTTTTATATACTGCCTGAAATAGAAAAGGCTTAGTGTATAATTTTGAAGTTTATGCCGTAAGGCAGTCACGAATGGATTGGGAGTGTGTTGGATGGAACGTCGTGCCCAAGATAAGAAAGGACACTGACGAGAGTGGTCGAGTGATAAAGTAATTTCTTTTTGGTGGGAAATTAGATATCCATATATTGACGACTGAACGTTTATAATCGTGTTTGGATGTTAGAGCGACGACTGTAGGCTTGTCTTTCTACGTGGGGCACTAGAAATTATGGGTGTGATGTGACGTTATTGGAGTCACTTTACGACCATGGTAGCCGTATAGTGTATGATTGGGAACCATTGGGTTAGTATCGTTCCCCTTGAGGTATTAGGATTTGGAGCGATCCTAGGTTAGTACTGGTAGCATTGGTTGTATTTGAATTTCGAGGACGAAATTCCGTTATAAGGGGGGGAGTATGTAACAACCCGTCCTTTTGGGGATAATTAAATTCCATAATTGGGTATAAATTAGAAATTTGAGGAATTTATCAAAATAGTAATTTTTGGGATTTTCAAGGATAAGATGATTTCCCATGGGTGTTATATTTACTTTGGGATTAAGTAAATATGTCGAAGTATTTTAATTATATATCGTCGTTGAGTAAAGCGACAAAAGGTAAGATTTTAATTGGAAAACCCGCAGTGAGATGCAATGGGTTAAAATAGTGAATTGCGATAAAGTGCCTTGGATGGAAATTTCGACTGCGCGGTGAGTCTCGGAATGGTCGAGATAGTCAGAAAAGAGTTTCCGATGGTGAAAATTGAGTTTCGAGAATTTTTAAACGAGTAGGGACTCACAATTAAGTAAACGAGTCATTTTTGGGTTTTAAGGGGTATAAACCATTTTTCTCCCTATATAAGGAGGGAGAGGGGGAGAAACGAGAAAGAAAAGAGAGAAGAGAGAGAGAGAGAGAGAGAGAGAGAGAGAGAGAGAGGAAGGAAGAAAAAGAAGAGAAGAGGGAGATTTCGGGCCAAACTTCGTCGAACTCGACTCGGGATCGTCAAATTTTATCCACAAGGCAAGTGTTTACTTGCTTTATTTACTTTTGAGCATAAATCTCATATCGTAGTTTGGTAATAACAAACCCTAAAGATTTTGGGTTGTGTTTTCGTGGATAAAACGGGTTTTTGAGAGTTAAAATGAATAAACTCCAATAATTTTCCAATTCGAGAAACTTAGAATTTAATCAAAATTTGTTGTTGGTTTCGGGTTCTAGGATGTTTAGAACCCTTGTTATATGTGTAGATGTTGTTGGTTGAGGTTGAAGGATGTTGGGAGCGGAGACAAAAGCTTAGGAGAAGCTTTAATGGCCGAAATAGCTTCTCGGAGAAGAAGCTGTCTGCCGTGATCGATCGAGGGTATAGGATCGATCGAGGGCCATGGGTCGATCGATTGACCCTTCAGGAATTTTGACAACTTTTCCTAGGGTAAATTGGATGAGATGAATTCCAATTTTAAATTGATTCTAGATTATTTGAGAAAGGAAATAAGTAATCTTTTAAGAGTAAATAGTCATCCAATGGAGGGAAATTATGGGAATTAAGTGAGTGTTTTATGTGTGTGACACTAAAATGTTATTTTCGAGGAAAATAGATAAGTTGAGGAATTAGAAGGGTGTGGTTCCTAAAATAGGGTGGGGACCTATAAACGATTATTTGGACAAGATGTAGTCCTTGGGTTTGTGGGAAGGAAATCCACAACCTATTCAATTTCAGGGTATTCGGGGTTGAATATCAATTGGGATAGTTTCAGTGGCCATTTTAGCCTATATGATTATACGTGTGGGATAACATAATTTTGTTGATGATGGTTGAGGGAATCCTATGAGATTATTAGGATGAATTGGAGAATATACTTATTTAGTTAATGTAAATTGGTATATTTGGAGTTATCCACTAATTCCTTCGATGGGAATAAGATATTTATTATTTATAAAGTGAGGGAATACTTTCGATATGGTATCGTGAGTATGTGAATGTATGAATATAATTCTTTAAGAGAATCTTTGGGATTATTTGTCATCGCTATGTGTGATTTGCAATTATGTCCATTTATATATGTATATTCGAGGAGGAATATATAGTAAATATATACTATGTAATTAAAGTATATATATTATATGAATACATATGCATCTATATGTGATGGTATATGTGTGTTTAGAGGCTGGTTTCCATGGTCTTCCCCTTTGAGTATAGGTTTGGAACAACCAGATTATATATATTCTCTAGTGCGATCCTGGGAGGTTGCGCGATGTGGGTGAATCCCCTGGCTCGAGGAGTAGGGTGAGTATAGTCCCCAGGTCATTATCGTCCCGCGTTCGAGTGCGATTTATGTGATTCCACTTGCAGGGGGAACATGACTGCCTCCACCGTTGTGTATATGTTTACCATGAACATTGAGAGAGTCTGGCTTGGTATTGTGGTATAGTGAGTAAACCCGGATTTTGGATCGGCACTATGAGACCGCATCCTCGAGTTATAGCTCGTTGGGATGGTTCTTATGCTTGTGTGTATGGTTTATTACTTGTGCATGAGAAAAATGTATGTATATATATATATATATATATATATATATATATATGAGATTCTCAGTCCGGGAGATAGATCCGGAATGTGTATTATAAAAGGTGAATATAGATATTCTCAGTCCGGGAGATAGATCCGGATGTGTATTATAAGAATGAATATAAAGTAAACCTGAGTCCGGGAGATAGATCTGGATGTGTATTATAAAGATGAATATAAAGTAAACCTCAGTCCGGGAGATAGATCCGGATGTTTACTGTAAGATGTATATCATTATATAGTATGTATATACGTTGTGTACTGAGGGTATAATGGATCTCGATGATCGACCTTGTCGCGTAGTAGTGTATGGGGGGTTCCTTGTTTGGATTTCGTTTTGCAAGACACCCCACGCACGAACATGGCATAGGTTGAGACTCGGGATAAGTTTAGCCCTTAGTACTTGGAATAACTATGGTTGTTAGAATATGGGTGACGGATTAGTTAGGCAGCGTAGCTTGACTAGGATGTTTATAGGGATGCGCTAGGTGCGCACTATGAGAAGAGAGGTGAGGGGTATCTCATGGGAGTGCGATACCAAATTTAAATATGAGATAAAACATATTTTTTAAAATAAAGCATTTATGCACTTGCTAAATATTTTTCACACTCGGGCTCTGAGCCGTTTATCTACTTTTCCCTCTCTTGCTATATATATATATATAGGTGTCCAGACACAGGGACGCCTGAATGACACTTCTTTCGAATCAGACGTCTACTGCAGCAGCTGTGGATACATGCAAGTTCTCGATAGACTCTTCTATCCTTGTAATCTAGATAGGAGGTACTATATAAATATTCGGGTCAATGGCCCAATTGCATTTATTTATTCTTTTACCGCCTTTTAGTGCGGCATTCGATTTGGTTGTATCATATTTGAACTGAGTGTTCGGTTATTTAATTTCTTTCCATTTTCATTTATATAAACTGTGTGGATGTTTTTAATCGTTTAGTTGTTTAAAAAGAGTAGTTAAGTAAAATTTTGACACCAGCCTAATAGGTTATTAGTAATTAAATTGGTTTTCGACAGTGATGCTAACAATGATCCATATGCGACTCCTATTTTAGTTTGATATAGGAGTGATCGTCCGGTATTTTATTAGGCGGGTTGTCACATAGGGGTTGGGGGAGTGTATTCTTAACCCATTTCTTCATTCATATTAACTCCTTCTTAGTTAGTTAATTTTGCATCCGTAGGTTAATTTAGTTGAATTTAGTTAATTCATAGATAAAATCCAAAAAATAATCATCTTTTTCTTTTCTTTTCTATTAACATCAACTTTAGGATTAAACTACATTACCTTGTCGTCACGTTCACACGTCCTAACTCCCTGTGGATTCGATACCCAGACTCTCCACTATACACTTTAAAAGTGTAGTTACAAGTTTAGGTTTTTTGTATTGAGGTTGGAAGCCGATAACAAAGACTAGCATACTACACAGACACTCGGTTTATACCTCGATCAAAATGGCGTCGTTGCAGGGGAGGATTGGGTAGATTTTATGTTAGGTTGGTTAATCCCGAATTTGACTTTCAAAAAAAAATTGCATCTCACGTTTTTTAATTACCCAATTTGAAATGTCTTATTCTAACTCTTTTGGTGACTTTAACTGTTATGCTAATAGTGAGGAGGACAATGAACTCACGATTTATAAACATTGGATCAATATCACTAAAGATGAGTCTTATAAATACAAACCGAGTGCTAAGGCCATCCAAATTTATCAAAATGAAAGACTTGGAGAAGAAAGACGTGAAAAATAATATAGGGAAAACAATCGTTTTGGGAAGCAAGACTTGGATGCATTATTCGAATCCAATGACGATTTTTCTTCCAATATTTTTTAGACTAAAGAATGTTTTCAACCAAATATGGAATCCAATGAAGAATAACTTGATCTTGAATTTATGTCCTCACCATTTTCATTCACTGTTATCGAACAATTAGAGTTATCAAAAGAGTCGGATGAAAGTCTTGACGACGTTGAGGACAAGGACTCTATGCTTAAATTATTTTCCAAGATGGACTCTTTCTGTTTATGTGCCCCGCTTCCCATACTACTTGAAAAATCTATGGGAGGTGATTCTATTTTTCTTGGATCCCAATGGGACTTGTCCCCCTATGCACCCAAATCCTTCATTATCCCCCTAAATTTTTTAATAGGTGATGGTTCACTTCTTCCGCGTTGCACATGCCTTTCGTTTTTCCAACCGAATTCTTATTTTTTGGGCGGCATGCTTTCTAGTAAGGGCACACCATTAATCCATCAAATTCAAATTGTACTTTGGGTGGAGCCTCAAATTTTTTGACTTCTAATGTATGATTTATTAGCCGTTCAAATTTTAGGTTGTAAATAATTAATTATTATTATTATTATTACTTTTTCTATTTTATTATAGTCTAGTTTCGATGGTAGAGTTTTAGTTCTTCTCTTTGCTATGCTTGGTCCTAACGTGTTTTGCAGATTCAATGGATTCGTACTTATCGGGGATCACTCTATTTGGGTAATATCTTTCTTTTCCTCACTTTCTGTTGTGTTCTTTGATTCACATTGAGGACACTACATCATTTAAGTTAGGGGGTGTGGGATATTCTTTCCATTATTGTTTGGATTCATTATTCTTCCCATTATTATTTAGATTCATTGATTTGATCATATGTTTGTTCCAAGTATATTTTTTATTTTATTTTACTTTATTTTTTTTTATTTCAAAAAATTTCATAAAAAAAATGAAAAACTTTAGAAACAAAAAGACAAAAATATTTTTGTTCAAAATAAATAAAAATTGGAATTTAAATTTATCAAAAAGGTCACATTTATTCTATTTAAAGTCTCAAATTGTTAACAATCAAAATGCACTAAGCTAAAATTGATCGAAGATGGAAATTGAAAGAAAATTGACGACATAACGAATAAGTGTGGAGATTGATCAAACCAGGTGAGATTTCGAGCCTTTCAATTTTTTGTGAGTTTTTAAATCAATCCTAGTTTATGATTAACCCAAAGTTCTTTTCAACTTTTTAATAAGTCGTTGATGATCTCAATCCTTTGTTTTGATCGGTTATGGAAAATGTGTGAAATGTTATCTCGAAATTCGTGTTAAATATATCTCTAAACTTAATTAATCTCAAGATGCATATAGTAATGTGATTAGAAATTTGGATAATGAAGTAGGCCCCCTTTTGTTTAACCCAAAAATATTAGCCATAATAAAGTTGTGAAAAAATTATCCCTTTGCAACCCACTTTGAGACTAATAAAATATTTTCCTTTCGTTTGATAACCCGAAAAATCCAAATAGCCTGGAATTGTGAAAAATTGGAAATTCATCAAGTAAGTCCAAAGTGTGTAATAAAAAAAAGGGCAAGAAAAGAAAAATAGCAAGAAAAAACAAAAAGAAAATAAAAAAAGAAAGATAAAAATGAACAAATTCCCGAAAAAGCACTAATGGACGTCATAAGGACATTTTCCAATTCCGAACATTCCGTCCATTCCCATTTTTATCCTTTACACTTTTTAACCCGAAAAGTCCTAACCGAGTCCGAATGGCGAAATTAATTACTGCATGGAGAGCTAAGACATGAAAAGATAATAAAAGAGATTAAAATGGTGTGATTAAGAGATGATTTTTCCCGTTTCCTAATAACTGTATTCTGATGATGAGATCTTTTCACCATATATTTCCTTATTTTCAATTTTGTATGCGTGAAATTGTGTCCATTATATTTACTCTTTATATCATGCATACCGAGAGAAAATAACCACAATCCGAGTGATTCGTTTGTGAGTGCATCCGTAAGAATTTGAATCAAAACGAATTTTCAAAAAGTAACGTAATGCTCAATCAGTGGAAATTTGAGGTTTAATTTCTGACTTTGCATACACACACTATGGTTTGAGACATTTGAAAATGAATTTATGGTGATTATTTTTCGAAAAGTGTAAATTGTACAATTTTTAAGTATTTTGATATTTATTTGAGTCAATAAAGAATTTTGTGGGTGTATTCAATGCAAACCCTCACGAGACAAAACTCGTCCTACTAGGGTAACCTAGGGGTTTAAAGGCTTATTGCATATGCTCAATGCAATCGCTTGCCTGCGAAAGTGGAATTTTATTTTAATAAAAGGAATTTCAAAAGTCAACTCATTTCTCTTACATTGCTCGCGACGCGCAAAGTTCTAAGTCAGGGGGATTTGATTAGGCATAAATTCTTCACATTTATCCCCTTAATTTCGGTAATTTTATGATCGCGTGCATTGTAAATAGCTTGTATTTGTCTTATATTTATGCTACTAACCCTTTTTGGCAAGTATTTTGTATTTTGTGTATCTCTTATGTATTTATAGGTATTTCATGCAAATTAGTGCGAAAGAGAACGAGAAACAGTGAAATAAAGCAAGAAATTGTGAGTTCATGGGCATTTTCATAATTTTACGTCCATATTCTAGAGGTGGGGAAAACTAGAAGGTTGAAGAACTCTAAATTACAAGAACACGGGAAGAAACGACAGTCAAATCGGAGCTCTGGATCAAGAGATGTAGCAAGTCAAAGTTGGAGAAAGAAAGTTAAAGTTGAAATTAATTTTGGAAGCTGAAAAGTTTCAACTCTTGAAATTTCTTGTATAATTCCTTTTTATTTGTTGTAAAACCTGTAGAGGCATGGGAAGAGTCATTTTTTAGATGTATAAAAGGGCAAACCCTAGTAGGAAGAAGAGGAGGCTTTTTTACTTCATGTCGTAGGAGGCTAGTAGTTAGGGTTTCTTTGTAGTTAGTTTTTAAAGGATTCTTGTATCCAAGAACCCTAGTTTTTAAGTTTGGCTACTATTCAAGATTCAAATATCTATTCAAGATTCATCATTCAACCATTGCAAGTAATTTTAATTTATTATTTTTACTACTTTCATAGTTAGTTTAATTAATTGTTGCTCTCTAGTTTTCCAATCCCAATTCAAGTCATGTTCTCAATTTTCTAGATTTAATTATAAATTCCTGCACTTTCAGTTTTAAATTTTCTTTTATTTTAATCATGTTAAGCTAAGTTTTTAAGGGTGGGGATGCATGAACACAACCCGATGTGGTATGCATAGATATAAAATTTGTCCTCTAAATTAAATAAGTGATTAGATCGTGTTTTATAGTTTCACAGCCATTGTAGATCTTTTGACCTCGTTTGCCCTAGGTAACCAGGGTGCTTAAGGATGAAACGCATGTGAACTATTGCAACATTACTTTACTCATTCTTTGATTATGTATGATGCGGGCTTGAACCTCATATATGTAATGCTTTGGAGTACTAAAGACTGGGTCTGATCAATTATCTAATTTATGACTAATTTTGTACTGGCATACACACTAGGGGTTGGGGCAGTGTATTCTTAATCCATTTATTCATTCATATTAATTCCTTATTAGTTAGTTAATTTTGCATGTGTAGGTTAATTTAATTGAATTTAGTTAATTCATTAATAAAATCAAAAATCAATTATCTTTTTCTTTTCTTTTCTTTTAACATCAACTTTAGGATTAAACTTCCTTACCTTTGTCGTTACGTTCACACATCCTAACTCCCTGTGGATTCGATACCCAGACTCACCACTATACTACTTAAGAGTGTAGTTAAAAGTTTAGGTTTTTTGTATTGAGGTTGGAAGCCGATAACAACGACTAGCGTATTACACGGATGCTCGGTTTACATCTCGATCAACACCCACTGTACAATGGCCATATAGAAATAACCAAAAAAACCTCTCTAAATGGATTGAAGAAAAGGTTGGACAATGCTAAAGGAAACGGGATTAATGAACTCAATAGCGTTCTTTGGGCATATAAGACCACTCCCAGAACAGCAACAGGGGAAACCCCATATATGATTGCTTTTGGCACTAAGGCAATGGTACCAGTTGAAATTAGTTTGCCGACTCACAGAATGTTGAATTTTGATTAACCCAAAAGTGATCTCATGAGGCGACTAGATCTAGACATGATAGTCACAAAAAGATGTTGTTATTCCGATGGCTCCTTACCAACAAAGGACTGTTAGGTTCTATAATCGACGTGTTAAGC
The DNA here is from genome assembly GCA_949130495.1 of Sambucus nigra. Classification (NCBI taxonomy): domain Eukaryota; kingdom Viridiplantae; phylum Streptophyta; class Magnoliopsida; order Dipsacales; family Adoxaceae; genus Sambucus; species Sambucus nigra. Next base: position 220,849,624 of record OX422211.1, on the reverse strand, counting down.
CGGCCAAATTGAAGAAAGAAGACCCTATACTGAAGAAAGTGATCCACAAAAATAATAAGTTAGAACCCAACTGGCATGGTCCCTATCATATCTCGACAGAACTCCGATCATGAACATATCCCTTGGAGACATTGGAGAGTGAAAAATTTAAGAACGCCTGGAATGCCGATCATCTTCGAAAATACTATCAGTAATTTTATTTTTGATGTATTTAGTTATTCAAGTTAATTACATGTTTCTACTCGGTTTACTTACTTTTTATGTTTTGTTTTTCAGAGTATGGTGTGGTATACCACCACTACTTTAAATTAAACACTAAAAGTTAATTTTAATTTCAAATTTTGCCAACTTCAGAAAACTTCATCGCCAAACTTTTCCAACTTCAAAAAAGTTCCTTGTCAAATTTTTCCTACTTCAAAAAAGATCCTAGTTAAACTTTCCCAACTACAAAAAGTTCAAACTTTTCTAACTTCAATAAAGTTCAAACTTTTCCAATTATAAAAAAGTTCAAACTTTTCTAACTTCACAAAAGTTCCTTATCAAACTTTTCCAACTTCAAAAAATTTCCTCACCAAACTTTTTCGACTTTAGAAAAGTTCCTCCTCAACATTTTCTAACTTCAGAAAAATACCTAGTCAAACTTTCCCAACTACAAAAAGTTCAAACATTTCCAACTACAAAAAAGTTTAAAATCTTCCAACTACAAAAAGTTACTTATCAAAATTTTCTAACTTTAGAAAAGTTCTTCGTCAAACTTTTCCAACTTCAGAAAAGTTCTTCGTCAAATTTTTATAACTTTAGAAAGTTCCTCGTCAAACTTATCCAACTTCAGAAAAGTTCCTCGCTAAACTTTTCCAACTTCAGAAAAGTTCTTCGGCACATCATTAATAACTTCATGTATGATTTCGTCCTCGACAAATCACGAACTAGAAATTAGTAAAATCTTCTGTGAGACTCAAACTCAAACACAAGAGGTTTTACCTAACTAAGTTTAAATATAGGGATAATCAGACATTTCTAATACACTTGGTCACCACTGATAACTAATGTTATAACTTAGTTTAACAAAACTATTCACAATTTTATCTATGAATAACATTAGTCGAATCAAAGGCATTGCAATTAGATTCAATAACAAATCAAACATCTAACATTTAAGCAAGACATTTAATCAATAGGGCGATTAATTAGTGAGAATACAAATTATTTAGTAAGAAATAAGATTAATGGCAACAATAAGCTTATATATAAAGGACAAAAATGTATCAAAGAAATTCATTTCATTTCAATAAACTTGAATTATAAAATAAAGATAAATCAGATACTAAATTATTCAATTAGACTCTTCCCATCAACCTTGCTCACTCCAACAGGAGGATCATCCAAAGTACTCAGATGATTAATGGAACCAAAAGGTTTCCACTTAGTGCGCCTACTACCACTTGGCCGATCAATAAGATGTGGAGGATGAACATATTCCACTTCTCCTTCAAGTCCAAAGTCCCCAATATATTTTTAAATCAAACTTTGAGGAATGACATCAAGAGGGATCCAACTAAATTCAATTAAGAAAGGAGGATCGGGGTAGTCTAACATACCTGGGTCATGCCAGTGCCACAATTTATCATCTTGGGGTATTTTCAATAGAGCGAGCAGGCTAATCTAATCCCATTTATAGACCTTATTCCTGGACTGCTCCATGTGCTTGTCCAAATAAGTCAGAGCTTCATCATACCCCTCCATCCACACAGCTCTGGATTGCTTATGGAAATGAAAGGTAAGTCAGTACACATTATCTTGAAGCCTTTTGGTGGACTTTCCTTTTTCCTTGAACTGAGCACCTTAGTCGTCCAGAGTTTTCTTAGTTATCTCCTCATCAACGGTTGGGCGAATAACTATAGTTTGCTTGGGAGCCCGCCCATCCACACAACTCTGGATTGCTTATGGAAATGAAAGGCAAGTCAGTACACATTATCTTGAAGACTTTTGGTGGCCTTTCCTTTTTCCTTGAACTGAGCACCTTAGTCGGACAGAGTTTTCTTAGTTATCTCCTCATCAACGGTTGGCCGAACAACTATAATTTGCTTGGGAGCTTAGACAGGTTTACTCTTTTTCTTCTTTAATGCTTCCAGGTCCTCCAATAACCTGACATTCTCAGTATCTAAGAATGAAACTCCTTTATCTGGACCAATGGTGGTTGATTTCTTCAGACTATCAAGTTCATTCCTCAATACATTAGTTTCCTTTCCAGTATGGCAGCAATTGCTCTGGCATTCTCCAGTTCTTGGTTTAAGGCCAATTCTTTCTTATACAAAGAAGAAGTAATATCTTTCAACTTCTTGTTAAAGCCCAGCCTTCACTTAATGCTTTATACTTGGCCTCATACTCAGAATGAAGTTGTGCTTGGGAAAGTTTGTGATCCTCCTGCATCTGCTCAATCATCTCATAATAACTAGCATTGTTGGCTACAGCTCTGTCCAATAAGCAATAGAGATGAATGTAAGATTCCTTCACTTGATCATAAATCTCGGGGCCGAGCAACCATGATAAATCTTCCTTGGACAAAGGAATATGGCCAGTCTTAAAGAGATTTTTGCACTACCTAAGTAGGCCGAATTTAGAAGAAATAATAGCTTTTTTCCTGGCATCAAACTGGTAATTTACAAGTATAAGTATATGGGGAAAACTCATAGAAATAAACATTATAGAGGATACCAATCAACAAGAAATCAACATCATTTGAAGATTGTAAGAAACTACGCAAAACAGGTTCTTTAATAGATCAAAGTTATGATTACTGATAGTACAAATATAACACCCTGCCGCGGAATGTATTCTTCTCTATTCAGTTCGCAGGTATACCTCATAGGTCATACAGGGCACGACCAAACCTCACTCAGGGCGCGACATCTCTTTAAGACGCCACAGATGCTTGGCACAGGGTGAGGCCCTGGCCCTTATGGGCCGCGGCACTCCCCCGTACGCTGCGCGGCACGCCCCCAACAGCTTACAGCGCTGCTTGCTTTGTAGGCCGGACCCCCTTCATCTGCAACTACTGCAGACTTGGTATAAGTCATGTGCTCAGGGCACGTGACTCAGCACATTTACCTCATAAATAAAGGACCACACTTCGAAGGAAAGGGATCGATTCCATACCCGACCGGTGCAGGCTCTACAATACAGATTCTCTCTACACAACCTCAACATACCTCTTGGAGGCACAAATCTACATCATAGCCACCTCCCGGGCTCACCGGAATCTACAATACTGCCATGTATTCACCCTTATTCTCATACTTGTACGCCTATTTAGGCACAATTATATTGAACAAAACAACGCATATAATGAGAATGGACCAACACAGTGGACGTAGGCCCATTTTAGGGGCTGAACAACTCTATATCTTGCCTTCTCTCTATTTACTTGCTTTACTCGTTTATTATGCACTTTTCTCTTGATTTACTGGTACGAGAACGACTAGTGGACGATTTATCGTATCATCAGTTTGGCGCCGTCTGTGGGAAACGAGATATTTCAATCGTGTTTCTCCACATATATGAGTTCTTAAACACCTTATTTGACCCCCGAGGGTCCTATGGATCATCTTCTCATGGGTCGGTTACTGGTTATTGGGCTCCGCTTTACATTCGCCCCGTTTAACGGGTATTTCATATTTCTGGATCTGTCTTTGGATCTTCATTTGATGGCTTTGGATCTATTTTACATACCCCTGTGATATCATTCCATCTAGATAATGCTGAAAGGCATGGTGGACTTTAGTCCCGAAGAGGTGGATGATTAGGGAAGGGCTATATTTACTCCCCTTTTTGTTGCCATATACCTATGATCTAGGGGTTATCATTGAAATTGTGTCGTATTGCGCACCGCAAGGGAATTCTCTCATTAATGGACCCTAGTAGGTTTTCTTCACGTGTTGGGGGAGAGGATACCAGTTCCTGTCTTGGGATCTCTCCACTGCCTAGGCAGGGGTGCGGCCTGTAAGTTCAACAACCTCTCATGCCGCGACCCCTACTAGTGCGAACCTATTACAACATATCAAAATCACCGTGGGAAGGACTTAAGTGGCCTTCGGATCGACTGTGGTGAATAACATTAAAGGGCTGCGGCAGTGCACTTGTGTGCCATACTGGCCGCGGCCTCGTCAGCATATCATGGAGCAGTTCAACCCCTCCTTCCCAATACTTCTGTGATCACTCACTTCTGTTAGTTTTGTCTCAGATTCTATATACTTTATAAAGACTAACAAAAGCAGAAATGGAAGAAGAATCCATCCAGAGCGCAGAAGTCAAGGATGATATTTTGCAACTGTACAATCACCTTAATCACCTCTATGACAACCATGCCTCACTTCAGACCCGGGTCAATTATCTAACTCAGACGCTGCTAATGCTAGAGGCCGAGGCCTCTCAGAATATAAGCGCGGGTGCGAAGGAAAAAACTCAACCAGCCTTGTCTGCCGCGGCAGTTAAAGAAGCCGCGGAATCAACCGGCAGAAGTCAGAAAAGGAGAGCAGAGAAATCAGAGAAAAAATTGGGTGTCTATACGCCGTTGACTTTCCTGATTGAAGAGATCTTTGAGTTCATCAAAGAGGACAAGCTTTTGAGGTGGCCAGAAAAGTTGAGAGCTTCACCCCACAAGAGGAACAAAGCTACCTGGTGCAAATTCCATTAGGACCATAGCCATGACACAGAGCAATGCTATGCTCTGAAGGATGAAGTTGAAAGGCTAATTGGGCAAGGGATGCTGCAGCGATTCCTGAAGAATGCGTAAAGGACTCAGTCGGACCTGACAGAGGCTGCATGCCGCACCTCATCCTTAGTCTTTCCAATTTCAACTATTTCTGTTTATGTTTTATAAAGCTCATTATAGCCTTAATACTCAAGACTTTATGCGTTGTTAACAAAGTCATTAGCTGAAGCATACATATATAAATATATGAATTAGCAAATTTTGCCATATCTGATATCTCTCTTGGTTTCATAATCTGTTATCTCACAAAAAGACTTTTTGTCTTAAACAGATTCCAGAGGAAAAATAATAAAATTATCTCGAAGGATTATTTTACTTCGGGATGCACTTATGGAGGGATTGCAATTTTAATCAGTTCAAAAGTTCCCCTCATGAGGTGCAACTATATCTTATCTTCTGATGATCATATTTGTGAAAGCATATGAGAATTCAAGGAGCTCCTATTAGCCACGGGGGCTTACAATGCCCGTTCTCAGCTTTTGGAAATCATAATTAGCCGCGGGGGCTTACAATGCTCGCTCTTAGCTTTCGGGATGCGTCATCGAGCCGGGGAGCTTATAATATCTAGCCAGGGATGGATTCATATATATTAGCAGTTGTGGGTGGCTTAATAACATAACCCAGCCTGGAGAGGCTTGATAGTGTCTCGCATATTAGCTGTGGGTGGCTTAATAACATAACCCAGCCTGGATAGGCTTGATAGTGTCTCGCATATTAGCTGTGGGTGTCTTAATAACATAACCCAGCCTGGGGAGGCTTGAAAATATCCTATCTGATAGCTATGGGTGGCTTAATAATATAACCTAGCCTGAGGAGGCTTGAAAATATCCTATCTGATAGCTATGGATGGCTGGATAACATGACCCTGCCCGAGAGGGCTTCGAAATGCCAACATATGTCTACAGAGGCACATTGTTCAGATGGACCAGAAATGTGCCATAGCTCACCGATACGGTTGCAGAGCTCTAGGAGCCATTCATTCATGAAAGTGATGAGGCACTGAAATATTGAAGCATGAGAAAGCTACAATGTCAAATGCCACGGTGGAAGAGAATCAATGGTACCAAGCCTAAGGAAAGGCTTTCTCTACATATTCCATATTGGTTATGGGATGACAAAAGATAAGCGATTCAGATAACCAGGTGTAGTGAAAGCAGCTGGGGTTCCATGTAATGAGCAAGCCCCAGCCTTAAAATCATGTCCACGGCAGTCAAGTGAAGACGTTTAGATGACGCGGCATAATAAAGGGCCGCGGCTTGCACGCAGCATCCTTATGACGCAACCAAATCCTTTACTTCAGAAGTAAAATATTTCACCATTTATGTGGGCGTGGACATTGGCAAATAATCATAATACGAAGAAATCGATCTCTGTTCGCGGACTTAAAATGTTATTTATATCTAGACAAGGATGCATTTTCAAATATGAAGAAGTTACGTTGAACCTTTCATTATAGCAAGCAATGTAAAACATGTAATGTAAAAGAGCATGGAATTGCAGGCAATCAATCATATACAAAGTGGTAAATATGGTCGCAGCCTTGGTATTAGTAGTCAAGATTACAAAATGAAGGCTGCAGCCACAACAGAAATTAAGATTACAAAAAGGAGGGACGCATCCCTATATTAATGATTCAACAGAAATTGAATGAGTTTAAGAGGTTGCGTCATCATCATCATCAGCCTCTTCTCCGTCCGTGGAAGTCTCTGTCTTTCCGTCTGCCGCCGCTGCCTCCGCCTTAGCCCTGAGCCTTGCTCTCTCTTCCGTCGCGGACTTAAGTTCAACGATGCACTCTTGATGTTCGGCGTCGCTTAATTTCCAAGCAAGGACCTCCTCCTTAGCCTCAGGGAAGCTCTTAATAAATCTCTGTCGCAGCTCCTGGTAGCCGCGGAGGTAGGCCCTATTGTTAACAAGGAAGAAGTCCTTGGAGCCTTTAAATGACTCCACAGCATGATCTATGGCTAGCTGGAGGGCGTCACCATGATCAGCCTCCAACCTTTTTATTTCCGCGGCATGGTCTAGTGCATCCTGGGCAGACTTGGACTCCAGCTCATCGTACTTCTTTTGAAGAAATTGGAGCTTGTTATTAGCAATCTCTGCAGCTTGGGCAGCTTTCGCGGTCTGAGCCTGGGAGGCTTTAAGGGATTCCACGGCTCGTATGAAATTTTGCTCCGCCTTCTCCCTTGCCTTTTCTGCTGCCTCCAAGTTCATTTGGGCCGCTTGAAGTGCCACAACAGTAGACATCTTCCCAGCCTCAAATGAAGAGGTCCGTGCAGCCTGTAAGTCAGCGACATGAGTACTCTTCTCGGCCTCTTTCAGTCTGTATAAGGCCTCGTACTTTCTCTTCTGGACCACCATCACATCTGCGGCCTGAAATAAAAGAAGTTAGAAAAAATATGGAAAAAAAATATGGGATACAAAAGTTAAAAAATCACAACTGACACGTACCCTCAGAAGACTATGGAGGCCATAGTCCTCCAGATCGTCATGATCTTCTCCCACTAGCCTGTCAAGGTCCGCGGCATCCAAGGCTCTTTTCATCCTCCGCACAGCCTTGGCGGTAGTGTCCCAAGAAGAATTGGGGTCAGGCTGCCTTAATTGGGGCCTTGGTCTACCGTCAGGCCCAGACTCTCCACAGAATTGAGGAGGTGGCAAGTTCGCTTTAACCGCCACAACAGCTGGCGGCGGAGGAGAGGATGAATGAAGGGGCACATCAGTTGACATCAAGCCCGCCGCGGCCAGGTTTTCCCCTATGTCATCATCAAACTGATCATGCAGGAGGCTCTCATCATTAACCATTTTATCCGCGGCAGTTGTAGTTTTATCGGCAGAGTGAGCCGCGAAAAGAGTATCAATTATTTCTGAGGAGTGAGCCACGGCAGCTCCCTTGGCCTTGGACCTCTTCCTCTTTCTGCTCCACGCAGTGTTGTTTAAGATGACTGTGTCCTCATCCATCAGTTGCGTTGCTAGCAGTTCCCTGTCAACTTCTTCACCTGAAAAAGCAACAGCATGAGTTCAAGTGTATAAATGACCGCGGAGTAAAAATTATGGCGCAGTTAATTACCTTCCGTGCCCATTTGTTGAGGAATGGACTTGTTTGGGAAAAATCCCTCCTCAAATATGGTTGCTGACGTTACAAGTGTGCTGAACTTCTTATGTTCAGCAGGAACTGCCGCGGCCTCGGCAACTCTTTTTTCCTACCGCTTGTTCAAATGCAGATTGTCAAGGGCTGCAAAAAAGACAATTCAAAGGTTAGTGGAAGTTATGCATATTTATGTGAAATGAAGGGACGCGGCTATGGTCTTAGTACCTAATTTTGAGGGAGACCCCCATTGTCGCGGCATTATATATGTCTTTTCCCTCTCATTCTCCTCGGGGTGCATCTCCCAGCCTTCACCGGAGATGTAAAAGTATTTCCCCTTCCAGTTCTTCACACTGGTTGGTCTCCTCATGTAAAGTGTCTCGTCCCTGCCGCGGCTTGAGAAGTAGTAATAGCCCGCGAACTTCACTGAGTTCTCCTTTGGGCGATAGAAGTGGAAGAATTCTTCGGGATTGATGTCCTTTTTGAACAAGTTCTCCCAAAGGACAACTGCGGCAAGAATGGCTCTCCAACCATTAGGATCCAACTGGGCTGGGGCCAGTTTCATTGTCTAAAAAATGCGGCGGATAGGAACTGGAATAGGCAGTCGCAGCCCGTAAATAAAGGCGTGCAGAGGGAAGCAAATTCCATCATCGGATAGAACCATGCACGGTCTTTGGTTAGCGGAAGGAGATGAGCACATTAAATTTTCAGGAAATTCGAAGGCCTCAGCCACCTGCTCAACCCAATCTTGGGTCATGGAGCCGCGAATATCAAGTGCGGCCAAAGGTCTCTCAGTCCTCCCCGATACACCACCTGGGTTATCTCTAACTGCCGCGGCATCCATTGGATGAGTGCTTGAGCTGGGTTCCTCGTCCATCGGTGCGGACTGGAAATCCTTCCCAGATGCAGTGTCCGCGGAGTCTGAGTCAAGTATCACGCAGTTTGGGCAATCTTTTAGTTTTCAAGGCCCTACTGACCTTAGAGGGGGTACGGAAGTAAGTTCGGGATGAGAGGTTCCGAAGTTCTTTGCCCAAAACCCTCTCAGGAACTCGTCTGGGTCTAAGCTCATATGGCTGCAGCAGTATCTGAAAGACAGAATTCGCAATTAGGCGCCGCAGCCAATATGGTTTGGAAAAGACTTCAAGAAGCCGCGGAAGGATTATTTTTAAATATTAAAAATGTGTTTGGAATTATTACTTATGGGATCGTACTGTCCCAACTAGCCGCGGCAACCTCCATATCAGCAAAGGAACATAGGTTGCCGCGGTAATAAGATCGAATTGCTTTAAGAGATCCCAGGCCACGGCCATTCCTAAATTTGCTCAAAGTCAATTTGATGTGCTCTAGTAGCAATTACAATTATTTAACATGGATATATATTGGGTTCATGAAAATTTGAAGGTTGTTCGAAACTACAAAGGGTGGTGATTTGATGTCGCGAATGATAATGTAATGGACCGTGACCATTTGGCACGGTATGACGCAGATTAGGATCGAATCAGTTCAAGGGAATGGGTTATTGTAATACTATCATGCCGCGGCCTCTATCCTAAACAGTTGATTATCTAATTTTTAACCGTTTTAAGATCAAACTCACAGAATATGAGGGGTTCGACTATGAACACCAAGAACAGTTATGTGTTTCATATGCAGCATACGAGGGAAAAAGCAAATCGTACAAACATAAACAAAGCCCTAGGTTTCTATCAAAACAAAACCCTAAATTTCGAAGGCTTTTAAGAGAGTGAAGTGGTTGAAAAATCACCTGGAAATGAAGAAAATCGCGATGCTCAGCTTCAGACCGCCTTGCACCGCCACACACCACCTCGGAAGGTCGTCGAAATATGCAAGAGAAAGGAAGTGCAGAGTTTCGCTCTCGATATGCTCTCAAAGTTTTGGAAACGTAATGAAGTCCACGGCCAGGAGCAATTTATATAAGGGAGCGCGAAAGATAAATCGACGCTTTGGAAGAACCGCGGCACCTGAGCTATTGAGTCGCAGTCCCAATTGATCTCCCTTGGCACTACGGCTTGGGGGCCTATTGATAGTACAAATATAGTACCCTGTCGCGGAATGTATTCTTCTCTATTTCGTTCCCAGGTATACCTCATAGGTCATACAGGGCGCGGCCAAACCTCACTCAGGGCGCGGCATCTCTTCAAGAAGCCACAGATGCTTGGCACAGGGTGCGGCCCTGGCCCTTATGGGCCGTGAAACTCCCTCGTACGCTGCTCGGCACTCCCCCAATAGCTTACAACGCTGCTTGCTATGCAGGTCACACCCCCTTCATCCGCAACTACTGCAGACTTGGTATAAGTCACGTGCTCAGGGCACGTGACTCAGCACATTTACCTCATAAATAGAGGACCACACTTCGAAGGAAAGGGATCGATTCCATACCCGATCGGGGCAGGCTCTACAATACAGATTCTCTCTACACAACCTCAACATACCTCTTGGAGGCGCAAATCTACATCATAGCCACCTCCTGGGCTCACCGGAATCAACAATACTGCCATGTATTCACCCTTATTCTCATACTTGTACGCCTCTTTAGGCACGATTATATTGAACAAAACAATGCATATAATGAGAATGGATCAACACAGTGGACGTAGGCCCATTTTAGGGGCTGAACCACTCTATATCTTGCCTTCTCTCTATTTACTTGCTTTACTCGTTCATTATGCACTTTTCTCTTGAGTTACTGGTACGAGAACGACTAGTGGACGATTTCTCGTATCATCAATTACAAAGTTGGGTACATCAGAAAGATCGGAGAAAAAGAAAAAATTAAAAATACATTCAAGAAACGATAAAAAAAATTGGCTAAAAAAGGAGTTAAAACTTATCCTTATCATTGTCCTGGTCTTGGCTAACTTTGGCACCATTAACGACTCAATGGACATCATTGAAGACTCTCTAGACCCTTCTTCATCATTAAACTCCTCATCTAGGTTAGGAAGAGTGCTTGGGTCATGCCTTTGGAAAAACTTAGAGTTTACCTATGTGTCTACCACCTTCAATGCCTCCAACTAGACTTCCTTGAAGGATAACTTCTTGGCATACTCAATCTAGGCATAAGATATAAAAAGAGATTTCTCCCAACCCTTGTAAAAGGTAGTGTCATTGTCCTTCTTGGACCTAGCCATCAAAGAAGTAACCACAGAATTCAATTCAGCCACTTTATCTTCAGCAGTTTGGGCTCGGTTTGTGGCTTCTGTGATCTTCTCTTCCGAAGCTTTGGATCTACCTTCGTAATCCTTCAATCTATTCTTGACAATTTGGGACTTTTCCTCAGTAGCTTTTATTTTACCTTATGCTACAATTGCCCTGTTCTCAGCTACCTACAGTTTCTTGTCTCATGATTTTTTTTTCTATTCTAAGGCCCTCTCGAAATCTTTCAAATATTGTCTTAGACCTTCAAATGCCTCCTCTACTTCACCAAGGGAAGACCTCAGTTAGTCGTCCTTCTCCATCATTTGGTTGAAGTCAAACAAAAACTATAAAAAGACCAAACAATCAGATGTCAGAAGAAGTGCATTAACATGAAGAAAAATAAAAGGAAAGACAATTACCAAGGCCAAATTATGACATGCACTCTCAGTTAGCCTTGACCTGGGCATGGGGACTGATGCAACCCGATTAGCAAGGAGAGTTACAGATTTGATTAAACTCCTGGCCAATCCAGGGTTAACAGCTACAAAAGCTGACCCAATGTCTCCCAGGTTAGTCTGAAGTTTTTTTAACCAACTCTTGTTGGTTGGCCTGATTTTTCTTTGCGACCAACTCTTGTTGGTCGGATTGGACTTTCTTTGCTTACCTTTGAGGGTCAGGCAAGCCTTTCTTAACCTTTTGTACTAAGGTTCAGTACCTTGGATCTCTTCAATACCAATAACATGAGGCCTTTTATCGCTGGCCTGGGATTTTTTGTTAACTAGATTCTTTCCATTATCAACATTTTCTTGGGGGAGGAGATAATAGCCCACTCATTAAAATGGATATATTTCTTTTCACCATGCATGTTTAAGGATAAATAGGGATCTTAGAGATATCAAAAGACTCCAAAAATAGCAAAGTTCCTCCCTGGATGAATTCGGCCCCAGTTGATTCAGCAACCGAAGAAGTAGACACAGGATCTTCTTCCAAATTGACACCAACCTGGGGTAGAGGAAGTTTTGGTCGATAAATAAAGGAAGTGATAGAGATTTTATACTCTAACACCAAGGAAGAAGCTCAGGAATTATCTTCTCCAACTCTTTGACTAAGTCCTCACAAAAATTTGAGCTCTTCAAGATTGATCTCACCATGTTTTAGACAACTCTTGTTGCTCTCCTCTGCATAAAAAAAATAAAAAAGGTTAGTCGACAGAACTCATAAACGCATAACAAAAGAAGAACAAATAAAGAAGAGAATTATCACCTATGCCATACCTTACTTAGGGGCACCTGGGCCCAATATAAGACACTCCCTTTGGAAGAGGAGCACGTTGCTAGTTCTTAACAACTACACCATAATCCCAATAGTCCTTATTGGAACATGGTAAAATTTACTACTAAAGCCCTATTAGCTTGCCTAGTCTTCAGATAGTAAGTTCTTTCTCCAACATTACCCCATCTATAACGAAACATCAACTCATGGACCCAAATATGAGTCCCATAAATCTCATTCAACCTACTGACACCATTTACAACCCTTCAAGTACTTGGTGCCACCCTGGTTGGAACCACGTCAAAGTATTGACAAAATTGAAGGAAAAAAGGGTTTGGTGGAAAAATGATGCCACACTCAGTAATAAATATGGTGGGGATCCAGTGGCCCTCAAGAAGAGAATATACGTCTCTGGAACCTTATGTTATTTCTAAATCTACCCAAGACGAAATCTTTTTTTTTTCTAAATTCCTCTAATGAACCCTCGTCCAAATGTGAACCATGGTAAAAATAAAAATAAAAAGATGATAAAGTAAAGAAAGAAGGCTTACAGGGATCTAAGGGTGCCTGCAAAAACTGAAGAAAAACGATGGCAAACGAACAAGTAGAAAACGATTGTGTAAAGAAAACTAGAAAATGAAGGAAATGTTAAGTGCAGAAGATTTGAGGTGAAAAGAAATGGGGGGAAACTCCTACCTATTTATAGGTTGTCTCGATAAACGTGACCAAAATGATTAACTGAACAAATGATTGAGTTACTGCCCACTACACGCCTCTTGAAGATTCAAAAGACCATCAAAATTTTGAATTGTTTACAAAAATGTCATTATCAACAGTACCAATGAAAATTTTTACAAGTGTGGGAAGTCGGTTCCCGACCACCAACTCAAGCAGTACGTCGAGCAATATTCGAAGCAAAATACTCCATCCTTTTGAGCAATCATCAAACATGGAGCATTGGGGTCTTTTGTTGAATGTAAAAATTTCTCTCCGCGTGGATCAATGAAATACAGACACTTGCCATCCTAGGTGGCCATATAGCTATCTTAATCGGCATCAGAGGAACCTAGTCGGCTGGAAGGCCGACAAACTCTAGAATTTGAACCGTCATGAATATCAAAAGTTACTAGACTGGAAGGGCGACTAGCACTAAATTCTAAGAGTATCATTTATTGTACATAGATGTAAATTCTTGGAAATATAAAGGCATTCTGTCTAGGATTTTACACCACTATAAATACATAATACTCCCTCAGCTCATGGGACAATTTAATCATTCTCAAACATACCATATTGAGCTATTGTAATCAGAATCAATAAAACTAACAGTGGACGTAGACTTTTTTCACAGCCCAACCACTTTAAAAATATCTTCTATTGTGTGTTTGATTAATTAACCTACTATATTTTATCTGTGATTATAAATCTGGATTAAGTCCATTTTTAGATATCAATGGGAAAAGGGTAATGTAATTCTTATTATCATGAAAAGAGTAATAAGAAAGAAGAAACACCCGTGGACGTAGTCCATTTCTGAACCACGAATATACTAGTGTCATGTGATCATTTGACTCATTTCATTCTATTTGGTATTAATTATTTGGGCTCATTAATTGTAGGATAATTGCACCTACAATTAGCATCATCTATGGGAGGAGAGTTTTCTTTTCTTAAATCAGTTGAAACCATGACACAACCATGTCTTACTCATGTAGTGCACATTTTCCTTTTAGTGGCAACAACTAAGATGGGCTTCCGATTCCCAAGGTGAGATCACAAATCCACCCCAATAGGAGTTGTGATGCTCCGCATGCGCGTTATCCCCCACAAGATCCACACTCTGAGGAGAGCAACAAGCATCCTAGATCCATTTAGATCTCATAATTGGTCAATGCATATAAATAGTAGCCCAACTGGCAGGAGGAGGTCACACACCTCGAAGAGGAAGAAAATTCATGTTTATAGCGATATTTGGAAATGATGGAGCGACAGCTCCGCAAAAATTTAAAAAAAGCACCATGACTGAACCCCAATCCCTCAGGCGAGTAAAACTCGCATTCGAGTAAGAGATTCATATCGTGATCAAGAGAAATCCAACCACGAGATCCGTCCGATAAGATAAGATCAAGATGTGGTACATCGTAGAATTAATATCTTCAATCTCGTCAAAAAAGATATGGATCAACACCCCGATAATCGTGGGGCTAGATCTACCAAGGAAGTGGCCAAAAGGAACACATTACCCAAATACAATCCCCTTTTTCAAGGGAAATTTTAGATCTAGACCCCCCCCCCCCCCCCCCAAGAAGTTTTCAAATTCTAGGTTCAAAATCTATAATGGAAAAACTGGCTCCATTGACCACATACGTCAATACCGGCAAGCTATGAACTTGTGGAATCACAATTAAGCTCTTATGTTCCCTATATTACCTTCCATCCTAGGAGATGTCACAAAAATATAATTTGAGGAGTTGCCACATAGGTGAGTCAACAACTTCAAACAGCTCGTTGAGGCTTCACTACTTAGTTCATCACTAGCAGCGTCCATCCAAAGAGAATGGATTCTCTCCTCACTATGAGGAAAAATCCCTAGGAAACCTTGCAAGAATATGCTAGGTGGTATTAGAAAACTTAGAGCGAGGTTGAGGATTGTTATAAATAGGTCATGTGGCCTCATTTAAGATAGGGCATCGCAACGGCTTTACGTTGCACCAGTCCCTCACTAAAAGGAGGTGGACACCATTGACGACTCATATATTTCATAAACAAGTATGCAAAGGTGGAAGATGTGGTCGTCGGTTCCAAAAATGACAATGAGCATTCAAAGACGACTAAGAATGGTGATAAGGAGAACCCCCCCCCCCCCCCCCCCAAGAGAGGGGGAAAGCATAATGGAGGTTTTAATAATGGGGACAAGGCAGATCCTACCAAATCTTTCCAGGCAATTAACACCCTATTCAAAGAGCCAATTTACAATATCTTGAGTAAAATCAAGGATTAACAGTTCCTCAAATGGCAAAAAAAATGACGGGACCCAATAAAGAGAAATTTTGCACTCAGGCGCACGTACAATAAAGAGCTTGGGCACAAAACGAAGAACTATATGGATTTCAAATCCCACCTAGAAGAATTGGACCAAACCGACCATTTAAACGACTATATAGATACGAATGATGCCAAATCCATCATTAATGTCGACCAAAATCCAGGCAATGTCCCAAAAGATGAATCAGGGCATCAATTTGCTATCATCCACGGTGCCTCAAGTCCGAAGAAGATCTAAGGTAACTCTATTCTAGTGGAACTAAATAAGGTCATTGCAGTAATAGAAGCCTTAAAAACCAATCCTACAAAAAGTCCAGCAGGCAAGCGTCGATGCCCGAAAGACATAAATTATGACAAGCACATAGTTTCCACAGATTATTACCTCATCGGAGTTAGGACTCCGCATCATGATGCAATGGTAATCACCATCAGAATTGCAAACTAGGACGTGGATAAGTTAGTATTTGATCATAACAACTACTTGAAAGTTATGTACTTGCAGCTGTTCAACAAACTTAATATCAAGATGGAGGATTTAAAAGAATCGACCACACCTTTGGTAGGCTATGTTGGAAAGATGACTTTGCCACTAGGATATGTGGTCCTGCCCGTCTGAACTGGAAATCTCAAAGTTGATCGAATTCATAGTTGTGGATATAGATTCTCCTTACAATGTTATTCTTGGAAGAGGATAGATACACACTACACAAGTTATCCCCTCTACTTACCATAATAAGCTCAAATGCATCACAAATCGTGGGATAATGGATATTCGAGGTAACTAGGCCGCGTCTCGATAATGCTTTATTGTCACCATTAGGCCCAAATAAGAGAAGAAAAAGGAGAAAGATGTTGCATTTTTGCCAACCAACGATGGATCTAAACCATAGAAATATAAACTAAAGTATGGCCGACCTGGGGTGGAAAAAATAAGGGTATCCCCCACAGACAGGGTCATGGAACCTTTAGAAGAGGTAGTGTTAGATGATTCACACTCAGAGAAGAAATTCATGATCGACAGTTCAGGCACCGACCAGGAAAGAGAATAAATTATTTCTCTACTAAAGGAAAATCAATATGTGTTTGCTTTGTAGCCTTATAATATGTTTGGTATTAATCCCAAAGTCATGTGTCATCGACTTCATATGGACCCAATATACCCACCAATCATAAAAAAGGCTCGTTGAACAGTCTCAAAAAAGGAAAAGGTTGTTGAAAAGGAAGTGGAGAAGCTTCTGGAGGCCAGGATCATTAAATAAGTTCAGTTCCCCAAATGGCTATCAAACCCGTTGGTAGTGAACAAAAGTAGTGGAAAGTGGAGAATGTGCATAGAATTTACCAACCACAATAAAGTCATCCCCAAAGATGACTTTCCTTTGTCAAAAATCGACCAGTTGGTCGACTCCACAACTAGCAACGAGCGGATGAGTTTTCTAGATGCACACTTACGGTACCATCAAATCCCTTTATTTGGCCCTGATTAAGACAAAACGTCATTCATTACCACTCTTAGCATGTACTATTAAAAAGCCATATCATTTGGTCTCAAGAATGCAGGAGCTAGGCATCAGAGGTTAGTCACCAAAATGTTCAAGGAACTGCTAGGAAATACCATGGAAGTGTATAAAAACGACATGATTATCAAATGCAAGCATAAATACGTCCATCTACATGACTTAGAAAAAACTTTTAATATCCTCATATATTACAGGATGAAGCTCTATGCAGCTAAATGCTCCTTCAAATTCTAATATAGTTAGTTCTTTTAATATTTAGTCATCCAGAAGGGGATAGAGTCTAACCCCGACCACATCATGTCAACAAATAATATTCAATCGCCAAAGACACTTTGCGATATTCAAAGATTAATAAGAATTCTGGCAGCCCTCAACCTCTTTATTTATAAATCTTCTTATAAGTGTTGATCATTATTTCTTCTATTAAAGAAAAAGAGAGGCTTAATCGGGAATGAGGAATTCTCGAAGGCCCTTGTTAAAATCAAAACCTACCTAATCAACCTCATCTTATATCAATTCAAAATCCAGGATATAGAATTTACCTATATCTCACGGTATTCAATCATACAGTCACCTCAAACTTGATGTGAAAAAAAAAGGTATCAAGCTCTTATTTACTACGTCATCAAGACGCTCCTCATCATTGAGGAACACTACCTTCCACTTGAGAAATTGGCCTACTCTTTCGTTACTACTTTGTGAAAATTGAAGCATTACTTCGAAGCTCACTCAGTTATAGTCATCACTTATTTCCCACTCAAAGCAGATCTTAAAAAAGCACACATATCTAGACAGATCTCAAAATGGTCAGTGGAACTTGAAAGGTTCGATATACACTATCAACCAAGAACCACAATAAAGGTATAAGTGCTAATAAACTTAATTATCGAGTTCATCAGGGAAGAAAGGATTAGCGACAAGAACTTCACTGATCAGCCAATCAGCAAAGAGTTTGAAAAGTTCAAAAAATGAACTCTCTATATAAACGAATCCTCAAAAATAAGGTGGCAAGAGTGGGAGTTGTACTCATTTCTCCTTAAAAGACCATGATCAAATGGGGGATCAAACTTGATTTAGAAGCTTCCAACAATGAAGTCAAATACCAAACTTGTGACGCCCTGCCTAATAAAATATTGGGTGATCAGTCCTATACCAAATTAAACAGGAATCCCAGTTGGATCATCCTTAGCATCACTGTCGAAAACTTTTTAATACATACTAACCACCTAGTATTCCAAAAATTGGTGCCAAATTTTACCTTTTTAATTAAAAAAAATAGTACATGCGGAAATAAATATAAACCATTCACACAACTGAATAAAACTCAACTGAATAATTAATTACACAACTTGCCGAATAAACCATCGGCCACCAAAGTGAAATAATCCAATACCAATAATCAACACCTGAATAAATACATCTAAAAACTATACTGAGAAGACTGGGAGTCAAGCCCTAAATAAAACTGAAACTGATACATGATTCCTACTCTAGGAACAAATGAACGATGCGTCTAATTCAAACTCCTATTAGCATCCACATATATCGCAGCTCCGTATCCCTGGAATAGAATATCAATCCTGGCGTCCCTGTGGCTGGACACCTAAAAGGTTTTGAAAATAGTTTTATAGCAAGGGTTAGAACCCAAAACATTTTGAAAATATTTAGCAAGTGAATTAAGTGCAGTGATTTAAAATTCATGAATGAGCTTCATATTTAAGTTAGTGTCGCACTCCCTTGTGGACATTCTCACCCCTCCACTACTGCGCACACCTAACGGTTACCTTTACCCTCACCTAGTTATACTACCCCGTCCAACTAGTCCGGGTATAACCTCCCCTTGCCATACTACTCTAACCCGAGTATACTGATTCTTGAATAATAAGTTATCTCACAATTAACTTAATTAATTCCTTCTTAAATAGTAGCATATAACCGTGTCACAAGTTATATAAATTAAATAAATCACACACTATATTACTACCCGCATATAATATTGAATACCATTATATACGTACCTTTACTAAAACATCCACACATATAACATACGTATATACATCCCTCCGAGTATAGCCTCGCCGGATGATTTCCCTCTAAAGTGGCATCTCAATAGGTGTGCTCACATAACCTAGTTACCCAAGTTGAAATCACTCACCAACCTGACCCAAAACATAAACAAAGTGGAGGCGGTCATATTCCTTCCCTGAAAGTGAGATAAATCCATCACACATATACCGGACGCTATGACATAGGGATATACTTGCCCTACTCCTCAAGCTAGGGGATTCACCCACATCGCGCAACCTCCCTTGATAGCACTAGAGTATAAATTAAGTAAATATCCAGTCACTGATATTTAATAGCACACACAATATATACACACATATATATACTATCACACACCGTATATATATATATAAGATAAACCCCGGCTTTACCGTGTACTCAAAATCCCGTACACTAGCCTGTAATTTCCTGAGTTTGTGGCCCGACTCAACATAATTAATTTTCTCACTTAATAAATTTATCATCTTCCCGAGTCTATGGTCCGACTCTAATATAATTAATTCACACCTCAATTAATACAATACTTTCCCCGAGTCTATGGTCCGACTCTAATTAAATTAATTAACACACCCATTAATTTAATACCTCCCCGATTCTATCGTCCGACTCTAATTAAATTAATTAACACGCCTATTAATTTAATACCTCCCCGAGTCTATCGTCCGACTCTAATTAAAATAATTATTACACCCATTAATTTAGTACCTACCCGAGTCTACAATCCAACTCTAATTAAATTAACTATTACACCTATTAATTTAATACCTACCCGACTCTACAATCCGACTCTAATTAAATTAATTAACACACCTATTAATTTAATACCTTCCCGAGTATACAATTCGAATCTAATTAATTTACTCTCTCAATAATTTATTTAATACTTTGGTGTCACTTAACCAACATACCCGGACTCATTCACTCGGTCCATTTTTATATCTCATAATTTCATTCCCACATTTTCGCCCACAATGTGTCACACATTCATCTCTATAATTTCCCCAATTATATTTACCTATAATTATCAACATACCCGGACTTGCCCACTTGATCCGTATCTCACTATTTTGGAATACAATTTCTCAAATCCATCCATAAAGTGCCCCACATAAATTCATCCTAGTCCCAATTACTTTCTCCCATAATTGCTAGGAATATTTGTTTCATAATTATTTATCACTTATTAATGTATGAAGCTTAACTTTCAAATAAATTTCCCTTTATATAACCAACTGGCCGAACTGCCCAGATTTTTGCATCATCGATCGATCGAACCCCCTGGGTCGATCGATCGATCGTTCCATTATTCGTCCTCTCCAGCCCACTGTCAGCCATGGACGAAACCTAAAGCTCTGATTCTCAATCTAAACCCTTACCCAAATACAAATAACATATTCTCCACATAAGAGAAGGGTCTAAATATCCCACAGACCTTAATTAATCATCAATAACCATTTATTCCAACGTTTTCCCGATTTGGGTATTATCCGGGTTTCAAATCTCCAATACGAATTTCATTCATATTAACAGCAATTAACCATTTACTCTTACTGGTTTTAACATACGATTCATTCATCTACATTATAGAATCATAAACACGATCAATCTCCCCCTTAATCCCATTAAGGTATATCAATTTCCAAAAACCCAATTTAAATTTTGGTTACACACCCAAAACGAATTTTGATTTACACATCACTATGATATGAATTGATTATCATCAATTTAGGAATCACAACAGTTAACCACTTGCCTGGAATTGTTCGTAGAGTCTGATCCATTGGTGTAGTCCCATAATTTGGCTCCAAAATCCCCAAATTCGCTCTTAATTTGCTTTCCCCAAATTTCCCTCTCAAGCCCTAGGCTTAGAATTTGTGTTTACAGCCGTTTAACATTTCTCCATTTAGGTTAAAAATCTAAATCCCGTTTTTGGCCATCTAGGCCTAATTAAAATGGCCCAACTCACCCCGTGTGGGCCCGGCTATACCCAAAAATACCCCGAGACCCAATTACTACCCCCGGGTACTCTTTTCTGACTATCTTGACCCATCCGGACGCAACCGCACACTCGGAATTGTCATCCGAAATAATTTTTGACATTTTCAAATTTCGAGCTCAAAATGCGACACACGAGATTTTGAACCATTAAAGTTAAAAGTCGCCAATTATAAATAATTCGGCTTACTCAAATAAATTCTCCAACTCATAAATTTAAGTTTCTCCAATTTAAATATTTTTATAACTCCCAAAAATAATTAAATATTAAATCCTCAAAATTACGGGGTGTACATACTCCCCCCCTTACAAAGGAATTTCGTCCTCGAAATTAAGATGAGCGTAATGTTCCAAGCTTCTCATATCACTCTCTAGTCATGTGCCTCTAAGCCCGCTATATCTATCCCATCCGCTTCTAAGCATAAGTTACACAAATATGCATTTAAATTAACTAGGGTGCCCATACACCCTCTACCTGTGCTTAACCGCACGAAATTTTCCTTAATTACCCGGGTGCCCATACACCCTATCCCCGCGCTTTACCGCATGAAAGTTTCCCGACTATGCTAGTCGTAACCCGTAATATAACTTTGAACCCGTAGTCACATCACACATATATATCTACTGCCCGGGGTACCCAACCCATGTACTAACGACCAGACATCTTCCCACTTTCCAATGTTGCGCTAAGTTTCATGCGTGGGATGTCTCGCAAAGCAAAATTCAAACAAGGAACCCCCCCCCCCCCGATACACTACTACCTAGCATTGTCAGTCGTTGAGATCCGTTAGACCCTCAGTCCATAACACGTACCCCTAAATACTTGTCTCTTAACACAAAAGTATATACGCTTACCCTTATGCTACTAAAGACAACATAAAATACCTCGCCCTTACTATCACTAGTCCTTGCGCAAAATAAACCCCGAGATTTCTCTCCTTGCTCGAAAATAAATCTAACCACCCTGATTCCCTTCAGTAAACACCCCTACTTTATGAGAATATAAAACCTCACTTTGTGTCTATCTCACCACACAATATAACATATATACACACATATACATAGGCTAAACCCCCTCTCAGGTGATACCTAGTACCAATCATATCCTGGTGTCGCGAACACCAAAACTTACACCCACTAATCACAATAGTTCAAACCCATCGCTATCCAACCGATATTTAGGAAATATTATCAACCCTACTCCCATAATTCTCAAAAGTAGTAACTCTTCGCATAATTCAAACCTTCACTCAATACACCTCCACTCTCCCGTGAAGAACACCACAGAACTCTTCTACCCACGGAAAGTTTATCCACATATTATGGCTGCTACAGTCAGCGCACCCACTAAATTCGACTCACCCGCGAACTCTAGTGAAAATAAGTCTTATATTGTGAAATCCTCCTTGTCACTCAAAAATATACCCCATGCCCATAGGGTAAAAATAATTACCTCCATACTCCAGCTGCAACAGCTGATCCTCGGGTTCCGGAGCATCTTCTCCCTACCCGAATGCACCCATGACTTGCTTTAGTGGCTGTACATCCAGGACCTCGTCATGTAGTTGACCACTGCATCGCTTAAGATAATTTTTCTTCATGTGTCTCACTTCCCCACAAATGAAACACTTTCTAATACATTCACCATGCCACTTATCCCTTCCATGCCGACCTTGTTGGAATTCCTGGCCATCCTGCCGATAGACTCCAATTCTAAATCGTTTGGCATGATTTCCCTGCCGGAAATCCTGCCCCTAATCTCCCCCTATCTGCTGCTGGGATACCCCACTGGTACTGTTCCCTCCTGCCTTATCCGACTGGCTAGTTTCCACTCCCCTCCCACTTCCTTTCATGTGGAAGCGATATTCCCGACAGTGCAGGAGTGGTGCGTTAATGACATCAGTATAAGCTACTAATGTTGGATTACTAATAAAATGTTGTCTGATTCTCCAGACTAACTCATCCATAAACCTTGCTTTCTTTCTCTCTTCATCGCTTACCTCATCCAGTACCAACTTTACCAATCGAGTAAATTCTTCCTCGTAATCGTCCACTGAACGGTCTCCCTGAGTCACCTCTCTAAATTTCCTCCTCATTTCAGTCTCAAATGCTGGAGAAAAATACTTGCTGTCGAACCGCACCCAAAACCCTGCAATAGCTAGTGTATCCCTTTCGTCAACTGTGGTGATCGACTCCCACCACTGTAGCGCTTCTCCCACTAAACTAAAAGTGGCTAGCATTTGATTCCGCACCTCATCGTAATCTCCCATGCGTAGGTGACGCTGGATATCTGTCTTTCTTGACACACTAGCACTACATCTGAACCCCTTCACAACTCTGGTGGATGCCCACTTTTAAAAAACTTCTCGTACTTACTGCCACCCCCGACGGGCCCGGGTGGGCCTGAATATCTGGTTCCATTAACACTTGTGGCTGATCCCGTGGAAAGTACCCTGCCATGGTGACCACAGTCGCTTCAACTGCCTACGCCACTAGTTTAGTTACTTGTGCTGCCAAAAATCAACTCTGGCAGTTACTGCGGTAACTCTTGCTCCTAAAGAGCCTCCCTGGTCTCATCTTCCCCTGCTGCCCTAACTGTTCTCTCTCTCCTGGGCGTCATCTGGAATGAGAATCGAATCGTATGAGTTCACTCTCAAATATAAATTTGGCAGAAGAATGTAAATGAGCATACATATGAGAATACAACAATCCTATGAAAGGGATCTATATCAAAGATTGCTAAGCTGAAACGTGAAAAGCCGCACATATCCTAAGGACACTAGAACCTGATGCTCTGATACCATCTGTGACACCCCGCATAATAAAATACCGGGTGATCCGTCCTATACCTAATTAAAATAGGAATCCTAGTTGGATCATCCTTAGCATCACTGTCGAAAACTTTTTAAAACATACTAACCACTTAGTATTCCAAAAACTGGTGCCAAATTTTAACTCTTTAATTAAACAAAATAGTACATGCAGAAATAAATATAAACCATTCACACAACTGAATAAAACTCAACTGAATAATTAATTACACAACTTGCCGAATAAACCATCGGTCACCAAAGTGAAATAATCCAATACCAATAATCAACACCTGAATAAATACATCTAAAAACTGTACTCAGAAGACTGGGCGACAAGACCTAAATAAAACTGAAACTGATACATGATTCCTACACAAGGATTAAATGAACGATGCGTCTAATTCAAACTCCTGCTAGCATCCACATATGCCGCAGCTCCGTATCCCTGGAATAGAATATCAATCCTGGCATTCATGTGACTGGACACCTAAAAGGATTTGAAAATAGTTTTATAGCAGGGGTTAAAACCCAAAACATTTTGAAAATATTTAGCAAGTGAATTAACTGCAGTAATTTAAAATGCATGAATGCGCTTCATATTTAAGTTAGTGTCACATTCCCTTATGGACAACCCCTCCACTATTGTGCACACCTAACGGTTACATTTACCCCCACCTAGTTATACTACCCCATCCAACTAGTCCTGGTATAAGCTACCCTTTCTATACTACTCTAACCCGAGTATACTAATTCTTGAATTATAAGTTATCTCACAATTAACTTAATTAATTCCTTCTTAAATAGTAGCATATAACCGTGTCACAAGTTATATAAAGTAAATACATCACACAGTGTATTATTACCCGCATATAATATTGAATACCATTATATACGTACCTTTACTAAAACATCCACACATATAACATACGTATATCCATCCCTCCGAGTATACCCTCGTCAGATGATTCCCCTCTAAAGTGCCATCTCACTAGGTGTGCTCACATAACCTAGTTACCCAAGTTGGAATCACTCACCAACCTGGCCCAAAACATAAACGAAGTGGAGGCGGTCATATTCCTTCTCTGAAAGTGAGATAAATCCCTCACCCATATACCGGACGCTATGACCTCGGGATATACTCACCCTACTCCTCAAGCTAGGGGATTCACCCACATCGTGCAACCTCCCTTGATAGCACTAGAGTATATAAATTAAGTAAATATCTAATCACTGATATTTAATAGAACACACAATATATACACATATATATATATACTATCACACACCGTATATATATAAGATAAACTCCGGCTTTATCGTGTACTCAAAATCCCGTACACTAGCCTGTAATTTCCTGAGTCTGTGGCCCGACTCAACATAATTAATTTTCTCACTTAATAAATTTATCATCTTCCCGAGTCTATGGTCCGACTCTAATATAATTAATTCACACCTCAATTAATACAATACTTTTCCCGAGTCTATGGTCCGACTCTAATTAAATTAATTAACACACCCATTAATTTAATATCTCCCCGAGTCTATCCTCTGACTCTAATTAAATTAATTAACACGCCTGTTAATATATACCTCCCCGAGTCTATCGTCCGACTCTAATTAAATTAATTATTACACCCATTAATTTAAGACCTACCCGAGTCTACCATCCGACTCTAATTAAATTAACTATTACACCTATTAATTTAATACCTACCCGACTCTACAATCCGACTCTAATTAAATTAATTAACACACCTATTAATTTAATACCTTCCCGAGTCTACAATCCGAATCTAATTAATTTACTCTCTCAATAATTTATTTAATACTTTGGTGTCACTTAACCAACATACCCGGACTCACTCACTCGGTCCATTTTTATATCTCATAATTTCATTCCCACATTTTCGCCCACAATGTGTCACACGTTCATCTCTATAATTTCCCCAATTATATTTACCTATAGTTATCAACATACCCGGACTTGCCCACTTGATCCGTATCTCACTATTTTGGAATACAATTTCTCAAATCCATCCATAAAGTGCCCCACATAAATTCATCCTAGTCCTAATTACTTTCTCCCATAATTACTAGGAATATTTGTTTCATAATTATTTAGCACTTATTAATGTATGAAACTTAACTTTCAAATAAATTTCGTTTTATATAACCAACTGGCCGAACTGCCCAGATTTCAACATCATCGATCGATCCAACCCCCTGGATCGATCGATCGATCGTTCCAGTATTCGTCCTCTGTAGCCTACTGTCAACCATGGACGAAACCTAAAGCTCTGATTCTCAATCTAAACCCTTACCCAAATACAAATAACATATTCTCCACATAAGAGAAGGGTCTAAATATCCCACAGACCTTAATTAATCATCAATAACCATTTATTCCAACGTTTTCCCGATTTGGGTATTATCCGGGTTTCAAATCTCCAATACGAATTTCATTCATATTAACAGCAATTAACCATTTACTCTTACTGGTTTTAACATACGATTCATTCATCTACATTATAGAATCATAAACACGATCAATCTCCCCCTTAATCCCATTAAGGTATATCAATTTCCAAAAACCCAATTTAAATTTTGGTTACACACCCAAAACGAATTTTGATTTACACATCACTATGATATGAATTAATTATCATCAATTTAGGAATCACAACAGTTAACCACTTGCCTGGAATTATTCGTAGAGTCTGATTCGTTGGTGTAGTCCCATAATTTGGCTCCAAAATCCCGAAATTGGCTCTTAATTTTCTTTCCCCCAGTTTCCCTCTCAAGCCCTAGGCTTAGAATTTGTGTTTACTGTCGTTTAACATTTCTCCATTTAGGTTAAAAACCTAAATCCCGTTTTGGCCATCTGGGCCTAATTAAAATGGCCCAACTCACCCCGTGTGGGCCCGGCTATACCCAAAAATACCCCGAGATCCAATTGCTACCCCCGGGTACTCTTTTCTGACTATCTCGACCCATCTGGATGTAACCGCGCACTCAGAATTGTCATCCGAAATACTTTTTGACATTTCCAAATTTTGACCTCAAAACGCGACACACGAGATTTTGAACCATTAAACTTAAAAGTCGCCAATTATAAATAATTCGGCTTACTCAAATAAATTCTCCAACTCATGAATTTAAGTTTCTCCAATTTAAATATTGTTATAACTCCCAAAAATAATTAAATATTAAATCCTCAAAATTACGGGGTGTTACAAAACTCTCATTATCAAGTTACGCAAGGCCTCCTCTTTGGGCTTTCCTCACCTCAACGTCTATTGTGACTCAAGGATGATATCTAACCAAGTGTCAGGAGAGAAAAATGCTAAAAATGGGCAAATTTCCACGTATCTACAAGTCTCCCAAAACTTACTTTCTAGGTTTAAGAAGGCCGACATTCAATAATTCTCTCATAAGAATAACAGTCATGTCGATGCCTTAGCAGCGTTGGGGTCGATAGTGGAGTCTGATATTAAAAGAACAATAGAACTATAGTTCCTCACTCAACCCAGTATTTTGAAACCAAAGGTCATCGAATAAATCCTCACCATTCAAAAAGCTTCTAGCTAGATGGATTTGATCACATTTTATTTACAAGAATACATCCTACCAATCGATAAGAAGCAAGTCCAACAGGTCAGGACAAAAGATGCTCATTTCTACATATCACCTGAGATAAAAATATATAGAAGATATTTCATGGCTCCCTACCTCCAATGCATTCACCCAAATGATGTCAACTAAGTCCTTTACAAACTTTATGACGGCATTTATGGAGGCCATGTAAGGGGAAAGTCTTTGTCTCTTAGAGTAATTAAAGAAGTATATTGGTGGTGTTACATGAAGAAGGATGCAATATCCTACACGAGAAGATATGAGAAGTGTCAAAATTTCTCTCCCATGCTTCACCAGCTAGCCAATGACTAAAATCATTAACTAACCCATGGTCGTTTGCTTAGTGGGGTTTAGATATCGTAGTCCCACTACCTACAGCACCAGAAAATCGTAAGTATTTCCTGGTCAACATAGATTATTTCACAAAGTGGATCAAAGTGGAGCCATTGGAGAAGATTGGATATGCCGATATGATCATATTTATCGGGAGGGAGATCGTGACTCACTGTGGCATGCCAAGAATGATCATCATGGATAATAGAATGCAATTCAAAAGTAGGCTATTCCAAAGCAGGATATTTCAAAGCTTTTATAAGATCACAACATCAAGCAACACTTCAGCTCAGTTGCCTACCCCCAGAGTAATGGCCAGGCCGAGACTTCCAACAAGACAGTGCTCAATGGCACTATAAAGAGGTTAGAGAAAGCAAAAGGAACTTAAGTGGAAGAGCTTCCCTACATCCTTTGGGCATATCGTACTATGTCCAAAAATTCAACTAGAGAAACTCCCTTCGCTTTAGCTTATGGGATGGATTTCATTATCCCTCTAGAAGATGGCTTCATAACTATGAAGGATATAGTTGCCTACTAAGAATTAAATGGAGAAATCATAAGTACTGAGATCAACCTAGCCAGTGAATAAACGGAACAAGCCCTGATCAAGTTAGATTCCTACCAACAATAGTTGACCAAGTAATCCAATAAAGGCGTCAACCCAAGAAGGTTCCATGTTTAAGACTACATCCTTAGGATAGTTCTTGAGAATGCGAAGAAGCCTTCAGATAGCAAGTTAGGTCCCAATTGGCAAGGATATCCCTAGGGCCTAAAATGTGTCCAATCTGAGGAAGTTTTATTTCTAGCTATTTTATTTCTCATAATTTTCATTTCTATCTTTATATCATGTTTCGTGGCATTATTTCTCGAAATACTTTAAGTTTAATTAATGCAATAATATTCATCATTATTTCAAATGGTATACCAAGTATTTTTATTTATAAATCATTATGAATGCCTTGATATGATTACACATAATCAAAACTTCAAGGTTACATATTTTCATCATGTAAGCACAAAAGCGTCAAGAATTTTCCAGTCAAGTAAAACACCCAAAAGGGAACTTAAAAAAATATTTAGGTATAAGAAAGTGATTCCAACATTAAGGATTTTATTAGGTCAAAGAGTGGGCCAAGTCCTTACATACATTCAAAAACATAAGTACACAAGGATTTCTGGGAGCTAAGTTAATCCTAATTAGCTTTGACCATCTGCTTCCTTTCCCTGATCTTGGGTTTTAGGGATTTGCCTTAATTGGCATCCACCATCTCTTGATCAACCATGTCCTCTTCTTAACCACTGTTTGAGACCTTATCTCCTTGTTCTTCCCTTGGTGGGGAGCTTGGATAACGCTCCCCTAAAATCTTGGATTTAGAAGGGATATTGGTCTTGACTAAGGTTGTAACAGAACCTTTCTCAAAATTTGACTTTCCAAAAGGCATCCATATATCCACAGTTCATCTTTTGTCACTTCCAATACAAGAGGATGATCGTCATCAACCTTATTAAATGAGGCACACTTCGTCCTCAACTTGTTGAGCTCCGTATTCAACACGAATACCTCCAAGTCGGTGGACTTCTTATTATCATCATTTTATTTTTTGGCAGCGAATAAAGACTCTTGAGACTTGTCCAATGCCTTTATTAGGTCGTTGTCAATCTTGAACTATTTGACACCCCCGTCAAGCATGGCAACAAAGTCTGCCATAAACTGCAAAGAAAAAACAATCATAAATTAACCCATCGACCAAAATAAAGAGACAATTGAACAAAAAGTTACAAAAATAAAGAGGTAATCAAATAAAAAGTTAAGTAACTTACCAAAGATAATGCCAGTGAGGCATGAGAAGAAAGTTAATCATAGGTTATCTTGTAGATCTATAATCGGTCCAATGCCAGAATGGTCCCCTCAGTAAACCAGTGCCCAAGTACGGGTTCTTGGTCACCGACATGGTTTGGTGGCCCTTCTCCATGCTGGGGGCATACACCCAATTGGTGGGAACAATAATAAAAGAGGAAGTAATGGCTTTATACTTCTTTGATTTATCCCTTACACAAGAATCAACTAGAGTGACGATCTCGGAGGAACCTACAGCCTCCTTCTTTTTGGTGACCTTTACCTTTGAGGAGGTGGGAAGGTCATAATTGTTCACTGGATTAAGGTTCCTATTTTTGAGGCCATGTCGTCCTCCTGTACAATAGGAATGGTATTCATATTCACAAGCTCAAAAGAGGACAAGGTGGAGACTCTAGAGGATCCCTCACTTATTGACGGGCTTCGTATCTTAGGGTTGGAATCCACAGGCCTAGTAATGAATCTTAATGTGGAGTTAGTGTATTTGAGTAGAAAGGATACCGATCTAGGGTGCACTACACCTGAAACCAAAGGCCTCCTCACGGTTGAAACAAGAAGGCTCTTTTTTTCTTTGACGTGGTTTAACAAGGCAAACAAGAAAACAAATAATAGTATTTATTTCATCCAACCAACAACAACATAAATTGAAGAACCTTTTGTATGAAAAACCGTTTGTATGGTTCATCACCCACAACAATGGGTGGATACTACCAATTTCTAGCAATGAATCCTTGACCCTAATATCCCTTACTAAAATCAAGAAGATTGACAACTAAAACCCTGTCTGCTTTCCATGCCTTCAAATAAAAGACATTGTCATTCGTCTTTTACCATGAATAATAATATCTAATCTCTGAAATTGCTATTCAAGTCCCATAAAGCTTATTCATTTTGTGAAATCCATTCAATTTCCTCTAGGTTTTTGGAGAGAACAGGAAAGGAACCATATGAAAAAATTCGTAAGACTGTAAGAAGTGTTAATTGGGGGGAAATATTATATCTCCCTTAGTCGCCAAGATGGTGTGAATCCAGTGACAATCTTTAACATTATAACAATCATCCAGAATACGACACACTCTACATTTACCCCATCAGTAATGGAGTATCTCTTCTTAAATTATTTAAAAGTCCTATCATTCACAACATAAATAATTTTTCTCAAGAAAAGGAGGATAAAGTGTCAAAAAATAGGAGAATTAGAGGATTGTTGTAAGAAAAATTAAAGATACGAGAGAGAAGGAAATTACAGGTGAAGAAATTTGCAGGAACCTCCGGTGCTTTGAATAGTTGAAGAGATGGAGAAAAATGAAGGTTGAAACTTTTAATAGCTTGGTTTAAATTTCAAAGCATCTCATAATTTAAAACAAAGCCCAAGGTTATTATTAACAAAGGTACTTTAGTTTTTAAGAAGGATTTTTACCATCGTACCCCCAACTAACATGAGAAATTACAAGCACGCCCTTTGAAGGCGCAACGAGAAGAATATAACAAAACCGCTATCGAAGAAGTTTTTTCCCAAAGTAGAGAAACACCATCCCAAACTGAGACCAACCATCTCGATCGACCAACTTACTTCTAAACCTCTCTACCCCATCCAAGTCACAGTGTTTAGGGGTAAATTGTGGGGGAATTGTTCAAACATCCCGAATAACTCGGGTCGGATAAATATCGGCCCGGAACGATTGGATAAAAGATCATAACTTAAGATAATGGCGAAGGATAATCCTAGCCGTGAAGATCTCGAGGAATATCAGTACAATCAAATAGCGACTTTATCAACAAGTTTCAGAGCCTTGAGCGACACTATATCTTCTTCCTTTATAATTGTAACCCTTACTTGAGGGAAAAGAGACATGTAATTCTTACTATCAGGAAAAGAATAATAAGAAAAAATAAACACCCCATGGATGTAGGCCATTAGTGAACTACGCAAATACTCGTGTTGTGTGATAGTTTGATTAGTTTTATTATGTTTGGTTTTGATGTTTGGGATCATTTATTGTAGGATAATTGCACCTACAAGAAGGAATCATAAGAAGTTTGAAAGAGAACATCCTCTTCCACAATGAAGGCGATCTGGAAGGAGAAAAGGAAGGCGACGAAGAGAGAACAAAGAAGCAAATAATAAAGCCTATCTATTTTTATGCCTTTTCACTCATTCTCACTTTTGTTATGGTACAAGATTTGACAACTATAGTCCATACCACCAACTTTATTTTGTTTTATGTGCATTACAAAATAATTGACATTTATGTGTTACTCGTGTCCTTTTTATGATCTTCTTTGAACTATCATTATTGGGTGTTTTCATGTTCGATGTTTTTAATATGGTGATGCACTTCTTTCATTTTACTATTGCAGTTTTTATTTCTTCTTAATTGATATCGTTGATGAAATAATTAGGTATAATTGTTTAAATATAGTGAGCTGGAATTTAAGACATTTATCCAATCCTAAATGCCTTACGAGATAATTTAACTCATAATAGTTAATCTTTTGTTTAAATCCTAATTAATTTTCATTTGTGTTGGTGAAGGTTTTGATAGATGAAATGAGAATTTTTTAGCAAACGACAACAAATATGGGATCTGTGTAAATATACATGTACTTTCTTATAGAAAACTATTTGGTTTGATTCAACGTTTGTCTAATTACATGATTTGTTAAAAAATATTTTTCTGCGATTTAATGTGATAACTTAATTTTTTTTTATCTTTAAAACTAATATTTATAATTTTAAGGCATAAGTCGTGTGTTTAGATGTAAGAATAATGTTATAATTAAGTTAATCTACCACACATACACACCTCACATGTATCGACGCATAAAAAATAACATTCATATTTAGATGTTCAAATTTTGTTAATTACTTGTCTAATGGTGCCACACAAGTGTGCCAATCGTACAATGCATGGTTTTAAAGAAATCATAAATATATTAACATAAAATTATAATTATACGATCGAGATGAGTGATATGAATAGTGTTTTTAAACATAACAATAGTGATTTTATATTCTTATAATAGTTCACAAATAATCTTTTGATTGTAATTCATTTACATTTCATCATTTTGGGAACCATTGCCCTTAAAGGATTAAATGTTTCCTGTATGTGGTAAAATCGTACTATTATTGATTCAACGAAATTAAGTCGAGCATAAAGTAAAAAATCACAATCACAATTACACAACACGGTACATATCTTGTATAACAACCCTCATTTTCTCACGTAAAGGCGGGCCAGGCTCGATACGCCGAAGATGGGGATTGTCAATCAATTAATACCATTCTCGGCACAACATAATAAAATGTTGTTATTTTAAAAAGTCCGATACCTTAAACTTTATGGATATCTCACTTATAATAATTAAACCCAAATCAAGACCGACTAAATAATAAATGCAACAGCAAGTAAAAAAAAATCACAGCTCCAGCATAATGTAAATAATTTAATAAATCTGGGGCCTATGCCCTTACAAATAATTCCAAATAAAATTACTAAGACTGTAATGCACCTAAGCTAGGGCCAATAATCTGTAAAGCTTTTAAGTACGAGAGATTGCAAGGCTAGTATAGCAATAGTCTTGCTATCCCTATCTAATAACAACCTAGGGGGAAAACATTTAAATTTGGGTCAGATCCCAAGGTGTGCAAGAATTAACTTATTTAATTTATGATGAAATAGTACAGTCGATGCAAAATAATTACTCCCCCTTCGTCACTCAAATGCATTTAACACCTCACCCCTCATCTAAGTGTGATATTGTTCGCATCCCAATAAATCCCAAATAATAATTATGGCAATGTCTCAAATTAATAATAATGGCTAAATGATTTAAGTGCACCGACTACCTTTAATTATCAATACCCGTAATATCCCAGTCTCATAATTTTCACATAAATGGTATAAACATCTATTAGGCATTAAAGAATCACAATTTTTATATATGCCCACATTTTAGACATTTTAGTTTATCTCATATAAAGTCCGAGTAATTATATTTGTCCTTTATATATATATGACACACAAGGGCATCTATCGTTGATGTCTAATTCGTGCTTTATCGTCCGGATTAATACCTTATCCTAAGAGGACATCACAAAACACACACAAGTTAGGGGCGGTCCCTACGCAAGACACTTGTACACGACCCGTACCCAGCGGTGACACAGTTTCGGTCAACGTCAACATCTACCTCTTGTAGGTGACGCCTTCATATAGTAGATTTATGACCTACACATTGTCAGGTTCACTTGTGCTGACGTGTGGTACACGTTCCGAACGCTCAAACCCCCGAACCGATAGGACAGTCCACTAGTATGTCCACACAAATGCAGAATAGCACATATTATTATCCCATATAATATGTATAGGTAATTACTCTATAAGTACCATAAAAGGTCCAACCAAAGTCCACATTATTTTTTCATTTATTAATAATTTATCATCTAATAAATTATTAATTATACTCCATAAAATACTTACTTAACCAACTAATTAATTATAATTTTCCCTGTTTAATGTGGGCACATCCATATTTTTAATAAATTCTTTATTTTTCCCAAACCCAGTTCCACTCACTAACTTAGTCTCATAAGAATTCTCACAACTAAAATTTCACCCCCAAAACCCTCATTAATATTAATATTCCTCATTAATATTATTGTTCCTAACTTTCATTTAATTTTCCTCGAGTTAAATTCCCTTTTTTAACTCACATACTATAAACAACCCCTTTAACTTCTATACAGTAGACCCAACTCAATTTCAACAAACCAACCCAACTCAGGCCCAAGCCAAAAAAAAATAACGAACTGAAAAAAACAAACACACGTCGCTCGAACGAGATAGGGGATCGTTCGTGTGACATGGTATGTCGTTCGAACGACAGGTGTCGTTGTTCAAACGACCTCTAGTCCTACCTCCGCTGATTCACCAAATTATTTTTCTCCAGATTCACTTTTCAGTCCCAATAACAATTACGAATACTCAGAGTCTTAAACCCAAAATTATATGTGCTAAACCAAAAGCAAACCCCATAAATGGTATACTAAGATCCCAAAAGAAAGAAGTATTAGTTAAGGACTTTAATGTTCTAATCATTTTCCAAATTTCAGTCCTATCTAACTCAAAATAAGGGCATTTGTTATGAGATTCATATCACAATTTCAGTCCAAAATTAACAGTCGCGTCCTCAACATTAATTTTTCATAATATTCTCACTTTATCTATCAAAACCCTAGGGAATATACCCTAAATTTTAAGGCTTCAATACCTAAATTTTGGGGGCAATTTCTACATTAAATTCAGTCTTCTACGTGCAATAATCATCAGCAATTTACCACCTTCACACCTAGATCCCTGAAATTTAAGGAAGTCATTACATGCATCAAGAAATAGATTGGAAACATAAATTAAGCAAGATCATTCTTGCCTTAAAATTCATGGATGAAAATCTCTTGGAAGCCTCTGGATTTCCCTTTGTTCTTGCCCCTTTTCTCCTCTTTCTCATATTTCTCAATTCCTCTCCCGTAACTGTGATTTAGGTTTTCTCTAATGATAGTGGGGAAGTGGTTTACCCCCACTCAAACACTAAATAAAAGGGTAATTACGATTTGGGCCTAAAACCCAACGTTTGGACCACCAAATAGACCTTAATCCATAACCCAACTAGCCCAAAAGTTCCCCAACTCATATACCTATGACCCGGGAGCATTTCTAAATATTTAAAACACTAAACCGAGTCTCTAACACTCCCTAAAACGTGTCCCAATTATTTTTATTTAACTTATCCCTTTTATTATATTAAAACGACACGCGCCCAAAAATATATTTATGTTTGATTTATTTTTCACTAGTAAGCCCATTATGTCCAATTGAGTTTTATATTTATAAAATCATGAATAAATGTTTATTTAAATTAAAAAAATTACACACTAAAATTTTAAATCCTCCCAATTAAATTTATTCTCAAAATAAATCCGAAATCATTAAATTCATTTATGTCGTAATATTTTCTAATAAAAATTACGAGGTATTACACCTTATTCGGTAACGTGCCTACGTCCATGAAGTGTTTCTCTCTCTCTTTATTGATAAACTCTTGATAACAAATATCGCATGATCCTTTTTCCCATGGGTGTGGGTCACATTTATATATAACAGAAGGAGAATGAGTCGTATGGGACTCCATGGCCTTGAATTGCTATCGTGATTAAGTCGAGAAAATCCAAACTCAAGATTTTGTTGATCGGTTTGTCTTTATTCTTATCTCCAAGTTGTGATCGCTTATCAAGTCTGTATAACACATGTCATCTTCTCCTTTTAGGTCAAATAACTCCACCATAATTTTCACCAAATCTTTTATCCTAAATAGGATGCAGAGGTTTGTTCTCATGTTGATCTTGAAATTGGTCAGAATTGAGATTTAATCACCATAGGATCTATGGTCGGAGAATATCAAAACTGATGTTTTTTTAGATAAAACCTAACTTTGTTCTGCCCATTGAGATTAGAGGGCACGCTTGCAAATTTCCACAGTGTTTTAAGGGTATGCTGGTAATTTTGTTTAATAAAAGGGTAGTAACGTGTGTATTGTCATTGGGGGGCATGTCCTTCTAAGCAATACTTTATCTTGAAAGTTGTACCTCACCAGTTAATGAATTTCCTATCACCAGTTTATAAAGCATTCCATTCTTCACTCTTTTAAATACCAATGCAGATATTTTTGCCTTTTTCGTTCGATGTAAGTCTCATTCTCTCTTTTTTCTTATTTCTCTGCCAACTTTTCTCTCTATTTTTTCATTTTTTTCTTTCTTGAGTTACGAAAATGGTTTACCCAGTTAGTTATAACACCCCGTATTATTATGTCATTTAAATTGGTAGAATTATAATAAATAAATTGATTGGATATGGTTGTGCATTATTAAGTAATTCGATTATACCAAATGTGTGCATTAGTAGAATAATTAATTTGCATGTTATTTGAATTATTATTATTATTATTACATGATTAGTATAATTAAAATGTGTAATTTTTTGTAGACTTTGTTTGAGTACGTTCCGAAGTGATTTAGAAACCCATTTAGACATTTTAAACATCCTAGGTTGGGCATGGGGGATAAGTATATCCTTAAGGGAGATTTTAGACCAATTGGAGTGGCATTCTGAGCTTATTTGGATGACTGAAATTGGGTCTTAACATGAGATATGAGATTAAGGCATCTTATGGGAATAGAAACCAACCTAATTAGGTATTCCATCGAATTCTAAGTTAACCTAGCAGCCTTATACACTCTGGGGGGGAGTTACCAAACTTGGAGAAGAAGAGAGGAATAAGGGCTCAAAGGAGGAGGCTTATACCATCTATAAAGGTAAGAATTTTCTTGCAAAACTTTTAATAACATGTTTCTTAATTCGTATGCATGTCTCTCATACTAATTTCGGGTCTCAAACTTGTTTAGGGATTTAATCATAGACGAATTTGGGTCTAAGGTTGTTTAGATCAAATTAAAGTTAATTATGCATTGATAATTTAAAACCTTAGTGA
Source organism: Sambucus nigra (assembly GCA_949130495.1). NCBI lineage: Eukaryota > Viridiplantae > Streptophyta > Magnoliopsida > Dipsacales > Adoxaceae > Sambucus > Sambucus nigra. The sequence goes on along the minus strand of OX422211.1, from coordinate 220,812,531 downwards.
CAAATGAAAAATTCATATAGTTTAATTGGAGAAATTACAATTAGAATCCATGTGATAGGACTAAACCTTATTACTGAATTAAAATCATGAATTGATCTATTTTGGAAATTTTAGATGAGAATTATGAACTTGTTGATTTAGACAACTTGTGACTTTTATGATACAATTACTTGAATTATTAGGACTGTCATGCATAGATTGGTTATAAATCAATTGAATTATATTTTATTAACTATGATATAGCCATGGTTATCAAAATTGAGTTGTATATAGTTTTAAGAACATTTATAGAATTTTGAGAAGAAAACACGTATTAAAATTTAACAGATTATGAACTCACTACCATAAGGGAATATATTCAAACCCCATGGCAAGTCGATTCAGCCCCGAGTGAATTGATTAGTCCCCAAGGGAGAACTCATTCGGCTCCTAGGGTTTGGGTCAGGGTTAGACCGTGAAAATGTTTGTGAAATTTTTACGAGTATATGGGAGGTTATTTAAGTGAAACGAAATTTATTTACAAATGTATTAATGTCGTTATTCAATAAATGGAATAATTAACTAAAGGGTTAATATTCAAAACAAGGATTGATATTTCAAGGATTACAAAATCAAGTGGCGGTCGTTAGGATGATAATTTCCTATACATATTTTGTGATATATGTATGTATTTATTACTTATGTGGACATACCCGTGCTTATGAAAGGCTTATTGATTGGGGTTGCATGCGACGACGGATCGCATACCATACCCCAACTGAGATGTGCTAAGACTAGTGGAGGTGATTATATTTGATCATGCGTTCAGGGGTATCCTCTTCATGACGAGAGAAAATTTTTGGATCGAAGTCATTAGTCGGGTTAGGTATGGACCCGTTAGTTGTGTTAGTGCGTATTGATCACCCTACCATTTTATGTGTGTTTTATTAAGTCGTCAGGTGGTGAATTCCTTCGGTCTTACCGATAGAGGCATGAGCTAGACACCGAAGGTAGATGCCTTCGTGTGTCGTATATATATTGCAAGAGGGGAGTTTAATATGGGAAAATACCCTATTTTTGTACGTGTTTGACTTGAGCAACTTTGGTTGCGCCTACATATCCATCATACTCGGAATCAAAGTTAGTGTAGTTTATGGGTTTGTACTATTCATCAAAAAACTCATTTGTGGTTGTTTCTCAGAGAGGTTGGAGGTGGTGAAACTGTTCTCAAAATAACGCTAAAAAACTCTTCTCCAAACTCTTTTTAAAACTCTCTGAAAAACTCCTAAGAAAATAAAAACACTTCTTCTCTTAAGAAATTCTTTCTCAAATGTAAGGAAATTAAGTTTATTTATAACAAAATCCAAACCAAGTGGTTTACCATATGTTAAATATATTGTGAAGACATATGTCAAAAACATGTGGTGACATATGTCCTCTTTTGGATGGCTTGTATCCCATAACATATGTTGCACCCTTAATACTTGAATATTGTCTAGTTAATGCATAAATAATACAAAAATATGCATGATATGTTGGGCGCGCATAATAATACCTCATTCGCATAAACACATGGACTTTTATCAATATTACTCATCTCTAATCCCTTTTAATAATTAAATGAGAGGATTATCATTAAGCCCCCCCTACATTTGCTCCACGTACATAAAGTTGATATGTTGATGCATGTCTAAAATATATCGACTGTTTGTACGAAAAACCTTTAGTTGGTTTTGATATGTTCGATCAACCTGTGGATCATAGGTTATAATCGCATATCTCATTTTAGCTTGATGATATACTTTTATCTCATATCTCATATCTTAAATATCATATCTCATATCTCATTTTATGTAAATGGGTTATTTTGACAGACCTCGTGATCATTCTTTTCATGCGAATGATACATTATGAGTTTATCTAGTTTCCCAAATTTGATTTGGAGGATTATCTAGGGGTTACCCCATTCCTCTTTAAATGAACATGCATCCATGATTTTAATGTGGTTGTTCATAACTCTGCTTTTGTAACACTACTATCATGGACACATAATAACTCTTTCATCATTCTCCACCAAGCTTGGTGGAAGTATTATTATGGTCATATAATAACTATTTCATTGTTCTCTTTTATAATTCTCAACCAAGCTTGGGGTAAGTATATTATGGTTTACATAATAACTACTTCCTTGTCCTCGATTAAGCTTTTAGTGTATGCACATATTTTTGACTCGTCTAAATCACGACGAGGTTTCTTAGTGCATGCACGTATTATTGACTCACCCAAATCACGATGAGGTTTGCTGTGAGTGCACATATTATTGACTCGCCCCGACGAGGTTTCTTGTGCATACACGTGTTATTGACTCGCCCAAATCACAACGAGGTTTCTTGTGCCTGCACATATTGTTGGCTCACCCAAATCACGACAATAATTCTTGTGTATGGAAATATTATTAACTCGCCTAAATCAAAATAAGTTTTTTGAAAGAAATATAGTGCCTGCTTGGCGACTCGTTTAGATCATAATGAGATTTTTCTCCAAAAAATAACGCTTGTTTGTCCACTTACCAATTCGATTAAGTTTTTTTGGAATATAACACACATCTGGAGAAGATTTACCAGAATACTCGCAAAGTTCTCATAATATGATGCCATGTCTGAAGGATGGCCATAACTTTGTGTTGTTAATTTCTGAGTGACAACTAGTTAATCAGTCTGAATGTGTTGCAAAAGAAACTGAAGAAGCTTTTGAAATGGCATGCTTGGTCCTTACTAAGATCTGAAGGTTCATCAATCTAACCTTGTCGTTGAGTTTGTCGAAGAAGCTTTAAACTAAAATCTACGTTACATCATAATATCCATTCGCCCCCTTTATTTTATTTTATCTCAAGATAAAATAAAATAAATTACACATATCATTTACAATGCCCACTCGAAAAAATTAAAGCAACCTAATCATTACATTTCATGGAGTGTATCTCAAACTATCATATCTTTGAACAATGGCTTGATGTTTGCATCGCTCAATATCTTCTCATTCAGAAGGCTCTACAAAAATAATATAACTTTTCTGATATAATAATATAACATTGCAACTAGTTAATGAAACTCAGAAATATCCAAGTACAATTCTCATAATGCCCCCTTTATTTTTATTTTATTTGATGAAATAAAATAAAAATAAATAAAGTCTAGGGATATTTGTGTAATGAATTATAACCACCCATACTTGTAGGTGAATCGTGCACAATTTAATGTCGTTTGAGAGCATGCCATAATAAATCTGAAGGTGTATATAATCTCAAGGTAAATCTTCAGTTCTACAAAATATTCAAATATTTCACAAATGAATCATAATTTATGAATATGGTGTAAAAACATAGGATAATGTTTACAAGTGCCATAAAATACTCAAATGAAACTTCATTATGTTTCCTCTGTCTAAAAAAATCTATATACCTGATTTAATGATTTTAAAGCTTCTCAAATCGTCAGCATAACTTATGAATATAGCATATCAATTTAGGTAGTACCATATGGCAATGGTACATATATCAAAAGAAATACTTTCTCCTAGCGAAAGAAAATCAAGTGTCCACGCGTTCTTACATGTTTGGGATGTTTGAAATAAAGATAAAATACTATCTCAAGGACATATATATATATATATATATATATGCGATCAATCTCACAAGCGTATTCAGTTTATTATGGACAACGTACTTCTTATTTGCATAATCCAGGTGTGTCATATACTTTCAGGTTGTTCGTACATTCTCTTTTTGAAAATCGTTAGATAAACATTCATGTATATCAATAATTAACAAATTTTTATACCGTGCTTCATAATCCATAAAATACATATACACACTCATCTCATCTATATTTTCTCATATAAAATACAAAAAAAAAAAACTTACTTATTTGACAACTTTTTAAAGTCATAGAAAAAAGTCTTTTATAAGAAAATACCAGTATCGATATCAAAAGAATCAACTCTAAATAAAGGATGCTTCAAAAAAATTAAAATTAATTTATCAAAATTTCTAAAAACTCCACACTATTATCCCTTTTTTTATTTTTATTTTTATTTTTATTTTTATTTTTATTTTTATTTTTATTTTTATTTTTATTTTTATTTTTATTTTTATCTCCATAAAAATAAAACAAACTCATTGTTCAACCATATTCAAGAAACATATTCATAAATATTTATAATACTATATTTTCAATTTGGTGGCAGGTGTGAGTACGGAGAAATTATTCCAACAAGAGCCATGTTCGAGGAACCACATAGACTTTTAATTTTAACACGTGTCAACTGGGATTCCAACATGTGAGCTCAAATAATAGTCACTAACATGTAATATGAAAATATCAACGAGTTATGCTCAATTCATACCTATTTATTTTAATCGTGGCATTTATTTTGTGGGCATTATTTAGGGGGCAATTTTAGACACGACACGGAACGATAAGAAATTGACCCAAAATTGACACGATATGTAGTGTTTGTGTCGTGTTTTTTTACACAAGCTGTTTCGTGACATGTTCGTGTCAAAATTATGAGTTTTGTTAGTCATGTTATTGTGTCTTGTCATGTTAATCGTATTTTTATTCGGGTTATCGTGTCTATTTTTGTTTAATTTAGTGTGAAATTTAATAAATCGCATTATTTGTGTCATGTCGTGGTGTGTTGTGTCATTTTTATTTGGATCGTGTTCATGTCAACTAAAAAAACACAAATTTGTGTCGTGTCGTATTCGTGTCTTAAAATTCCTTGCCGTGTCGACCCGAAACAAGACCCAAAAAAATGAATTACCACCCATAGCATTATTCAACATCTCTCTCTCTCTCTCTCTCTCTCTCTCTCTCTCTCTCTCTCTCTCTCTCTCTCCCTCGCTCTAAACGCGAGGGGTCATAAAAGATGGATCAGAGATCCTTTAGGTTCACATGTTAACTAATGGTCAATGACTTAGTCTCTTGGTCAAGTTCAAAATGAGCGTTTTTTGGTGAACCTCAAAAGCAAAATCATAAGTTCCTTAAAACGCAAAAAACATAAAAACAAGGTACCTCAAAAACTTTGGTAAATCTCCCAGTCTGAATTATGAGCTAAATCTCCTCTCTTATTCTCGATACCACATGAAATATTTGGTGACTCGACATTTTGAATATGAGGTCAGTCGATTTTAATGGTGTATCACTTCGAAATTTGGCGATGGACCACCGGGGCTTTGATTGGAGAGATGAGGCTTCGTCGTTTGTTATTAAAACAAAGTTTGTAGGACTATAACCCATAGAACTTAAGGTGTAATGGTTCGAGATCCATCAGCATGAAGTTTTTTGGAGCAAGCTCCTTCGATGTCTACCGAAGGTATGCCGGTATAAGGTGCATCAGATTTTAATTTTAAATATGTCCAGTCTTGTTAAGATGTATCAGTTTTGGTTGGGTTAATCTATACAAAACTCTCTTCTCATTTTTTGATTTATACCTCAGTGTAATTTATGATGAATCAAAAATCAAATTTCATAATGCGTCGGTTTTCTGAGTTACAATTCATGCATTCAGGGGTATCCTTTTCATGATGAGAGAAAGTTGTTAGACCAACGCCATTAGTATAGTTGGGTATGGATCCATTAGTCGTGTTACTGTGTAGTGATCACCCCACCATTTTATGTGTATTTTATTAAGTCGTTAGGTAGTGAATTCCTTCAGGCTTACTGATAGAGGCACGAGCTAGACACTGAAGGTAGATGCCTTCGTGTGTCGTATATATAGGTAAAGAAATGAACCTATATAGTTAATGAAGTAGATAGCTATTAATGTAAACAATGCTATGAAAAATAGATAATGTAATGCGATTGTATTTTTGTGGGGCTAGTCTGTGAGACTGTGATTATACGTGTAGATTTTTACCTCCCGATTATATGTGGTGTAGTTGCCCTTAATATTGTTATGTTATCATAAAAATCAAATCACATGTTTGGGATTGGGTTGGAAATGTGTATAATATTACATTTAGATGAGGGTGAGATAATTACTACATGTGATAGATGATGGACAGTATGTAATGTGAATTAACTGCATTATTATCTATTGGTTTTGTAAATTAATTCTTGCAACTTTAGGTCTCTGATCAAAATTATCAAAATTATTTTATATGTTATCCTAGATTGGAACATCAGGGCTCACAGGGGATCAGACTTGCAGTTTCACTTGCTTAGTAGCGGATTCAGTTCTTTGATTCTAGCATAGGTCGCTACTATTTTTCATTTCAGTTTTACATTCCAGAGATTATGTGGCAATAAGACCGAGACTTGTTTATTTCAGTTAGTTTATTTTCCAGTCATATCGGATGGATGTTTTATGATTTACGAGAGTTGGGACTCATATACCGTTAAGTTATTATTTCATATTGCTTTATTGTCCGTGGATGTTTTAAAATAAATTTCATTTTTACCGGTTGATGCTAAGAATGGTATGAATTATTAGACAGCCCCATCTTCAGTGTATTGTGTATGTCCATCCCTCACATTGAAAATGGGGGTTGTTATAGATGGTATCAAAGCATCGAGATTCTAGTGTCCTTAGGATCTGTGTAGTGCTCGTTACATTCTGCATTACATTCTTTGATATATAGATCCTTATATTTAGGAATCGTTGTACTTTTTACTATTTTTTACTATATGAACCTTGTTTCCTTTAAGATGGAAAAACTTGATGCAATATACCACAACGTGATACCAACGTGATTGTTGAGGATAGGGCTCAACAAGAGATGTAGCCACACCCAAAACCACCACAAATGCCACCCGTGGCTACTCCAACAGACAGAGCTATTATAGTGACTCAGTAGTCTCTATAGAGACGGTTGCCATGCTATAGCATTTTTAGCCATAGCAGCATCTACCACCCCACCCCCACCCCACAGCCAGTACTGCTACCAGTTCAGTCCCAGTGCTCCATTTGGGAGAGATCCAGGGATGCCTTCACTAAAGGCCACCCACCAGAGTTTGCTAGGAATACAAATATTTTAGTGGCAAGTCAGACTTGGGTGGGCCAAGTCGGTCTTAGAATAGGCCTGTAAATATTTTAGCTATCCCAATCCCACCCTGGACTGACTCAGGCCTCATTGTGTAATCCCAAGCCCGTCTAAGTTTGGAAGCTTCTTTCCCAAGCCTATTACCTAAGCCCAGACACAATTTTTTTTACTTAAATTTTATTCTATAGAAATTTTATGACCTATTTTATTGATTAGCACATTTATTTTAGATTGTAGTCTTAAGACTAAGAGTAAATAAAGCCTAAAATGGATATTTCTAAATGTTCGCCGTTTATATTCTTTTTTTATAACTTTTAACCATAAAGGAATAAAACCTACACTAATATATATAGGGAGAGGATCACAAGTGGACTTTTTAAACGACCTTATCAAAAAACACCTAACAACCCATTGATTTTAATTCCTATGTTGTAATTGTTTCGCGCCTTCTCTGTCATGGTGGGGGAAATGGGGGTAGGGGGTAGGGGCTAAGGAGGTCTGAGGTCACATGCGTGTCCGTTGTCGCTGGAGAAGATCAATTACACTACAAGAATTAAAATTAATGGACTATTAGGTGTTTTTTTGTTAAGGTCCATTAAAAAGTCTGCTTTTTAGGTCCACTTGTGATCCTCTCCCTATATATATAATTCTAAGGCCTCGAGTCGGGCCGGCCTCAAGCGGGCCTAAGAATAGAAGCCCAAGTCCATCCCAAAAAAAATTGAGCCTATAAAATTTTACCAATCCTGGTCCGCTGCCCTATTTACCTTATCCAAGCCCTTTTTTTTTTGGGGGGGGGGGGCATAGAGGGACTCGGGCCTATGGCCACCCCCATTTTCCACCAGCCATGAAATCAGAAATGAAGAGAAAATTTTTAAACCTGAAGCAGGAGAGCCTTATTATAGCAGAGTATGAGGAGGAGTTTACCGCAATGTCATTATTTGCTGAAGACGAGGTAAATAGCTAAGAAAAGAAAATAGGGAAGTTTGCATCGGGGGTAGCTTAGTACATCAATACATCCCTATTGGGGAATCTGTCCTTTACCACATATACTCAGATGGTGAATACCTCTTTATTTCATTGTCAGAATCACTGACCATTCCATAAGAGTAAGGGGAAAAATAGATCCAATTCAGAGTTATCAATAAGGCAGGACAAGATGGGTGGGAATAATAATCGAGGGTCGAGTAGTTTAAGTGATTACAGATGAGAGATTAGTTCAATAAGCATAGGGGGTTTGATGATAGAAACACGCAGGACCATTAGGGCCAGGGCCAATGGCAACAGGGTCATGGCCAGCAGGGCCAATAGGGACAGCCATGGGATAAGCGTATGTTCCAGGGAAAGGGTTTTACTTGCAGAGAGATAGGATACATGTCCATAAGGTGCCCTCACGTGAATCGGGATGCACAGGAACAGGGATATCAACGTGGATATCAGGCACCTCAGGGGCGGCGTCAGAAGTTGCTAGCCCCCATTGTACCAAAACAGTCAATTAGTAACAGTATTGTAGTGTTACAAAAAAATAACTAACACTAAATTACCATTAGAAAAAAGGCGTGGGGAAGAAAATTACTAACACTTTTAACCGTTACTAAATTATGTGTTATTAACACGTATCTACCGTTACTAAAGTGTTACAAATTCATTCAAATCCTAACACACTTTTACCATTACCAACATTCATAACACATTTCTAACACAAAAAATATGTAACATATAGTGACAATATAGGTCCTTTACTAATGTTAAAGATTTTTTTAAAAAAATAATATCTCGAATTGAGATATTATTACTATTTCTCCCCTCGCAAGTCCCTGCACAAATGCTTTAGTTTTACACTATAATTGTAAGGCAAAAGCTTTTCCCATAAAGAAAATCATGTATTAATGTCAAAATCTATGTACAAAATAGAAAATAAAATCATGTATTAGTGTCGTAAATCTATGTATGATAAAGAAGTGTTTCAATTATCTACATCTCTCATTTCTGTTTTATATCTAAACGGGGACCATAATACTAAAATCTTCCCAATCAAATCTCCTTACAACTAAATTCATCTACCACCAATAGCTTCTTCCCCTTTTTTGGTAATTCGGTCCCCTTCACCTTCTAATACAACCCCCTAAAGCTTTTTCACCCACCAGCTTCCCATACTTAATTTTCCATCCAACACTCCAACTAGACTCCACACACGGCTATACGGAAGGTAAACAAAAATTCATATCATAATCAACTCAAATACTAACAACACATCATCTGATAATTTTGAACTTAGTTGGTAGAGAAATGTTATGATTTCATACCTCGAATTTGAAGGGAAACCCATACATTACACATCCTCGCATCAGAATCACTCCCCGAGGAGCTCCCTAAATCTGAATCTGTATATGAAACCATTGAAATAAATATGTCAACATTTCAATCCTAAGAAAAACTATAATTATATTTTGGTTGCCAAATAATAGATAGAAATAAATAAATTATAATGGATCCAGTACCACTTGATGAGTATGAGTTGCTATTAGAACTGCTAAACAAATTATAATGGATACAATACCACTAGGTGGGGCCAGTGGCGGAGCCACATAGGGCCGAAAGGGGGCGGTGGCCCCGGTTGAATTTTTCAAAAAAAATAATAATAAAGGGTTTTTTTGGTAATATTTAAAACTTCAAGGTATGCCTCTAATTATTTACAAAATTGAGAGTGTAAGATTGTAATTACTTAAAATATTAAACCTAAAACTAAAACGCAGCAGCGGATAACTTATCTCATCTCTTTTTTGAAATTGTTCAATATCCATTTCAGGTATTATTTTTATGTATTTACATATTTTTTGTACGTGGTAGAAATTTTATGTATGTGGAATTGTGGAATTTAGTTTTTTGTACGTGGAGTTGTTCAATTTAATTTTTTGTATGTATGTGCAGTTTAATTTGAAGTTGTTCAAGGTTCAATTTAAATATGTGGTGATAAATGTAGTCTGAAATGTGTGGTATTTTTTAAATAGGAAGTCATGGAGAAATTAATTAGATATTGTTAATAATGATTGAGAGTAATTGTTTGAGCATTATAAAGCTATAATTTGTTTAAATTTAAAAATAACCCAAAAAAAATCACCGCAGGGGATCTTGCCTTTGAACCCCCGACAACACTCGAAATTTTCGCATATGTAATTTTGAATCGATTTCTCGCCGGTTGGACTGTAATCCTGGATCCGCCACTGGATGGGGTTTCATTCATTGATCCAATTTGATACTTAATTTTAAATGAACTCTGATATAAAATGAAAGTCGTACATACTTAATTCTAATCTTGAAACTAATTTTTCTCTATATTTTATTATGTTAATTTTAACTCATCAAAGACGGTGAGGAGGAAATGGTGTTGATAGGTTAATTTTGAAACCATACTTACAATGGGGTGAAAATAAATTTCACCTAATAAATACATTAGTAGATATATTTTTTGATTAATTAGACTAATGAAACAGAATGTCGAACTCCAGTTTCCATACCGTGAACCATTTCATCTTTAGCAACATAGGAAGGAAGCATATATATTGATAATAGTAGAACTAGAAAATGGAATCTGTAGATATTATATGCATGAATCTATTTTCTTCCATGTTACCAATTAAATACTGTTACTAAAGCCGTTTAATATAAAATTAAACTATTTAAGTAACTCCGAACTATTTTTTAGGAAACTCTTTTCTTACAATCAAATCAAATTAATCACAAGATATGTTTAACAAAAATATGTACGAGATCTGTTAAAGATTGGTTAACAGGTTTAATAAATCAGTTTAAAAAAATTCAAACTCAGCACAACCAAGAATTAGATGAGGAGGTGTAGAAAGATTAAGAACAAGGATTTTTAACATGGTAAAACCTCACCCAACTGAGGAAACATCAACGACTCCCTCTACGGAGTAAACCAAAAATTCCATTAAAATAAATTATAATAGTTACAAACTATATAACACACACGCACACAAATCAGGCCTATACAAGTTTAGGAATGTACCCACTGGTGTCCTTATAACTTCTTTGCAGTTCTGTTTGTTGATGTTGTCTTTCAGTTTGCTAACTTCCAATTTGTTCAAGTTCTTTATGTCGACTCTTGTTCTTGAGATCTTGTTACCAACACTTTTAGTGTGGTAGGGTGATAGTGTTTGTGAAGGTGCTTTCTAACACATGCATGCACACACACACACACACTTATTTTATACAAACAGTCCTATCAAATTACATATAAGATCTATATGATGCGATTTTCTATTTCTCTCTTCTTATAAAACTTAACCTTGTTTGACCTTTATCATAATCCCATAATCCATGGCTATCTTGCTCGAAAGACGTATGAAGATCTTAATCAATCTCAGGTTTTGAAAATATTTTTTGAGATTAAAAATCACTAAGTGCGATTCCAACTAGGTTGAAGGTCTTGTTTCAAAAGAACTAGAAATAGAAAATGTTTTTGTTGATTTCATAGATAAAAACATTTACAGAAATAAATCAACAAATATTTTCTCAAGATGAGAAACTAAATATGCAGATCTAAGTGAAATATAACATGCAATGACTTAGATCTAAGATTTCTATACAAGTAGAAACACAAATCTAAACAGATGTTTAAGTTGATAACAAGATCTAAGAACGAAGAGGTTACAACAAAACTAACAAACCAATCACTCAAAATCTCTCAAACACTCAAGGTTGTGTTTGGTATATACAGTTTATGAAGGAGGTTAAGGTTTGAATATAGTTTTGGACGATTTAGGGTTAGGGTTTCCTAACTCTGTTTTCTCTCTCTCTCTTCTCTCTTCTCTCTTATCTCTTCTCTCTTCTCTCATCTCTCTCTTCTCTCTTTCTCACTCTAATGAACAAAGTGGAAAAAGTCTCAGATGGCTGAGGGTAGGGTTCCTTTTATAGGCTGAGAAGATTCGATAATATAGACCAAAATCAAGGGCTATGATCTGGTCTTGGAGGATTGACTTTTATCCAATGGTTTAAACAGAGGCGGTGATTAAAACGCTTCTGATTGGCTCAAATTGGTTTCACCAGGATTGTATAAGAACGCATGCAGGTTATCAATTAAATCTAATCCAAGGTGTAGACACCCCATTCTGTTACCCCCTAACTTTTCTTAGGTCCCTAGTACCTCCCTTCATCACCATAAACCCAGGTTATATCTTGACGGGCACTCCCACTCAGTTTGACCCAAAAGTCAAACTCTTCATCTCGATCGAGACTGAATGAATCTTCGAAGGGCACTGAATACCCTTTCCAACGGTCCACCCCGTGTGCGATTCCGACTTACCATGCGGACGAACAATCCGTTTGCGTTCGAAACTTGACCCAGAGGCCACCGGGCGCTCCCGGGCTCTGTTTGACCTATGTCAACTCTTCAGCTTGACCGAGGTTGAATGAATCTTCAAAGGACACTGAATACCCTTTCCAACGGTCAATCCCGTGCGTGATTCCGACTTTTTATGCGGACGAACGATCCGTTTGACTTCGGGAGGTCACCAAATGCTTCCCGGGCCCGATTGACCAAAGTCAACTCTCCAAACCGGGTCAAACTCTTTGAAATGTCGAATTACACCTCCTAAACTTTCTAACGGTCCACCCCATGCACAATTCGTACTTACCATGTGGACGAACGATCCGTTTGCATCCGAGCGATTCCCCGTCCAATGGATCGACAAATGCTTTCGAGCCATATTTGACCCAAAGTTCACTCCCGAACCTGGGAGAGGTCCAAAGGACTTTCAAATATCTCTGAATTACCTTTCCAATGGTATTCCCCGTGCACGATTCTGACCAACGGTTTGCCCTCGGCGGTCGATTTTCCGAAAAAGCCTAAAGCGCACTACCAAATGGCAGGTTCCAGACCCTGCCTATCGGCACCTGGCGATAGGCAGGAACAGGTCTATGCCGATCGGCACCCACCTGGGCCTATAAAAGGAGGCCTTCACCTCATTTGCAAGGGGAGCCAGATATGATAAAAATCTCTCTGAACGAATCCCAGAAACCTCTCTCGAAGGCAGCGTGATTTCAACATCCAAATCCCATTTTTACTTCCACTTTTCATCAAACTTGGTGAATTAGTCACTCTCCATCATCATACAAGTGCAAGGGCTTCTCTCCAACATTCAAGATCAAGCTCAAGATCTTCAAGAAGGTCCTACTTTCTCTACTCTCTCTTAAATTCTCTTAAATTCTCAATAACTTGTCTTCTTATTTAGCACTTTTATTATCTCATTTCACACATCTTAATATACTTTTTTATTTATTATTATTGCACATCTCCTATTTTCATATAAATAAAACCCAAAAAATAAGAAAAAGAGGGTTTGCTCATAAATTCCAAGTAGGGATTCTCACACTTTTTCCACATTTTTCTCACAATCTAAAACCCTTTTTCTACACACACACACACACACTCACAAATAAGAGATTCCCCATTTGGATTTATGGGATAAACCCCACCCCTCATTTTGTATGCGAACTACGTGGACTTTGATGCCTTTATAGGCTACGTAGGCGTCTTGGGGTAAAAATCGAGACTCGAGTCCTTTTTCTCACTTTTTCTCTCATTTTCTATCTTCTCTAAAACCATTTTCCTTATATTCTATATACTTGCCCTTAGTGACGTATTACCCCACATGCGTTATCGCTCCATTATAACGATCAACATAGGGGTAATCGCGTAAATCTTATTTTTCTAATATTACTTTTATATCTTCCTACAGATGACTCGCTTTAACTTTTCCATGATACAAGTCGAGGATTCTTACCTCAATTCTATATATACACATGCACACATATCACGGGGGGAAACAAAAGAAAAATAGCAAATATTCATGAGAGACCGAAAGGGCGGAACGGGTGCGGGTGCCTAACACCTTCCCATTTCTTAACTAAGCCTCCGAGCCCTTCTCGAATCGTCTTGGTTTCGCACGCACCAGTATGTCTTTGGTTTCAGGGTGGCTTCCCCTTTTTCTTTTGTCTGTTTTGAGTAAAATAGACTCGTGACTCTGAATCTCTCTACATTTTTACACCACATCTCAAACGACGCCGACCGAAGCGCTCCCGAGAGGGATACGCGGGACCCGAAGGATCCTTTCCTCCACGCCACCCGCCCGCCCGATGAGGATCGGGGATGGCCACAGTGGCGACTTCGCTGGGGATACTTGTGTTTTTTTTGTTGGCTTGACTCTATTTACATGAATGCTATATTTGATTATGTTTCCCCCATATCTGCATGTTCCCCTTTCTCATATGTATCCCATGCTTATGCTTATGTTCACACACTTGTAGAAAATTCTCCATGTACACCTCACACCACGTTCACCTAGGATCACATGTATATCCCCATGTTTCACGCATCACCCATCCATACTTGGTGTACCTTTTGGGGTACTTATACTTTGCTCCCTGTTTGGCATAATCAAGAAAGGCATTCTCATCATAAGATACCAATAAGAGAATCATGCATGATTCACATGACATCACCAAAGAGCATTGATATTGACCAAATTTTATCCAGTAACTGGAGGGTCACTTCAAGATGGGCGCTGGTCCGGCAGGTCGCAGTTAGCCTAAGCGATATGACTCTCACCTTCCATTGGACAAGTACCTTTGACGTATATCAAACAGTTCCCCCGCATCGTACCGCTTGACCGGAGTCATGACGGGAGGTATATCGCAGGGAATTCATTCACGTACATCGAGTATATCAAATTCGCTCTCACACATACCGTCCCGACGAGGTATATGGTGAGGCAATTCACGTACACTCAGGTATATCAAATGGCTTATCCACACGTGCCGATTGCTCGCAAGCGCAAGACGTATATCGTGGAAGTCACGCCAAAGGGGGGAACCCATGCCGATTCACCCAACCAACTGCATACCCGCATATAGGTGTCAAACCTAGGACACGAACTTTAGATTGCCGATTTCAACCCGAAACTCTGCCAAAATTCTGGGTCGACCTGCCGCCCAATTTTCACGCATTTTTAAAACGGGACCCTGTCCGTGAGCCTGGTTACAAGTCCAAAACATAGCTTTGCATATATTAAGACCCCCACTTTTCCAGGCTCGGGTCCTGTCCGGCATTGCATTTAGGAGAATTAAATACAAGTGAAAACATAATAATCATAATAATCATGCTGATTTCTGTCTCCAAAATCATTATCCCTTCTTTATCGAAAATGCAAAAATAATTCTTCCTTTTTAAAAAAAAAAAATCTCTCATCCTACGCCTTCTCAGGTCGATCGCAAGCCCTTGGCCTGGCTCCCAATTGGCTTCGGTCTTCAGTCAAACAAACTCGGAGTTTCATCTGTTCTTCTACTACTTATTCTGAGTCCGAAGTCCTTCCATCTTCCATGGAGAATACAGATCAAGCACCAGTCATACAGCCGGATCTGACGACAGTCTTAGCTCAGCTCATGTCCAAGATTGACAACCTCCATACCGAGGTCCGAGAGATGCAACGAAACTGATAAGCACCCAAAAGTGTATAATTTATATCCCGAATATGTGCATTTTAGTCACTCGTTTTAATTAAAATTGGCCTTATGTCGTATTTTATCATTTTGCAGGTCAATACGCAGTTGCCGTGCAAATAATGCTAAATCAGTGCAATTGCAACTCAATAGCGGTCAAAAGCATGTATAGAAGAAATCAAGGAGATCGCAAAGTTCGGAGTCCTAATTGAGTGTGTCGAGATGTGTTCTGATGCCCCGAACTAGTTCCGTAACCTTAACATAGCCCAGACCGAGCCCAGACCATTCTCTGAGCCCCGTGTGTGTTGAGTTTGTACCTTTATTATTTTTCTAGATTTTTATTTTTAGTCATTTTATTTTTAGGATTTATTTAGATTTATTTAGAAATTTCTGGGATTTATTTTCTATTTTTCTATTTCTATTTCTATTTCTTTATTTTGATTTTGATTTTTATTAGTTTTTAATTTTTAATCTTTATTATATATATATCGATATATTATTTTAGTTTTATTTTATTAGGATTATATCTTTTAGGTTTAATAGAGTTTTATTTTATTTTAGTTGAGATGTTAGTTTTTTTTAGTTTTATTAGATTTTTTTTAGGTCTTTAGTTTTTATTTTAATTTAATTTTATTTCTTTTGTTTTATTTTATAGATTAGAATTTTTATTTTATTTTAATTTTAGTTTTTATAGATTTTATATTTTTAGGATTTTAGTTATGTTAATTTTCAATTTTTTTAGGGGTACAAACTCAAATACACACATACACTCATCTACATCCAAATATACACTCACCCACACAATACCTAACCTACACCTCACACACACCCTATCAACTACACAATTCACCCTCGTCATCTTCCCCAAACACACCCACCTTCTCTCCATTCTCTCACCTCCATTAAACTAAACAACCCCTCACCTCTTCTCTCTCCCAAAAAATTCTGCTATACCCATCACCAATACAACCCAGCCATGGCACAAACCCATCCTCGCAGCAGCCTCCGACGGCGACCCACCAACCTCAAAACCGCGAGCCACAGCCGGACCCAGTTCCGGCGACCACAAACCCAGACGCCGCTGCCTAGCTGCGGACCTTCCCCGACCTCAACCTCCGGCCTTCTTCTCCCACTGTCGGTCGAAACCGCGAATCAGCTCCGACCCGGATCTCCTATCGCGACTAGATTCGAAACCCATCCTCAACCCAGCAGCGGTCAAACCCGAACCTTTCGGCCGCGACTTCGACCCACTTCCATCCCCAGTCCGAAAAGCGTGTCAGCCCAACCCGCGGCCCTGTTCGAAACCAAAAACCTGATCCACCTTACGAACCCATTTTCCAAATCTCCATCAGCCAAAACCCTATCCCAAAAAAATCAGAATTGATCTAAAGCCTTAAGAGAAATAAATAAATAAATCCCACCAAATCCTCCTCATCCAATAAAGCATCGTGGGTCAACCAAAAGAAAAGGGAAAAGCTTATAAGAGGACTCTCAACAACACAGAATAAAAAAAGACACGCAGAGAGAGAGAGAGAGAGAGAGACTGTATATTATGTACAGTTAGGTTCATAAAAAAATTACAAAAAAAATAGTTTAGTGTTAGAATAAATTTTTTGGTTTGTTTTTTATTCTTTGGATTTCTGAAAACATTGGGACACACGTGCATGAACGCGATTCAAGGAATTAATTCAAAGGGAGACTTTTGTGTATTGTATTTCTTTGCTCTACTTTTTAATTTATTGTTCCATGTTTGTGGCTGCGATTAATTGTTTCATTATGATTGTCTAAGCACCCCGTTCAAGGGGTGTGATGCACTGTGTACGATGTTAGTTTAATTAATCAATTTTATTAATTTTATATTTCTAGGTAAATTAATTTTAATTGTCACCAATTAATTTATGTAACGAGAGTTAGTAAATTAATTGAATGAATTACTGTTCGAATTTAGGAATCGAACTTGAGATAGATTTTTCCGATATTTGAATATTAATTCGGTGTTGAAATTTAAGGATTGCTATTGTTTTCTTTAAATTGATCCTAGCGGATAATTTTCTGAAAATAGTATAAGTCTTAATTTTTCATCGTGTGACATTTTTAAATTAATTTTCTAAACAAGATTTTATTAAATTTAAAATTTTAACGAGAGTTAGATTATTGATTTAATATTATCTCGAAATATTTCAAATTAATAAATTGATAAATTAAAATAATTGAAAATGCAGTGTAATCCCATCTCTTGACCTTCTCACATTATTTCACACTCGGTTGCACATTCTTTTTCATTATTTAGTCATTTTATAATTTTTAGCATTTGTTAGTTAATTTTTCCCTTGAAATTGTTTTTAAAAATAAAATTAAAAAATTAAAAAATATATTTTCATAAAAAAAATGGAATTGCACGTTTTCACATTAATTGTTTCACCTTGAAAGTTGGATTGATACCCGTACTTACCGCAATACGAGTTATTTTTAGACAAGTTTTGTAGGTAGTCAATGGAATTTTGAGAGTGGCTTTTGCACAACAACGATACACACAAAATGCTTCTTATCAAATGGCGTCGTTGCCGCTTTCTTGGCCTGGAGACATGATTGAAGACTTGTAATTTTATTTATCTTTTTTACTGTAGTTCTTCCTCCTCCCTCCTCATTAGTCTGGTTGTATAGGATTTTTAAAGCTTGGTATTTATTTTGGTGCATTTTGACACCGATTTTTTGTAATAATTATTCATTTAAAAAAAGCGAAAAGGGAAACCAGACAAGGTAGAGAGAGGGCGTCCAAGGCGAGGATTTTGAAGCCTCTCTACTTTGGGTCGGTAGGACTCCCGAGGACGACTGAAGTAGGCGTACTTTCCCCCGGTCGACTCAACTCGGTCTTCACCCCACGTGTGTCAAAACCGTGGGAGGTACAATTTTTTTATCCCTCGCGAATCTCCTGCAAACGAGTTCATTTTTTGTGTGATTAATTGCTCCTATATGCTTTTAATTTCTGCATCGCACTTAAATTGAATGGTTTGATGAATTAATTTACCTAAGACCTAGACCCGGTCATTGAAACGAGAAGGGATTTCATCACCCGACTCACTCGCTTATCCATTGTGTGCTACCCTAGCTGTCATTAAATTTAAAAATCAATCAACTAGCTAGCCTCGTAGGAACACATTTTTGCAACAGGCGATCACAAAGATAAATTCCGTGCATTTTGTCGCCCGCGGACTTCATTAAAATTTGACTGCCCCTCTCACTAATTTTGAAGATAATAATTGGCTATGTGCTCGTTCGGATTTTTTCTTGACTCGTGTGTGTCCAATTTCATTATTTCGGTAGTCGGGTTTTGTTAGTTCGCCCAAATCAAGAGTCCACTTTTTCCCCTTTTTCGAAAAATACCAAAAATATTTTCCTTTTCTTATTTTCAAAAATCCCAAAAATATTTTTTTTCCATATTTAAAATACCAAAAAGATTTTCCTTTTCTTATTTTCAAAAATCACAAAAAGATTTTGTTTTCTTTTGAAAATATTTAAAAAACAAGAAAAAATATTCCTTTTGTCATGGCCGAAGAACGTCCTTTACGGGTATACTTTGGCCATTTCACATTCTCTCGAAGTTTGTTTGATGATAAGCCCGAATCGAACCTTCATTCATTAATTTAGGTCTTTAACTCTCAAACGCACACCGTTGATACTCCTGTGTTGTCCATGCACACATCTCATACTCCACCGCCTTCGGTGTCGAGTGTCAACCCATCATATGCTTCACCGTGCACACACTGCTTTCTTAGCGATCACTTATCCCATGAGTGTCCATTTATATTCTCTCCATCTGAATCCGCCATGGAACATGTGCATCCCTATGACACTGTTTTGGACCCACCCTCAACGTATTATCACGACATATCTAATGTCGAGGGGTATGAGTACCCGAGCTATTCATGGAGGCCTGATCATCCTTCCATGCAATATGAATCCCAACGCCATGTTGTGGGTCCTTACGGTTTCCAACAGTCTTCATCGCCATCCCGTGCACCTCATACCTATCAATCCCCTTTATATGCTCCTCATACTGATCACACTTTTGTCCCTCATAGAGATGCTTCTCCTGTGAAGGCTACACTTGACCCTGCTCCACACACTTCATATGAGTATTCTCCACATCCTAGTATTTCTAGCGAGTTGTGTCCACCTCACCCACCGCCGCCACCCACCACCACTTCACCACCACCTTGCACATCCTCTCTCGAAAGTCTTTTGCACAAGTTCGCGCACACTTTTCAATCTCAAAATGAATGACTTCAAAGGCTTGAACAACGATTATATGATTTTGAGTGTGCGAACGAGATGGATTCCACCCCAAGTCAACCCATTATTGACCCCGCGTGGGACGATGATGTGTCGTCTTGTGCCACTGATTTTGAGTGTGACCAACCCTATCCTCCCGAGAATCTTGAAGTTGCGCCCACCCAGTGGTCCGGGACCCAAGTTGACAATAGTGTTGACCTATCCATTGACAGTGAGACTCATCCCACACCGCCTTATCCTTTCAAACCCACCATTGAGTTTCACCTTTCCCCTTCAACCGAATCCATACTGATGCCCAAGTCTACACCTTTTGGCCCTTTTTTATGTGTTCCCGAGGAACCCATTATTTATAGGTTATCTCCGGCTGCGAGTGCTACCCACTGTCCTGAGATTGAATCTGAGATGGTTTCTATCTCTCTGGATATGGATCCTATCCCACCATGCTTAACTCCCATTGAGTCAGATATTACTGTTGATTCATCTATCTTGGATTTGGATGCCTCGTTCGATTTTTCCACCATTGTGGATGGTGACTTTCGAGTGGCTAAGTTGATCACTCCCTCGTTCTTTTTCACACCTTCTCCTACGAGTACCCTTGAGGATCATTCTGAGTCTCGTGAGGAGTGTGTCTCTCCCACCTGTGAGTTGGATCATCCTCCTCCACCCTTTGTCCCACATGATCCACCCACTGTCCCTACCACCCCACCACTTGATTCGTACCTTGCTATTATACGTTCTCTTTTCATATCTAAGCATTCATGTCCTCACCTCTCCCCATCCTCCACCCTAGTGCTCCACGATCCCATTTGTGCACTTTTCATTGACCCCGCCATCCATGTGAGTATTCTTGATACTCTCCACTTTCGTGACACCGAGCTTATTATTTTATATACACCGCTACCTTGTGGTGTTGATTTTTTCCACTACCGCTCCCTGGTGTGTCACGGTGCGACTGTTATCATCGTCCATTTATAGAATGGTCGCGCACTTTCTCTGAGGCCTTCCCCATCACTATTGCCAAACCATTTTGCCTCCCCCACCAAATTGAGCACCATTCTTATAGGGCCCTTGTTGCCCTCACATTTACGCTCAATAAGGCCCGTGATCGGCGACTCTTCACCCTTTCCCTTGCCTTTCTCACCCTTACCCTAATACCCACCCAACCCTGGTCCACCGATGCTTTGCATCGAGTGATGCACTTTGCTATACAAGTGCATTGACTTCTTCTAGACTTTATCTAACAAGACTGACGCTTCAGTCTTGTTTGGTGGTGATTTTCATCACCCAATTTTTCTGTCGCCCTGTGCTTTTCATAGTTCCTATCTTTAGGGTGAGATTGGTTCGGTCTGGCTGAAGACGTTAAACTTAGCGCTACCGGGAGGCAGCCCGTAGTTCATTGTTTCTGAGTATGAGTCTTACCCTGTTTGGGGGTGGAGTTTCACACCACCCAATGCTTTTCACATGCTTTATAGACTTGTACGTCTTTTTGTATCACATTTGTTCTTCAGGTTTCATCTATGCTCCAGAATGCGGTACATTTCACCAGTGGTTCATTATGGTAATATCTTTCCTCATTTGTGCTTTTATTTTTATATATGGATTTAAACATCGAGGACGATGTTCTCTTTTGTTTGGGGGTGGGAAATTTATCAAAATCATACTTCTTTTGAAAATTTTCAGAAACAAGTGATTTTAAACTTTTTGTGCAGTTAAAAATAAATTTTTATGATATGAATTGTCTATCATCCCGCTTTTAAAAAAAATCTCGAAATACCCGTGTTCGAACCCAAAAATTACGTTTTTTACACATAAATTAATTAATGCCTCTTAAAGCGTATTTTCACTATGAATTCCTAAACTCGGCAATTTTACACTATCACGTTTACAATCAAAAGTTGAAGAGTAACTATATTCTCAAGAAAGCCTTAAAAGATCACTAGTGGCGACTTAAACCCGTGAGATTTGAGCTTTTCACCTTTTTGAGGGTTTTTAAGTATCTCCAAGTCACAAGTTGACTCAACTTTCTTTGGATACTACATTTAGTCGTTGCATGGTCTCATTATTTTTTTCAAATTTGGTTTAATCACTGAAATGACATCATTTTCGAGTTGTAAAAAACATGTATCTTGTAATTTGTCCCGAGCACTAAACCGATTTTTCCATACACATACCATTTTCCCTATCACATTATCATTCACCCATTATCTTTTTCCATATTACCCTTATCCATATGTCCCAAATACCATCCATCATTGCCATCGTTTTTGAGAAAAAGAGTGTTTGAAATTTTTCATGTAAATTGTCTTCATTTGTGCTATGAAAAGAAGAACGTATCGCAATAATATATATATATATATATATATATATATATATATATATATAAAAGCAAAGAAAGAAAATAAAAATAGAAAAGTTGAAAAAGAAAGATGCGATCATAAGTTCAAAAGATGAAGACAATAGTCAATCAAAGTGTGTCACACTCTTCTCAAAAACCCTATCATTCATCTTCTCCATTTCATTATTCCCTCATACCTTACATAAACCCCATTTTCACCCTTGGTAAAGTGTTTGGACAAACGAGAAGATTATATGGTGAATAACTCGACATTCTCGACATAGTGGTTAGCATCCCTTCATGAGATCAGATTTTTTCATGTATCCATCCCTTCTTATAAAGTGTGTGAGACGTTTGAAATTGTTTACATTTACTCACCTCCTCACACACTAGAGAGATACACTTACCCAATTCTCATAGAGTTCGATTCAGAGAGATATATCCAGTGAGAATCGAAGTCAAAGCGTTGATTCTATAAAGGCAATCTAGGAATTACTCTAATGATACTTAAGATTGTTTCACACTACACACGCTGAGTTTTAGGAAGGATTATGCTTTTGGTATAAAGTAATTTCATATCTTATTTTGATAGTTAAATACAGTGTTCCTTGATGTCCTTTTAAAGTTGGGTTGTATAGTGTTTCATCATCTACCCTGATACTGCATTTAAATAAGTTTTGAATTTTGTGGGTATATTCACTGCAAACCCTCACGAGACACCACTCGTCTTGTAGGGCAACCTATAGGTTTAACGGCTTGTTGCACATGTTAAGTGCAATCGCTAGTGCCTGCGAAAGTGACACACTTTTGGTCACTTATCTCTATTTCTCTCTAATTTTTGCTCGAGGACTAACAGTATTCTGTTTGGGGGTGGTGTGATAAGCACCCAAAAGTGTATAATTTATACCCCGAATATGTGCATTTTAGTCACTCATTTTAATTAAAATTGGCCTTATGTCGTATTTTATCATTTTACAGGTCAATACGCAGTTGCGGTGCAAATAATGCTAAATCAGTGCAATTGCAACTCAATAGCGGTCAAAAGCATGTATCGAAGAAATCAAGGAGATCGCAAAGTCCGGAGTCCTAATTGAGTGTGCCGAGATGTGTTCCGATGCCCCGAACTAGTTTCGTAACCTTAACCTAGCCCAGACCGAGCCTAGACCATTCTCCGAGCCCCGTGTGTGTTGAGTTTGTACCTTTATTATTTTTCTAGATTTTTATTTTTAGTCATTTTATTTTTAGGATTTATTTAGATTTATTTAGAAATTTCTAGGATTTATTTTCTATTTTTCTATTTTTCTATTTCTTTATCTTGATTTTGATTTTTATTAATTTTTAATTTTTAATCTTTATTTTATTTTTATTAGGATTAGTTTTTAGAAATTTATTTTTTACTTTTATTATATTTCATTTTATATATATATATATATATATATATATATATATATATATATTTTTTTTTTTTAGTTTTATTTTATTAGGATTATATTTTTTAGGTTTAATAGAGTTTTATTTTATTTTAGTTGAGATGTTAGTTTTTTTTTAGTTTTATTACATTTTTTTTTAGATCTTTAGTTTTTATTTTAATTTTATTTTATATCTTTTGTTTTATTTTATAGATTAGAATTTTTATTTTATTTTAATTTTAGTTTTTATAGATTTTAGATTTTTAGGATTTTAGTTATGTTAATTTTCAATTTTTTTAGGGATACAAACTTAAATACACACATACACTCATCTACATCCAAATATACACTCACCCACACAATACCTAACCTACACCTCACACACACCCTATCAACTACAAAATTCACCCTCGTCATCTTCCCCAAACACACCCACCTTCTCTCCATTCTCTCACCTCCATTAAACTAAACAACCCCTCACCTCTTCTCTCTCCCAAAAAATTCTGCTATACCCATCACCAATGCAACCCAGCCACGGCACAAACCCATCCTCGCAGCAGCCTCCGACGGCGACCTACCAACCTCAAAACCGCAAGCCCAAGCCGGACCTAGTTCCGGTGACCACAAACCCAGACGCCGCTGCCCAGCCGCGGACCTTCCCCGACCTCAACCTCTGACCTTCTTCTCCCACTGCCGGTCGAAACCGCGAATCAGCTCCGACCCGGATCTCCTACCGAGACCAGATCCGAAACCCATCCTCAACCCAGCAGCGGTCAAACCCGGACCTTCCGGTCGCGACTCCAACCCACTTCCATACCCTGTCCGAAAAGCGGGTCAGCCCAACCTGCGGCCCTGTTCGACACCAAAAACCCGATCCACCTTACGAACCCATTTTCCAAATCTCCATCAGTCAAAACCCTATCCCTACAAAATCGGAGTTGATCCAAAGCCTTAAGAGAAATAAATAAATAAATCCCACCAAATCCTCTTCATCCAACAAAGCATCGTGGGTCAACCAAAAGAAAAGGGAAAAGCTTATAAGAGGACTCTCAACAACACAGAATAAAAAAAGAGACGCAGAGAGAGAGAGAGAGAGAGAGAGAGAGATTGTATATTATGTACAGTTAGGTTCATAAAAAAATTTCAAAACAAATCCAAAAAAATTATTTTAGTGTTAGAATAAATTTTTGGGTTTGTTTTTTTTTTTCTTTTTAGTGTGATCAAGTGCTGGATTTCTGAAAACATTGGGACACACGTGCATGAACGCGATTCAAGGAATTAATTCAAAGGGAGACTTTTGTGTATCGTATTTCTTGCTCTATTTTTTAATTTATTGTTCCATGTTTGTGGCTGCGATTAATTGTTTCATTATGCTTGTCTAAGCACCCCATTCAAGGGATGTGATGCACTTTGTACGATGTTAGTTTAATTAATCAATTTCATTAATTTTATATTTCTAAGTAAATTAATTTTAATTGTCACCAATTAATTTATGTAACGAGAGTTAGTAAATTAATTGAACGAATTACTGTTCCAATTTAGGAATCGAACTAGAGATAGGGTTTTTCGATATTTGAATATTAATTCGGTGTTGAAATTTAAGGATTGCTATTGCTTTCTTTAAATTGATCCTAGCGGGTAATTTTCTGAAAATAGTATAAGTCCTAATTTTTCATCGTGTGACATTTTTAAATTAATTTTCTGAACAAGATTTTATTAAATTTATAATTTTAACGAGAGTTAGATTATTGATTTAATATTATCTCGAAATATTTCAAATTAATAAATTGATAAATTAAAATAATTGAAAATGCAGTGTAATCCCATCTCTTGACCTTCTCACATTATTTCACACTCGGTTGCACATTCTTTTTCATTATTTAGTCATTTTATAATTTTTAGCATTTGTTAGTTAATTTTTCCCTTGAAATTGTTTTTAAAATAAAAAAAATTAAAAAAAATATTTTCATAAAAAAAATTGGAATTGCACGTTTTCACATTAATTGTTTCACCTTGAAAGTTGGATTGATACCCGTACTTACCGCAATACGAGTTATTTTTAGACAAGTTTTGTAGGTAGTCAAGGGAATTTTGAGAGTGGATTTTGCACAACAAAGATACACACAAAAAGCTTCTTATCAGAAACAAAGTTCCTATTCCTCAAGAGCCCGAGGCCCTGTTCCCTTGTGCTATGGGTCCGCCCGAGCCTATCTGGGTTTCGGAAGAATATCATCACTCTCCACGTGCCCCTCCTGCCAATGGGTCGCCGCCTGCCCATCTTCCAATGACAAACATTGCCCAACCTATGGCTAACCTGCCTGTGGTCGTTGATCCAAAAGAGGAGGAGTTGAATAAATTCATAGAGGATCTCAAGATGCTCAACAAGAAGTTTGACCAAGTCAGGATCTCTGGGAATTACATGGACTACACCCACATGTCTCCTTATCCTAAAGCGAGGTTGCCCGAGAAGTTCAAGATGCCAAATATCGAGAAGTTCGGAGGGAGTGAACCCCCAATTGTTCATTTTCGCAGTTATCATCGTTCCATGACTCTACTAGGGTCTTCTGAAGAAGTGATGGCCCAATTATTTCAGCAAACTTTGAAGGATAGTTCCCCCCGATGGTTTTTATCTCTTGAGGAATCCATAATCCGTAGCTGGGAGGATATAGCCCGAGAATTCATGTCACAGTACAAATACAATGAAGAGCTTGAGGTCACCCATCGTGATTTAGAGCTACTCAAATAGAATCCTGGAGAATCAGTCAGTAACTTCATAACTCGGTGGAGAGAGCAAGCAGCTACCATGATCAATCGGCCATCCGAAGAAGAACAGGTCAACATAGTGAAGAAAAACTTCTTGCCCCATGTCCGAGCAACGATGGGAGGACAATACTATCCCCACTTTCGAGCTCTCAAAGGGTCTGGAGTGGAAATCGAGGAAAGCCTCGTTAAAACAGAGGTTGAACCAAAGAATGTGTCCGGACAGTTCACTCCTAGAAAGTATGACAAGCCTTCCAGTGCTACCATTTCTACCATCAACAACATCTCTCAACCAACCACATCATGGGCACCAGAAAGTCGCCCCCATCCGAAGGGAATACACTGAGCTCCATGTTCCCCTCTCTAAAGTTTACCAAGCCCTGTTAAGCCGAAACCTCATCAAACCCTTGGATCCCCGTCCATTGCTAAATCCACTCCCAAGAAACTTCAAGATCGATGCTCATTGTGCCTTTCACCAAACTGCCAACCATACTACCGACCAATGCTTCCACCTTCGGAACGTAATCCAAGATCTCATTGACTGGGGTACCATCGCCCCACCAGCCAATCCTAAGCCAAACACTACTCACAACCCACTCCCAAATCACACCAATGCCACCTTCTTGGAAAAAAACCCAGATTTCGATCCCTCAACTCAAATCACACCCATATACTCTCCTAAACCTCTTCAAACTTGCCCATATTTCCTCCTACACCCTACTATCCTCGCTGATCAGGCACTGTCACTCCTTACCAGAGCATGCATCACTGTCCGTACCCGTTCTGAAAATGGAAGTATGGAATTGTCAGAGGTGTTAAACCAACTCCTAGAGCTCGGGCTGAAATTGCCCTCACAGATGGTCATCGATTTCCAGAAGTTCAGCACACTGTTCTTGGAGGCATGAAAGTGGGCTCGAGATTCAGACAAGTGGGTGGTACAAACCGACGAAGTCAGCCTAGATGATGTTGTCCAGACTATGGCAGAATTATTTGGGAAAACCAACAACATTTGCAGTATCACCGGGTTACTTGACACTTTGAAACTACAAGGGCGTTTGGTCCCTTCAATCACACATATCCCCACAGAATGGGAGAACTTATATGAAGAAGACGTTAAAGTTGTGGAATGCATAGACTTTACATGGAAAGACAGAATTGTTGCCACCGAATGGGGGGAAGAATTCGAAGACTCGAGTGAAGAACAAGCTTCAGAAAGAGCTGGCCCAGTAGCCGACATATGTGGGATGATATCATTTAAAGAACTCCTCAGAAAAATAAATAGGGTGGCGGAACCACCTGAGATTGACGAGGAAACGGGATTCATGTTCTTCCCTTCTTTAGTAAATCACATGACCAGATCAGGGAGAGATTACTAGGTTCCAAGTTCACTACCAGCAAATGATAAAGGGAAGGGCGTTGAAAACCTTCCTATGCCAACAATTACCATCAAGGAGAGTAAAATTCTCGATCAACTGAAGAAAATCCAAGCTAACATCACTCCATGGGGACTTTTCATGTCTTCCCAGCTACACATAAATGCTTTAATCAAATTGCTCACTGGAACCATAGTTCCTCCATCTACCACACCAAAAGAGGCGATAAATCTGGTCGGATCCTTAACCTCTACCCGAATGCTGTCATTTTTTGAAGAAAAAATCCCTAGAATTGGGCCGAATCACAATCATGCACTCAATATCTCCTTCGAAGTTATGGGAAAGGCCATGCCACTCTCCCTTGTCGATAACGGATCCGACTTGAATGTTTGCCCTCTGAGAACTTTCAAATGTTTAGACCTGAAAGAAAGCGACATTGCTATAACCTCCGCCGCTGTGCGTGCTTATGATAATACACGTCGTGAGGCGATGGGGTCCATAAAACTTATAACAGGGGTTGGCCCTATAAACCCTGTCATCGAATTCCAAGTTATAGACATCCCAGCCTGTTTCAACCTGTTGCTCGGATGACCCTGGCTCCACAATATCAAGGGTGTGTCTTCCTCACTCCATCAGAAATTGAAGTTCTTCACCGACGGGCGAGTCATCACTATTTTGGGCGACAACGAAAATGCTGAGGGGGAAAACACCAGCAGTCCAATTCTTGAGATACAGCACGGGTTAAATGATATGCTCCTATCAGAATTCCAAGTTGAGCCACTCCTACTCCCGGTAGAGGACGGTTTCAAAGAAAGGGTTTGTCCAGAATATGACCCTCATGGCAATGTCAATGTGATTCAGATGTTCAGAAATATGCACTTCATGCCCGGAGTGGGGCTAGGGCAAAGGTAGCAGGGGATACTTGAGCCCATCGAACTAAAGAAAGCTTTTCCTCCTTGCGGCTTGGGATATCAACCATCAGAACAAGAGCTCAGAATGATCAACCAGTCTCGACCAAAGCGAAGATCAGACTGCAGCCGAACTATCTCAGGAGACTCCTTAAATGGACGATTCATCAAAGAAGGCGAGGACTTTCCCTTTTGCGGTTTTCCAGAACCATGGTATGACCACACAGACAAGAAGATGAGGTCGGGAATGAAGATCTTTTTCTAAGATAGCTACCCATGGGCCAAAAGTTTCCCACACCAGGTACAACTGCTCATCAAAGATACCAAAGAGACTGAGGAAAGCGATTCCAAAGATTCCTTCAACTTACAGATACTGGGGCTAGGACTCTGCATGGTTCATTTAGGCACTACATCAATGAACCCATCCCGTCTGATTAAAGCTGCTGATACTCCTCTCCTCAACTGGCATGCTGCGCCAGTTCTACCCATTAAAATCTCCCCTAACCCCAATGTTTACCCTATTTATTCTTCTGTTGTCTATCCTTGCTCAAATGTAATCGAGACCTCTTTTGATGAGGTTCTCAATGCTGTTTTTCCTATCAATGAAATAAACGGAGATTTTGAGTATCTTGTTGTGCCTTACGTTAACTGCTTGAATTCTAATCAAACTTTTGATGATGATGATTTTGCAAATGAACAATTCTTAACTGATCTAAATAAGGTTAATAATAAACAACATAATCGCGTTCAAGTTAATAAAGAAGAGACTGTTGTTATTAATCTCGGTTCTAGTAGCCAACTGTGCGAGATCAGGATAGGGGTTACCCTTGACAAGTATGAGCGCGCACAACTCGAAGAATTGTTGAAGGAGTTCGTAGATGTCTTCGCATGGTCCTATGATGATATGCCCAGCATTGATCCTGAAATAGCTCAACACGAGATCCCCACTCTCCCAGATTATAAGCCGGTTAAACAAAAATTGAGAAAGCTCCACACCGAATGGTCCCTCAAGGTCAAAGAAGAGGTGGTCAAATAGTTAAACGTGGGTTTCATTCGAGTGATCGAATATCCCACATGACTACCCAACATTGTACCTGTGCTGAAATCCGGAGGGAAGGTTCGAATGTGTGTAGACTATCGAGATTTAAAGAAAGCTTCTCCAAAGGATGATTATCCGCTACCCAATATCGATATGATCGTGGACAACACAGCCAGTCATGCTCTCAAGTCTTTTGTCAACGGATTTTTTGGATACAACCAAATCAAGATGCACCCCGACCACCAAGAAAAAACTGCATTCATCACCCCATGGGGAACTTTTTTCTACATCGTTATGCTATTCGGTCTCAAGAATGCTGGGGCTACCTACCAAAGGGCTGCCACAACCATCCTGCACGATCTGATCCATAAGGAGGTCGAGGTTTATGTGGATGATATGATTATCAAGTCCAAAATTAGAGAAGGTCATGTTCCCGCTCTCCGGAAGTTCTTCGAACGACTGCGACAGTATCAGATGCGATTTAATCCACAAAAGTGTTTCTTCGACATTACAAAGGTAAAACTCTTGGGATTCATGGTCAGCGAAAAGGGGATAGAAGCAGATCCTGCAAAGCTGAAGGCCATACTTTGAGATGCCACCGTCCCGAACAGAGAAAGAAGTTCGAGGTTTTCTTGGGAAATTACAATATATCAGCCAGTTTATCAACCAGCTAACCTCCATCTATGAACCGATCTTCAAGCTCCTCCGAAAAGATTCAACCAAGGTTTGGAATGAGGCCTGCCAAGAAGCTTTTGACCGAATCAAACAATACCTGACCCAACCTCCAGTGCTCATGCTACCACAGTCTGGTCTCCCTTTGCTCCTATACCTAACCATAACCGACACTGCAACCAGGTCTTTGCTATCTCAATACCTTGAAGACTCCCACGAAGAAAGAGACATATATTACGCCAGTCGCAAATTGGTCGGGTACGAGGTCAACTACACTGCTTTAGAAAAGGCATGTGTCGTACTTGTCTGGGTCACCCAAAAGTTGCGACACTACATGCTCGCCTTCCCCATCAAACTTGTATCCCGAATGGATCCCATCAAATACCTACTTGAGAAATCCTCCTTATCCAGTCGAATGGCCCAATGGTTGATGCTCCTAATCGAGTTCGATATCGTGTACGTCACAAAAAGCTATTAAAGGAAGAGCCATCTATGACTACCTCGCCGATTATCCCATAGACGAAGCGGATGTTCGGATTCTGAATTTCCAGATGAAAATATCCTCTGCACCACTCAAGACCGCCTTCAATGGAAAATGTTCTTTCACGGCGATGCCAAAAAAAAGGGATATGGCATTGGAATACTCCTGATCGCCCCAGATGACTCCCACACTCCCATCGCCATAAAATTGGATTTCCCTTGCACCAACAACATGACGGAATACGAGACATGCACAGTGGGCCTCAAAATTTCTCTCAAGAAAGTTATTCAATACCTTGAGGTCTACGGGGATTCTGCCCTTATCATCGATCAAGTGCTCAAAAAGTGGAAAGTCAAGGACGAAAAGCTCCAACCCTTTCATGCCCAATTAGAGGAGTTAGCCTCCCGATTCTGAGATATCACCTTCCATTACCTACCCTGAGCAAAGAATAACCTAGCCGATGCTCTCGCCACATTGGCCTCCATGGTCGACATGCCCGAAGGAATAACAATGACCCCACTTCCTGGTTCAAAAGCAAGACAAACCGACCCATTGCTACCATATTGAGCTTGTCTCCACTGAAGATCCCGAACTAGCTGATTACTGGTACTATGATATCTGGTGACTCCTCAAACATGGTAGGTATCCCGAGGGTTATAACAAGAAAGATCGAACAACCCTTCGAAGACTGGTCGCCCAGTACATCATCTGTCATAAAGTTCTACTCAAGAGGAATTTCGATGGAACTCATCTACACTGCATCGCAGGGGATGAGATTGAGAAAACAATGCAGAAAATCCACAGCAGGGAATGCGGACCCCACATGAATGGTCACATGCTCGCTAAGAAGATCATCCGACAGGGCTACTACTGGACCACCATGATCTAGGATTGCACCGCCTATGTCCGGTGGTGCCTCAAATGCTAACAATTTTCTAATCTTCAACACTTGCCTCCGCGAGAATTATAAACATGACCTCTCCCTGGTCGTTCTCCACCTGGGGTATCGACATCATAGGGAAGGTTACACCAAAGGCTTCAAACGGACATGAGTTCATCCTGGTTGCCATCGATTATTTCACCAAATGGGTCGAGGCCGAGTCATACGCAGTATTGAATGCCAAGAAAGTGGCCAAATTCCTCAAGAAAAATATCATCTGCCGATATGGGGTCCAGCACGAGCTGGTATCAGATAACGGGTTTCATTTCGAAGCAGAAGTCACAGAATTAGTCAATGATTATGGGATTCAGAGACACAAATCCTCTCCCTACCGACCTCAGACCAATGGTGCAGTTGAAGCCGCCAACAAGAACCTCAAATCCATCATCAGCAAGATGATCGAAAGTTGTAGGGATTGGGCCGATCGGATCCCGTACGCCCTCTGGGGCTATCAAACCTCAATCCAAACCTCTACTGGGGCTACCCCTTACTCCCCGGTCTACGGCATGGAGGTAGTCATGCCTGTGGAGCTAGAAATACCTTTGCTACTCGTTATTCTCGAAAGCAAGGTTAGTAAAGAAGACTGGTACCAAAGACGTCTTGATGAGCTAGCCCTCCTAGATGAAAGAAGATTGAAAGCTCTTTACCACATACAGGGGTACCATCGCCGAATAGCGCGATCATTCAATAAAAAATCCAAGGACCGCGATGTCCGGGAGGGGGATTTAGCCCTCAAGGAGATAGTAGAACCCATCTGGGACCCCAGAGGGAAATTCAAGCCTAATTTGAGCGACCCCTACATTTTGAAGAAAATCTTATCTGGCGGTGCCGCCATGCTCACTGACCTGGATGGGGAGGAGATGGCTCGTCCAGTCAATTTAGACCATCTCAAGAAATTCTACCCCTAGTCCGAAATCTCGGCGCGCTACAACTCTTCTCATCCCCCTGCTATTCTAAAAAAAACCCTCTTCATTTCCTTCTACCCAGAACTACGTGGGTCTGATCCTCTACAAAAACTATTTTAAAACATTTTCAAAAAAACCCAGAGGTACGTAGGAAACTCATGCACCTCACATGAGTGCGGCCCCTTTCTTTTTCACATAATACTATTCTTTTCTTACCTCCGAGAATGGCAGTTCATTCTAAAATTATTTGAACAAAAGGATTATGTATGCCTTAGATATCAGTATAAATAATTCAAAATACAAAATTCATCGAAAGACACAGTTGGATGATTAGAAACTTATTTATTTCATTAATAGGGAATTACAGTACGGATTACATAAGAAAAAGGAACGGATAACTCCCTTCCCCACTATCATAAAAAACCAAATAAAATCCCCACACCTATCACATAAATAAACTCCCTAGAAGTCCTACCCACAGCTACCAGAGGAGCCTGCACCCTCATCATCTACATCCTGAGGCCCCCAAGTTTCCCCTGCCTGAATAGAGTGCCGTAAACATTCCATGGATCGATGAGCCTTAACAATCTTCGAACAAACCACAACACCCCCTTCCATGGAGTCAGATAAAATAAACCATCTTTGTCCAGTCTCTACTGCCAACATCTTGCTGACTACTTTCCTCCACAACCACTTCATATAATCTTTGGGGACATGGCAAACCTTCCCGACAGACTGAGAGGGACAGGTCGACGGACGCCGATTTTCCCACAAAGATTCAAGCAACAGACGTAGGCGCTCAGTCAAATCCTCTACCAGAAAGAAATTTGAGATCTGAGGTGGCATGACCTGCGCCCAGATGAATTGGCGCAAAAGCCGCCAAGGGAAATAAAAAGAGGTCTATCAGAGACCAACAAGCCGCATATATGAATACTCTCCTAGCTCCAGAACAGGCTGGAACTGTCCCCACAAAGGTACTGACCAATATAGACCACAAGCCCCATGCTCCGCAAGCCAATTCTCCCAGTTCTCAACATACAGGCCAACGCGAATGAAGTAGCACCAAAAGAAGTTGGGTACGGCCGACAAGGGATATTCTGGAGGAGTCGACAAGCAGAATATTTTAGAGAACCACATGAACATCATCACAGGGCTACCCCTCAAAAAGTCAGAACGGCCTTCTCTCCAAGCATCCAGGCCATTCAGAGTCTCCGCCAATATCACCGTCGCAGGATTGTGACGGTATGACATTCATGAAGTAATGGCTGTAAGTTATGGGTCCACCTGCGATTCCCCAATCACCAGTAATAATTTGGAAACCAGACCCAGAAAAACGGCTCTAGCATAGCCAGCATCACCTACTTACCACAAATGCATGAACTGCAGCACCGCCGAGAGGGAGATCATTCCTCTAGCAACCAATGATCTGGCCGTTGAAGGCGAAATATGAAGAAGCCTGGCCAACAAATCCCTAGGAGAATGGGAAAATTCAGGCAAAGCTGAAGTAACACTGGGATTTACACCCAGTATGGCAGAAAATTCCTCGTAGGTAGGACAAACTTCTTCCAACCCAAAGCGGAATACATGGTCATCGGGATACCAGAATTGTACCGCCGCCATCAGCATATTCCACTCAATAGGCTGATTGCGCCACAAGGAGACTCGACGCATGTTGAAAGCATTGTAGTCGACATTATAAGAGCACATAACTTACAAGGCTTCGAGGTAGTTGGAAAACTCAGTGCTACCAGGGAGGGCCATATTGCAAGGCTAAGAGATGGTGGGCAAGTAGGTAAGAATGCCAAGGTCTGATGAAAACACTCCACCCTTACCCCTTTTTATACTTGAAAATCCTCACAAGGGACGTAATCCCTGCAGAAATTGGAGGGAATCCTACCCCACAAGGTACCAAAGGCTGAAGAGGGTACCATTCAAAGATTTGAATTGATGGGACTGGACTGAACTGTCGATAGGCAGGTCAGGGTGCTTGCCGATCGGCAACCCCCCCCATTTTTAGAAATTTCCCTTTTCCCTCTTTTGTCAAATCAGAAAACTCAAATAAAAATAAATCGATATTCTCAACAGAATTTCAAAATCCTTTTAATTCTCCCTTTTTAATCAAAAACTTTACTTCAAAAAATTTCCAAAAATATTTCCTTTTTACGGTCTCAGCAGCAAAGTAAAAAGCACATATGCATACTTTCATCATTTAATAAAAGATAACAAAAAAACTCCATTGCATTGCATATATCTGTTTTCTGTGTTACATCATCTTTGCAGGAAATAAAAAGAAAAAGCAAAACTAACGGGACTCAGCCCAAATCCACATCCTCTCTCTCTCTCTCTCTCTCTCTCTCTCTCTCTCTCTCTCGAGAGCTTCCACCCTTGCGGCGCGCTCTCTTCCCCTACGGCGAGACGATGCGCCACCACTACCCGAGCCCCAGTCCTCTTCGGATGAAGCAGACGGCACCAGGTAAGAAGGGATAGGAACCGCGTCCCGAATGTGGGCAGTCACCGAAGATATTCAGTGTCTGGTGTCCCTTAGCCAAGTGGTCGACACCCGAACTTGCTGCAAGGAAAGGCCAAATCAGTATCAAAGCAGAAATGACCAAAACAGAAAAGAAAGAAAGAGAGGAACAGAAAGGTATACCGCAGGTCGAAGGACCTCCTCTGTCAAACCCAACTCCTCCGGATCCATCGCATGAGGATGGTACAGCATAGGCACCATCCCTCCATCAGCCCGCCGAATGTTATATGAAGGGGTATGCAACGGCACAAAAGGGACCTATTAGGTCGCCGCCGCCGTAGATGTCGATGGACCACCACCGTTGTGGGAAGATCCCATCGCCCAACTCAAACCCTCCGGAGGGAAAGGCAGCGCATCATATATGCTGGGCGCCATCAACAAGCTCGTTGTAAAATCCATATAGTCATACGGTGCAGCCGTATCGGTGTATACAAGTAGGACTCGCCGATCATCGCCGTGATCCTCTCATCCTCCAACATCAGTCCCTCCCTCCTCATAGACGTAGGGGGCTGCACAGGTGACACCACCACCTCCTCCTCGGCAATCTGACAAACCACCCTCTCCCCGAGGTACCAGGAATAGTCGAACTCATACGCCAGCAAACGCCTCATCCGCGCGTTCACCCCGGTCACCCCCACATCCTGAATGGTTATCCCCCATGGGTAAAAGGTCACCTGAAAATCTTCGAGCAAGCATAAATCAATACAAGACCAGAAGGAACAAAAACCAAGACTGAAATGGAAAGAGTCTTACCCTACCATTGGTCAGGTCATTCAAGACCTGACGCACCGCCTCCAGGGAAAGATATCCCTTCGACTATCGATTGGCCTTACGCCATCGATACAATCGACAGAAGTCCCCAACAGTGTCGTCCTTCAACGCAATCAGCGGGGTATTGCACCCAATCACCTCATAGAACCACGTCTAAATTCACAAGCAAAAAGAGACGCGTAAGGAAAATGCGAATGCATGAAAAGAAATGCACAAACTGAAGAATACCTCAAGAAGGTACGTGCCCCAGTAAAGGCCTGCCAGCAGCACCGGCTGAATGCATCCAGAGAAAAGTAAAGGGTCTCCAAGGTCAGACTGCCCCAATTATAGAAAGGGAT
Organism: Sambucus nigra; assembly: GCA_949130495.1. Taxonomy (NCBI): domain Eukaryota; kingdom Viridiplantae; phylum Streptophyta; class Magnoliopsida; order Dipsacales; family Adoxaceae; genus Sambucus; species Sambucus nigra. The sequence goes on along the minus strand of OX422211.1, from coordinate 220,776,239 downwards.
GTTCGAAAACATCCTCAAGTACGGCAGAAACCATAAATGAACGACGTCGCCGCTTGACGCCACCATGAAACCTACCAGCACCAGAAGAATGAATAATAGAGCCATCTCCCTCACTTGCAGCCCGTCCTCCACATCGATCTCCCTACCCAATAGAACATCCTTCAGCGGGACAGCCGGATAGAATCCCCAGAGACTATCCTCTTTACATCACCAAGTGCCGCATGCACTGCCTCCGGTCTCACCCATAAAGAGCGATCCACCTCTATCTACTCTCCATCACAATCCATCCCCAGCAGCTGCTGAACGTCTATGGGAATCACAGTCATCTCCTCGAAGCCGAAATGAAAGGTGTGGGTAGTGTCCCACCACCTCTCTCCCAAAGCGCACAAGACCGCTGTCAAACAAGGCGTCTCATCCAGTGCTGATGCCAACCGCCCAAAACCCGCTGATGAGACCACCCAGTGCACCACAGGTGGGAGATACTCTCAGACATCCTTGAGCCCCGTTGTCCCATGGACACGCATGTTCTTCAAAGAGATATCAGACTGGCAAAAAGAAAAGTCTCATCAAAGGTCAAGAAAGAAGGAAAAACCACTAAAAAGAGAAGAATGCCAAAGGTCGGGTTACTTACATAACCGTCGGGGATCACTCTCAAAGAGCGATGATGCGATGGCTCCCGCAGCAAGGTCCGCTCATCTGCAACAGGCTCAAACGCATCAAAGGAGTTCTCACTCCCCAAAGCAAGAGGCGCCCTAGCCCTCCACTCCACAGTCGCCCAGTCATCAACGGTCAACCACTCCCGATGGACTACAATGCTCACGAAGACGGCCATTTCTTAAAGATCGGAATGATAGAACGATTTGCAGAGGAATCATAGAGAGAGAGAAAGAAAAAGAAGCTGTGCAAAAATAAGGGGATTCGCCCCCTTTATATAGGATGCCAAGCGCCATGCCGATCAGCATCTCCCCCTACCATACCGATCGTCACTGACCCCTTGCCTTCCCAAGGTAGCTCAAAAGTCCGTGCCACTGCATAATGGCACCCTTCATACTATGCCGACCGGCACCCCCCTTAAAATTTCGTACAGAAATTCCCAGAAAATACCATAAAGCCTCGAAAAATCCCCGAAAAATTCCCAAAAATCCCAGGGAGGATTTAAAGCCTTTTTACCACGAAAACCCTCAAGCGGAACCCCTCTTCCCCAGCGAAATCCTTAAAAAATCAAGTGAAAACTCCTCCTGGCAAAGCTCCGGAGGATCCCTAAGGATCACCTGATCACTTCCCTAGCGGAATTCTCTTACAGCACCCAAAATAGGTTATTCCCCCATGCGAGGTCTCCTAAAAGCTTCCCCAGCTATCAGTTCCCCAGCTCAGATCAAAATCACAAATCTCTTTCTCCAACAGAATCATAATCTAATCTTTATCCACTCTTGGGTCAGAATTGGCCCCGGTCTTGGATCGACACCTGAGTTAGATCAGAATTGACCTAGGTCCTCGGTCGTCACCACTCTTGGGTCAGAATTGGACCTGATCTTGGATCGTCACCTGAGTTAGGTCAGAATTGACCTCGGTCCTCGATCGTCACCACTCTTGGGTCAGAATTGGCCCCGGTCTTGGATCGTCACCTGAGTTAGGTAAAAATTGACCTCGATCCTCTATCGTCACCACTCTTAGGTTAGAATTGTCTCCGGTCTTGGATCGTCACCTGAGTTAGGTCAGAATTGACCTCGGTCCTCAATCGTCACCACTCTTGGGTCAGAATTTGCCCCGATCTTGGATCGTCACCCGAGTTAGGTTAGAATTGACTTCGGTCCTCGATCGTCACCACTCTCGGATCAAAATTGGCCCCGATCTTAGATTGTTACCTGAGTTAGGTCAGAATTGACCTCAGTCCTCGGTCGTCGCCACTCTTGGGTCAGAATTGGCCCCGGTCTGAGTTAGGTCAGAATTGACCTCGATCCTCGATCGTCACCACTCTTGGGTCAGAATTGTCCCCAGTCTTGGATCGTCACCTGAGTTAGGTCAGAATTGACCTCGGTCCTCAGTCATCACCACTCTTGTGTCAGAATTGGCCCTGGTCTTGGATCATCACTTGAGTTAGGTCAGAATTGACCTCGATCCTCTGTCGTCACCACTCGTGGGTCAGAATTGGCCCCGATCTTGGATCGTCACTTGAGTTAGGTCGGAATTGACCTCGGTCCTCGGTCGTTACCACTCTTGGGTCAGAATTGGCCCCGGTCTTGGATCGTCACCTGAGTTAGGTCAGAATTGACCTCGGTCCTCGGTCGTCACCACTCTTGGGTCAGAATTTACCCCGATCTTGGATCGTCACCTGAGTTAGGTCAAAATTGACCTCGGTCCTCGGTCGTCACCACTCTTGGGTCAGAATTGGCCTCGGTCTTGGATTGTCACCCGAGTTAGGTCAGAATTGACCTTGGCCCTCGGTCGTCACCACTCTTGGGTCAAAATTGACCCCGATCTTAGATCGTCACCAGAGTTAGGTCAAAATTGACCTCGGTCCTTGGTCGTCACCACTCTTGGGTCAAAATTATCCCCGATCTTGGATCGTCACCTGAGTTAGGTCAGAATTGACCTCGGTCCTCGATCGTCACCACTCTTGGCTCAGAATTGGCCCCGGTCTTGGATCGTCACCTGGGTTAGGTCAGAATTGTTCTCGGTCCTCGGTCCTCGGTCATCACCACTCTTGGGTCAGAATTGGCCCCAGTCTTGGATCATCACCTGAGTTAGGTCAGAATTGACCTCGGTCCTCGATCGTCACCACTCTTTAGGTCAGAATTGACCTCAATTATTAGACCTTTACCCTAAGCCCGCAGATTTGGCTTTGACGCACAGAATTGGTCACCCTCCCCAAACACCACTTCAGGTCCTCAGAATCGACCTAAACCTCCGATCGTCATTCATCCCCAACACACTCCTTAGGTCCGCAGAATCGACCTCGACCCTCTGAATCATCATACTCACTCAAAAGCATCATGTGGTGTCTATTCGATGGTCATCATTTGTTCCAAACTCACCCATTGAGGGGCTCTGTAGACACCCCATTCTTTTACCCCCTAACTTTCCTTAGGTCCCTAGTACCTCCCTTCATCACCATAAACCCAGGTTATGTCCCGAGTACTGACCTGGAGGCCATCGGGCACTCCCCGGCTCAATTTGACCTAAAAGTCAAACTCTTCGTCTCGACTGAGACTGAATGAATCGTTAAAGGGCACTAAATACCCTTTCCAACGGTCCGCCCCATGCACAATTCTGACTTACCTCTGAAACTTGACCTAGAGGCCACCGAGCGCTCCCGGGCTCTATTTGACCTATGTCAACTCTTCAGCTCGACCGAGGCTAAATGAATCTTCAAAGGGCACTGAATACCCTTTCCAACGGTCAGTCCCGTGTGCTATTCTGACTTTCCATGCGGAGGAATGATCCGTTTGACTTCGGGAGGTCACCGAATGATTCTCGAGCCCAGTTGACCAAAGTCAACTCTCCAAACCGGGTCAAACTCTTTGGAATGTCGAAGTACACCTCCTAACCTTTCCAACGATCAGCCTTGTGCATGATTCAGACTTACCATGCGGATGAACAATCCGTTTGCGTCCGAGCGATTCCCCATCCAATGGACTGACAAATGCTTCTGAGCCATATTTGACCCAAAGTCAACTCCCAAACCCGAGAGCGGTCCAAAGGACTTTCAAAGGTCTCGGAATTACCTTTCCAACGGTATGTCTCGTGCGCGATTCTGACCAACGGTTTTCCCTCGACGATCGATTTTCTGAAAAAGCCTAAAGCGCACTGCCAAATGGCAGGTTCCAGACCCTACCTATCGGCACCAGTCGATAGGCAGGAACAGGTCTATGCCGATCGGCACCCACCTGGGCCTATAAAAGGAGGCCTTCACCTCATTTGCAAGGGGATCCCAGATCTGATAAAAACCTCTCTGAACGAATCCCAGAAACCTCTCTCGAAGGCAGCGTGATTTCAACATCCAAATCCCCTTTTTACTTCCACTTTTCATCATCCTTTTCATTAAACTTGGTGAATTAGTCACTCTCCATTATCATCCAAGTGCAAGGGCTGCTCTCCAACGTTCAAGATCAAGCTCAAGATCTTCAAGAACGTCCAACTTTCTCTACTCTCTCTTAAATTCTCAATAACTTGTCTTCTTATTTAGCACTTTTATTATCTCATTTCACACATCCTAATATACTTTTTTATTTATTATTATTGCACATCTCCTATTTTCATATAAATAAAACCCAAAAAATAAGAAAAATAGGGTTTGCTCATAAATTCCAAGTAGGGATTCTCACACTTTTTCCACACTTTTCTCACAATCTAAAACCCTTTTTCTACACACACGCACACTCACAAATAAGATATTCTCCATTTGGATTTATGGGACAAACCCCACCCCTTATTTTGTACGCGAACTACGTGAACTTTGATGCCTTTATAGGCTACGTAGGCGTCTCGGGGTAAAACCCGAGACTCGAGTCCTTTTTCTCACTTTTTCTCTCATTTTCTATCTTCTCTAAATCCATTTTCATTATATTCTATATACTTGCCCTTAGTGATGTATTACCCCACATGCGTTATCATTCCATTATAACAATCAACGTAGGGATAATCGCGTAAATCTTATTTTTCTAATATTACTTTTATATCTTCCTATGGATGACTCGCTTTATCTTTTCCATGATACAAGTCGAGGATTCCTACCTCCATTCTATATATACACATGCACACATATCACGGGGGGAAACAAAAGGAAAATACCAAATATTCATGAGAGACCGAAAGGGCTGAATGAGTGCCTAACGCCTTCCCATTTCGTAACTAAGCCTCCGAACCCTTCTCGAATCGTCTTGGTTTCGCACGCACCAGTATGTCTTTGGATGCCATCCTTCGGGGTGGCTTCCCCTTTTCTTTTGTCTGTTTTGAGTAAAATAAACTAGCGACTCTGAATCTCTCTACATTTTTACACTACATCTCAAACGACGCCGGTCGAAGCGCTCCCAGGAGGGACGCGCAAGACCCGAAGGATCCTTTCCTCCACGCCACCCGCCCGCGCGGCGAGGATCATGGATGGCCACACAAGGGTTGAAATAACACACAACAATCATCTCACACAGAAAACACAATTTGGAATGATTATAGCTCGACAGGTGTAGGCATGAGATTGGATGATGCACGCGTATCTAAAAATAATTACACAGCATGCCTTATAGTCTCTGGCGCTTTCGAATTCTACCCAAGTGAACTTTTAGCCAATTGAACCAATAAACCAAAATAACAGATTGACCCCAAAACTTTTAAAACCAAATTATAATTAATAACAACCTTATTTTAAAAGTTTATAAAATTCCCCAAAAATATTAAGAATCAATTTTAGGGATTTAAACACACTCAACATGTATACACACAATTATATGCAATATGAAATATATGAATGCAATTCTAATGTGTGTGATTGTTGGTATATATACCTAGATTAATCAATCAGAGGAATAATTTGGAAACCAATCTCTGAGGTTCTTTGGTTTCTAGGAAAGACATAATTTTGTCACTATTTCCAAACTAGATGAACACGTATACAATACAGACTCAAGTGAGTCAAGGGTATAAGGTGCTTCAATCTCCCCCTTTGGAAATATGAGAAAAAATCTCCTTTGAGTCATCTAGGACTCGTAGGGCAACAAAAATAAGAAAAACCTATTCCTATAAAAAATTTATCTACCCATTTCCTAGAAAACAAAAGTACATAACTCAACTAATTACAATTGAATACCCTATTACAAATTCCAACTGTTGAGAATAACTGTACATAATTCTGCAATGAATCACTAAGATCAAGCTTTTTAGAATATGTAAAAAAATTCATAGGACTCAAATTTCTCCCCCATTTTGTCTCAAATAGACAAAGGAAAAAAAATATATAGAGACCAAAGAGATTAATCAGCACACACCATACCTATTGATTTACGCAAAGAAATAAATCTATTGGAATCTAAAGGTTTGGTAAATATATCTGCGAGTTGCAAATCAGTAGGAAGATAATTGATTTATAATTCCTTAGTTTCAACCAATTCGCGTATAAAGTGATGTCTTATTTTTATGTGTTTTGTTCGCGAGTGTTGAACAGGATTTTTAGAGATATTGATCGCGCTTTGATGATCGCGCTTTGATTATCACAATAGAGATGAAACTGGTTTTCTTGAATACCATAATCACTTAGCATTTGTTTAAGCCAAAGTAATTAAGCACAGCATCTTCCAGTGGCTATGTATTCAGATTCAGCTGTTGATAGAGAAGTGCGGTTCTATTTCTTACTACTCCATCCTACTAGATTATTACCTATATAATAACATGCTCCTAATGTGATTTTACTATCATCATTACACCCAGCCCAATCAGCAGTAGTGTACCCAATTATTGTACTAGATGTATCACTAGTGTAAAAAAGTCCTAGATTCATAGTGCCTTTTACATACTTAGTAATTCTTTTAATAGAAGATAAATGGCTATCTTTAGGGTTGTTTTGATATCGAGCGCATACACAAACAACATACATTATATAAGGATGCGGGGTAGTAAGGTAGAGCAAGGCTCATATTATACTATGTTATAGAGTTGGATCTATAGATTTTCCAGTTTCATCTTTAGATAGTTTGACCGTAGTACTCATGAGAGTTTTTGCATATTTAGCACTCTCAAGGCCGAATTTTTTTACTATCTCTAATGCGTATTTAGATTGCGAAACAAATAGTCCTTCTTAATTTTGTTTGACTTGAAGACCTAAGAAAAATTGCAACTCCCCCATAAGAGACATTTGAAACTCTTTATGCATAATTTCAGAAAAGGATTTTACTTCTGAGGGAGAAGTTGATCCAAAGATGATATCGTCAACATATACTTGAGTTATAATGATGTGTTTGTCAAAATGTTTGACAAATAAGGTTTGATAATTTCCACCTCTCTTAAAACCTTTATCTAAGAGAAAGTTGGAAAGACATTCATACCAAGCTCTAGGTGCTTGTTTTAGGCCATACAAAGCCTTTTTAAGACGAAATACATGATTTGGATATTGAGGGTCAATGAACCCTTTTGGTTGTTCTACATAGGTTTCTTCAGTCAATATTCCATTAAGGAATGTAGATTTGACATCCATTTGGTAAAGTGTAAAGTGCAAGTGGCAAGCTATGGAAAAAAGAAGATGAACAGATTCTAAATGAGTAATAGGAGCAAAAGTTTCGTTAAAATCTATTCATTCAATTTGAGAATATCCTTGAGCAACTAATCTAGCCTTGTTTCTAATGATTATCCCACTTTCATCAGATTTATTTTTAAATATCCCACGTGTGGCAATAACCTTTTTGTGATTAGGCCTAGGTACAAGATACCAAACATCATGAATGACAAATTAAAGAAGTTCTTCCTGCATAGCAGAAATCCAGTGAGAGTCATCCAATGCCTCATTTGCATTCTTTGGTTCCACAAGGGAAACAAAACATGCATAGTGAGCATAATTTCTTAATTGATATCTTGTACGCACAGGCTCACTAGGATTACCAACAACGTTTTCTATGGGATGGTCTTTAGAAACCCAGTTAGGTACTTCAGGTGTCTCAATTGGTAATGAATCATTTATTTCTGGAGAGTCATTTTCTAAAATATTTGTAGGCTCTTCCACAATAGTTGGTTCACCAGTCTTACTCTCTACAGTAGTGTCACTTACAATTACATTTATGGATTCCATCATGGTCTTAGTGCGAAGATTATAAATACGGTAGGCTCTATTATTAGGCGAGTATCCTAGAAAAATAGCTTTATCTCCCCGAATCTCAAATTTGGATAAGTGTTCTCTCTCTTTGCAAACATAACAAGTACTACCAAAGGTTCTAAGGTATTTAAGATTAGGTTTTTTCTTATGCCAAAGATCGTAAGGAGTTTGTTTATAATTCTTTCTAAGATAGACCCTATTGATAATGTGACACGCAGTATGAATAGATTCTACCCAAAAATATTTAGGTAAACTTTTGGCATGTAACATAACACGTGCCATCTCTTGAAGAGTACGATTCTTCCTCTCGGCAATACCATTTTGTTGAGGAGTCTTAGGAGCCCTAAACTCATGTTTGTAACCATTATAGTCACAATACTCTATTATACCGGTGTCTTTGAATTTTCCACCGCTATCACTACGAATTCTATTTACTTGAGTGTCCTTCTCATTTTCAATCCGAAGAAGTATTTTTAAGAAGGTTTGAAAAGTGTCAGACTTTTGTTTTAAGAAGGCTACCCAAGTAAATCTAGTGAAGTCATCAACTATAACAAGAATGTAACTGTGCCACAGAGACTAACAGTTTGAGAGGGACCCATTAGGTCCATATGGATGAGCTCTAAGGGATTAAAGGTAAGGATATCTTTGACTTTCTTATGAGGTGCCTTAATAATTTTCCTTCTTGACAGGAACCACAGACAATATTAGAAATGGGTTTGATTTTTGGAACTCCTCTAACTATTTCTTGAGAAGTCAATCTACTAAGATTATCGTAATTTATGTGACCCATCCTGTTATGCCATATCTCATTATCATCCATTCTGGCAACATTATAGATTTCAGAACTATTCATGACAGTATAACAATTGCCAGGAGTCCTGAATCCTGTAATTATGCATTCACCCTTTTCATTTAAAATTTTACAATTGTTCTTTGAAAAGGTAACAGTATGATCTGAGTCACAAAATTGCGAGATACTAAGTAGATTAGCCTTAAGACCTTTAACTAGAAGAACGTTTTTAAGAACAGGAAGTCATTTCTCTTGGAGTGTTCCTTTACCTATGATCTGAGATGATACTCCATCACCAAAAATAACTTTTCCTCCAGCAAAGCTGGTTTTGTTTAAGAGTTTTATATCATTACCAGTCATGTGTTTTGAACATCCAGAATCTAAATACTAACCAGAAGATGTGTGTTCAGCTTTTAAAGCGTTAATAACAATGCTACACTTCATCTGGGATAATAGATCATCTTTTCTAACCCAAATTGCTCTAGTTTTCATTTTGCGCTTATTTGCTCTTAATTGATAAAATTTACGAGCATTCGATTTTTGTTGAAAAATGTTTTGCACATGATTTTGAATTTTATGAAACACATGAGCATTTGGTTTAGGAAAGTGTTTAGGAATCCTTCTAAGGAATGTTATTTTGGGTTTGGTCTTTCTCTTCCTATAGTTAGAGTTTTTGTCTGGTTGTCTAGGCAGAACATAATTGTTACGTCTTCTCCTAGAATAGTTAAAGTTTTGATAGATAGAAGGATTACAGACAGATTTAACTAGTCTTCTAGCATAGAAGCTATCAAAAGAATGACCGTATATATCGCAGTAGGAGCAATAAAGATTGCCCAAAGTTGGAGTTTCCTTAGTAAAGTCTTTAAACATAGGCTTTAAGAAATTTTGTGGTTGAACCCTATTCCTAGATAGAACAGTTTTGAAAATAGATTCACTCTTCCTAATATAGGGGCAGACATATTTAGCCTTAGGTGAACTTTTATGTTTAGAGTAACTTGATTCCCCAATATCAAACTTTTGATGTTTTGAATCAAACTCAGTTTTTAGGGAATGAAAGTCTGGGCAGGTCTCAATAGGTTTTTTGCCTCCTGACACAAACTTGATAGGTTCAAAAGATTTTGTTTGTGTCTTTAAATTGGGGCAAAACCCTATTCTAGTTCAATCATCAGAATTGGTTTTTGATTCAGCAACAAATCCATCAAAACAGTTTGAGTTATTTTCAAATTTTGTAAATTTTTTTAAAACAGTTGCTGTATTTTCTTTAGTTTGTTTCAATTCTAACAATGTCCCTGTTAACGCAAAAATTCTCCATCTACGATGACCAATCAGAAAAAGACACATATCATCCTATGTGGCAATATTCGGCACCCGAGGAGAGTTGGTCGGCACTCGAGGAGTGTTAGTCGGCACCCGAGGAGAGTTGGTCAGTACCCGAGGAGAATTAGTCAACCCCGAGGAGAGTTGGTCGGCACCCGAGGAGAATTAGTCAACCCCGAGGAGAGTTGGTCGGCACCCGAGGAGAGTTAGTCGGCACCCGTGAAGAGTTGGTCGGCATACCAACCAAGAAGACCAAAGGATAACTATGAATTTAATGTGCATTAAATGCAGATGACAGCACATTTAATGAGCCTTAATGTATATTTATACTGTATTAATAGATGACAACACATATCATACCAAGCAATTCAACAATTAGATTCGTTGAATGTAGACATAAATGTCTACATACAATGAATCTCTTTATCTCCCATCACTATAAATACATGTATCCCCTTAGCCAAAAGGGGAGAGCCGAAAGAGAACCAAGAGATCCGGGGGAACCTAGAAACCCCATACACAAGATACACATCCTTTCTTTCTCTACACCCTATGGTGCTATTGTAAACCCCCGAGAATAAAATAACAGTGGACGTAGGCTTTATTCATAGCTGAACCACTTTAAAAATCTCTCTCTCTTATGTGCTTGATTGGATTGCTTTCATCTATTTATCTGCGATCATAAAAATGGGATTCGGTCCAATTTTTTGCATCAACAGATTGGCGCCTTCTGTGGGAACGTGTTACAAGCATTGTTCTCCATCAAAAGCTAAGTTTTTTTTTTCTCTACGTACAATCAATTATATATTCTACATACATCTTTTGATTCAATCATGATTTTTATGTTTATATACATAAATTAATTGTCCAATTTTTATCTGCAAAATATTGCATATCATGATTTTAAAATCCTGACTGTTAGATTAATTCTTATTTAGAAATCTGAAAAATAATGGATTTCATAAATCACAACTTTTTGCTTGATTCTCAAGTTTCAATTTTATATCATGGAATAAATATTTTAAATGATTACATATACCAATATATACGACGATGGTAAGATTTGATAATTTTCATTATAAATTTTGTAAGATCTTTGATGTCTATTCAAATTTCCATCATATTTTTAATCAGAGAATGGGAAAAGGTTAAAGACAATAAAAAGTTTTCTCATGGAAATCATGACCTAGATCTATTTTCTCTCTCTTCAAGTTTGAGTCTCTTTGCATTCATGTTTATGAGCTATATACTTAATTTGGTTCATCTTCCATCTATGTCAATAAAGTCTCATTGATTGATTTTTGATATAAATTTGGTAATAACTTCGATCATTCACCATATTTTTATCTCTCCAAATAGGGAATAGGAAGGGATCAATATAAAAAATAATTTTATGTAACCAAAAAAAATCATTACCCACCTCTTGTAAAAGAGGATCAGTAAAACAATCATGACCATATCAAGACTCTGGGCACAAATTTGATATGTTGGCCCGTCGTTCATCACATCACAGGGTTTCTTTATCGGAATCACACGATATAGTGGATTAGATAATTATTCATTTAATTAACATTCTTAATGCTTAAATTTTACATCGAATGTTATTTTTCTGATCTAAGGATTCGAGATATTCTGGTCATCCATCCATATTGTTGGTCGGCATCATCTTGGGCCATCTTTTATTAAAGGGAAGCTTAACCAGACCATTTTTGTTTGTCGAAAAAAAGATGTGAAGATCCATCAGCAACGTTGAAATAATTTTATCCAACTACGAGGTATCTTATTATTGGTCGGAGCCCCATATTGTAGCTCGGTGGAACCAATTGCAGGTCGACGATCATCTACTTCTTTATCGGCGACATATCAGTCTTGTTCGGAGGGTTCAATTTACTGGTCGGCAACTATCCAACCATCCACTTTTTGGTCGGTAACATCTAATGTTGTTCGGTGCTGTCAATACACCATTTTTGTTGATCGGCGAAATTGCTCAGCTAGTCGGGGACCATTTGCTTCTTGGTCGGCATCATATATTCTATAACTTGAGATATTCTTAAATGTTGGTCGGCAACATCCATGCCGTTTGTCGGCAGTAGTAAAATCTTGGGGTTTTAAAAAATGCGAAGCACCCCAGATATTTCTTTAAACACGAGTTCAGCTCGGGGACAAACAGGGGGCTTAAGTCTTTTTTAACTTGTGATCACCCCAAAAATATTTTTAAAACCAAGTGATAAATAATTTTCAAACAGAAACTTATACCTGATTAGTTGTTGGAGATTAAATAACTTTACAAAAAACTCTATGTCTTATTTATGATGCATATCTGATAAAAATTTGTCCATCTCACACACATTTGGAATAAAAATATTATTTCATATTTTGAATTTTTTATTATTTTATGCTGATACACATCACATATTGTTTGGCTGAATAATTATTCTCATGATAATAATTATTTTCTCTAGTCTCGACAGGTGCTCGGGAAGCTTATTAAAATTTCATAGGGACGAGATTCTATCCCGATGAAAGCTCTCGTAAACCTCTGGAAAAGTAGTATTGCTCGACATCAGGCAATTGTGCCTCGACATATCAGCCAACATATATTATTTTATTTTTTGAAATTAATATTTTTATTTCTCAAGCATATACATATCATATATTGATTGGATGAGTAAATTATTCTCACGACTAATCAATTCAGCCTACACAAATGGTAGAGCAAGATATTAATTTTTACAGGTACAAGACTCAATGCCGACGAGTGCTCGAAAACAATCTGGAAGCTATTATCATTGCTCAGCATTATGAAATTTCACCTCAACAAGGAACTATATGTTTTATTATTTCTTTGATTTGTGCTCAAGCACGAATTATTCTATATATCCGTTTGGATTCATATTTTATATTTATCTCAGCATGGAGCTCGAAAAATTTCTTCTCTATATATATATTCAGCTCCGAGGAAAAGCTACAACAGTTATTATATTTCACCCCCAACGGATAGTTGGTCGGGGCAATTCTTATTTATATTCAGGCCCAGATATCGGCTCAAGCACAAATTATTCTATATCCGTTCGGATTCATATTTTATATTTATCTCAGCATGGAGCTCGAAAAATTTCTTCTCTCTATATATATTCAGCTCCGAGGAAAAGCTACAACAGTTATTATATTTCACCCCCAACGGATAGTTGGTCGGGGCAATTCTTGTTTATATTCAGGCCCAGATATCGGCTCAAGCACAAATTATTCTATATATCCCTTGGGATTCATATTCTATATTCATCTCAACATGGAACTCGACGAGATACTTATTATCATATTCAGCTCCGAGGATAACTATAACATTTATTATATGTCACCCCCAACGGATAGTTGGTCGGGGTAATTCTTATTTATATGCAGGCCCAGGAAAGTTCTCGACCATATTCTTATGTTTTGGAAAATATTATTCTTATTCGGCATTATGCAATTGTGCCTCGACAAGATACTTATTCAGCTTTAAGGAGAATTACAACATTCGTTGTATTTCACCCCCAACGGATAGTTGGCCGGATAATTCTTATTTATATTCAGGCCTGACAACGTTCTCAGCCATATTCTTATGTTCTGGAAGATCTTATTCTTGTTCGGCATTATATAATTCTACCTCGACAGATCAACGAGGCACTTTATTATTTTTAATTATTCTTTATATCTATTTGGATACATATTCTATTCTTATTTCAGCAAGGAGGTCTCCAACATTTATTATATTTTATTCCCAACAATCTGTTGGTCAGCGCCGAGGAGGTCTCCAGCATGTATTATATTTTATTCCCAACAATCTGTTGGTCAGCGTCGAGGAGGACTCCAGCATTTATTATATCTTATTCTATTCCCAACAATCTGTTGGTCAGCTCCGAGGAAGTCTCTATCATTTATTATCAAAAATGTATTCCTCCGGGAAGTAAAACTTGTATTCCTCCGGGAAGTAAAGCTACTTGTATTCCTCCGGGAAGTAAAACTTGTATTCCTCCGGGAAGTAAAGCTACTTGTATTCCTCCGGGAAGTAAAGCTACTTGTATTCCTCCGGGAAGTAAAACTTGTATTCCTCCGGGAAGTAAAGCTACTTGTATTCCTCCGGGAAGTAAAGCTACTTGTATTCCTCCGGGAAGTAAAACTTGTATTCCTACGGGAAGTAAAACTATATATTCTTAAAAATGCCAACTTCCGGGAAGTAAAGCTACTTGTATTCCTCCGGGAAGTAAAACTTGTATTCTTACGGGAAGTAAAACTATATATTCCTAAAAATGCCAACTTATGTTGGTTAGGAAGTAAATCTATTCCCAAAAATGTCAACTCAGGTTGGTCGGAAATAAGAAGCTGTCAACTACAGTTGGTCGGAAACATTTTATGAGTATGTGAAAGAGATCAAGCAAAAAGCATTCAAAGTTCACATTCCACACTTGGGGGCTTCTATTAAAAATTCAGTTGTTCATTCGGCGGAACATTCTCATAACATCATGCAGTCGAGCATCAAATTCAACTCCATAAACTTACATAGTCGGGGCCCCGACCAATTATCATTCAGAAGTTATTTTTCTTGCTCAGGAATTATTTTTGATATTGAAGTTCAGGAGGTATATTGAAGTTCAGGAGGCTATTGAAGTTCAGGAGGTATATTCAGAAGTTCAGGAGGTGGATTCAAAAGTTCAGGAGGCATATTCAGAAGTTATTATGCACATGTTATTGAAGTTCAGAAGGTATATTGAAGTTCATGAGGTATTCAGAAGTTCAGGAGGTGCATTCAGAAGTTCAGGAGGCATATTCAGGAGTTATTATGCACATGCTATTGAAGTTCAGAAGTCAAAATCAATATCTACAGCTCTGAGATCTTTGTTACTACTGTCTCAACCAACATTGAAGAAGAAGTTGTATGAAAATGTTTCGAAGTCCACCACTAGCTTGGTACTAATCAGATTGAAGAGTTGGGTTCAAAGGCTAGTATATTACTCGATAAAGTATTCAGAGGATCATAAATCAGAAGAATCAAGCACGTGAAGTTAGCACTCAGTTGCTCGGCACAGGAGGCAGTTGGTCGGCTAGCAAACCAGTCAACATACTTGAAGATTATGACAAGCTACAAGCTGCATACTATGGCATGGCTGCATCCAAATTCCCAGGGGTGATACATAGCGCACGGAGTTCCTCAAAAGAAAGATTAGCAACCATCGATCAGCCTGCATCATATGTCGTCCAGGAGATAATGCACTTTATGTTGAACAAATTAAGAAGGTAGATCAAGAATTTCACGAGCACCGAGCAACACTGCAGAATAAATACTCCATCCTTTCAAGTAAACCATCAAGCATGGATCATCAGGGGATTTATTTAAGGCAAAAATTCTCCATCTACGAGGACCAATCAGGAAAAGACACATGTCATCCTACGTGGCAATATTCGACACTCGAGGAGAGTTGGTCGGTACTCGAGGAGAGTTGGTCGGCACTCGAGGAGTGTTAGTCGGCACCCGAGGAGAGTTGGTCAGTACCCGAGGAGAATTAGTCAACCCCGAGGAGAGTTGGTCGGGACCCGAGGAGAGTTAGTCGGCACCCGTGAAGAGTTGGTCGGCATACCAACCAAGAAGACCAAAGGATAACTATGAATTTAATGTGCATTAAATGCAGATGACAGCACATTTAATGAGCCTTAATGTACATTTATACTGTATTAATAGATGACAACACATAGCATACCAAGCAATTCAACAATTAGATTCGTTGAATGTAGACATAAATGTCTACATACAATGAATCTCTTTATCTCCCATCACTATAAATACATGTATCCCCTTAGCCAAAAGGGGAGAGCCGAAAGAGAACCAAGAGATCCGGGGGAACCTAGAAACCCCATACACAAGATACACATCCTTTCTCTCTATACACCCTATGGTGCTATTGTAAACCCCTGGGAATAAAATAACAGTGGACGTAGGCTTTATTCATAGCCGAACCACTTTAAAAATCTTTGTCTCTTATGTGCTTGATTGGATTGCTTTTATCTATTTATCTGTGATCATAAAAATGGGATTCGGTCCAGTTTTTTGCATCAACAGTCCCTTTGTATTTTTTCTCCAAAGTTTCATTTATTTCAGTCAAATTTTTCAGTTTTTTTATCAAACATTTTGATTTCACTTTCATGATTAAGACATTGGGTAGTATACTCTTCAGCATTACGTTTGACCATCTGACTTAGATCTTCTAGTTTCTTAGTGAGGTCTTTCACTATCTTCTCTAGTGTAGTGCTTTTGTTGAGAGTTTTTGCATAAAGTGTATGAATATCAGGGAGGTCTTCATTGTCTGAGTCACTAAGTGTAGTGTGTGAAGTGACCCCTAAGGCTTCATTTCTTGAACTCACGCACACATGGACATCATCATTATCGCATTCCCTTTGACTCACACACCCCGTGGTTGAGCTAACAATATTCTCAGAAAGTAAAGCATTTAAACCAGTAGTAGCATAATTCACAACAGCAGGAGTAGTGATACTATCATCATTCTCATACATAAGCATATCATCATTGTAAATTATCTTAGCAAAGAAAGACATGCAAGGATCAAAAGCATCAGATGACTCATGTTCCTCATTTTCAGAGTCGCTTGAATCATCCCATGTCTTGCAAATGCTGGCCCTAGTGTGTTTATTGTTAGTGTTCAAATTAACTCTACAGTCTTGTGCAATGTGTCCTAGTTTTCCACATCTAAAGCATTCAATCTTCTTAAGGTCTTTGTTAGGTCTAGCACGAATGTCCTTGTGATGTTTGTCTTGACCTTTCTCATGAGGTTTGTGATTAGAGTGAGATGGATAATTGGACTTTCCTTGTTTGTTTGTCATGTTATTTCTAAACTTTATAATTTTCTTAAACTATTTTGACATTAAGGCAATCTGATTGTCCAAATTCTCTATGTCACATCCCTCATCAGAGTCATAATTAGGGATGTTAAGCTCAGGCTTAATCAGCTTAGAAGAAAAACTCAGATTGGAACTAGTCTGTTTCCTATGGGACTGGGTCAATTGTTTCTTAAATTCTAATTCCATTTCCACAGTTCTTAGTTTACTACTGAGTAATTCAGGAGTGAGATTTTGGTCACTCATTTCCTCAGTAGCATATCTTTTGTTGTCAAATTTCTGTGGTAATGATCTTAGAATTTTAGATACAATTTCATGTCTATCATATGTTATCCCATTGGCATGTAGTTTGGTCACAATATCAGTCAAATTCATATAAAAGTCATCAAATGACTCAAAATCAGACATAATTAAAGAGTTATATTGTTGAATGAGCATTTGTGTTTTAGCAGCCTTAACTCTAGTGTCACCTTCATGAGCAGTAACCAAAGTGTCCCAAGCTTCCTTAGAAGTGGTACAGGATGAGATTCTTTTGAACTCATGTTCATTTATGGACATAAATATGGCATTCTTTCCTTTATTATTGTTGCGAGAAACTTGCTTCTCTTCTTATGTGAACTCACTTAATACTTTCTTAACCCTCTCATTATTTCCTTCAGTGGCTGGTTTAGTAGGATAAATGTAACCATTTTCAACAATGTCCCAGACATCATCTCCCAAAGTTCCTTGAATGAAAGAAATCATCCTTACTTTTTAGTAAGCAAAATTGGTTCCATCAAAGATAGGAGCTCTGGTCAAGTTACCAAATCTTTCATTTTTCTCGTCCATGTTTGATTTTCAGAAAACAATTTCAGAAATAAGGGATCTTTTAAAAGAAGTTTACAAAGCTCTGATACCAATTGAAATGTTGTTACTAAAGTCGTTTAATATAAAATTAAACTATTTAAGTAACTCCGAACTATTTTTTTAGGAAACTCTTTTCTTAAAATCAAATCAAATTAATCACAAGATGTGTTTAACAAAAATATGTACGAGATCTATTCAAGGTTGGTTAACATGTTTAATAAATCAGTTTAAAAAATTTAAACTCAACACAACCAAGAATTAGATGAGGAGATGTAGAAAGATTAAGAACAAGGATTTTTAACGTGGTAAAACCTCACCCAACTGAGGAAACATCCACGACTCCCTCTACGGAGTAAACCAAAAATTCCACTAAAACAAATTATAATATTTACAAACTATATAACACACATGCACACAAATCAGACCTATACATGTTTAGGAATGTACCCACTGGTGTCCTTATAACTTCTCTGCATTTCTTTTTGTTGATGTTGTCTTCCAGTTTGCTAAATTCCAATTTGTTCAAATTCTTTACGTCGACTCTTGTTACCAACACTTTTAGTGTGGTAGGGTGATAGTGTTTGTGAAGGTGCTTTCTAACACATGCATGCACACACACACACTTATTTTATACAAACAGTCCTATCAAATTACATATAAGATCTATATGTTGTGATTTTCTATTTCTCTCTTTTTATAAAACTTAACCTTATATGACCTTTATCATAATCCCAGAATCCACGGCTATCTTGCTTGGAAGACGTATCAAGATCTTAATCAATCTCAGGTTTTGAAAATATTTTTTGAGATTGAAAATCACCAAGTGCGATTCCAACTAGGTCGAAGGTCTTGTTTCAAAAAAACTAGAAACAGAAAATGCTTTTGTTGATTTTGTAGATAAAAACATTTACAGAAACAAATCAACAAATATTTTCTCAAGATGAGAAACTAAATATGCAGATCTATGTGAAATATAACATGCAATGACTTAGATCTAAGATTTCTATAAAAGTAGAAACACAGATCTAAAGAGATGTTTAAGTTGATAACAAGATCTGAGAACGAAGAAGTTAAAGCAACAAAACTAATAAACCAATCACTCAAAATCTCTCAAACACTCAAGGTTGTGTTTGGTATATACAGTTTATGAAGGAGGTTATGGTTTGAATATAGTTTTGGACGATTTAGGGTTAGGGTTTCCTAACTCTGTTTTCTCTCTCTCTCTTCTCTCTTCTCTCTCTTTTCTCTTTCTCACTCTAATGAACAAAGTGGCAAAAGTCTCAGATGGCTGAGGGTATGGTTCCTTTTATAGGAGGCTGAGAAGATTCGAGAATACAGACCAAAATCAAGGGCTACGATCTGGTCTTGGAGGATTGACTTTGATCCAATGGTTTAAACAGAGGCGATGATTAAAACGCTTCTGATTGGCTCAAATTTATTTCACCAGGATTGTATAAGAACGCATGCAGGTCATCGATTAAATTTAATCCAAAGGTTGAAATAACACACAACAATCGTCTCACACAGAAAACACATTTTGGAACGATTATAGCTCGACAGGTGTAGGCATGAGATTAGATGATACACGCGTGTCTAAAAATAATTACACAGCATGCCTTATAGTCTCTGGCGCTTTCGGATTCTACTCAAGTGAACTTTTAGCAAATAAAACCAATAAATTAAAATAAGCAGATTGACCCCAAAACTTTTAAAACCAAATTATAATTAATAAAAACCTTATTTTAAAGTTTATAAAATTCCCCCAAAAATATTAAGAATCAAGTTTAGGGATTTAAACACACTCAACATGTATACACACAATTATATGTAATATGAAATGGATGAATGCAATTCTAATGTGTGTGGGTGTTGGTAAATATACCTAGATCAATCAATCAAGAGGAATAATTTGGAAACCAATCTCTGAGGTTCTTTGGTTTCTAGGAAAGACATAATTTTGTCACTATTTCCAAACTAGATGAACACTTATGCGATACAGACTCAAGTGAGTCAAGGGTATAAGGTGCTTCAACCAAGTAAGAAAATTACACAAGGTATTCTTGTACCTGGAACCAAAGTGAGGTGGGCGTTAAAAAATAAAGAATAACTGCGAACAAGGAGGTTTCAATCACTGAAGATCGATATACAAGGAAAATACATACATTTGTCGAGGTTAAGAATAATTGTATAGCAAACATAACAACAGAACAACAGTTCAATCACTGAAGATCAGTTATGCTCGTGGTATAAGTATCATCGGATTAAATAAGAAAATCGCATATTAGTTCGCAAGAACTTACTTTATAAAATATTTGGGATAGTTTAACAAAAATTATGAGGGAAAAGTAATGAAATGGAAATGATAGTGATGATGGTTGGTGAAGTGACCGTATGTAAAAAGTGTCAATTCAAAAAAAAAAAAAAATACCAACCAAACAAATGTCATTGGATCACAACAAGAACACTCAAGTAAAAGTCAATGTAAACAATGTGACAGAATGGTATGATTTTAAATAATGTGAAATAGGTGTAATTAAATTTGGTGAAAAAATGAATCAACAGTTAGATAGGAAATATTTTCAAACACTTATGAGCATAGTTAAAAAATTGTTATGGTAATGCAACTTGTTTGAAAGAAGCCTAAAATTTGGGTTAATAACACCATTCAAAATTCAAAAAGTGATAAACACACCTCAAATAATCATTTAATATTGACCACACACCCAAAACCATATAAATTCTTTTTCAAACACCACCATTAAAATTCTTTCCCACACACCATGATTTTATTTCTTACCTTAATACCAATTTAGTATAAAGTCCACCCAAGCACCATTATTATGCTCCAATTGATTGTATATATTGCCATAATTAGGGAGCATAGCAGGTTGGGAGTTTGACTGGCTCGGATAGATAATTGGGTAAATGGTTACGGGTTGAGGCTGATGGATTAGTGTTGTGGGTTAGGTTAGGATTGGGTGGATATGTATAGGAGATGAATGGGTGAATGCAGGTTAGGGAATGGGGTTGGGGTTTAGGATTTAGTTAGATATGGTCACGGGTAAGGTCGGGGAGATAAGGAACATGGGTTGGGGTGTAAGCTAGTGTACACATTGAGTTAATGGGTATTGAGTGTGGTATGGGTAGAGGGTAATGGGTAATAGGTTTGTAGGTAGCGGGTGTGACTATGTAGGTATTGGAGTTAGATGTCTTGGAGACATCCAAGACATCTCTCAGATTCACAAATGGTTAGTTACTTCCCCTCTTATTAAAAAGAAGAGATTGGGTCGCGAAGAAAGGTTCCTGCTTAAAAGACAAGAAAAGACAAATGCAGTAGAAATTAAGCATATCAGTACTAGTCAAGAGAAAAGAAATTATATTTCAAAAGTTATACCTAATGAGTCTTTTAATCGGTTCATCTACAGATTCAAAGCCATTTGCTGATGGTTAAGAATAAGTGATCCTTCGTAAGGCAATGTAGAATCTGGATATAACCAAATCTCTCTCCAACAACTGCATTGTATGATCATTGACTTTCAAAAGAGCCTCCATGCGATCATATGGCATAATATAAGAAGTATCATATACCAAAAAGTCCCTCAAATATTTTTTAATACACATTTAGTCTCAACTTTTTATTTTGTACCAAAACGTCCCTCAAACACCAATTTTACTAACATTATCTTATTTTTAAAGGTCCGCACCACCGACATGGTGAAGGACTTTTTGGAGCAAAATAAAATGACTTGGATTAAAAGTGTATTAAAAAAATATTCGAGGGACTATTTGAAATATGTCTCTTATAAAAAAAAGCATCAGAAGAGGTCAAGAACATGCCAGCAGAAATTGTAACACCGTTGCCTTGGTTGATGCTCATTTTCCAGCAATTTTTCATCTGGTCTGAATGGTATCAAACCCATTCAATAATTTTTGCTTTGTCACTGAAAAAAATTTACCACTCCTAAGTATCCTCATAGGTCATGTTATTTTTGTTTCCTTTCTTTCTTTTTTTAATTATATATTTATTATTTAGCTTTGGGGACATAAATTGCTGAGAACACTTCAAATTCGATGAACAATCAGCCATTAAGTCAAATTTTGATTGTGGAAAACTAAGACTGAGTAATTGCAATTCAGGGGCCCGATCCCAAATACATTGATTAGAAACACGCAGAGACAAAATGGAATTTAATACAGTAATTGCAATATAGAAGGCACACATCAAGATAATTACAACAGCTAATTAAAATGTAAAACACAAGGTAATTGCAGCAGCTCATTCACGACCAATATCTTGATAATCTTAGGGATAAAGTCTTGTTGTGCTTTATATTAAGGAATAGTAGTAGCTAATTAAAACGTAAAAACGACACCATACACATTAGTGAATATAACAAAAGACTGTAGAGCCCTTAACTAACTACTTATAACGGCTTTATTCCTAATTGGGACCATGACACGTTGGTCCACTATAAACGCAATACAGATGATTCGCTACATAAGAGAAAAGTCATTAATCTTTATCTCTGAAATATATAATATTATTTATGTAAAATGATGGTTTTCAAATCTTTTATTTTGCCAATTTCATATGAAGTCATAAATCCTGTGATTTAGTAAAAATTTAAAGCCCACAAATCGTCATTGTTGGATATATAACAATTCCATACCGCAGCTGGAATGTCCTCTAACATTGCCTTATGTCTAAAATATACAGGAATACTAAACTACAAATAAAATGCTCGTATATTTAATGCTTTAAACTCCAAATTTCCCCAATGATTAGCGCTATTTTGATATGCTAGAGGAATCGGGGACAAATCCACCATTAAAAGACTCAACTCAAAGTGGATAAACTCCGGTAAGCTGCTAGACCTTTCCCCTCCTCCTATATCCCGGCGTGGGACCGACAATGCTCATATAAATATTGGCATTGGCGAAGTTAAAAAAGTTCTTACAATACATAATCTACGAATAGATAACTTAAACGAAATCCATAACTATAGCATAATACAAATTCTCTACAAATCTAGAAACTTAAACAAAGTCCATATCAAAATCATACTACAAATTAAATCAAAATTTAAGTATGGTATATTAAATCCAATTCAAAAATAAAATAATGGTCTTAACTCACAAAGTAAACATATTTAAGCCTCCATCCAAATCAAATATCCTCCCAAGACTAAATCGATAAAAGTGTAATTGCCACCTTAAGAAGCATCTAACAACGTAGCATCGGGCTTCATAACTTCCTCCACATATATTTTCCTTTTTTCGACTCCAAATAGCCTACCATCACATATATCCTTTGTCGCATCTGTCACGGTATACCCCTTTGCTAATTCTTCATTGTATCTATCAAGCAATATGACGTTGGGGTTGACGAAGGGAGAATGAAGAAGAGCTGATCCAAAAACATTATCTAGATTTTTAGAAAGATTTATTCGCAGGCGACTTTTATTAGATGCATGCTCACTTATTAGTGTCAGATGTGAACCATTTTCCTTTTGAACTTTAAAGTACTGAACCAAACTTTGTATAGCATCCTTGACAAGTAAGAACAAACAACAGTAAGACTTTTATAACTAGATAGACATGTTGATTAGATAAAATCATGTAACATACAAATATACCTTCATAAATTGAATCTCTGTGTTATTTTCATCCAATTTTTTTCTCCATAGAAGTAATGATCTCTTTCTTCAATGCATCTGTACTATCATTTGACTTCTCCATTTGTTTCAGTTTCGCCTTTGCCACCCCTAAATGTATCAACTGCCTCTTCGAAACGAGGGGGAAAACTGTAAGAACTCTACCCTTTTCTCCTTTCCAAAAACTTTAATCTCCTCATCATTTTCTAAGCATTGTCTCTTTCTACTACCCTCTCCACTCTCATTCCTCCTTTTTCTAACCACGTTCTTGAGTTTATCCTATCATAACATAGTTATTGCTCTAAATAAGAAAAACTGATTAATAAAAATAGCAAAATATATATTGAAAAAACTTTTACTTTAGATGTAAATACTCACATAGTAAATCTTAGCACTTTCTAAGACATTCCCATTTTTTTTCTCATGCCCCGCAAACTATACATCTACTCTCTTTACTTCTTGTTCTCAGTTTTCTTTAACCTATAATTTAATTGGCAGATGTTAGCAATTTAAATGGCATTTGTTATATACAAAAGTGATGATAAGAATTTATAGTTCTTATGATACATACCATTTCATATTCCACAACAGCATAGGTGTGTCACACAAGTGTATGGGTATGTTCTAATTTAGTCTGATTCTTGGGATTTTTAATGTTTTGTGTATTTTTTGTTGCTTTAATTTCATTTTCAAAAAATGATCTCCATATATCAAGATCAACACCTTTCGGTTTAATTTCATTGGTAGACAAAAAAACATCTCATATTGTTTTTATGCGTCCTAAATTTTGTTGGGAACCTCTTTTCCATCAACGAGTGAGCCACATCTGGTTCGATATCGAGCTCAAATTGCCTCTGTAATTAACATTAATAAATAATAGAACAATGAATATCATAAAACCAATAGCTAAGTCATTTTTATCTTTAATATGAAAATAAATAATAGAACAATGAATATCATCCAAACATCATCTTTATATTTTTTGTCACAAATCTCCAATCTTCATAACTAATCGGAATATAAGATCTAATAAAATCACTAACTCGAATACTCCACCTTCCACTCCACAAACCAAATACACTCCCATCAACTCATTTTACCATCCGGGGTCATACATTCCAATTGTTTAGCCTTTTTTTCATTTTCTGGTTGCTTCTTTTTACTCGCACTTTAAGATGGTTGGACCGAATCTCTATCGGCAAATTCTTCTTGTTGCGAAACAAATGTTTGTTGCATCTCATTTTCTAATGATAGTTTCGTCGAACCTCCACCAGCACTAGAAGCTATAATGTACAAAACAATGCTGCCAAAACAAATTACAATGACCAACAACGAAAATTATAGCAGTCAATATAAAATATAGCATGAATAACTATATAAACCAACAATTCATATGTATTGGATTATCACATTTTTACATCATTATCATATTCATAAACATATAAATATAAATATAAATCACAATATCATACCATGCATGTAAACTAAAATTTAAAACAAACAATTTTCGAAATGAATATGAAAAAACTACTTGAGGCTTCATATAACCGACAAAATATTATATTATCAATGGGACAAAACAAATAATTTTCGAAAGAAAATAATAAATAAACTAAATAGAATCATAGCGCTTAAGCAAATTTTCCAAATGTGGTTGGTCTTCAAGAATAGACTAGAAGCATATTAGGATCTGTAAATCGTCCACTTGACTCGTCAATCTCTTAGATGAATGTATAACCACCCACAAATTCGAACTTTTAAGATCTTTAGAATAAAATACTTAATAAGCCTCAGATACGAGAATAGCAGCCTCATAAAACTCATTGTCAACGCTCTTAACCTTGACAAAATTTGCAATCACTAACTTGGAATCTGGACAAATCTTACAACCATTAGTCTTATCCTCTACTCTCACCCAATCACAATAAAACACCACCTCCTTAAATGCGGTATATTCTTGCTCCATTATTTTTTTGATGACTCCATACCACATAGTCCAAGTATTTGTGAGGTTCTTATCACTTTTTCTAGCTCAAAATTATATCCATGCCTTCAAACAAACACCACTATCCTACGTAATAACTGTATCATCATGATACTTAGGGGAGAATACGAAACCATTTACACAATACTTTTTTAATGTTTTAGCCTTGAATTGCGGCCCTTGAACTAATCGCCACAATGTTTCTTTTGTCTTTGTCTCTCCTAATTTCACTAACTGTGTTCAATGAAAATAAATCATAATTATGTCAATAAATGTTTTTATCTCAGGAGGTTATGCCAAAAAGGTATTAAAATATTAGTATTTATAGAATCACCTTTTCTGATAACCAAGGAATAAAAGAAGTTTGTTTCTCCACTTCTATCATTTCAATCCACTTCCCTTTCGCACAAGACATGGATTTTAATGATGCTTCATAGTCACTACAATATGTCATTTGATATAAGTGATTATTAATCAAGATATTCATTAAATTTTAACTGATAATAGAAGAAAGAACTCTAATCTATAATAATCCTGAAGTCCGACGATATTATCCAAATAACACCCCTCGACGTATTTGTTGGAATTATATTAGTCCCAACATTATAGACTTATCACCAAGCAAAGCCCCTTCATCAGAGAACTCTTCGTCCTCCTCTAAAAAGGTTTCACATGAGCGTTTATGATTTCCATCTAACAAATTTGGCATGTACTCCATGCATTATCTAACAGATTAGGTATGACATTGAAATCTTTCATCGTCTTATTAGTATAAAGCAATAAAAATTAATAACAACCAATGTTAAACCTGAATTGTGCATATTTTATTTTATTTTATTAAAAGACAAAAAATCACCTTTCGAATGGATATATCCAATGAGTGTTTGTTGGTCAACAAACCAAGGCTTCATCTTCTAGATGCACGGTGAGGTGAATATTGATATCAAAAAATGCTGGTGGAAAATATTTCTCCAACACGCAGAATGCTTCAACAATCATGAGTTTGGCTCTTAGGATATCTTGTAGAATGAGAATCTTGGAGTACAAAATGTTAAAAAACAATCTTAATTATTTAACTACTCTTCTCAAATCTCGATGTTTTAAGAAGGCGTGTTGGAGCAACATGGGTAGCAAGTGTTCCATTTTGACATGATAATCGTGGGACTTCAATGAGTGCAGAGACGGGGGATTAAGACTTACAATATTGCTCAAGTTAGACAAAAAATTAGTACAAAGCTTTAAGTCTTTTAAAATTTGGCAAAAGATAAATGATGCCATTGGTTTTTATCTTTTTCCCCATGCGTGCATCAACTTTAAGCCATTGACCACTGCATATGCCCATGTCCTTCATATTCAATAGGCCATTTTCAGTATCCTTTCTTTTATCAGCACCAAGAATTGTGTTTATTATATATGCTGCAATGTTCTTCTCGGTGTGCATCGCATCAAAGATATGTCAAACTTGATGATGTCTCTAGTATTCCAAGTAAAAAAATGGATTTTTTATACCATGATTCTTTAACTTCAACACTGTCATTTTTATCCACATCACCGTCCCTTTCATTCGCATTATCATACGCTTTTTAGAAAGAACTTTTGAGGATTTTCCAGGTACATACTTGATTTTTCTCAACTTTTCCATAAGTGCATCTCCATTAATTCGAATCGGGGGAGATCTAAGTCCTTGGGATTTAAGTCTTAAACCTTTACCACTCCTAAATGGGTGATTTCTATTATGAAACACATGATAGTTTATGTAAACTATCTTCCAACTATTAACTAACCGAATTGATGGTGTTCCATCACCATAAATAGGACATGCTTTATAACCATGAGTTATACATCTAGATAAGTTTCCATATGCATAGAAATCATGAATACCCCACATCAACATAGCTTTTAATGTAAATTGTTCCATTTTGTGCATGCCAAAAGCTCGAACTCCCTCCCATGATTATTTCAACTCATCTACCAATGGCTGAAGAAAAACATCAATGTCTTAACCCAGTGCCTTGGGCCTAGGATTTAACAAATACAATATTTGAAACTCACGCTTCAAGCACAAAGATGGGCCCACATTTTAACAAATACAATATTTAAAACTCATCTGTAGATATGACAAGCCAAACATTTCTCCCTTCTTTAGCAAAATCAAGCCATCTATTTTTTTTATCATTCTCCATTGCGCTGAATCACAAGGATGTCGTTTCTTATCCCATGAAGTTCTTGCTCGATGGTGCCACGTCATTTCATGTTCTATCCAAGGTATAGTTTATAATCTCCTTATCCTAGAATCAAAGGGAAATATCTCAATACTTTCATTTGTTCTTTGCATACCCTTTTTCCTTTCTTTGTGGTCACTAAATTTCTTGGTGTCCCACATTGAGTACATTCTTCGAAGTCTTCATTCTGTTTCCAGTACAAAATACAGTTATTCTCACATGCATGAATGTGTTTTCTATTTTGGTAAAGTGTTTTCTTTTAGGAGCCACCTTTTTACAATCAATAAAAGAGTTGTAAAAAATATTTCCCGACCAACCAAGCTGCTTCTTCAACTTATGCAATTTCCACAATTACAGAGAGAGTAGTCTCAGGACCATCACATAAAGGGTACAATTTCTCAGTAGCTAATTTATTGTACTCTTGATACCTCTCATTATTAACATGCGATTTTTCTGCCTGGTCGAGTTCTCTACAATGTTGTTAGTGCGCTCCATAGCATTTGTCAACTAAGTTTCGAAGCCTTTTATTTTCAATGTTTTCGTCATTTTCAACATGTCCTTCACAATCCATCTGAATTGTAACGGGCAAAAACCGTTACAAAAAATATTTATAATGGATTAAATCCATTAGAAAATCGGCGTTATTTATTTTACTAACGAAATTTACAACGAATAAAATTAGTTACAAAATTAATATTTGTAATGGATTAAAACTGTTGCAATTTATTTTGTAACGGATTTGGCGTTGGTACACATCACATATATTAGTAACGAATTTATTAATTTGTAACGGTTTTGACCCGTTACAAATATAGAATTTGTAACAGATAAAACCGTTACAAAATACATTATAACGGATTGGGAGTGTCATATATTTGTAATGGATGTTTTCATTTGTAACGGTTAAAATCCATTAACAATATCATTATATTTTAAAAAAATATTAGTTTCTCATTAAATAAATAGATATGAATACACTAGTAATAACTCGCGTGCTCAACTAATGGCAATGCATAACCAATGCCCACAAATTTCACTCAAAACATAATTCCAAAACACACGTGACAAAATGAATGACACTAAATTCCGATGATATTAAACCAATATACATTTATATTTCATTCATAACCATTAAAATTCCCAAAACAAAATGTAGTACAAGGTAAACAATCTAGCTTTTAACCACAAAATTGAAACAAAGTCTAACATCATTAAAGTTATACACACATTATTCTCCCAAAAGTTGTCTTCATTATATTCCTTGCAAAAGTAGGATTCATTCTCCCAAAATTAATCTTCATATTTTCCAATAAGAACCTAATGAACAAAATCCACATTTGTAAATGTGTAATCATAAATGAGTAAATAACACAAAAAAACTAGTACATTCTCATGCCATTGACACACATGTAATTTTACTGTGAAATAATCGATACGTCCATAGTTCTTGATTACTATAAGCCACAACTTTCCCTTCTACAATCTCATACAAATGAAAGACACAACCAGAATTCAAAAATTTACAAAATCATAGTAACAAAAAAATGCCTCTTGAAATGGGTGGGTTTTAAAACATAGTAACAGAAATATAAGTCAGATATGAACCGAGTTACTAAACAACGAAAGATTTTAACTTCATAAAATGTTGCTATATTTTCTATTTTTTTATTTAAGAACCAATGTTCACTTCAATGAAAGTCGAACAAAAAAATACCCATTATTCTCTCTTGGATCTCCAACAATGCCTGGACAGAAAATGAAGTGTGGGTGAGGACAGAGAAATGAGAAAAACGAAGATGTATCTTATAATGATAGTAATAAAAATTTGTTTCACTCAAGATCTCATCATTATATAAAAAAAATACCATACAGTTAATTTCCCAATTTCATGAAATAGGAATACCTGACCGCTTTCCTCATCATCTTCATGATTAATTTCAGATTTTGGCCTATCATATTCCTCAACACCATCATTAGTTGTACTTTCCTGTAGTTGAAATAGAGAAATTAGAGACTAAATAAGGCTTCTTATGCAATACTTTTGATGTTAATAGTAACAATCTAAAATACTGGTAGTGTGTGGTCACCTGCTTCTTCTTTAAGCCTCCATTAGCTTTTCATGATCAACCTTCCTTTTTACAGTTTTGGCTTCATATGGAGCTTTTTCGTGACAAACAAAAATATATCACATGAATCAGTTATAGCACCGTAATTGTCCTTTATTTTTATTTTTTTTAATATCAAGAGACATTTTTAAAACCCCTATTACCCCCATGCATAACTGAGCGGATAAAAAATAGTCGTTTATAGCCGCATCATAATTCCAAAATAGTCCATCACAACTGCACATAGAGAATGATAGATAACATCTAAAACTGAATAATAAAAATACATTAATAAAACAAACTGGACCAGGTTCACAGTAAGTTGAGGGACCGAAACTGGCCTAGCAGATGTCACTCCACCTTGACTCGATGACGTCTCCGACATATCCTCAAATTTCATAAACTGTCGCATCTGATAGGCTACCAAGTGATCATAGCAAATTGGGTCCACAACAGAAATAGCAGTTGTGCTTTATTGGTACACATAGGATAGCAAGTGCACGAGATCTTGCAGATCATCTACTGAGAAACCCACTTCACCTAACAGAACATGATAGTGTGTGGGTTTTGTGGTCCCCTACTAAGTAAACATCCCATCTTCAAATTTAACACAAACAAAAAGCAAAAAAAAAAAAGAGAAAAAATAAAGGTGAAATACATAAATAAAAGGTTATATATGCACCAATTGACACGATGAACATATTAACAAGTTGAAATTAAATATCACAAATGTGAAGTACCAATACTCACTATCATTCCAACTTGGGCGCACAAGTAAAAGTCATTATTCCTTGGGTGACAGACTATGTTATCAATGACAGTTCCTGGAGGAACATTATCAGGTATCCCAGGCTGGAAAAATTGTGTGGAGAAAATATATAATTTTTATTGGCTTTGACTATATGTTTCTCCCAAGAGATATCATTTATACAAGAGTAAACAAAACTGTCCATACAAAATTCTCTCCATATATAAAATAGAAGAAAGACAACGTGATGTTTTCCTAAGCTGAAAGAAGTATCAATGATCAGGAACTGAGCAAACCAAAGCAAACTTTCCACTTCACAGACCTTGTAGAAGTACTTCTTTCGAAGTTTAATGGTTTTACGTATGCATCTCTTGACCCTGATCTTAAGCATATTATCATTGAAGATCTTGATCAAATCATCAATTGAACGGGTTTCTCTGATAATTTTCTTACAGTTCATGAAGAGAATTGCCGCTACACAAAAAACCAATAACTCATTATCGTCATTCTTGGTTGACGATACAATAGTGCGTATCTAAAAATGATCGTTTTTTTACCAGAAACTCTTTTTCAAGCCATAAAAGGGATGGGTTAGTGCGG
This sequence comes from Sambucus nigra, assembly GCA_949130495.1. Taxonomy (NCBI): domain Eukaryota; kingdom Viridiplantae; phylum Streptophyta; class Magnoliopsida; order Dipsacales; family Adoxaceae; genus Sambucus; species Sambucus nigra. Next base: position 220,745,290 of record OX422211.1, on the reverse strand, counting down.
ATCTTATGCCATTGTTGTCAGAGACGGCACGCTCTAGATTTCCATTCTTTGATTATAAGCTACCCTTTGGACCACTGTTGTCAGTTTCAATACTCTCTTCTCCTCTTACTACACCTGATGCCACGGGGACATGTATTACTAGTAGTTTTGGGCAATGTTCCTCTAAAATGCAAGCCAGGGATTCATCAAAATTAGCAGACCACATACAAAGTGCCTTATTGAAAGATAATTCTCGACAGAAGAGTACCAGCAGCATCCGAAAGGTAGAATGAAGGCTTTCAGTACCTATATGTGACAGGTGAGCAAACACTTCCCTATCAGTGAGTTCTAAGGGATATGCCATAATTTTTCTAGCTACTTTATCATACCAGTTGGTCCTTCCATCTGAAAGTTTTCACGCATTCTCCTTAAAATCATCAACGTTGTTATCAAAGAGCACAATAAATGGTGATAGAAAATCACTCATACCTTAGCAATATCCTGTTTGGTTACCTTGTAAAAATAACTAGTCCCAAACGGGCAGCTCCCATTTTCATAGTCAAAGTGCTTACAATCAATAGACCTGAGACAGGAAGATGTGGCCATTTATGAAACTTTCATGTATTTCTTCTTCATTTCTCTTGTGAAAGTTTCTTGTACATCACTTGTGATCTCCTCTCCAATATAGACTGGAAATTTGAAGTGCAAGGTTTGTGAAACATATACAGCTCCAGGCTAGAAAGTTCCCAAAAGAAACCACCTAATTTTTCATGGTGCTTATTTTCCGTATTAAAAGAATAACCAATATACCCCTACTGTTATATCTCTTCCTTCTTTACCTTATCGTGTTTTTTTATCACAGTAATAGCACATATATATATATATATATATATATATATATATATATATATATATATATATAATCATGAAATCTACACATATATGGCACAATATATTCTGAAAAGTCAGAAAATTACCAATAGCCTGATATTGGTCTTATTTAAACGTAGAACTATGGTTTTAAACATACAAACTTAACAAAAAAATTAGAATCAGTTGCACTAGCCGAAACTATGGTTTTCATAAGGTTATGTGGTGTACCACATTTAAATTTTTGGCCCATAAATAAGGATACAAAAAAAGTGAAGATTCCAAGAGTGCCTCAACATAACTAGGGCTCTATCTAGGCATGGTTTAGAGATACGATTTCAGGCTAAGACTCTGTAGTCCAATTTTTTTACTCGGTTATAATTTTGGGGCGAGAAAAATGGATTAATTAAAGAATTAAAATAAATGAAAACGAGATAATAGAACTCAGAGACTCAGCGAATGAAGTCGGTGAACTGGAGATATTTCAGTATCAAACTCAAAGAGTCGAGTAGAGTAGAGTCAAGTAGCGTCAAGTTGAATTGATTCCACTAACATATCAACACAGGTAACAGTTTTGGATCAGGTAGAAAGAATGAAGTGAACTTATCGTATCATGTCAATTTTAACCTTTACTTTCAGTCATTTCAGTATCAAACTCAACAAGTTGATTTAAGCCGATTTCACTAACTTAACATCACAGGAAATGGTTTCGGATCAGCTAGACAAAATCAAGTCAACATACTGTATTGAGTCAGTTTTGGACTTTACTTTGAACCGTGTATCTAGATTTGGCTTCACAACAACTTGGATCATTTGCTATAAGATCAAGTGTAGTAAATGTGGCATTCATAATAGAACGTGAATTTAGAATAAGTCGAATACACAAAGTGAATTTAGAATACAATTAAAAAACAGAAAAATAAGAGAACTAATAGATGAAAACAATATCAAATATATAACTTCGTCAATTTCAGAACCTGCAAATGACGTCATATGTGCATTAATGGTTTCTTAGTATGTGCATATGTGCATCAGAACCTGTAAATGATGTTATATGTCCATCAGAATCTGTAAATGACGTGTATACATGATACAGATCTAGGTGATGAATTTATCGGTTAGGAACAATTACACAGTGATGTGAACTCTAGGTGATGAATTTACGATGTATACATGATATGGATACGACCATTAACAATCATAGATCGAGTTTGCATGTACCAACTCTTAACACGTCACGATTTAAATATAGCATTGAACTGAAATGTCACAATCCATTGTAACCTTTTTTTAAGCAAAATCCATTGTAACCTTTAATCACAATTACCATCACATATTATATTAATGCTCCAATTAATAGAATGTGAAGACAACGATAAACAAACTCATCAAGGAATCAAACTAATAAATATCAAATTACAAAATCAAAACTAGAAGTAATAATAAGCTGAAAAAGCTTACACTCCAAGAAGAAATGGCAAAACCTCTGCCCTAATAGTTGAATCAACACCCTACAAATAAAATTCAACAACTAATTTAACTATTAATTATGGATAATATAGACTGCATGTTTACACAAACGAGTTTAGGATCTACGATTCTAAACACGAATTTTGGCTTAACTATATGTTTACACACACACACCAATATTTTCACACACACACACACACATATATATATATATATAGATAGATAGATAGATAGATAGATAGATAGAGAGATAGAGAGAGAGAGAGAGAGACTCGTATAACTCTATTTGGTATTTACGATTTGCAGTTTCAATAGACGAAAATGAGTGTATTCTTCATGCAATTTTAGTAGAAAAAATTGAAATCTTCTTCTTCATTGTTGGTGTTGGTGTTGATGTTACCCGATCATGAAGAAAAATACAACTGATAAGCCTCACGTCAGCTCATATGCGAGCATTAGCAGCAATCGAGACATTTGGACCAATCTGTTCTGGAATTTTAGCAAAAAAGTCAATTATATATATAAAAAAAACTAAAACGAGATCAAGCACAAAAGCTAGATAAATGAGGAGGCGTGGAATTTATTAAGTAGGTTCAATCGATTGAATATATTATATCAGTCAAGAAATCAAAAAAGCATCAGGTATGCCAAAGTAACTAACCAAGGCAAGCGCGTGAGGCCTCTTCACTACACAGTTTAACCATTTCTTTCCGCACTGAAGCAGCATTGTCCTTTGATAAGTATCCATACCGGAGAAATGCAGCATCTTCTTCCTAAGTGATCAATGCATACATGGATCTTAATTGACCTAATATGTTCTTTAACAGCCAACATTTATAGTCGCCTCGGCTTCTATAAAGGTTTGCAAAATTGCCTTATCTAAGAAGGCTCTTCCCAAGTCGTCGGCAATGACCTCCCCCCTCCTCCTTTATCCGGGCTTGGGACCGGCAATGCAAAGATAAAACATTGCATTGGCGGAGTTAGAAAGGTTTTACCTAACATAGCAAGCAAGATTAATGTGAAAAACAAGCATATATAAAATTTAACAATTGTCATCCAAATCATTACCCCAAAAGTATCTTTTACCTAACATGGCAAGCGAGATTAATGAGAAAAACAAACATATATAAAATTTAATAATTTTCATCCAAATCATTAATCCAAAAGTATCTTTTCTACACTAAAATTTAAGAACTATTATCCAAAACATTAATCCAAAAGTATATTTCCTACACTAAAATGTGTCAAACTAAGATAAACATTCTAAACATACTTCAACCAACTTTCCATCCAAATAACAAATCCTCCATCTGTAAAGCCTGTCAAAGTTTCAAAACCATTTTGAGGAGCATTATACAGAGAAGCATCAGGTTGAAGCCCTGTCTCAACCCAAACTACCTTTTCCCCAAGTCCAAGGCCTTTGAAGTGAAACATGTCACCATTATGTATCCCAACATGCCACTTTGCCAATTCTGCACCAAACCTATCAAGTATAATGGGGGGATTTTTTTAAAAGTGGGGGAGGGGGAGGGGGAGGGGGAGGGGTTAGGAGTATGATTGGGATTGAGAGTCGGAGTGGGAGTGTTGACAAGATTACTCAAATTCTGAGATAAAGTGATAGGACGATGATTTGAAGTGGAACCAAACTCGCTCTATGGAGTCACCCCTATAGGGGAGCTCTCCTTTCCATTTTCCAATTTTGAAATAAACATATGCAACATACTAGTAACCTCTTTCAACTGTGAGTGAACATTATAGATCTCATTCTTCATTGAGGCGATTTCTTCATTTCCTTTCAAATATTGTACAAATTTTGCCTTCGCCACCCTCGTTTGAATTAATTATTTCTTAGAGACGTAGGATCCCACTCCACGCATTCGGCCTTTAACATCCTTTCCAAACACTTGTGTTAACGCATCATTGTCATATTTCTCAAAGGTATTGCTACAACCCTCTCCAATCATACTTATGGCTTTACTTTTCTCTTCCGCACCCTTCACTTCCTCCTATATTATTATAAATAAATTTTTTAATCATTTGATAAAAGTCCAACTAAAAATTAAAAGATTCAACAATAAAAATATTAAACTCACATAGAAACTATTAACACTCTCCAACACAGTTTTATCACTGCGTATATGTCCTGACAACCAATTGTCTACCCTCCCAATTTCTACTTCAGGCTAAGTTTTTTACTGTACATTGTTAAAATTAACAAATTAGCTAAGAACATTTTTAATGTTAAAAGGAAAACAAAATGATACACACCAACAAGTATTTCTTTTGGGCATAGGTACGATGCCCGAGACAATGGGTATACTTTAACTTAGAGCGGTTCTCAACATTTTTTAGTTTTTGTTGCCCCTTTTTCTCACCATTTTCCATTTCTATAAATTTCTTCCATATTTCAGGGTCAACACCTTTAGGCTCAGTGCCATCATCCTGCAAATGAAATCGCAATGTATTTTTGAACGTCCTGAATTTTTGGGACCATAACTTCTCCACTAATGGGCAAGCCACTTCCGAGGGAACGTTAAAAGATCAAATTCTCTCTGTTATCATTGAGCAAAACAAAAAAAATTAACACAATAAGAAATAGCAAAAGAATAAAAATAGAAAAAGAAGAATAAAAATGAAGAAATGAATTATAAGATCATATTTACCCTCAAAGCATTCCAAACATCATCTTTACATTTCTTTGGCACTTGTCTCTAGTCCGAGAAGTGAATCGGGAAATTAGTTCTCACAAAATCCCCGATACGAGAACTCGACAGCTTTGCATTATCACCGACTATAGACCCATCATCTTCAACAATGACTTTGATTTTCTCTTTTGGGTTTTGGGCCAGTGAGGAAGAAGCTTGTGCTGAACCTGAACCTAATAACATTTTAACTTTCCTAAATTTCAAAACAAAACATTAGTTCGATGGTAATATTATAGTAAAATAAAAGATAAACAATATTACTCATTGAAAAATTATGCAAAAATTTCACTCGATTGAATTAAAGATGTTACCATTCACCAACAAGAAGACATTAACGCCAAATTCACCAACAAAAACACATTAACACCAATTCACCAACAAAAACACATTAACAACTAGTGAAAAAATAATAGATAAACTTTGTCATATTGCTTTTGCAAGTTCTCCAAATGAGGTTCATCTTCAAGAGTAGATTGGAACATAATTGGTATCCCTAGCTCGTCTACTCGATTGGTTAATCTCTTCGGGGGAATGTATAACAACCCACCAATTAGGAGTGTTTAGATATTTTGAGTAGAAGACTTGACTGGCATCAGAAGCGAGAATTACAGAATCATCAAGCTCATTATTGGCACTTTTGAACTTATCCAAATTAACCATCACCAAATTAGAGTCTGGACAATGTTTACAGCCATTGATCTTGTCCTCCACCCTCACCCAATCACAATAAAACACTACCTCCTTAACTAGCGTATAGTCCAACTCAATTATTTACCTGATGGTTCTGTAATACATTGTCTAAGCATCTTTAAGATTTTTATCATTTTTCCTTGCCCTAAATTGAGTCCAAGCCTTCATGAAAACACCACTGTCTTGTGTCAGAACAGTATCATTATGATACTTGGGAGAGAATACAAATCCATTAGTGCGGTATTTTTTATATGTTTTAAACTTGTGTTTTGGCCCTTGTACTAACCGTCACAACATAGAATTTGTCTTTGTCTCTCCGGAAGTGACTAGCTGTACAATATAAATAAAATAATAGTTATAAAGTGAGTCTGGATACTAAAGAATATAACTTAATATACTATTAAAATCAAGAGAACCTTATCATAAAACCACGGAATGAAAGAAGTTTGCATCTCTACTTCGGTCAATTGGCTCCCATTTCCTTTACCACTCCAAGTGGATTTTAATAATGTTTTATACTCACTGCAATTTATTCACATATGTTCGTGTATTAGTATTTAAATGTGAATTTCGATAAATACTTAATAAATTGCTCAAACCTGTAGAATTCTTCAAGACCATCAACGTCAGGTCAAAATAGGACCTATCGACGTATTTGTTGAAACTGTTTAGGTTCTAACATCACAATCTTATCATCTAACAATGGTCCTTCGTTAGAAAACTCTCCATTTTCATCTAGAAATTCTTCACAAGTACGTTTGTGATTTTTATCAAGAGAATTAGGCATGTACTCCATTCAATACCTAACAGATTCAGTAACAACATAGAACTCGACAATTGAACCTTCAATGTATCCCTTATTGCTAGGTATATCTTTAAAATTGTGCATCTTCCTATTCGTGTGAATGATAAAAGAGTATATGTTACATATTCATTAACAATGATATATATGTATATGCTTGTGTTTGTGTTTGTGTTTGTGTTCGTGTTCGTGTGAAAATAAAAATTAATATAAAGAGTTTATCGTTCAAATGGATACATTCAATGCGTTCATGTAGAACCACAATTCAATGCTTCATCGGCAAAATGAATAGTAAGGTGGATACTAATATCAAAAAATGCCGACGAAAAGTGTTTCTCTAACACACACAATGCCTTTGCAACCATAAACTTGGCCCTTTGCATATCCTCGCGAATTAAGACTGTTGAGCACAATATTTTGAAAAATAAGCTCAACTGTTGAATAGCTCTTCGCAAATCTTTGTATTTCAAAAATGCATGCTGAAGTAATATGGGCAACAAATACTCCATAATAACGTGATATTCATGTGACTTCATTGAGTGAAAATCAGGTGAGTTAGGGGTGATGATATTGCTTAGGTTGGAAGAAAAGTTAGAAGGTAGCTTTAACTCTTTCAAAATTTGACAAAACTGTCATTTCTCTTCTTTATCCAATATAAATTATGCTTTTGGTTTCATAGCTTTCCTAGTTTGCTCATCTTCTCGGATCCATTGACCACTATGTATGCCCAAGTCTTTCATATCCTTCCGCACATTTATTGTATCTTTGGTTTTCATTTTATCATCGAGGATTGTACTTATTAAATGCTCTATAACATTCTTCTTGATGTGCATCACATCAAGAACATGTCGAATTTTATGAGTACTCCAATATTCCAAGTCAAATAAAATTGAATTTTTACACCATGCCTCCTTAACTTCAACATTACAATTCTCATTTGCATCACCCATATTTCTCTTCTGACTGGAAACTTTTGAAGACTTTCCCGGTATATACTCGATACAATGTAACTTATTTAAAAGTGCATCTCCATTCAACCGACATAGAGGAGGTGTATACTCTGTTGACCTAAGCCCCAAACTCCCACCTTTTAGAAAAGGGTGATCCATGTGAAGGAAAATACGATAGTTCGTATAAACTATCTTAATACTGTGCGTCAGTCGGACGGATGGAGTATCGTCCCCACAAACAGGGAAAGCTTTATAACCATCTATAACACACCCAGATAAATTCCCATATGCAGGGAAATTGTGAATCCCCCACGTTAACATAGCTTTCAATGTAAAAGGTTATATCTCATACATGTCATAAGCTGGAACACCTACTTCCCATAATTCCTTCAACTCATCAACTAATGGCTGAAGAAATATGTCGATGTCTTGACCCAGTTCCTTCGCACCAGGTATTAACAAAGACAACATTTAAATCTCGCTCTTCATGCACAATGAAGGTGAAAGATTATTCGGTACCGTGATAATAGTCCAAAAACTATAACTGACAGACTGAATGCCACGAGGATTAAACCCATCGATTACTATTGAGAGCCAAACATTGCGCCCTTCTTTAGCAAATTCAGTTCATTTTGATTTGAAACTCCTTTATTGGGATGAATCACATGGATGTCGTTGGTAATCCCATAAAGTGGTTGCCCTATGGTGCCATGTCATTTCTCGAGCTATCCACGGAATAGTATAAAATCTCACCAACCTTGGAATCCGATGGAAATGTCTCAATACCTTTTTAAGTTCTTTGAAAATCCTTCCCCCTTTCCTAACATTGACTAAATACCTTGATTCTCAACATTGGGGACATTCATCCATATATTCATTCTCCTTCCAATATAAGACACAATTATTGACACATGCATGAATGTAATTGGC